>OY744602.1:67502651-68152651 GCA_963556255.1 Allolobophora icterica | reverse complement strand
CAGATACTTTCTTTGTCATCGTTACATAGGGCCTTCAGAAATTATTCAGAGACAAACTCCGTCGTGTTAGAGAGACAGACAGACATACATACAGACAGACATACAGACAAGCATACAGAAACACCCACATACAGGCAGGCAGAAACTCACTGTTGATAAAATGTGCACGAAGAACTGCTATTTAAACGTATTGCAGCAATAGGCCATATGTCACCACTCAGTCACGACAACCAGGAAGTCTGTGAATGTAGCGACCTTTGACCTAACGAAAATCAAATTCTGTAGCTCTATGGACGAAGATCAGAAATAAAGTCGTCCTATTATAAGGCGAAGTAGAGGCGGCGTGGGCGAATCCTGTCGTCAGCCAATAAATCCGTCAAAGTGACACGGGTCAAAATGTCATAGAGCAGACCACCGCTCCAATTCAGTTACACGACTCGCATTAGCTCAGTCAGGTGTTGTTTGACTTTGATACCTGTTGGATGCTGTATTATATACACTGTGTCTGGAAAAAAGGATCCCTTATGGTAATATGAATATAACTAGTAAATATTCATCGATTTTTTAAAATTCCAAAACCTTTTTAATTCTCGCATAATTGTCAACAAATCTGTAATTTATGATTGGCCCCTGCTAAAAATTACGTCAAGAAGAAAACATTTGTATAAAATTTATACGGAAAAACAAACATTACGGACACTTTGAACACACCTTGTGGTCTGAGGTTATTATTACTAAAAATAAAATTAAACTAAAAGTTATAATTTGATAAATAACATTCTAAAAATAAGCTTAATATAGACTAGTGGTAACATCACTGGCGTGAAGAGCAAGCGGTAGCGGGTTCGCTTCCCGCTACCTCCCCAAATTTAGGTCCACTCAGCCTTTCATTCGCGAGATGGCGCGTTTGATAAAATGAGATGTAATGGGCGCCTTGCATGGCTGCCGTGTAGTTAAATTCGACTCCTGTAATAACTTGTGATCATCCGTTCATACTGATTTGTAATCATACTGCGTAATTGTCAGTTTGAAGATATTAAACGAAGATTATTATTATTATTATTATTATTATTATTATTATTATTATTATTATTATTATTATTATTATTATTATTATTATTATTATTATTATTAAAGTTTGTTAGATAATTTTGGTACCATCCTTAACACTTGAATTTTGAGGCAAATGACGTCATTGTGACGTCATTATTGGATGACAGGAACTTTTATATTTTAAGCAGTATTAGCTAGTTATATCAGGATTAAAACGGTTTTGGAATTTAAAAATCGATGAATATTTACAATGTAGCCTATATTCGTATTACCATAGTGGTTTCAAAAGTCAAACAAACTGAAGCTCCATAGATTTCAGAACTCTTTGGCCAGGGCCATAGCTAATAAATCCAAATATGAACACATTACCCTTATGCTTCCATCTTTGAATTGGCTTCCTGTTCAACAGAGAATTAGTATCAATTGCAGCTCATAGTCATAAAACTTTTAACTCTGGCCAGCAACAACAGTTCGTATTTCCCAGACCAGTGTTATTTCTATTAACTGAAACTGTAACTGAAATAGCATAATAACTGGAAAATGTGTGGCAGTTAACTAGCTGAAACTGACCTGTTCTTGTTGAACGAGCTTTTTCGGACCAAGGTTTCGCTGGACCAACTTTTGGAACGCTCTTCCTGTGTCTGTCCGCTCTGCTCAGTCGCTTATGTCATTTCGTTCTCGACTAACCTCTTTCACATTGCTTATCCATCATAGGCTGTCTCTCTGTCTTACGGACTGATCTTATGGATATTGACCTGATTACAGCTTGGTTTTGGTGTGCCATCGGTTGATGCCTTGTGCATTAGATGTGCAATAGAAGTTACTAATTACAATTACAATTATGTAAATAGCGTTACAGCGCCACCTTGCTACAACGTGTCACTTTCTTCCATAATTAATGAAGGTAAGGGACAAACCAAAGCACAAGTGACAACCCATGCAGAAGTTGAAAGGAACGGCCCTACGTGCTTTAGATAACTGAGATGATCCTCAAAGCTCTTAAATTGGATAATAAAACATACTTACACTCCTTTCAAATTCATATATAATCACTGGCGTAAACTTGTCCAAAATATTGGAGGGGCAAGGAGTCTGGACCAGAGGGGCAAAAAACAAGTTTTTTCAAGATGAAAAGTTGTTTTTTGTTATTTTTTTGCGTTTTTTTGGCATTTTTTTTATAGTTTTTGTTGTTTTTAAGATTTTCGGATTTCGGATCATAAAAATCATGAAAATGGCATGAACAAGAGCCCCAACTCAGTTTAATTCAGTTGAGATTTCCGAAAATTAAAAATCATTAAATCAATGTTAGTAAGATAACTTCTACAAAAATAAAAAAATAAGAAATTTATTTTTAAAACAAAACAAAAAACAAATTTTTTGGATTTCTTTTCCTTTTTTGTTTAAAACCAAAATCCGAAAAAAAACGTTTTTCACCTCTGGTCTGGACAGTCAGCAAAGGCTTCCGGTGTTACGTTAATGCGTATGAAATGGGGCGATTTGCTTACATGTAAATTTGTTTCGTATTGAAGATATTGAAGATAAAAATAAATCTTTGTTTTCATTATGAATTTCTGGTAGTATTTCAGTTATGTGTCTCTGTTTTTCTGTTTCTGAAGAAATTTGTCTATATTGAAACATAATATTTTAATTTTTTAAGAAATTCTCCTCTCGATTTTTGGGGGGGCATTGCCCCGGCTCCTCAATTATTGGTGGGGCACGTGCCCCGGCTGACCCCCAGAGTCTACGCCTATGTATATAATTGATACGTTATTTAACATTCAAATGGGTATTTTATCATGTGATGAAGATGAATCGTCTGACTATTTGGCTTCTCAAAGGCTTTCACATATCGTGTTGTAGGAGGAAACGAATAAAGGAGCTAAATAAATGTCCAGATACAAAACAAGACACATAAAAACCGATTGGTTCATCATCAGATAAAATCAAGGTGGTGCAAGTTGCTAATTTTGAACAAGATGTCTGCCAAACTTAGTGTTAAATCTGAGGGAATATTGGACAGTACAGATCTTATTTCTTATCTCAATATTTTCAAGAAATTGTCTAGACCTGAGCGGCTTTTGCTAAAAAAAACGAGTCGTCAAAATGACTGAGAAAGCCACCTCAAAGTAGCCTCACCGTCTGTGGCGCTTTAAACTCCGATGCATGGTTGGCTGATCTCAAGAGAAACTTCAGACGCAAAAGCTCATTGATGTCTATCACACTGCGCGTTACTGAAGTCAGGCAGAAGAAGGCTGCTCAGTAGGACATTTTTATAGACTACCAATAACACATTGGCCTGTATGACATATGTAACCAAGCGTATATGAAATGCATTAAACGCTGAGTATTATTATCCTTCAGCACTGATCACATGGGGTCCAAATGAGACGGATATTGCATTCCGACCGATTTGCTCCACTAGTCGCCAGGCGAAGGTATGTGCCGGTGTGGCCCGGCAAAACAGGTACAGGCGGCAATCGCGTAACAATCTGTCACCTGCTTCATTATTAATGCCAGGGCTGACACTGATCGTCGATTTTAAATTAAGAAACCTACGCACGAAACGATTTTACAGTATTTTGTAGTCAACTGCTATTCTGTGGAAAGGTAACTTATATTCACTTATAGACTATTATACAACATGTGTAAAAGTGAATATAAGTTCCACCACAGAATAGATAAAGCGGTTCCACAGAATAGCTGCGTGCCCTAAATACAAATAGGTCAGAAACGGTATAGGATCATAGCAATCATTTGCATGCATGAAACATTTCCAGAGATCTATCGGCTTAGCGTAAACAGAAATGCCTATATTCGTGGGCCTATGCACGATATGTGCATATATACTTGGCGAATATATGCTTGAGCTGTAAAGATTCATTACGTATGATGTAGTATTTTATTGTAGCTGAAGGAAATGTTTTGAAATGTAAGCCCATCTGCAGCTTCAACAGCTACTTACGAGCTTTTGTACATTGCTCCTTTTATTCTCTAAGCTTACTCATCTTTTGTCTTCCTTTTTCATTTAATTCCTCCTTTCTTCCTTCTCTGCGTTTCATCCTTCTTTATGTCATACTAGATTTCCTCAAGGTTACTACACCGAGAAGATAAAAGCGTTCTAGATTGGCTCGAGGGGAGTAGCCTCCAATCGAAGAAACATCATTTTGAAGAGAGGTTATCAGCTCT
Source organism: Allolobophora icterica (assembly GCA_963556255.1). Lineage (NCBI taxonomy): Eukaryota > Metazoa > Annelida > Clitellata > Crassiclitellata > Lumbricidae > Allolobophora > Allolobophora icterica. The sequence continues at coordinate 68,148,412 of OY744602.1, read as the reverse complement.
GTGCCACAGGGCTGTGTGTTCTCTCTTTCGCGTTTCATAATATACGTCAATATTATGAAAAATCCTGTTCAGTGTTAAGAAGAATCAAAACTGCATGGTGGTGTTTTATAGATGGAAGCTGGAATACCAGAGGTAAGAAATAAGGTACATGTGCCTTTATTATTGGTCGTTGTAGCGATAGAAAGTTTCAACAAGCGACACTCAAAAGTACATCGATTGTCCGTGATCTACACCAGTCTTATAGAGTAATTACATTCATTGGGAAATCCCTTATAAAGACAACAGATTTTAGGACGATGATTGGGCAAAACACAACCTGATTGAGAATGAAACACGACTTTTGAGCGCCGACGTTTGGGCGCCACCGCTTGGGCGCCGACGTTTGGGCGCCGCTGCTTGGGCGCCGACGGTGGGCGCATAGAGACTTTGGCGCCGGACAGTTGGGCGTCAGTTTATAAATAGCGCTTCTAAATAGTATTAGAAACCATATATTTCCGAAACGTGTTCATTAATTTCGGAAGAATTTTCCATGTATAGTTTAAATTAAAAGTCGCCCTGATGGAGGTGAGTCAAACGACACGTTGAAAACAGAAACCTCTCCGTTACAAAGGATACATGATGTGTTTGATGAGTGCAGTAAAGATAGTGAACAAAATTTTTGAAGATATGTGTGAGGGAAAAATGATGGATGCCTTGTTAAAATACACGCCAATTCCAAAAATATTTTAATTTTTTTTAATATTTCTATATGGTGTGGCGTTATTATTAATTTCCAATTATTACAAATTATAAAATTTTCAAAATAGTTCATTTCCCACTCAAAACAACGAACATGATTAATAATCCTATAATTATAGGAGATAGAACAAAAAGTTTTATTAGATTACATGAATCTGAATTTTTCGTTATTTAAATATATTAAGAAATGTTGTTGGTTAATTTAAATTATTGCCTCCGCCTTTCGTAATTATAAATTTTTATTAATTAGCAAATAATTGATAAATAATTAACAATTAGTTATATTAATCCATTTCCAAAAGATGCCGTTGAAAACACCTGACCATTAATGATTAATACATTAAGAAAGGCACATTAATGCTATATGGTATTAGTAGTACTAATAATGCATTCATTCATATAGCGTCCAGAGTGTCTGGCGCCCCAAAGCTGTCGCCTAAAACTCACGTACTGAATAGAGAATACTCATATAATGATGAGAGCTGTAAACTGATAGGAGTATTCATAAAATGCAGTAGATGACAAGAGAAAGAGTAGCCTGAACCATGACTTGGGCATGAAGAATTATAAGGAAAAATACAATTAAGAATGAGAATTTTAAGGGGTTTATTAATTTGAAAAATGGGATTTTCTATCCAAAGTGTTACAACTTACAGAACTTTGAAGCATATCAACTTTTAGGCTTACTGTTAAATCTTCAGACAACGGAAAGGAAACGGGCAGATGTTGTACTTTCTTATTTTCTCCTTTTCTATAACTTTCTGTCATGTTAGGACGTTATGGTCAACCGAAGCGTTCGAAGAGACTTGTTCTGAGAGGCCCTGGACACGGAATTTCAAGTCCCGCTTCCATTCGCTCAACACAAGACTTCATAGAGTGTGCGAGGAAGCGCATTATAGTGGATGGAAAGAGCAATTCATCAAAGGGAAATGTCAACGATGATGTTGTTGTTTAATCATTTTTAGTCTTATGAACTGACCTCAAGTTACTGACCTGATAGCTTGGTTTTGGTGTGACATCGGTTGATGCCTTGTGCGTTATACACCGGCGCAAACGAAGTTACTAATTACAATTTACAATTTATGATGTTTTTTATGATAATGATGATGGTTATTATCAGTGCTTTTTTTAACCGGAACGCGTCGGAATGACGTTCCGGCACCTTTTCTCAGCTACTAAAAAATTATTTATTTATTTAATGATAAAAACAATAATTTAGTTATTTTAATTTAGTTTCAGTGTTTTGAACTGTTTTCAGTGTTTATTGAGACCCCTCCAGACCCCGTTTTTCTCGGGATTTTAATCCTTCCATAATCGTTCAGTTCCGGAACCTATTGTTCGGTTCCGGAACCCTTTTTACCTGAAAGAGCAATGGTTATTATTATTATTATTATTATTATTATTATTATTATTATTATTATTATTACTATTATATTTATTATTATTATTATTATTATTATTATTATTATTGTTGTTGTTGTTGTTGTTATTATTATTATTATTATTATTATTATTATTATTATTATTATTATTATTATTATTATTATTATTATTATTATTATTATTTATACTCCGAGGTAAACAGGATCCCTTAGGGACTTCAACATTAAGGAGTTGAATAATAATAATAATATTAATAACAATAATAATAATAAATTATTATTATGTTAATGGCAATGATGATGACCCAATAAGATGAATATCATCGTCTTTGCTGTCTTTCCTCATATTCCTCTAATTTTTAATTTATATTCTTCGCCCATCACCTAGTCTTTCCATTTCTTCTTTTAGCTAAGTCCTTCCCCTAGTTGTACGGAGGCGTGAAACGGTTGGATTTCGCAACTCCTGACTCTGTTCCCTTTTATCTTCCTCTGCTTCCCATGTTTCGGTATCTTTCTACCCCTTTAGCTCTTCACCTCTTTGTTCTCGAATTTACATGATTTCAGTTCCTTCTCATCCTTCTCTTTATTACAATCCAGTCTTTCATGTTATTTGGTCTCCTCGTCCTCGTCCTCCTCGTCCGCCTCCGCCTCCTCCTCCTCCTGTTCCTCCTCCTCTTCCCTTTGACTCTCCCTCTCTCCTCGTCCTCCTCCTCGCCCTCATCCTCCTCCTCCACCTCCTCCTCGTCCACCTCCTCCTCGTCCTCCTCCTCGTCCTCCTCTTCGTATTCCTCCTCCTCTTCCCTTTGACTCTCCCTCTCTCTCCCACTGCTTCTCATTCCGTATAATGTTCTCATTTCGCAAAGACACTTCGACTCGTTCGTGACACAAATATGTAGGCAATGATGGACTACACGAAGGGACAGCTGTATAAATATGCATCTGTCGAACAAAGAGGACAGCAGCTGTCCCTCGAATCTAATATATCCACTATATCTGTTCGTCGTCGCTCCACCACCTCCACTGAGATGGAAATTCCATTTAGATGCTACGAGACTCCTATCATTCGACAAGAACACATACACGCTTATATACGGGCCACTCCATACATAATTATTATATATAGATATAGATATATGTGTGTGTATATATGGATACAGACCCTACATATCCCATGTACATTATGTAATATGTATGCATATTATATGCATTGACGCCAATACGCCATGTGTGCAAATTGTCTGGAAGCCTTTCTCAAGTGTTGCCATATATACAAATTATGCACGACTTTTATACAATATGCATGGATGTCGTCTTAAGCACTCTAAGCTTTCGTTGTGTTATATATCATATTTGTTCAAAATGCTTGTGAAATAATTCGACATTGAGTTCTTCAAGAGTTCATTCGGCTTTTAAACCTCTCTTAACGTAAGCCCTGATTCCTTGTCTTTCGTTTTTAGCCTTTCCTGGCCTGTGAAGTCGAAATCACAATCGCAGAGTGGCTGTGAACCTGTCCTACAACGGTAAGTGCCAAATTGAGCACCATGCAGGTTGAAGTTGAATGACTGTTAGGACCAGATTTGAGATTCTGAGGCAACTGGAGTGTGTGTATTTGCCTCTGTCTGCCTGTCTGTCTCTGTCTGTCTGTCTGTCTCTCGCTCAATCACTCACTCATTCACATCCACATAAACTCACTCTCTCAAGTCACAAAAGATGTGACACGTCAATTTATCCTAGATCTAAACTGACTCATCAGTGTCACTGTTTGAAGTTAGGAATTGGTAACTGCATATTTACCTAGCGCATTTTCCAGAAAATTTATCAGAGTTATTCCTGACCTGATAATTCAACATCATGATCGAATAGAAAGGTATTTAACCGCTTGCGAAATAGCTGTGAAGAATGGAGAAGAAGCCCGTGTTGCAGATTGCATGGAAGTCAGTACTTGGATGAGGAGCCGACCACTCGAAGCTTCCCAGCTGCCCTGCGAGAGTGCGGGACAGAAGAACAACCAAGTCATCCTGTGTTGCAAAGCGAAGAAATCTGTAGTCAGGTGATGATGACACTGAAGTACATAGCTCTCTGAGATTTGATGGAGTACAACCGGCCAGGCATTTACACAGCAGCATAATTATGACCCAATGCGTCTTCCCATGGCCAACCATTGCAGCTCCTCACGTATGTAGTTAGGGATATGACTAAACTTTGGAATCCAACCAATTATTACCCGCGCTGCAGCGTTTAAAACGGATTGAAGTTGATTAATCTGAGCAAGAGGCAGGTCTGTATAAATGGTTGAGTTTGCATAGTCTATACAACCGAAATCTGATCAACCTCACCCACTTCGAATCAATCAGTTGCTTAGTTTTTTAACTCACGCGGAATACTGACCATGTGACTCATCATAGAACTATGCAGCTCGCTGTTAAAGATGACTAAGAAACTGTAATTTTTATTTTTATTTACAATATATTGAAAGTCTATTCCGTTTGTTATATTTCTCCTGCGACCTCTTCCACCTGTTTTCCTATTTTCCGCTTCAGGTTTTCACCACCCAGTTCTCCTGGTCGTGTCATGCTCGTTCTTCGTTACCTTTGCTCTCTTCTTATTCGTCTTTCTTCTTGTTTATTCGCGTTCTTCTTTCGTGAATCTTCATCTTCCTCCTTTTCTCTTTTCCCCTTTTCCTCATGTACAGTTGGGTCGTATTTCATACTCGCGCTCCTCGCAATCCACAGCGCCCTCTGCCTGCATCATCTTCTAAGATGGAACCCGGCGGATGTGTGCTGTGTCTCCCGAGGGGAGGTTTCATGAAACGATTGGCCAAAAGTGTTTGAAACGGTGACCGCTGCTGCGTTTGAAATCCTTATTTTGAATGTCCATCGATTTCCTGACAGGGTCCTATAGTCATCAGACGAGACAGACGATCGAAAGAAGAAATAGTCTCAGCCGAATAATGCATTCAGTCATCATTTACATATATTTATTTTATTGTATAAATGTGTATACAAATGCATGACAAATAAGAAATATATATATATATATACAGTGCTTTTTTTCTAGAAAAAAAGGTTCCGGAACGGAACAATAGGTGCCGGAACGCAACAATTATGGGCGGGCTAAAATCACGAGAAAAACGGGATTGGAGATTGGGAGGGGTCTCAATAAACACTGAAAACAGTTCAAAAACACTTAAATTAAATTAAAATAACTAAATTATTGTTTTAATTATTAAAATAAACAAATAATTTTTTAGGAGCTGAAAAAGGTGCCGGAACGCCGTACCGGCGCGTTCCGGCTGAAAAAAGCCCTGTATATATATATATATATATATATATGTATATATATATGGATTACGAAATGATAAACGTACATTTTGTGTAGGGGATTTTGAATACTGGTTCATTTTCTTGGAAGGTTAGTGTCGATGATTTAAGACCTCGTGAGTCAATAGTGCCTATACCATAATGTATTAGAAATTGCAGCAGTTAAGAATTATATCTAATGTGCGTATATATGTGCATATATTATGTTAAATCGATTCATAGACACATGTAGGCCTATCTGTTTAGCACTATATGTTATAGGTTACTGCCTTCAGCTAAACTTTTTGTCTGCGTATATCGGTGGAACCAAATCTCGCCGAAATTCTCGCGAGAACCGTTTTAGCTGATGTGTAGCCGACATCATTAGTTGTGGTGGTCGAATCGACTTGCCTGGAGGCAAGTCGAGAACACTGTTGCATTTGTGCCGTGCACGCAAGAAAGAACAGTAAGAAGAAGAAGAAGAAGACGAAGAAGAAGAAGAAGAAAATAGACGAAGAGAAAATCAATAGCATTTACCAGTGAACGGCCGGAGAAATTGCCTGAGCAGCCGCCGAGATCTCGTCGTTTCTCGCGCGTGTATCCTATGGTCGCTCGATGCTGAGACGTTTCGCTTCAATGGTTTTAACAGTTGCGGATATTCTTAATCGAACCTCATCCACTGTGGTTAACTGGAACGCTCTTTTTCACTGCACAAGCTATCTTCGTTTCTTCTAAGTGTTTGTGTAACGCAAAACGTTTCATAGGTCAGTCTGAATTGCGCCTCTCCTTCCATATCTCTGTCTCCTGCGTATCTCTGTCTCGTTCTATGACCTTTTGTCTGTCTCCATGTGTCTATTTCTCTCTCTGTCTATCTGTCTATGCGTCTGTCTGTCTGTCTGCATTCCTATCTGTCGTTTTCTCTCTCTTTCTCTCTCACTTTCTCTGTGTGTGTTTCTCTCTCTCTCTGTCTCTCTCTCTGTCTCTCTTCGTATATCTCCCTTATGGCCGGCAGTTTATGGGACGCCGTTCGGTCAGCTGCATAGCCGCGGACGCGTTGTATTGACCCATAAAGCATACTTCGCACAAGAAAATCACACGCTTGCCATAGCACGAAAATATAAGAACTACCTACCCCGCTCCTTCGAACCTTCTGCTCAACCCCAGTCCCCTTCTCGGATTGAGTTCACTCAAAGATGACAGAAGAGTGGCACTCCGCTGCACAGAGAGGCGTTGTTAAACAGTAGCCATGATGCACAGATGCAAAACAGACAGAAGTGGAGAAGAGGAAGAGATGCGGGAGGAGAGAACGAGTGTGAACAGTATCTAGAAGAAAGAGGAGGAGGAGGAGGAGGAGGAGGAGGAGGAGGAGGAGGAGGAGGAGAGAGAATAATGGGAGTATAATTGGAGCAGGAGTAGGAGGTGGAACTGGAAAAGGAAGAGTATGCAGCGTTTAAGTAGAGAGACACAGGACGAGAGAGAGATGGAGAAATAGTTTATACCAGAGACGAGAGACACAGAGAGACAGGCAGAGACAAAGAGACAAAGGAGAGAGAGAGAGAGAGAGAGAGAGAGAGAGAGAGAGAGAGAAAGAGAGAGAGAGAGAGAGAAACAGAGAGAGAGAGAGAGAGAGAGAGAGAGAGAGAGAGAGAAGAGAGAGAGAGAGAGAAACACTTTGAAAGAAAGAAAGGTACAAAAGAGGCGAAGATAAACATTGACAGACAGATAGACTGTCAGTTTTCGTGCTATGGCAAAGCCATAATAAGCACTGAAGGAGAAACGTGGGAGCAATAGGACTCCGGAGGATATGGAAGAAAACAAACCAAGGCTTAATCTGTTATTTGCTGGGTGTTGCGCTTTTATGGAATCCTGCCTGCTACGTGTTTCTTACACGTAAAGAGTACGTCTCCAAAATAGTTTAATTTTTGAACTGACGTCTAAGCCTTATCTAAGAAATCCGCTTACGCCTCGACATTCACATCTGCTGCCACTCCTTCCATTCAGTCTATGCTACAGAAATTGATTTAGGAAGCCCAAGTATTCCTCAACCACAGTCAACCAGATAGGCAGATACACAGAAGCCACATAGAAGTAGACAAACAGTAAACGTAGCAGTAGAAGTAGACCACAGTCAACACTGCACAGCGGCAACGCAAAACAAATACTATAGGTCGATCCTTTTAGCGCAACCGAGATGTTCTTAGAAGCAAATATCGTAATCGTAATCTTAATCTCCAATTTTCTAAAGCGCCACTGTAAAGCTGAGCGCAAAGCACCAGCTTATTCACGAGCGCTGCGACGTATCCGAAGGGTTGTCCAGAGATCGATGTCCGTTGGTGGGCCGAGTCCGGTTTCCAGATAGTCCAGAGAGAGGCAGGGCAGCTGTTACGGAGGGTGTCGTTGAGGACGAGATAGCTTGGAAGGCAGAGGATCAGATGGATTAGGAAAGGAAATCTTGAAGAGATGAGTTTTCAATTTGGAGTGGAAAGCCTGTGGGGTGATGAGTAGAGGAGCCTGAGGTAGATGACGATGAGTGAGTGGCGGTTTTGGTGGAGGAACTGAGAAAATACGGAATCTCGATCTTATGTCCTGCATTACTTAATCGACTCATCGAAGGTCGACCGAAAGAGAAAACAAGTAGAAAGTCTGATCGAACAGTACAATGGTAGCGGTTTTCTTTTATTCTTTATCCTCAGATTAGATCCACGCATTCTGTTCTAATAGGCTGACGAAGGACCTTGGAAGCTGGACTGAATAAGGGCCAGGAAATGGGCTAGAGAAGGGGAGGTGTTGGGCTTTGGGAAGACCTATGAATACATTTGAAATATTACTGGGTCGAGAATAAATCTAAGGAGAGAAATACCGGAGGTACTGTCAGGAGGAGAGGCATGTTGTATTGCTGCCGAAGAAGCTAAGATTTTGATGAAGCTGATATTTTATGAGGAGAAGCTCTTACCTTCGGTCATTTCGATGACAAGTGGTCCATCCTTAGGACTGCGTAGACCTCGGCAGGTGGCGTCCGAAGACACAGCCATGTTTACAACGGCTCCTATCTTCTGATAGATCTGTAATGCATTGTAATGTCATCTGATGTGGTGTCGTTGCAGTCAGCCATTACATTGTTGCAATGTAATGTCATATTACGTGAAGTAGTGCCATGCAAATGATGTGAAGTAGTGAAATGTCATTGAACTAATGTGTTATGATCAACTATCGACCTCATGGGTTTAAAGAATTATAGTTTTCCAACAATTTATAGGTGGCAATGGTATGATGTTGCAAAACATCGTCAACATGGTACTTCTTCAATTCGCTGTGGGAGTCGAACACGTTCGCTTAATCTAAAAGGGCGACACTCGGTTTTCTCGGTTCCCGCAGATAGACACGCCTGCCTGGCAAAGGCAGAGTCAGCTGCATACACCCATAATTTTGCTGACGTTGTTTCCTGCCAGTTTAGTTGTATCCATGATGGAGCGCCACGCCCCTATAGTGAGTTATGTCTGAACTATCCTCCGATCTGTAGATAAAGAGTTCAAAGGCTAGAACCAACGCCTAATCCCAACTGTGATACCGCCTGGCAGATGACAACTGCGCCTCAGATTGTATGCTTTTCGGCAAGTTACAAATCTTAATAATAATAAGTAATAATCTTAATCCTCTTAAGACCCAGTACATATGGCTGGGTACCCGCCAGCAGTTAGCAAAACTTGACCTGACCCTTTTGGCTGCTGAATTTCCTCTAATATCATTTTCTACCTCTGTCCGGAACCTCGGTGTCATTCTTGACCAGGAACTAACCTTTACTAAGCACCTCTCTTCTCTGTCTCGCTCCTGTTTCTACCATCTGCGCCAGCTTAGGGTTGTTGCTCGCTCTCTCTCAGCCTCTGCTGCTTCAACTCTTATCCATGCCTTGGTTTGTTCTCGTTTAGATTATTGCTCTTCTCTCTACACCGGTCTTCCTCAAGCCCGCCTGTCCTTCCTTGAGAGGGTTCTTCGGTCTGCGGCGCGCCTAGTTGGCTCCATACCTCGCTATGGCAGTGTATCCTCCTACATGCATCATACTCTTCATTGGCTTCCCATCCGGCATCGTATCCTGTATCGGCTTTGCTCTCTCGCCTGGCAATGTGTTTTGGGTATGGCTCCTTCCTACCTGTGCTCTGTTTTTACTCTCTCTTCTTCTCTTACGGGTCGCTCAGCCCTCCGTTCCTCTTCTCGGGGCGACTTTATAGTCCCATATGCCCGCACTGCTACTATGCAGCGCCGAGCATTCTCTGTCGCTGGTCCAACTGCGTGGAATGACTTACCATCTTTCCTTCGCCTATCTCCTCGTACTCACCCGTCTTCTTTTTACACTCTATTGAAGACTTTTCTGTTTGATCAGCCTGGCTTGGGAGTGCCTCTGAGTAGAGCCCTTGAAGAGGCGCTATATAAATTCCATGATTGATTGATTGATTACACAGGCCTGCATATTAATGGTTTCCAATTTTTTTCTTCACCGTTTTAGGTGTCTTCATTGGTATTCAATTAGCTGAATTCAGACATGCAAAGGTTTTTCCTCTATCACGTACGGTTTTTCCACAAGTGAAAATTAACATCCAGGAAGACCTAGCAGAGTGAAAAACGCTTATTTACAAAGAAATTAAAAAATATTACAATTAACTCGGCTGGATTTTTCATTCATTCATTTGTAAATGTTTGTCACAGGTGCCGAGAAGTCAGAAATCTTTATAATATCTTTTCTTCTTCCCTTCAAAGCTCCTTTTAGAACTTTTTCTCTTGTGCTCTGCTTGCGGGTTTTCCCTATGCATCATCCAGCAGTAGTCTGCTATCATGTTAACGTTCCACTGACCCTGATACCTCCGTTCCATTTCATTTATGTCCTGGTGGAATCTCTATCCTTGTTCTTCACTAACAGCACCTAGATTTTCTGGGAAATAGCTTAGATGGGAGTTCAAAAAGTGGAGCTTCAAGCTCATTGAGCAGCCCAAGGCTTTCAAGTTCTTCATCATGTTTCCTACGATGTTCTCGAAGTCAGTGTTTCTATAGTTGCCAAGAAACTTCTTTACCACTTCTTTAAAGGATTGCCAAGCCGATCTCTCAATTTCTTTCATTTTGGTATCAAATAACTCGTCCCTCATGAGTTTTCGAATGTCAGGACCGACGAAAACCCCTTCTTTCGAAAGATTCCGCTCAGTTGCTAGGTTCTAGGCTCCAGGAGAAGAACTTGTTGACTCCTGGAACTTCTTTTAGTTGGTTTAGAAACCGAAAGAAAGACTACGTGCCTTACTTTTCTCAAGACGGTGAACTTGTTTACTGCTCCGATGTTACCGGTCTGATGCAAATGTTCAGAGTTCAGCACGTAGCTCACGATTGGAGACTCTTCATTGACTCATCACAAAGAAGTCTAAAAGCTGTCCTTCTTCACAATGGCAACAAATACGCCTCTATACCGGTTGGACATTCCGTTCATTTGAAAGAGAAGTATGACAATTTAGCCTTCATCCTGACCAAACTGAACTACAAGAAATACGAATGGACCATCTGTGGCGATCTTAAAGTGATCTCTATGATCCTTGGTCAACAGCGCGGCTACACCAAGTACCCTGTTTCCTCTGCGAATGGGATAGCCGTGCTAAAGCCAAGCACTGGACTGAGAAGGTGTGGCCAAGCAGGACACTAAAAGTAGGAGAAAAGAACGTGCACTTCGAATCTTTGGTGGACCCAAAAAAAGTACTCTTAATTCCACTTCACATCAAACTTGGCATCATGAAGCAGTTTGTGAAAGCCCTTCCAAAAGATGGTGATACTTTCAAGTATCTTGCAAGCAAGTTTCCACGGTTGTCAGAAGCGAAGCTGAAAGAAGGGTTTTCGTCGGTCCTGACATTCGAAAACTCATGAGGGACGAGTTATTTGATACCAAAATGAAAGAAATTGAGAGATCGGCTTGGCAATCCTTTAAAGAAGTGGTAAAGAAGTTTCTTGGCAACTATAGAGACACTGACTTCGAGAACATCGTAGGAAACACGATGAAGAACTTGAAAGCCTTGGGCTGCTCAATGAGCTTGAAGCTCCACTTTTTGAACTCCCATCTAAGCTATTTCCCAGAAAATCTAGGTGCTGTTAGTGAAGAACAAGGATAGAGATTCCACCAGGACATAAATGAAATGGAACGGAGGTATCAGGGTCAGTGGAACGTTAACATGATAGCAGACTACTGCTGGATGTTGCATAGGGAAAACCCGCAAGCAGAGCACAAGAGAAAAAGTTCTAAAAGGAGCTTTGAAGGGAAGAAGAAAAGATATTATAAAGATTTCTGACTTCTCGGCACCTGTGACAAACATTTACAAATGAATGAATGAAAAATCCAGCCGAGTTAATTGTAATAATGTTTAATTTCTTTGTAAATAAGCGTTTTTCACTCTGCTAGGTCTTCCTGGGTGTTAATTTTCACTTGTGGAAAAACCGTACGTGATAGAGGAAAAACCTTTGCATGTCTGAATTCAGCTAATTGAATACCAATGAAAACACCTAAAACGGTGAAGAAAAATTTGGTATCCATTAATATGCAGGCCTGTGTTATAATCAAATATATTTTGCATTATGTGCATGTATTTGTAATTGTGTTTTCAATGTAAAATATCATTTCTGCGGAAAAATTGAACTTTCCGACAAAAAATCCCAATTTGTGTCAAAACTGTACGTGTTAGAATTTTTACAATATTTTTCCCGAAATCACCGTGTAAAAATATATAAGAAGCACCATTTACTTTCAAGAAAAAAATTTCATCGCAGACCTGTGTTATCGTTCCAACAATAATAAATTTATTTAACGTAATTATTGCGCGCGAAATTGCAGGTCTAAATCTGAGTCGTTGATCATAGTTCGCTGGGTTGAATGTGCATAATAAGTTGCGTATAATTTACAACGCGTGTACTAGCCTTGCAAGAATTGTTAGCCTAGCAAGAGTTGGCAAGTAGGCCTAAGAGAAGAATAGGCCTAAGTATTAGGGGACCAGGTTGGAAGAATTGGAGACAGATTCGTTATTGATGCTTTATCTTTATTCTGTCAGCGCTATAGAAATCATAGCATTAGAATATACATATGCACTGTCCAAAATATTCGGGGGGGGGAGCATTTGGTTATTAATTCTACCTTTGTTGCATTGGATGTACAGTCCATCTCAATTATTGGGGGCACGTGCCCCGGCTGCCCCCCAGAATCTACGCCTATGTACATATGTTCGAGTAAATTGAAGCAAAAATAAATCAGCAATATAAGAAGACTGCGTAATATCAGGGTCAAATTATATGGCTTACTGTCGCCTCCAAATATATATAATCATATATATGTTTGTATGTATATATATAAAACATACTATTGTGTTTAGTTTTCTTTAGTTTTTTCTCGTAAATGAGAACTATTGCGTAATCTATGACGTCGTAATTACGTTTGCTCACCACTTACAAAGCAGCGATAAGAGAGTTCTCTGACGTCGACAGTCGTCGTCGTCGTCGTCGTAGGAGTCTCGTCGTTGTCTAGGAAACGACCGTAGGCGAAATGATCCGATCCCTCCTTCCACGTCGCAAGGCATTCGAATTCAACGCCTGGACAACAGCAAACGACGAGTAGTAATTATAATAATAATAATAGTACTGGTAATAATAATGATGACGGTGATGATGAGGACAATGTCCTCTTTTTTTCGCAAACGCTTGAAGACCGCACTATTTCCCTGTAGTTCTAGGTCATTGGGCCGTGAGCGCTTTGATGAGCTCGCCTTGAAGAGACACTATTAAGTTTTCAAATATAATTGAGTTACAATAATAATAATGATGATGATGAAGATTGAGATGACGAAGACAATGATGATAGAGATAATAAGGATGACGACGACGATTTCTTTCGTAGCGTCACTGTGTTAATCTATAGACTTCAGGCGATGGTTGCTACTAAGAAAAATCTTAGTGCAAGCCAAAGCCAGGGTCAATTTGGTCGAAAGCCAAGGCGGAATCCGATACATCAGCAGCTGCTCTGCACTCTCTACTACTATAGGTCTACTCTATTAGAACTGAGCGTCTGAGTAAACTGTGCATGCTCATATGTGGGTAAGTGGGTGTAAGTATGCGTGGGTGTGTTTGTGTGTTCAAACGTTTCTTATCATTCAAAGTTCATCTGGCAAATAGAAGGCAGAGAATCGCATATATATATATATATATATGTATATATATATATACATATATATATATATATAATATATATATAGGAAGAGAGAACAAGTAATACTGAGAAAAAGAAACAGAGAAGCAACGAAATGTAACACAAGACGGTATTAGAGAGAAAGAGCGAGACAGACAGCGAGAGATAGAGGCAGACAGACAGAAACAGACTGACTGATCAATCAAGAAAATGAATGACGAACGTGAAGCATCATAGAAGACAGGAATCAGTAACAATGAGACAAAAGACAAAAATGATGATGACGGATCCTAAGAACAAACATTAATGTCGCCTAAAACGAGACCTACATCGTCCAAAAGTAATTAGACTGAAAACGTTAATTTGTCGGATAGACAGCATCAGCAGTGTTAAGATTAATGAGACAAAACTGAACGTATAATATCTCGACAGATGATGATTCAAAGGGAAAGAAGGCAAAAACAGATAGAATGCTGACCTCTGTCGAAGGCGTTCAGACAGTGGCGACAGTGTTTGAAGTTGAAGCGCACCATACTGGTGCTGGCACATTGATGAACGTAGGACGTTGGACTGCGACAGAAACCACCTGACTGATTGTTATAGGTGAAGTGGAACGCTTTCAGCAGTGGACACGGAACAGGCAAGGCGCCGTCTAGTAACAATAACAACAGCAATAACAACAACAAATAACAACAGCAGCTACTACTACTACTACTACTACTACTACTACTACTACTACTACTACTACTACTACTACTACTACTACTACTACTACTACTACTACTACTACTACTACTACTACTACTACTACTACTACTACTACTACTACTACTACTACTACTACTACTACTACTACTACTACTACTACTACTACTACTACTACTACTACTACTACTACTACTACTACTACTACTACTACTACTACTACTACTACTACTACTACTACTACTACTACTACTACTACTACTACTACTACTACTACTACTACTACTACTACTACTACTACTACTACTACTACTACTACTACTACTACTACTACTACTACTACTACTACTACTACTACTACTACTACTACTACTACTACTACTACTACTACTACTACTACTACTACTACTACTACTACTACTACTACTACTACTACTACTACTACTACTACTACTACTACTACTACTACTACTACTACTACTACTACTACTACTACTACTACTACTATTACTACTACTACGATCAGACCGAAAGCTCACAATCTGCTCATTTGTCATATCTTCTGCAGATAAAACAACATTTAATTAATTGCTACAATTAGGAATAGTTAACATAAAGGTAAGCGTGGACAACATAGGGAACAGTGCTTCGCATCTCTGTCTGTCTTTCAATCTCTTTCTCTATTCCAGTGCTATAGTTTCTGTACATATGCTGCCTTCCTATATGCATGTCTATCTGTCCTTGAGTATGTATGCATGTATACATGTATTTTTTTTTATCAGAGCTAAATTGGAACAAGAAGCCTTCTCTGCAACTCCTTGAGACTGTTTCCATTCCGCAATATTCAGCCTTTGCAATATTGTCAGAATTATGAAGTTGGTAGGGCATTTTCAACACATTCTTTCGAAAGAAGCCACAAACTAACGGAGCATGTAATGACGATGCTAGACTTACCATTTTCTGTTTAAGGGTCACCGAAAGGCCAATTTTACTGAAAGTCTTTAAGCGATAGACGGCAGCAAAGCCATATACTTTAATTGACCACACGAGGCGTGATCTATTTTCAAATAGGTAGTGGACACTAAATGGCTGATATTGTCAACTGACGTTGTCCTGCGTATGTTCACTTGACGATTCGTTGCAATTTAGCGGTTTGAAATCATGGATTAAATAAGTCGACTTAGAATACTCGTAATGCAAACTATTTCGTTAATTTTCATTGCATACACATATAGGGCCTGAAATTGGGGGCCTAACTGTGAAAATGGTCTACTGACATTAAACATAAACCATAAAACTAAAACTCGTGCGTCGATACTTTGTTTCCTTTTCTCAGTCTTGTTGTCAAGACCTTAAACCTCAAAACCAAGACCAAGACCAAGACCTTGAACCTCAAGACCAAGACCAAGACCAAGACCATGAACCTCAAGACCAAGACCAAGACTTTGAACCTCGAGACAAAGACCAAGACCAAGACTTTGAACCTCAAGACCAAGACCAAGACCAAGACCCAAAAAATCGCAATCAGGTCAAGACTTCTACAATTGTCAAGTCGAAAATCCTATTAATGAAAACATGATCTTTATTTTCAAGCAAATTAACTTTAAATGCAAACTGCATGAGAAAGTCATTTGTATTCTTAGTCTCATGCAAATTAACTTTAAATGCAAACTGCAGAGAAATCGAATTTGTATTCAAAAGTCCTTCATGCAAACTATTATACCAAATGCCTTTTGTATTTTATTTTAAAAAATTCGCTCAGAATTTTCTGACCAAGGCGTGCCTTGTGCAGGGCCTCATAAAAATTCCGCCATGTGGAAAAATACGTTCTACAGGTGCTGAAGTCGCTGACACACACACACACACACACACACACACACACACACACACACACACACACACACACACACACACACACACACACACACACACACACACACACACACACACACACACACACACACACACACACACACACACACACACACACACACACACACACACACACACACACACACACACACACACACACACACACACACACACACACACACACACACACACACACACACACACACACACACAGAGAAGCTTTTCAAGCACTGGATGTGAATGTACAGATAGTGAGTCCTTTTGAAAATCTTCCCATCTAGTCAGATACAGAATAACTGTTGCTGCTGCCAATGGGTTTTCCTGACCAACAAGACTTGTATCCATCCATAGATATTGCTCGTATGATGCAAGCAGGCTTGATACAGAATTCTTGAGTTCTGTTGAATGACTGTTCATATTGACAGCCGGTCTTGGTCTTGGTCTTGCGAGACCAAGACCAAGACTTTGAACCTCAAGACCAAGACCAAGACCAAGACCTTGAACCTCAAGACCAAGACCAAGACCTTGAACCTCAAGACCAAGACCAAGACCAAGACTTTTAAAAACGAACTCGAGTGCATTCGAGACCAAGACCTTGGTCTCGAGGACAACAAGACTGCCTTTTCTCATACATGACAATATTATGATCCGTTTATAGACCTTTTCACGGGTGGTTTGAGTCTGCGCACTAAACATTGCAAAGGGAGCGCTCAGTCAGTCAGTCAGTCAGTCAGTCAGTCAGTCAGTCAGTCAGTCAGTCAGTCAGTCAGTCAGTCAGTCAGTCAGTCAGTCAGTCAGTCAGTCAGTCAGTCAGTCAGTCAGTCAGTCAGTCAGTCAGTCAGTCAGTCAGTCAGTCAGTCAGTCAGTCAGTCAGTCAGTCAGTCAGTCAGTCAGTCAGTCAGTCAGTCAGTCAGCTACGTGACGCATAAATCTTCTTTTCAGTCAGATACAACCTAGACAAATGCTTTTATTATAAATAACGGGGAACGTCCGATTCAGTCAGTAAAGATAAATAGTGTGTTTACGATGACATCCCATTAGGCAGCTGAACAAAGAGCTCAGTGCTTGTTGTCATCCGCATATGAAGCCCGGATGCGATAAGATTGCCGTCCACTTATAACAAGTAAATTATAGTAAGATTATTGTAAGTTATGGTAAACTAATGGTAAGCAGGTAAGTTATGGTAATGTACACTGATTCACTAAATCCAGTGTGCCAGTCGTAAGAGGTTAAAACGCGATCGAGATAAGGTAATAGTGCACATTTAATCAACAAGAAATCTAGAGGGTGGTGTGCAGTGGGTCATTTGTCACTGACACTGATAAGTTCTGCTATACGTGGCCTAGTAGTCCTGTCCGTGAGGAGAAGTCTTGCAAAGGTCAGTTACTGATAACTTTTGACTGGTTTCGTGAGAAGCCACAGGTAGTGACAGATCTGTTTCCGATTAACGGATATTCGTCCGAGGTTCATGACATCTTTTCTAGATGATGTCGGGTCTTACATATCTACCAAAACTATTTTAGTAATTGTGATCTTAATAAAGTGCAGCTTTAAGAAAAAACTCGTCAGTGTCACGTTGATAGTGCTTTCACAGGCGTACTTACTATGTAGTATAACACAAACTGTGTTTCAAGATACAAGTTTAAATCTGCTGTTGGTCAAGGCCTATGTAAATGACAGCAGTGATATAAGCCACTCAGGTCCACTGCATGAAAATCGCAGGTTGAAAAGGGGACATGCGGGAGACTCATTGCATCACTTTAATAAATATCTGACCTGAAATGTTCTGAAAACACGCTCGCAAGCTCCGCCACTTATGCAGCTTATTCTTTTACGTTTTTGCACATTATTGTTTCGTATGAAAGAGTTAGAGTTCAACAGCAATTAGACATTTTCATATAGAATTGGACAAAAGTGTCTGGGTGTTGGTTTGCTGTGTTGCCAGAAGCCTTCATTCAGCGAGTCTTCTGAGACGAAGAGAAGAAGAGGAACTGGGTTGCTGTCCACAACGGACCACAGTGTCCTCTGAGTCCTGATGAGACGAATATGGACGACTGAAGCAAACAATAAATGCCTGGCTACCAATTTCTATGCAACAATGTCTCGCGCTGTGAAGAAACGAATAAAGCTGCCATAAAATGGAAATTTGACGGCAATAGCACTGCGCCATCTCGCTTAAGATGCGCGCATCTTAAATGTTCATTTATTTCTCGATCGGCTTCGTAGACGCCTGAGCGTGTATCTTTATTGTCATCAGACGATCATCATCAGACGATCGATATTCTATGACATAAGTTGTAATCAAAGAAGCTACTGAAATGCATGGGACACGACAATGCTCGTATACAACACTGGCTCTAGTAGGCTTTGGCAGATCTTTTCTGCGCGGCGTAACAGTGCTACCTTCTCATGAGGACTTGAGTTAAATGATTCTTCCGCTCTCTAACTCTGTGGTTGGGACTGATCTTCACGACCAGTTCCGTCGCTCCGTAATTTTTTGCCGTAGAACTATCTGAACCTGTGGTTTAATGGTTCTCGATTCAGAGCTCTGTACAACTTTGATGACTGTCTTCTGATTCGACAAAGTGCTCATGAAAATCGACATTGTTATATAGCCCAGAATATATCTACTGAAGTCCAGGAGGTCGTAGTATGCTCTGAATCCATACATTCGTATATGCATTAACCACTGAACAAAAACCATAGATTACCAACACAACTTTCGATTCGATTAGACTAGATTTCAAAATTCTGGATCGGATAAGATTGGAATGAATCGAAATCGATCGGTATATATTAGATAGATGGAACCGAAGAAAAAGACGAAGAGCAGTCCCTTAAGCTAGCCCTGGTGGTTAGCGACTTCATTTTCTTAGTCTCGGCATATGAGGGTGGGTGTAGAGTGGGTGGCACTACAACGTCGTCTCATCTTCCCACCAGCAGTGTATAAAAAAAAAGTAAGTAAGTAAGTATATTCTTTATTAAACGCTAGCAAACGCACAGCGCTTTACATACAATTATACACAAAGAGGACAGAAAAATATAACAGTAATAATGACGTTAAATTATAAAAGAAAATAATAGCAACAGAGCCTAGCTGTACAGCATTCTACCCAGGAAACCTCGTCGGGTAAGGGAGTCAAATCTAGGGAGAACCAGATTATGAGAACGTGGGCGCAAATCATACCCGGTCTTATGAACAGGAGGTAGAAGTTCGTGGAGGAGGTGACTAGGGTTTTTGAGAATGTTCTTAAAGAGATCACGATCAGCTTTTTTGCAAAGTTCATCAAAAGTAGGAAAAGAAGGAGGGAGGTAGCCGAGATGAACCAACTTACGGATAATTGCGCCCAAATGATCAAGTTCCTGCTTGTTAGCAAAGCCTAACCATACCTGGGAACAGTACAGCATACGGTTGACAGTGGTAGCCCGTATTACATCATGAAGCCTTGGGCCCGAGAGCCCATGAGAAACTAAGATACGATGAGCGTAAAGGGATTGTTTAGCCTTTATGCTTAGTTTTTGGATATAGGGAGAGAATCCAAACTTATCGGTTATTTCAATTCCTAATATTTTTAATGAAGAGACCCTTGGGATTCCGCATATAGGTGGTGGATTGGATTTAAGGATCGTCTTGGGCTTGGTGAAGATAATGTCGCTGGATTTAGAATGGTTGAGATGAAGATTGCATCTCTGGGCCCAGGCATTTATGTGATCAAGTTCTGCAACAGTGGTGGAGATATTAGAAGCTAGTATGAGAAGATAGCAGTCGTCTGCATATTTGAAGATGCGATTAAAGTGGTAGAGAGGTTTTAGACCTGACATGGCTACAACAAAATTGGTAGGACCCATGCCGGAGCCCTGTATGATACTTGCATTAATTCTGGCCAGGGTCGATGTGATACCATGGAACTTAGTGCAATGGCTGCGGTTACTGAGGATGGAGAGGATCCAATTATGAATATTGATGGGGATGGGTAAGAGGGCCAGTTGGTCGGCCAGGAAAGAGTGTCTGCCAGGAAAGAGTGTCTGACAGTATCAAAAGCCTTAGAAAAGTCTAAGGCAACGAGGCGGACATACGGTTCTGAATTGAGCGAGTTAAGTATGAAGTCAGAAATAGTAATTAAAGCAGCAGAAGTGGATCCGGATGGTCTGAAAGCAAATTGATCAGCAAACGAACGGTTCTCAGCAGGGTTAGTGAGAATGGGGTAAAGATAATGGCGCACAACCAATTTCTCAAGTATTCTACATAGAACCGGAGTGATTGAAATTGGCCGATAATCGGCTTCAGTGATTGGACATGGAACCTTGGGGATTGGGGTGATAGAGCTGGACCTCCATTGATCGGGGACTGTGGAATTGCTTATCGAGAGATTATACAAATGCATTATGGGTTCAGCAAGGAGATGGGCCATATTTGACAGAAGCCATACAGGAATACCATCAGGACCAGTTGAACAACCGCGAACAGAAGAAAGAGAGGTGTAAATGCTAATAACACCAAATTTACGTGGGTTGGGTTCGAACTCATGGGCTGACAATAACATCCTAGGTAACTGGTACTGGTCATCTGTTGAGATGTCACAATAGTGTTGGTTAAGTGTTTCAGAGTTAATATTGTTATTTGTTAAGTTACTCTCAGCGACACGCCCATTTCGTAGGCGTTTAACCTCAGACCAAAGTTTCTTTGATCCACGGCACAAACCATCAAAAGTGGCGACATTACTATTAATAATGATGCGATTTACTCGGTCAGCAATGGCTGCAGCAGCCTCAAGGTGGTTCCGTTGAAATAGTCTGTTGCGCTTTCACAGTAGATATTTAAGAAACGGAGTCATATACGAAGGGTCACGATCTTTAATGGTAATCCTTTTGATAGGAAAGATATGATCAGTAGCAGATCGTATGGTAGAATAGAATTCGTCGAAGGAATCTTGAGTTGTTACGCGTTCGTACATGTAGCTCCAGTTGAGATCTGCTAGATACATCTGCATCTGAGACATTTTTTCTGGGGTACGGAGACGCAAATCGCATACACGACGATATGCAGGTGTAGTCGCAACACGGTCCAGGTTGGTCACTAAGACAGCAGAATGACGAGTTTTTACTGATGATTTAATGGCTGAGCTTTTACAACCCAAACGTTCTGAACTGTAAACACGATCAAGAGGGTGGCCCTCATGAGAGGGACCATCGAATACAGCGTGGAGGCAGATTTGGTGGAGAAGTTTGAATGGGAGACGGTTGAAGTCACCGGCGAGAAGAATGGTAGGACTATTGTTGTGTAAGGATATCTCGTCGAGTGTTTCTTCAAGAATTGAGATGAGGGTGCAGATATCGTATAAGGGTTTAGGAGGATGGTATAGTCCACCAATGAAGAAATCCCTTGTGGTCAATTTGACATAAATCCATAAAAGTTCAATATCAGGTCCGTATGGAGTAGATGGTACAAACACGGTTGGTTTGAAGGCTGTCCTGCAGTACATGGCAATGCCACCACCTCTACGATTCACTCTGTCTCGTCGAAATAAAGTGTAACTTGCGATGTCAAAGGTGGCATCGTCATGGTGTGGTTTTAACCAACTTTCAACTAATATTGCTACATCCGGAGTAAAACAAGATAGATCAGCAGTAAGATGATCAATTGCGTGTGGCTTCGCAATACTGGTAGGATTGAGAAGAAAGAGCGAGGGGAAGTCTGTCGAGGGAGATGAAGGTTGGTTGACGGAAGAAGGCCGTTCGTCCCTGGTAAAGATAGGGTAGGTCAATGTACGAGCGGAGGGTTTTGTTTTTCTACTTCGGCGTGCCAGCGTGATCAACACAGGGATCAACATGGCCTCATCATGCAAAGCATCATGATAAACAGAAGCCGGACGAGTGACCTGGGTTACGACACCAATGCGCTTATGATCGTCAATCCCACGATCATCCATCTGTCGAAGTCTCTCTCGCCCACCGCGTGATCCTCTGTATCGGAGCACACCCATGTGGGAGAGAGTCTGAAATGTATGTTTACATAAGGAATTGGCGGATATCCGAGGCATAGTGTACCTGATTGAGAACAGTTGTTGCCGGCTGTAAGCGAACGCGGATCGTTCCGCGTTATAACGGTCGTTTTGTGGCATGACAAATACTGAGAGGAAACCGATCAGAACTCGATGGTCAGTGTACTCATTATAGCTGAGTTGGAGAAGGGGAGCAAGTGGAGCAGACATCTCGAAACAGATTTCTGCCATGGCGGGAATTTGAATCCCGACTCCTCGGTTGACAGTCCAGCAGCCTAACCAATATACTTTCGCGCACTTTGTACTGGACTCAACTTAAACGGTCTAGACTCTCTGTCTCTGTCTTTCTCTGTCTCTGTCTGTCTCTGTCTGAAGTCCAGTATGTCTCTGTCTGTCTGTTGCCTCTGTCTCTGTCTCTCTCCTCTCTCTCTTTATCTCTGTCTCTGTCTCTCCTCTCTCTGTCTTTCTCTATGTCTGTCTCTGTCTATCTGTCTGTCTGTCTGTCTGTCTCTCTCTCTAACTGGTTTGTAGTGTTCTACCTAATTGAGTTCAGAGCATGTATTTTCTTGTGACAGAGTCAGCTTATCGTGTGACTCATCTGTTTATGCCTGCTAACAAGCTATTTTCTAACGCATTTAAGAGGTTCCTAGAGAGGAGCTATGCAAATATATATATATATATACACATACCTACTACCTACATATTTTTTTTATTTATTCCGGATATTTCTATAACGCCTCTCGAAGTCAACTACTACTCAGAGGCGCTCCCGACTACAGCATTTGATACTGTGCCGGAATTTTCACGCCGAAGCGCCACGAGCAATTGCGAGTGAAGAACTTGCCCAAGGTCCGTACGCAGCGGCTAGAGTGGGATTCGAACCTGCAACCCTCCGGTCACAAGGCGCCGAACTTACCACTGAGCCACCACGCCCCACATACACATGCCTCTCTGTCATTGCGTATGTCTGTCTGTGCCGCTCTCCTCGTTCCCCGTGTCAGGACTTCTCTGGCTCAATCTAGGTCTTTTGCCTCCATTGGCCCTGCTCTTTGGAATGAGCTTCCTCAGTACGTTCGTTCTTCTATTCTCTCAGGTAACGTCTCTTCCTCTTTTAAGTTTCTTAAAACTTGCTTTTTCTCTCGGGGTCTCTCGCACTGGGAGCGCTTCTGAATGGCCCTCCCGCTAGAAGCGCTTTATAAATATCCAAATACAATACAATACAATACAATACATACATACATACATAGTTACATACACGTATACATTAATAGATATGTGCATACATGCATACCTTCCCATATACAGACATGCATACATGCATACATACATGCCATGCATGTAATATAACTTAACGGACGTTCGTCTGGGAAGCATTCAACAAAATCACAATATTGAGCCGAAAAGTCATGAATTCTGGTCTTTTTTTACATCCATTATCACGTAGGAATTGCACACCTAAATATTTTTATAATCTCTGGTTTCTCTTTTCGAGTCTTCCCATTTGTCTCTGTATTTCAGTTATCTTATAACTCCTTGCTAATTCAGTATGAATAGTCATACCTGTCGTCACTTAGTCTCCTTCTCTTTAGCCCGTCTTTCTAATTGTCTCTGTATATTAGTCTTTCTGTATATATCTCTATATCCTCGTGCGTCTCTTGCACAATAAGGCTAAGGATCAGCAGCGTACAGTTTTCAGCTCCTTTGGTAGCTCTTGATTCACATCTGTCGCCCATACACAGCAGCCATTCTCTGCTTTATCTCTCGACCTCTTGACGCTCCGAGCCACGAAAAAATGCATCACTGGAAATCTGCGAAAAGACGTGAATTATTCAGAGGATTTTCTCCTCGTCGACTATTTACTCACGACCCACGGACGAACCGACCAATGCTTTGAATGCACTACTTCCGAGACATTCAGCAATATACAGAAGGGTCTGCTTGTCCCTGCCTTTGTACCTCTGCTCCTGTCGCTGTCTCTACCAAAGGTATACCTGTCCCTGTCTCTGTCTGTCTGTCTAAATGTACTGTGTCTCTTTTATTGCCTGTCTTCGTTTCACTGTCCACGTCATTTCTCTGTTCATAGACGCCTATTCTCTGTCTATGCCTCTCTCCGCCTCTCTGTCATTGCGTATGTCTGTCTGTGCCTCTCTCCGCCTCTCTGGCTGTCTCTGTTCCTGGCGCTCTCACATTGAGTAGCCACGCATGCAGTGCACGAAATATGACTGCATCAGCGAATGGTGGTCCTAACGTCATCGTCATCGTATAACACCTTGTGCTTCTACATTTGGTCATCTTGGTCATCTTCAACCGCAAGTACTTGCGACCACCGTCTCCTCCGCTGCTAGATACGACGGCGGTCAATATTTGCCGTCAGTTGTATACGGCATCTCTCCAGAATCGGCTTCGAGATTGATTTAAACTGCGCGAACAAACAAGTGCGTGTCAGTCGGCTGCGACATGCCTGACCTGAGTTGCCAGCGAACGCCACTGCCTACTTCTGATCACTCAACCTCAGAAACTGCTCTTCTTTGAAGCGTCCCAAAGCGGACCTGTGAACAGTCTCATCAGTATTCGACCATTTCCTGAAACCTGGTGCAGTGCGCGGCTAAGATGTATGATGCTCAGCCTTTTAACTGTCGCCGTGATTTGTATCTAGTAAAATAAATCCAACTACAGTCTAATGCAGCGATATGGAGTTTATGGACCCTTGGTCAGAGTAGTAAATTTGTTCTCATAAGCTTCGCGATGATTCTGTGCTGAGAATACGATCTGTACTCAGCCATAACGATGTAGTTATCCATAGTGTTCTTCTTGTAGCATAATGGATATAGAAAATCAAATATAAACTAAGATGACATATTGATCGACGTTCCATGTACAGCTTGCGCCTTAATTAAAATAACTCAATTGCAATCTAATATTTCGTTATTCTATAAGAGGACTGAGTAGCATAATAAAAGGTAAGTAATAATACATGACGTCTAGAGGCCAATTAATTCGATCTAATTTGGCACCAGCGCAATTGTAGCATTTTAAGTTAATTTGTAGAAATGAGATTAGACCAGGTTTTCGGAAGAACGGAAATAAGAGATAAAAGAATTTGTGACAATGAGACTAAGTCAAGCGAAAGTATAAAATCGGGTTTTCGATCGAATAAAATGTTGTACTGTTGGAAGCAGTTTTATGCTCAATATGTCATCAGAAGAGAATCGCATGGCAATCGCATACATCTGACCTCCAACTGACCAAATATATGCGCTCGATCAGAAGCCGTTTTCCCCCAAGACAAGAAAAGATATTCCTTAGGTTTCCGCACGAAAATTCCAATAATTCTGACACGCAAAACTCAATAACGGTCAAGTTACTCGGAACTTGAGCGTGTTCGCAAAAAAGGAAATGACTTCGCAGTAGGCCTACTGCGAGGAACTTCACATCAGAGCGTTCCGCCATTTCGAGTTAACTTAGACGACCTGACGTTGATTTGAAGTCAGTGACCATGACCTTGCGACACGCTTCAGCATCAAAGAAGATCTTAGAAAAATTAGCGAAAGCTTACAAGTGACTTAGTAAACATGCACAGACTGGTAAACAACCAGATATTATCCATAATATAATGTTATAACAGATCTATGGCCATAGGCCTATGCATTTAGATCTGCTGAAATCATTTCTTTCTTATATACGCCTAATCTTAGCAACTGTTATTTGGCGACGTAATGATCGAAATCAATGGAATGAGAGGATGAGAGGATCCTCTAGATTCACAGTCTGTAACAAAAGATTCTGCCTTGGTGACTTCACTCACCCCAATAGTTGCAATCGCTTCTAAGCGCAGAGGTAAAGACTTGGCTATTGGCGGTAATTCTGCGGAGAAGCACAACATGCCTAAGAAAATTCTGTCTAAGAAAACACATCCCGGGCATCTAATGATCAGTGAAAAATCCTTGATATGCGTCCATGGGATTATGATACCGAATGCCCTATGAACTATAGATCTTATTAATTGTTCAGTGGAACTGTTTCGAGCACACGATGCCTGCCAGACATGAACCACGATCACTTTGGGTTTTCTCCAACCTGAAGCTGCTGGCAAATGAAGTCAAGAAAATTCAGTCAGAATGACCTGAAATCTTAGAGGACAGATCAAACGAAAGAAAAACGCGCTATTTTCTAAACTAATCTGCATGCAACGTTTGAGCAGAGTTCATTGAGTACGATACCTTTATTGCCTGAATTTAATACCGAGCGCATAATAATATATTCCATCTTATAAAGGTCATGCACCAACCATCAGTGGATGTTGATGATTAAGTATACGTGGACTCAATCCTGTAAACAGCTTAACTTTCAGCGGATACGAATCAAAATATACGAAATCGCATTATGAAATTTTTAGCTTTAGCTTTCGAGGCAGGCATCATCTGTGAATATGGATTTTCCTCCCTCCCCACCCCTCCCTACCTCTCTCCCTTGCAATTACCCTTCTTCTCTCCCTCCATTCGGCAATCCTTCCCCTAATCCGTCGCTATCACATTTACTTTATTCATACTCCATCTACTACGAGACGCGCAGTGTTGATCTGAGCCATCGAATGATGCATTCCTGTGGTACACTGGAGCTAGATAAACAACTACATGGAATAGGCACAATACTATATGAAGGCAGACGCTTTGACGCTGGTTTAAGATGTTAGACATAAGGGGTAAATAAAGGCCTATAGCGACAGTCAGAGGGCGCTCACTTCTTTCCAATGAAACTTCTGGATCAAAACCTTTTATCACCTATCAACTCCACTCTTTTCGGGAAAACTAAGGCACAACATTAATGCGTTTCACACTTTGATGGAGCGTTCTTCGAGAATTGCTGCATCTCTGACCGCAGAGACATAGGCCTCCTGTGGTAAGCACAAATTCGTGGTCATCAGAATCGTGGATAAGTGATCGATCTTTTGACTGAGGACCAGAGAAAACAATTAACCATCAAATAAAAGTACAAACCAAATGGTGCATTTAACCAACTATTGTTGCTTATCCAGTAACTACAAAAAGATTTCATGCAATTATTTATCTGATCTCTATCATATTTCGCATTTATTGTGTGGCCTATGGCCTATGTCTTAAGCCATTTCGCTTGAAACGTTGCGGGACACGGTAGCCAATAGGTTACAACGCTCGTCTTTTAACTCGGAGAGTACGGATTCAAGCCTCTTCTGCATGAGACGGTGAATGTGTAAGGACCTTAATAAGCTAGCCCTTCACTCCTGAGCAATTTTATTGCTCAGCGCCATCGATTGATGTGTGATCAGTAGACAGTGGCGCTTAATAAACGCGTAATAATAATTATAATTGCGTCGCTACGCCGTCTAGCTTCTATGTGAGGCGTTGTAACAGAATAACAATTAACTAGCAAATCAAGTAACGCAGAGAATGATGCTTCAGCACCGATTCAACACATCGAAATCTCCTAACAGTTCAGCTCCTGCACTGCTATACTAGCATATACTATGCACTGTTAACTGCCAGCGCTTTTAGTCGGAATGATCACAAGATGCTGTGA
Organism: Allolobophora icterica; assembly: GCA_963556255.1. Classification (NCBI taxonomy): domain Eukaryota; kingdom Metazoa; phylum Annelida; class Clitellata; order Crassiclitellata; family Lumbricidae; genus Allolobophora; species Allolobophora icterica. The sequence continues at coordinate 68,120,664 of OY744602.1, read as the reverse complement.
AGAGTCGCTTGGTCATATATTATAGCGTAAGAATAAAGGCAGGCGTTTGTATACGAGACATAGTTGCCCAGCCACAGAAGTAATAGACCTATAACTGTTTGCATTAAGGCAAGCAGTTATGCTAGCCATAATCCACAACTCATAATCTACAATCCATAAGCTATAATCCATAATCCACAATCCACAATCCGCAATCCATAACCGTCATATCAACCAAATGCTTCTCATACCTCGAACAATCGTATGCACTGCGACAAATCTGTCGACTCTCATCTGATTGCAGATACTTTGCAAGGCGTCGCGACCGATACAATAGCCTACAATAAGAACAACAACACACTTATAGTTCTACCAAACACTGACCTCGGCCAGTAATATCTTTTAATATCTGTCAATGCAAACGAAAAATGTGAATAAAGTTATCTTCTGTGCTACACGTCTACCTTACGATATGTCAACAAGCTGTCATATTCCGCAAATGACATCATTGGTCTAAATCTTCTTAGACTAAAGGTAAAATGTGACACAAATTTAGAATGGCTGATTGACATATAGCCTATTGAACACTATAATACAAAATACAAACTTTTGGAAAATATTTCGTTGATCTTATAAATTGTTATGCTTCAAATATTATCCTTAATTTATTTTTGCTTTATATATTTGTGTTCATTTTCTTCCTTATTTATTTTGCTTAATTTGTTGCTAATATACATATAATGTTATATTACATGTTATTATATATTATTATATATTACGTATTACTCAGGAAGCATCGAATCACAGTTATTTATTATCGATTTCATGATAGGCATTGAATTTTAGCATTGCTTGAATTTCTAATTTCTTCAAGTGGATTTTAATAAATCTACTGACGTAAGGTAAAATATGGCTCGAGCTATGCAACCCAGTTTTCATTATGACAACCTGGAATTATGTCGTTTTATCACTAATAGACATTAACTAAGTAACATGTCATCTATAGATCAGAGATGGTTACAATATACGATAATTATCAACATACTTTCTGTGTATTGTATGATGTTCGTGTGTCTTCGGTGTATCAGCAAACATTGGTGGCAATGTTCTCGCCTAGAACAAAGTCAAAGAACAGCAACATAGATAGCAACATTATCGCTCAAAGCAAATGCAGTGACTTCAAGGAACAGTTTTCAGTGGGCGGTAGTGACAATATTTTCTCTAATAACAAATATAATCTGGTAGAATGAAGTGAACACCTCAATAAAGTCAGGTTAGAAACTTAGTATTTGAGTGGGCGACCGGTCCGGAGAATGCCACCCAACTACGCGCCCACTAAGACTTTATCGATTGGTGATAGGTAGCCTATATTAGTCCTAAGACAAATTGGGAGGTTTAAAACAATGACCTACCATTTGATCGCTGTGGTTCCCTTTGTTCCTAGGCCGAATAATTCTTCACATTGTGCGATCATATTATTTCTGAGGATTATATATATATATATATATATGTATATATATATATATATATATATAATATATATATATATATATATATATATATATATATATATATGCTCTAATCCAAACCCAGAGTCGGGAATTCGAAAGGGTTCCAAACCTTCTTGTTCAGTACGGTCAATTTCTGTCTTGCGCGGACATGTTTCTAACATTTCCCTGTGATTGTTATTTTGTTGTCTTGCAAGAAAGGTCAAGAAATGTTTGTTGCGATGGTTTGTCTGAGACCAAATCAAGCAACTGAGATTAGGTTAATCACCGATAACGATAACAATTCTTTTTGTCTGAAGTAACTCAAATCAGTTCTGGATACGTAATCAGCAAATTGAAGCATATTGAGCGAATTCAGCCCTCTTCTTTTCTGTAAGGTTATCTATAGAACAGCGGTTGCGATTACAAAGCACGAAGATGATGAGACAGGGCAAGGTAATCGCTCATCTATCGTTCACGCTTCTTTAGATCCCAGAGGCTTATAAGCATCTTGCTGCTGAATCGCCTATATCTTATGTACGTACATACACATATTATATGCACACATACATACATACAAACATACATACATGCGTACATACATACTTACACGCGCACATACATCCATACACATACATACATATATACATACATAGTTACATACATATATACATACGTACATATGTACAAACATACCTACATACATACGTAATACATGTGCACTTGTAGTTATGCATTACGTATATATACATGCATACTTACAAACATACATATATACACGCTTACACATACATACATATAAATAGATACAAACAAACAGGCATGAATACATGAATACATGCATGCATTTGTAAATGCTTACATATAAGCTTACACATACAATCATACATATATACATACATCCCCATACTATATACATGTGAACACATATATAATACCTTCTACGTACTCACATATATATGCATGTATAACATAATTCATATACCATATATATATATATATATATATATATATAAGCATACCGTCTTTACTGTTAAATACACTAATAACATTAGCGTGAGTCAATTTATCTGCATAGGTAACCGTAAAGTGATGAACCGATTAACTTTTTGTAGACGAATAAGATAAAAGGAGGAGGATATAGGGAATACAGAGGAGCCGAACTGGATGATGATGAGAGGAGAAAATAGAAAATGTAAGAGAAGTTAGGAAAGATCCACGATACAAAAGCTACCCGTTGAGGCGCACGGTGTCATTTCCACTTAGGTCATTTTGTTTGGTGGAGGAGTGTCATAGCTATAGAAACAGTTGCTGATGCATTTCTAACGCATGCAACAATAATTAACGTTGCTGCGTGACAGAGGCATTTCTACGCAATTACCTTGTTTAAGGTCGCTCGGTATACGCAGCGGTTTGCTCTGAGAACGAAGCGAGTTCTGTTCGGCCTTGAGGATGAAGAGGAGCAACCAAAAGGAAAGCTGAGACTGATATAAGAAAAGGATTATAGAATAATTCTAAGCAGTCAAAAGCAGCAGAGAAATCAAGGATTATTAAAGCAGTTACCTAACCCTTGTCGGCAGTAAGGAGAAGGTCGTTATAGACTTTAATGATGGTTGTTTCCGTTAAGTGGAATAGCCGGAAGCCTGACTGAAGAGGTTGCTTACAGAGAGGTAGGACTATAGCTGAGCGTGCAGTACTCTTTTCTAATCATCCTAGATAGGAAAGAAACATTCGAGCCAGGCCACACAATAAGGGCTGAGTGTGGAATCGATACCAGTCTTTTGAAACGACGAGAGAAAAGAAGTAGGCCAGTATATAGAAAGAGAAAGCTTGACACGGAAAGCTAGGATAATGACGAAGCTGTAATGAGAGATTTATGCAGGAGGAGCCAGAGAATAGAGGGTGGTGATACTGTGGTATACGAAAGAAAACCAGTATTAGACTTTATGCCGAAATTGTGTGATTGGCCAGAATAATTAAACTAAACGCCTTTTAGAGTTTCCTTAATGTCATACTAAAGTCTATTCGGTTCAGAATTTTTTGTTGAGAGTAATTTTTACTTTGCGAACATGTCTGCACCATTGAGCTCGTTAAGCTTCGTATATACTCGAGGGACCTAATAAATTAGCTGCTAACTGAGGCTATTTAAAAAAATCATTTCTCCATATGCGATGTCGCGTCGTTATTTGAGTTTTATTTTCTTCTTATCTCAGTAGTCTAAACGACATTAGTTAAGATCACTTGTTTACCTCACGTGTTTACCTCTCTAGATTGGTAAAATACGGTAATTTTACAAGTTCGGCTGCTTCACAACAATTTGCAACACTGCCCAGGTAGTCCTAGTAGCGGGGTCAATGACCCTTTTTGGGCCCCTGGGCAGCCAAATTGCAATGTATATTGAGCAACTATTGTTTGAAATCTTCGATTTGTTTAATCTTGTCAATTTGGCTGCCGAATAAACGAATTTGAAATTTGAAAATATCGTATGGTCTGCCAGTGTTGGTCCTATACGGACTACTTCTTTTGCAAACTCGACAACAAAAGAACAACAGCCGAGATCACGTATATGAATGCTTCTAAAAGGCCTTCGTCGCCGTAGGAGAACTACCAAGCGATGGCCTTGGCAGAAAGCTGCTCGCTGTATTTCGCTGATGTCCAATCAACTGTAAAGTAATTGTATGGCTTATATAGCGCCAGGTTTTTGTGGAAAACATTTCAGCTGCTAATTCCCTCGCGGCACAAACACGATGTGGTCGGAGCGTCGGTTGTGTAGTGTGGCCTCGGCGCTGAATGAAGAGGGCATGGCTTGGCTTAAACCGATCTAATTATAGGGATAATGACCGCGTGCAGCTGTATACTCGCATTGGCCGTAGCCAAAGGAAACGATCGCGTGTGGCTTTCCCAGGACAACGATCGTCTTCTTCATCGTCCAATAGATGTCGTCCACACGATGGAAGCACCTCACATCAGATGTCATACTCCGATCGTACATCTTCCTCTTCTTCTTCTTCTTCTTCTATTCACCTTCTCTACTACTTCTTCTGCCACTTTTTGTTCTTCTTACCGCTGCTGTCTTCTTCTGTTTATCATTATCTTCATCCGTTTTGTCCTTCTTCTTTCCTACCATCAGCTTCTTCAGTATCAACAACTTGTTTCTTCTGCTGCTGCTCCATCCTTTTCTTCATGTTCTTCTGTTACTTTTTCTTTGTTTTCTTCTCATTTTCTATTTTATCCTCTACTTCTGCTTATTTTCCTCATTAGCGTCATTACCAATTTCTTTGTTATTCTGTTGATCCTTTGTTTTTTTCTTTATTTTCTTTTGCACTTTTGGCTTTTCCCCTTTTGCATCTTATTCTTCTTCTCCTCCTCACTACCATACTTTTTCCTTTCCTTCGACTTTTCCTTCTTCCATACATCTATCATAGTGCTCAGGTAAGTAAGCAAGCAATTAGGAGCACAGCTAAAATCCCGTAGTATATTCCATTAAAATGTCATCCGAGAGGTTCAGAGAGGGCGGACAGAAAAGAAGATGAGGTAGGAAATACGCTTCACCGACAAGATTGATCGCAGTTGTTGACAACAGCTGCGATTGGAAAGACCGACGCGGTGCAGATATAAGCGCCTCAGGTTTCTCGTTCTCGTCTCATTAATCTAGCAGCCTCGTAGATGCAGCAGATAATGCAATTGATAACGTGCTGTTGTCGCCATCTGAAGAACAATTCCTTTTGGTGACGCAGTTTCAGATTCGTTGGTCATCGAGTAGAGTTCACTATGAGCGAGGCATGTACCCCACCCCCCCCCCAATTACTAGGACCATACATTTCCGTAAAAGTAGGCAAAGGTATCAACCAAGTGCAATCCACCTCGTTCCCATCTAGCTTAATACTCGCTGTAATTAGTGGTATAGAAGGTCAGACAGCAGACAGGAAGAATTAGTCGTAGCTCTAGCAGCTTCTATGAGATCTGTTAATTGACATCAGGTTTCCATGGCTAAGCTGAGACTATGTCTAGTATCTAGTGACACTGATGTAGTCCACTTGGGCAGATTAGATTATGATTAGTTAGCTAGCTGTCGAAATCATCATACATTCGCTATCATCAGACTTATTATGCTCATATACCATCGTATGGATTCTGGAGGTGTGTGCAGTTGTGCACGTTAAACAAGACAATGACAATAAAAGCTAAAGTAGCACCCGTGTCCCGTCCGTGCTCCAGTGCAGACAGATATATAGCACTGTGATATAGTCTACCATAAAGACCACGATTTCACAACTACCCTGGTTACTAAGAACTTAAGAAGACTTTAAGGAGCGTTTCTGATTGAATGTCACGAATTAACGCTATTTGAAAGCAATGCAAGAGCGAATATAGGCTTAATAATCAGTTGATCAGTTATTAAGGATCTTTGCGTGGCACGATCTAACAATTCCTCAATGTGTTGTGTAAAAGACTCAAACTTCAACCGATTATCAATACTGCGTGAAACCAGAAAGCGAAGCCTTTGTGCGCATAGCCCTCGATCTTACGATCACAACAGGTTTTAAGATCAGCCACTTTAGCAATACAAGAGGAACATGGCCCTCCTGGTTTACATAAGCAGACAAAGACTGCCGAAATCGAATCCAAACGAATGGCAGGTCGAAGCATTTGTCAAGTCTGTGGTCGCCATCTTTCCTTCCTGGATGCAGTGATAAATAATTTCTGATGTAAGCTAAACTTGAAAAACGAAAAACTTTCTCTATTTTTCATTTGCCAGAAAATGCACAGTGTCACAAACTGGTCAGACGTTTAGCTGTGATTAATGTAGGTTGTTTTCCTAGAGGACAATCGTCTGCTTGCTCCCGATACATAACATATGAGGAGTCATCGCCAGACCATAATGGCCTATGGAGCAGCAGCACCAGCAGCAGTCACACAGTCAGCTTTCACAGGACAAACCACGGTCGTCCGAACTAATTTGTTTTCAAACAACTACAAAGAGCGCAGCATCGGGAGTCGACAGGATGAGCCTTTGTTCCTGCTGCCTAATGGAAGACCCCGACTCGACGGAGGCAATGCCTCGGACACCCGGTCGAGCGGTCGGTCGGTCAGGCAGGCGGCAGGCACCTAAATGGCCTCGCACGATGTCGTCTGGCCGCCGTGACTATACACAAGGCGACCACCAACCATTAGCCGCGTCCTACTGAATAATGGCGGCCTTAGAAACTCCTACGGCAGAAAATTATTTGCAGTGCATAACCTTCGCTGCTCAGCGCAAACGTAACGATGCTGTCAACATAACCCGATTAGCGTCGGACGACGCCGCGGACTTCAGTCCCCAAACCGTAATTCCACTAATGCGTATGAGATTCGAAGCTTCGTTCTGGCGCGAATCTCGACCGAGCACCTGGAAGATATTCTGGTAGGCGGATGTTGCTTAGTCAGCATAAATCACACGACGTAATAATCATCGTCACAATAATTATATAGTATTCATTTTGGTAATTATTCGTTAAGAGAATCGTCGAAGTCAGCTGAATGTGATCGTTGTTACACTCTAGCGGGCATGTCTCATAGCTGCAGGCAACAAAGCATTGTTTAGTAATGAAGATTTGAGCCAAAGTATAGTGTGGCATGTTAGCTTCAAACCAGACACGCGTGCATTTAATGGCTACTAAAGCCTAATAGTACATTCAGTTGGCAGAAGTTATTCTTAAGAATGCAGAGGATAAGAATGATTACGCGTAGGATACATAGCCTAAGTCTGGTACCTTTGCAATCCAGCTATGATTCTCTTTCCTGTGCAAAAATATAGGCCCACAAATAATCAAAGAGCTTGAAGAATGCGCACAGTAATCGAGTGGCACAGAGGCATTTGTAGCAGAACGACGCCGAGTATGGGAACGAACTTTAGCCTACGGTCACCAGTTTCCAGTTGCTGTTCACAATCGTGATTCGTTACAGAAGATGAAGGATGATCATTAGCGGTCAAATGTTGGCATGATTTAGCCACGTCTTGTGACTCACCTCCCACCAGTCTGTAAACTACACTTCCAACATTCAAATGCTCATGTCACGCTCATGTTTGATGCTTGAGGGATTGCAGGATGAACGTCGAAGGCCGTGAACGTAAACTCATCGCTACAGACGCAGCGAAGCTGAAACTTGTTCTTGAATAGTTTTTGGAGGATAAATTTAGACTTTTAGCGGAAGATTTTAGGGGAAGGAGTGATGGGCGAGTTAATCTGAACAGAGCAACGGTTCCGATACAGCTTTAGACCGACGACATTCAGTAAAGCGCCCACTTTCATTTATCCCTTATGTCGTACTGTAGTTTGACTGTTTGATGTTAATGGAAATCAGATAAGAGCGCGATTTTAGATAAGCTCGAGATGGATCGCTGACAATGTGCTCAGATAATAAAACAGTGCAACGATGGGCCTGTAAAAACTGACCGATGAAAAGCAACGTCCTGTGTAAGTGATGAGGAGAGGAGGAGGAGGAGGAGGAGGAGGAGAAGAATGATGTAAGAGCAATCGTTCAGAAAATCAAAATGATGATTTAGTGGACTATTTCACCTTTCGTTGACGGCCAACATGGTCGCTAAATAGAGTTTCCAGCGCGATTTGCTCTTATCAGCGGAGGACTTTGTATAGCTGTGAACTGCTGATAAGAACAAACGAGTCCTAATTGCACTGCATTCGATTTAATTAGCTAAGGCAAGCGAAGATTCACTCAATATGTTCTCAGTCATCGTCATCATCATCACCGTCGTCGTCGTCGTCGTCGTCGTTGAAAGCAGGGATTCCGATTATGACGACGACGGCAGATTCACGAAAGAAGAATATGGCAGATGGGCGAGTTTGCTGTTCTAATAATACCACAAAGGGTTCACGGCCCATGTGGTCAGTGCATAAATGTTCACGTGCATGTACATTGTCAGTGCATACATGTCCACGTGCATGTACATCGTCAGTGCATACATGTCCACGTGCATGTACATTGTCAGTGCATACATGTCCACGTGCATGTACATTGTCAGTGCATACAATGTCCACTGCATGTACATTGTCAGTGCATACATGTTCACGTGCATGCACATTGTCAGTGCATACATGTCCACGTGCATGCACATTGTCAGTGCATACATGTCCACGTGCATGTACATTGTCAGTGCATACATGTCCACGTGCATGCACATTGTCAGTGCATACATGTCCAGTGTCCACGTGCATGTACATTGTCAGTGCATACATGTTCACGTGTATGTACATTGTATTTGCATATTTATATGTATGCTTGAGACACATGGTCAAATCATACATATTTTTCTTTATTATCTTTAACTAATATTACTATTATAATTGTCATTGATTACGGTTTGATTTTTGTGCGCTATATATTGATGCTTTTTTTTATTAGACCGGCACGATAGAAGTCGCTAATTACAATTGCAATCGTTATTATTATTATTATTATTATTATTTTTTTTTTTTTTACCCGAGGTATCAGTGATCCCTCGGGATTTGGAAAAAATTATTTAGGAGCAGGGTAATTGTCTGGAGGGTCAGGCCTCGTCTTCAGGGTTTGACGGAAAGGTTATTATTATTATTATTATTATTATTATTATTATTATTATTATTATTATTATTATTATTATTATTATTATTATTATTATTATTATTATTATTATTATTATTATTATTATTATTATTATTATTGTATAGGCATTTTAGTTTAACGGCCCTAAAAACTTGGGTTGTCACTGACTCGCTCAATCTTATGGATACGCTTCAAGTGATATCATTGTTTGAAGTCCTATTCTAATTGATCGATCGACTGCTATTGCCAGGCAATTGGCTGTTCATGGTCCATCAACGGCGAAACTTCTTGAGCCACATCGTCTAGTTTTCGTTGCTGGAATATGTGATTGTGGAGGTCGCCGTCAGTTGCCGAACGCAAATGACTGTGGAACTGTGGAATGAAGATATTGGCTTGCACAACCTATGGCCAAATGGTGAAGGCAGTCCTAGACAAGTAACCCCATCTTTTACTTAGCTAATAGGTAGCCAGTCACGCATGGTGTAAGTGATGCGATCACACTTACGGGGTGAATAGATCGGCATCCAGAAAATAATATAATGTATCCAATGTGATGTGGCTACACCAGACAGAACACTGTTACAGAAGTCAAGGTAAGTTGCCATGAAGGCTGGAAGGAACGCTTTGCCAGCATTTGGTAGGTCTTCCGATGGAAATCGGAGACGTGGCTCCATCTGGTTATTTACGATCGAACCATAAAGGTCAGTCTCGATGCATGAGGCTTTATGAAGCTGTTGGCGCTAATAATTACCACAACCCCCGTAATGCATAGGCCCTACGTACTGATATGCATAGACTACGTAATAATTAAGCATCAGTGTTGATATGCACATAATATGTTGATATCCATATTGGCGGTTTATTCATGCACATACAATGTCATGCATATTCATACGCATACGTATTCATACGTTTACATATTCATATGCACACGTTTACGCAGTGCTTTTTTTTCTGGAAAAAAGGTTCCGGAAGTGAATAATTATGGGCGAGCTAAAATCCCGAGAAAAACGGGATTGGGGGTTGGAGGGGTCTCAATAAACACTGAAAACAGTTCAAAACACTGAAATTAAATTAAAATAACTAAATTATTGTTTTTTTATTATTAAAATAAATAAATTATTTTTAGTAGCTGAAAAAAGGTGCCGGAACGCCGTTCCGGCTGAAAAAAGGACTGCGTTTACGTATTCATACGTAACACGAATATTCATATGTTTACATATTCATGCATATACATGAATATTCATACATTTACATATTCATATGCATACATATTCATACGTTTACATTTTCATTTGCCGCCCGTGGCCCACTATAGGTTAATACTGCATTACATGGGAACATGCATTTCATAAGATGCTTTTATTAGACGCAATGCGTGTGAGTCTGTGTTGAGTACAGAGGAAGAGGCGGGTTAAGTATACGTAGGCGGTCCAGACAGGACTTCCGGAAAGAACGGTCGATTTCGCACTGATCGGATGCTGACAGCAAAGGGCAATTGGCGCAGAATAAATCAGCATCGTTCTCGAAACCAATCGACAGCCAGATAGACATGACTGCAGAGAGACATGGCGAGGCATCTCGGCCTCGTCGTCGCTTCCCATGCATGTACTTAATGTCAAGTTTCGCCAAAAGCGCAAACATTGCGAGTCAATAATGTCAATACGAGATGTCGTCGTAACTATATACAGTATATATATACATTCATGTCTGTAAGTACACGCACATATGTCGAAAATAAATATGGCCTATAAATGCAAATATGTATTTTATACATATATATATATATATATATATATATATATATATATATATATATATATATATATATATATATATATAGCTATGGCTGCAGATGCTATGCATTTGTTAGCGCATGGGCATAGAAATCCTGCGAAGAAGCTGGGAGATCTCGACGGAGTGGGTGGAGACTGGGTGATATTTAGGTAGCAGATAACATGTTCCATTGTTAGCTTTGCCCTGACAAATGAATTTATTCGCACTGAGCAACCGGTGTCAATTCAAACCGTTTTGAACCATTTCTGAACCGAGTCCTTAAATTTTCTGCCATAATAGACACGACACAAAGTCAACCTTCCTTGACCTGACAGATGAAACGTCACGTAGAATCCATATACTGAAGTACATTAGTCTCTTGGTAATTATAATGCCCTACTCTGACGGCAGAAGAGTTCTGATCACCGTATTTAAGCTCTGAATGCCTGCAGGCATCATGCAACTCCACATTCAGCGCTCCAGTCTAAAGGACATGTCTTTTGGATGAGACGTGACTGACATTAGACTCCGAAATGCGGTATCAACGTACTGCAGGATCACACAGACACACACACACACACACACACACACACACACACACACACACACACACACACACACACACACACACACACACACACACACACACACACACACACACACACACACACACACACACACACACACACACACACACACACACACACACACACACACACACACACACACACACACACACACACACATTTGAGCAGATACCGCAAAATGACCATTGTGTACGTTCAATCGATCTATAGAGAAAATGCGACGATGGACAGTCAGCTTTACAGTAGCCATCTGCAAGGAGACATCACCGCACAACTAAACTATGCATCACGTATGTTTCATTTAATTTATTATGCAGAGACATAATATTCGAATGCACAATACCTGTTTTCAACGAGAAAGAAATCTCTGTACTGTTCGTAGCACGTGCCCTTGGTGCTGATGTCATTCGAGCTTATGATGACGTCACCGACGGACGGTTGGTACCAACGCCCCCACCACTGACGAGGAAACTCGCAGTCACTTCGGATCAGCTCTGCATACAACAGACAAAGCGCCGACGTTAAGCACCCGCACTCCGGACATTAGACATTTGTGTAGTGTGTAATCACAAAGGACAAACTGCGCATATATAGGTACCGTTGTCTCAAGGCCAAACAATCTGTCGCCTAAAGCGAGAAACGACCAAAACAATACTAAAACTGAGCACTGTTTAAACCTCTAAAACTGCGTTGACATGGAAGGGTGGAGGACTGAAGGTTTTAGTGGATGTCAGATGGCGTTGTATACTCCTGCTGTCATCCATTAAAGTATTCATTAGCTTTGTTCAATTTCGCCGCACCTGCGCAACTAAAACCCTAAGCTATGTCTGGAACGTTTGTGCACACAGATTGTCTGGTATTAAATGATCAGTAAGTGTGGGCCTTTAGTGTATCACGGACGATGACGAGAAAGGCGTGCATGGTTGCAGATCACATTGACAGTCTTGACTATTTTGCAAGATTGCTTTTCACGAGAAACTTTTCAACAATAATAATATAATTGTTGCAAATACCTAACTGTTGAGCATCCTAGCCAGGAAACCTCGCCGAGTAAGAGATTTATATAGCGTTTATTAAAGATGACTAAGAACTATTTCATTACATGGACTTATTATATAGAAGCCATATTCGCACATCGATGCCAACGCACGTAGGCTTAATATTCCATTTGAAGGCTAATGACTGCTTACGCCTATGTCCGTTTTTGAAGACCTACGTACTGGACACGTTGAAAGCTAACCGGTTTTTGAAAGTTTTCTATACTTTAGGCCTGCTATTTAGAACAAATATAGATAGGATCAAGAACTCGGAATACCAAAGTATTAGAGGGAAAATATAATCCGACGGCTCATGCAGAATTAACTCAAAAGAAACGGGTTCTCCCTGACTAGATCTGTTTGTATTTCGGACTCGGACTGCTACTGCCCAGCATCGAACCTTATTGTCTGTTGGTCCTTTGCTCTGGAATGATCTTCCCTCTTTCACTCGTTCTACTATTATATCGGGGTGCATTGCTGTTTCTGTTCGCTCTCTTAAGAAGTTTTTCGTGTGGTTCTTCGCACTGGGTACGCCTCTGATCGAGTAGGATGTACTATGAGAGGCGCTTCATAAATCTGTAAATACAATACAATACAATACAATACAATACAATACAATATGAGCAACACGTAAACATATCAGTTTGATGTGCTATTAATTAGAGAAGCAAAGAAATCATGGACGAGCATCGATATGTATGCATGTCAATCAATACATGTCAATCAATACATGTCAATCAATACATGTCAATCAATGCATCTCAATCAATGCATCTCAATCAATGTATGTCAACAGGGCCGGATTAACCCCTGGGGGCCCCATGCTAATTATACGCGGGGGTCCCTTGTCGTATTTGTGCATGGAATGATGAGATTGTCGTAAAGACAATCAAATCACTGTAGAGTAAAGAAGTAGTAAAGAATGCTGTGGTCCGCACTGCTCAAATTAGTAGTTAGGGCATCCAACTCAACTTTAACGCTTTTCATTTTGGGACACTATCTAAAGTGAGTAAAGTCGTTTCAAATGCTTGTTACAGTATGTTGACAAATTACAATTAACATAGAATAATCATAATAAAAATTCGAATCTGTTGTCTTCATTGCAAATCTCTTGTGTATATCGTGGCCAACCCTGATAGAAAATTGTCGAACTTGTCAGGTTCTACCGCTCTAGTCAGTCAAAATCTGTTAAAACTTGGAATATATCACGTACTTCATTGTAAGTGTGAAATCTCTGCCTTAGCTACGTCAACAACTTGTCTATAGGCTACTTTATAGCCAAATTAGTTTCTACACAAAACTTCTCACTGTTGCAAGATAATCGAGGTTGCTGAGTATGCCAGAAAACAAATCGGGTAGAAATAAAAAAAATTGCCTTCAGCATAGATTATATGTTGACTAAGAGAAGTTTAACCAAAGAAACGCATAAACACAACAGTTGGTCACATCAAAGATCCTTGACAAAGACTTAGAGTAATTATATAAGATCTTTGGGTACATGACTGGCATTTCAAATTTGCAATTTGCTTAGTGGAAATTCTTGCACTGAAGCTAGTGACTCTTTTCTGTGAACAAATAATTATTTGATGTAATAAATTCTGTCCTGTAGTATTCGACTCCAGTCGGGGGGCCCCCTGTAAGCGGGGGGCCCCATGCTAAAGCATATTGAGAATACTGGTTAATCCGGCCCTGTATGTCAATCAATGTCTGACTGAGAATCTTCAGCCATGAAGGTTAATAATCACTGTTCATCGCTACATTTGTGGATAAGCAATTTGATAGAGGTAAGTTTTAAGTTAAGAACGAAATGACAAAAGCATGCTCGATTCCTGCTAAGTAAGTTTTCACCTTAATCAGTCGAAGTATATACATACAATGTGAACGGAAAAAACCAGACCTCTACAATAAATAGGGAAATAAGCACCAAATATTGAAAATGTTATTGAGCCTAAAACTATTTTATTCCAAACTATAATCTCAGATAATAATGCGCTAAAGCAGTTAAATATTGACGTGACCGTGACGTCATTTGTAATAAAACATCTGATCGAGCTGTAATCGATTCAGCAATTAGTCAGTGGCGAGCGCGTCTTTGTGCGTGTGTTGAGGCCAAAGGAGGACATTTTGAACACACATTATAACTAAAAAATAATAGTTATATGATTCATATCCTTTAAACTGAAGTTCCACCGCGTTTTATTAAAATATACAAATTATTACAAAAATTATCGTAGTAATAAGAGAGGTCTTGTTTTTTTCCGTTCACAGTGTACATATATGCATATTTATATATACATAAATATGTGTATATAAAATTCAGCATCATTAAAGATCCTCTATAATGGTGCTGAGTGGAGATGGATTATATATATATATATATATATATATATATATATATATTATATACACGCACACTCATGCAGCGAAGCTAACGCTGAAGATGAGGGTCTGTAGGTGGTATGGGGTGAGCGGACGAGGTTGAATAAGGGCGATCTTTATAGCCTAGACGGATATCAAAACCAACGGCCCCATAATGGTATAGGAGATACTTCTATGTTGAGCATGCATAGTGGTTTATTTATTACACATCCATTTCCCTATCAGTTGTCTCTTGGAAGTGCTGCCCTCTGTTGCGCAGCTGAAAAGGGCTGACGTCACCTCAGCCTCGGTGCTTAGGAGCGATACGTACTTCGCTGTGATGAATATCCGCCTATAAAAACGCTGTTTAGAAGAGCAACTGGAGAACCTAGCCTCCGAAGAAGAAGAAGAATGTAGGCTGACTGTGCGCCTCAATAATTTCGCGCAAGACTAGACATGATTAGATTGGCTGTATAGAAATCTTAGGATAGGTCAAAGTTATGACGCCATGACTGACGACAATTCGTTCGTCTTTATATCGCGCCTGTACAACATAGACTAGGTAATAGTTATTCTTGCAACGGAAAAGGCTTCTGCGGTATCCACGGGGCTATAGACTCCGTGGCCAGCGCTGCGCCATCCGTGACTGTCACGTCGGTTGGGGCCACACTGAGTCCTTTACAGGCCAACCACCTGTTGCCACAGTGGCACAATGCAGACCCCTACGGGCCAAATGAACGTGACTGTCTAGGTTATGCGAATCATTGCTCTAAGCTAACTATAGACTCACAGCTGCTGTTTGTCGGTTATTTTTAGTGAACTGGATTGACATGCATTGATTGACATGGATAGTGGATACACATCAACGCAGTTGAAGTTGAAGCTGTAGTTGCAGTATGCAATGAATATTCAGCTGGATCTCGTTGCAATTACGATGATGAAGGTTAGAAGTTGGTTGCAGCTGCTCTAAGAAGGACTTCGAAGAAATGGATATATATATATATATTATATATATTGTATATATATATATATAATATATATATATATATATATATATAGAACAATCACATAGAGGAACAAAAAACACAGACTTAGAGAGATGGATACTGAAACAGAGACATAGGCTAAACACCACGGATAGAGAGAGAGACCCAGAAACAGACAGACACAGAGTCATCGACAGTTAGGAACCGGCAGACGTAAAGAGATAGAAAGCACAGATACAGAGAGTGTCCATTAGCTGTACTCTCTTGTCGTTTGCCATTTCAGTGCATGCAGCAGTGCTATGCAAATCTCGTCCAAGACTAACAGAATGCGACGAATCTGTTGGTTAGGAAAGATCTTCGGCTTCACCATCGTTCGTCAACGTCTCCGCAAATGTCCCGCAAAGTCCGTTAATCTCTTTTAGATTATCCCGCACTTTCACTGAACTGTCGATAAGATAATTGACAAATGCATCTTAGAAGATGCATATCATAGCGAAAATCGTTTTAGCAAACACCGATTTAGAGTCAGCGTTTCCTTCTGAAAAGGTAGAGACACGTGCTTGACATGAACAATAACATTAAAACAAATGCTAGCGATATGTGCACCAAGAAACAGCTTTATTTAATAAGAAACTTACTTGATATTTGAGTATCTTGTGCAGGAGATTTCAACACACAAATAGTCTCATATATAGGCATATATATATATATATATATCCATTCTGACAATATATAAATTCTTGGCAGAATTGTATTTGTTGTGCTGTTATTAAACCGAATGGGACGCAGACATTTAGAATGAAATAGGTGGTACATGCATGCATATATAAGAAGACTGTTCCTCGCGATTTATCTATGCTGTGATCAGTTTCTTGGAGGTGAATCGGGAAGAGCATTATTCTCCTCGGCATCTATTGGGACCGAGTGGGTTGTCTGCATCATACGGTCCCAGTGCTGGGAACTTAGACAACGACAGCGGACTGATTTTGCAATAACATCAAGCGTCTTTGGCTTGGGAAAAATTACAAGTGCCTTCGACATGTAAAAAGAAGCAAGTAGGTCTAAGCCTTCCCACTGGAGAAAACAGCATTTGCCTTTATACATGGAGGACATGAGAGCGCAATCAAGCTGAAGACGAAACAAATAAGTCTCCAATGGAAGCAAAATGACAAGAGTCATTTTAATATGCAGAAAAAGATGAGTGCTGTCAACACGAGTAAACCGATGCATCAATATTTTATGTCTGGCTTATAAAGTCTAATTACTTTACAGCCTGCTTTTACTCTGATGACAGGTGCTACGTATCCAGGGTTGGATATTTTGGTGGGGGTCGTACACGAGGATGCTAAATCACACACGATAGATTCCAGGGCGAGAAGCCCCCATACATTTAGGGATGCGAAGCGCTCAAACTTTACCAAGTCACCGAGGTTGAGAGGATCTTTTCCGTTGCACTCACGCAAAACAACATCTGATTGATTAAATTAAAACTACTGTCCAATAATGAAGAATGGTTACTAGTTGACTCGTGCATCAATTATAGTGAAATGGTTCTCATCAACAGCAAACTTTCAAAACCATTTCGAATGATGGGAATCTCTCTTGACATTTAATTTCTTCATATTCATGGAGCGGATTATATAGCCTTAGTAGGCTACATTTCGCTTTTTATTCTTATATCTCTCGAAATAATTTACGAATTGCAGCAACCTTCTGCGTCAGCCGTCTTTTCTTCTGAAATAAACCAGATTTTAGGGCTTAGCCGATGTCTGCCAATACAGTAAAGTGGAATAAAAAAATCCGACGCTTTTACATAAAGTGGCGTTGGTGCCACGCGTCTTAAGAAAAATGATATTTAAGTACCGATGAGAAATGATATTTTTGGTAAAGTAATGAAAGTTCCACCGGACCTGATCTAGACGATGGCCGGTTGTTTTTAAACAGATTGCGAAGCCTGACTTATGTGTTAGTGAAGAGGTTTGAAAGTGGAAATTGAATATCAGCAAGACGCCCGGAAAATCTGTTCTGCAGTCATCTACTGTTCGCAGTGGAGACTGGAGACCTGCAGGACTGCACGCTGATTGCAGTATCTAGTGCAATAGTCATGCTGAGAAACAGCTGTGGTAGTGTCTGATCAAGCGTTTGCAGTTTGGCTTTGAAAATAAGCAATATTCACTTTAGAGCGTCGACATAAGAATAATATCTATAGGACGGAACTTTGTCAGGGAGGTTTGCCACGGGGTTTAAATCGACTTCCGGGTCAATTTTTAAATGACGTCTGGGGTTGAATTTAGGATTAAGGGTCAAACCCCAATCCCGGCAAATCCGTAACTACGCAAACCGTCTCACATGATTATACAATCTGGTTGGAGTAATAAGAGTGTAATCAACGCCAAAACAATTCTCTGGTGTCTTAAATAGTGCGGTGAAAGGCTTTTCGGCACCGAAGGTCAGTCTCTCTTTTGCTGCGGTGACTGAACGACGGACGACCGTTCAGTTCGTTTGATTAAAGTCAATTGAAGAGCGGACGATGAATGCATTCGTCTTGTAAGGCGACTGGCATCGTCTTTTTCTCTTAATGGAAGAACGGGAGAGCCTTGGTGCTAATGGTCGGGATGGGCGCCACTGACACCCAAAGGTAGGGGGCCTAACCCGGCCTATGCGTCTAGTCGTGGCCTGTCGACACATCGCTAAAATAACGACCGGCTGTCTCATGAAATGTCTCGAGATCTTTGACCTTTTTTGCCTACGGATTTTTGTTTTGACTAAGCGCCTGTGGATAAACTGATTCCCGTGACTTAGCATCCTTGAGCGCTGCATAAATCTTAAGATTACGATACTTGCGGTTTTCATTCGGTTACCTGTCTACTGTCTGGCTGCTGCACACAGTTTGTGAGGAGCTCGATTAATCAACAGTAGGCCTTCGAGCATTCGAGCCACATTAGTGTCTGTGTTTGCTAGACATCGCTTTCAACAGTTTATGTGGGCAGTTTTTGAGGAATTCCCATCACGTGGGGGAATGAAACTCAGGATTCATTGATGAATCGCTGAGACGCTGTAAATCTACGACGGTGGGGTTGGGTTGATCGACAAATTTGTAGGGAAACACTTACAAAGGAACTCGTATTGAAAACGCGGGATTGGCTGTCGACTGCGAAGAAGGAACTGTAAAAGAGTTTATGCAAATGGTTGTCATTGAATCTCCATGATCTTTGCTTATTCCTAAATAGGCTGCAGTACTTCACAATGTAGCCTATATGCTTGCATATATAACTATGCATACTGCATAGGAATGATGCTGTAGCTGGACCTTTTCAATCCTGACTTAGTGCATCCTACGAGTGACTTATGTCCTTTCTGATATAATATTATTAGCCTTCGACCCAACTCTTGTGAAATTCTTAATCGGTTATAGGCTGCCTAATAATTATTGATTCAATTAAAAACACTGGAGGTCGTTTTCATCAGATTTTTTTAAAATTATTGTACGATTATTCTGTTGACAGAATGTCATATAAAAAACCAACAAAGTTTCACTGCTATGTTATCATTAATTTTTCCGAAATACACAATAATTTAACGCCAAAATACCCTTTTTTTGTCGCAGAGTAATTTCAATAACTCAGTGTGTCAGTTCCGCAGAATAGTTATAAGTCTTTGTGCAGGTTTAACTGTTCAACATATTTCTTTATGATCTCAAGCAATTTGAAATCTAGATTCAGGCACCGGAAGATAATCACTTTCTCGTGATAAAGTGTACATTTCTCTAATTGATGAGTCAATCGTTTTGTGATGAGTTGCTATTCATGCATTTAGCAATATGCAGTCTAATCACTGACAAAATTTCAGCAATTGTGAATGTTTTATGTTGCAATTTTTGCTTGGTCGTCAAAAGACTGGAAATACAGAGGCCTTTATAAATGGCGATAATAGGAACCCTAAGTAAATATTAAAAACTGTTTTGGCTTATGTACAAACGCCAATCCAACAATTGAACAGCAAATCTCTTCTGCAGGTTTAAAGACTCGACAATAAATTCCACAGGACACTCTCAGACTGAGCGCAGATGTTGAAGGCAATTGCAGTGGCCGACTCCACCAACGTCATTTCGCTCTCGAATTGCGCCACAAACGGTTCAGACTTTGCAAGCGATGCAGGCAAGTTATGACACAACGGTTACCATGACGACGTACATCCTTGATATATAGCGCGGATGCCAGCAAGCGGTCTGAATTGTCTTTTAACCTTCCACGTGGCCGATCATATATCTCATCTGCCTGAAGCAACCACAAGTAACCTGATTGCAAACAGCCCATAAATACACATTAATCCCTGCAAATATAGGTCAGAGGCTCAAATCTGTGCGGCAGAATTCGTCTAGGGCGGCATCGCCCCTGTTCGGTGCAGGTGCTTGATGCCCAACGTGTCGCAGCTGCGAACGATAGACACCGTGGTGGTGGTGGTGGTTGTTGTGGGGGTGGTTGTGGTGGTGGTGGTGGTGGTGGTGATGGAGAGGATGGTTTGCGGTAGTGATCGTCTTTGTTCTTCTCGTGCACTTGAGTAGACGATGATTATTTTCCATATTCTTCCGTATGTCCGTTTTCTCGCGTGTGTCTGATTATTAGTCGCATGCACCTGGTGCGCCGTCTAGCGTTGTCCT
This sequence comes from Allolobophora icterica, assembly GCA_963556255.1. Classification (NCBI taxonomy): domain Eukaryota; kingdom Metazoa; phylum Annelida; class Clitellata; order Crassiclitellata; family Lumbricidae; genus Allolobophora; species Allolobophora icterica. The sequence continues at coordinate 68,100,210 of OY744602.1, read as the reverse complement.
TTGTCCAAGACACACACACCCGAACACACCCACCGACCGACGCCAGTAACCCGAAGCGTCCTCAGGAATTGCATTCACTGAGGTCTTTTCTCAAATCGATCACCTATTATCGTCCCTCGTCCTAATCACTGGCTTCCACGCATAATTCTTCTGCTTCTGCTTTGTCTTCGTGCATTCCTGGCTACGGTATTTGACATTGCACTCCGCGTCACCTGTCTTGACGCCACGTCCCTACTCGATTTCATGTTCGTCTTTCCACTGGAAACCTCGGAGCAGTTTGATGTATATCCGCCTTGGATGTGAACCGAGTTCCCTCGGGTCGGGGGGTCATGCACTTTCTCTCTGTTTAAACCGGCCGCTAAAGTAAGAAAGAACTGAAAACAACGGTAGTTGATTGTTTGCAAATTACGTTACTGATCGTACTAAGCTGTTTTTCTTGTATCATACTATTCAAATCTTATGCCATCCTATGGTATACCTTCATCAGTGAATCGCCTCTGGCATAAAATCCACTGACAACTTTTCACAGGTGTATATCTGCTGTAAGTTGTCGACAATTAATTTAATTACTCTTCTGCTAATTATCCTTCTCCTGCTTAGTTCCTGCTTCTTCTTTTCCCATAGGCGGGCACCTAGGCCTACGTTTCAAAATCTGGGGGACATCGATGTACTGAAGAGCGTGTAAAGAATTTGTAAAGTATATCAACGTCTCTTTTATAAAGCTTTACCTCATTGATTTCCATCGATTCTGTCAAAATGACATTGTAATGTTCATTCGAGTTTGCTCAGAAGCGACCAAGACTGATATCTTGTCCAGATTAAAACTAGATTAGAAATCATTAACAGAATATCAGGACCGAACACGATATCGAAGTGAGAGGACTTCGTATTATTGAACCTCGTTTTATCGCTCCTTCTCATCTCCGCGCCTGATTCTCCCTTCTGTTATCATCGCCTATTTCGTACTCCTCCACGTTCGTATTTACTTCCCATTTTGCATAGGCGACGCTGTTTCTCAGCAGATGGCTGATTTTACAGTTGAACAGGGAAACATGTCACTAGCTTCATTGCCTTTGTAAAGCCCTCTGTCACCGCAGATGCCAACTGAGTGTCCCACGAATAATAACTGACTATTCCATTTAATGACACCGTTACAATTTCTTCAGCACTTCGCCTTAGAAGACGATGCCAGGGCTGAACAGCATCATTTCCAGTAATAATGATATACGCATGAGGGCAATGGTTACAGCAACGATGCAACTGGCAGCAACAGCAACAACAAGACCATGAACGAAAACATCAAAAGCAACAGCGAAAATGACAACGACCATTACATCTATTATTATTTTTGTTATCTCTTCCGCTGTTCTGTCTGTTATTTACTAAACTCGCTGATGTGGATTTATTGTTCTTTTATAAAGAGACAGGCAGACAGACAGACAGACAGACAGACAGACAGACAGACAGACAGACAGACAGACAGACAGACAGACAGACAGACAGACAGACAGACAGACAGACAGACAGACAGACTGACTGACTGACTGACTGACTGACTGACTGACTGACTGACTGACTGACTGACTGACTGACTGACTGACTGACTGACTGACTGACATAAAAAGATTTCAGGACGGCTTCAAGTTAAGTCAGCCTGCGCATTGTTGTTCTCTTGATACCAGTGATTAACTTTGTGGAAATCTTGGAAGTTGTATAATATATATCTGACATTATGAATAACACCAGTTGAATTCGTTATATGAATTTCAATGTCTTTACTTGCGTGTGGACAGATATAAGACAGTCCTATCAGAAGAGAACACTAGGTCAGGTTTAAATCACTCTGGAGGCTCAACGTTTGACAGTATAGGAGTTTATGACAGGATAGCAATCACTGGTCGGTTTGGTTTATGATTACGCTTAGGCCTACTTAGCTCAATAGGCCTAAAATCTGGAGTCTGGCAGTCTAAAACTGGCCTAGCCTGACTGGAAGCTGGAAACTTAATTACGCAGAGCGAATAGCTGAGCCACTAAACTTGAGCAAATGAAACTTTACTGTCGTTCTTACAGTGAACCAGGTCGCATTGCATGCTTTTCTCTGGTCTTACTGAAGTGAAGTCATACTTCAGAGGCGTCTTCTTTGACGCCCGGGGATCTCGTGGCGGATGAGTTTTCGACCGGCTTGTGCTCTCTGGCCGATCACTTCAAAGTCGCCTAATAACGAGAAATGGATCGCAGTCTCTTACCCACGTCGTCCAACGGCACACGAGGATTTAGTCGTCGCTACATCATCCTGACTGATGCACTAAACCCAGTGGCGTTGATTGATTTAACCACAGCACAGTAGAAGCAGAAGAAGAAGGAGGTGGAGGAGGTGGAGGAGGAGGAGGAGGTGGAAGGAGGACAAGGAGGACGAGCAGGAGGAGACGACGAGGAGAGTGAAGATAAGAAGCTGGAGTCTGTAGGAGCACAAGAAGGAGGAGCAGAAAAGACTAGAAGATGCTAAATGTGCTGGAGGAGAAGGAGGAGAAGATGAAGGAGGAAAGAGAATAGAAGACTAAAAGAAGAAGTTGGTGTTGGAGGAATAAAGATGAGGAGCAGAAGAAATGGCAAAAGGAGCAGAAATAGATAAGAACGAAGAGCAGAAGGTGCAGAGTCTGGGAGAGGATGAGATGCAGAAGAAGAAGTCTAGAAAGAGAAAAAAACTGCGCTGAAAGAGGAAAATAAGACAAACGAGGACGAGATAAGGAAGGAGAGGAAGAGAAAGTTTCGATGAGACGGTGTTTGGAGAAGAAGTTGGAGGATATGGAAAAGAAAAGGGCGAAGAAAAAAGAACTAGTAGAAGGAGAATGTGATCGAGGAAAACGAGGTGAAGGTGGTGGGGATGGAAGGCGGGGCAGGAGGAGTAGTTTGCGACGCAATTGGAATTTAACGAAAGTGCGCTCATGCCGGACTTAGTACATAAGACGACTTAATTCTTGTTGTTAACGCTGTCCCATCGCTCTTCGCTTCGACTAGGAAACGTGACGAAGATTCCAATGCCACTCCTGGCATCGGATGCTGACAGTAATAAACACAGATGTAAAGAACGACACGCGTGACATTCACTGCAAACAGACTGACCGACGAACCTCCCTCCTCGGGCCTCATGCAATTTCCACAGTATTGTCTGATTATAGCAGATAATATTATCAGTGGCTTCAGCAGCAGTCTCTGTGGTTCAACGTTACAGATTAATGTGGCCTTTACAGCATCTCAGGCAAAATCCTCTGGTAGTTGCCTAAATAAGTGGCGCGTAATAAGTCCAAATAAATGAATAAAACAAAACAATGAACAGCTAAAATAAAAGTTAATGATAATTCGATGACTCTGTTCTAGTACCAGACATTCGATCTCTATACGGTAGACGACTTTTCATGCTGGACGATTTTTATTAACGGCGGTGAAATCGAGAAGATTTGGACTCAGGAGAGCAAGAGAAATAAGGAAGAAAGATGGCGGAGAATCAACCAACTCATTGATCGCAGTTCATTGCAATTTAGCAAGTCCAGCTGAGGCTCAGAGGGCTTCAATAGGTTGTTCGCATGTCAAGAAAAAGGGAAAAAAATTTACAATTTAATCCACATATTAAGATTTAAATGGCATCCATATGTTTAGATTTAAAATGGAAACCATAATTATGGTTAGATTCAAATGGAAGCCAATTAGTTAGCTTATATGGTAGCCATTTGATTAGATTTAGATAGAAGCCATAATGCTAGATTAAGAAGGAAGCTATAATTGATATTTTTTTTATTTACACGTTAGACGATTAGTCGTCTAATTGAACTACTAGCATTTACCAACGTTTTACTCTTTGCTTGCCTGGGACGAAATTGAGCAGACCCTTGTATTTAGCATGCATAGAGTTACAAAAATTTAACTGCTCTGCTCGCCTTCCTAAATTTTCCCACATCTGCTCGTGTATGGTCAATCAACTTCACTGGCTCCCTCTCCTGGCCCGCATTCAATTTACAGTTGTTGTTCTGATCTTTCAGTCCAAATTGGTTACTGCTCTCAAATATCTCAGGGACCACATCCACCTCCTCTCTCTGCAGCTTCTCACTGACCTCTCCGATCTTGAAACCGACCACTCTGGCTCAAGCTAGATTGTTGCCAACATAGGGCCCTCCCTGCAGAATGCTCTTCCTTCCTCTCTATGTGTAACCATACTGTCTGGATCTATTCCTACATCCCCTCCGTTCTTAAAACCTTTTTATTTTATCGGGGCCTTCGCACAGGGAGCGTTACTGAAAGGACCGCGGCGCTATACGAATCTCCAACCATAATATGGTAAAATATGATGATCTGATACATCTAACTACAGAGAAATGCACGCTGGTGCAGCGCTCGTGAATACTCTGGTGCCCTGCTCTTAGCTTTCAAGTGGCGCTTTAGAAATTTGGAGTTTACGATTAGGATTAAATATATTTAACGGAATATACAGACTCGAACTTTACACATCTGTAGCCGCATTATTATATTAACACGAACATGCTTAATATATAATACAATGAAGCAGCCTTGAGCTGGAACCTAAACGCGAAGCACCGAATGAATTGCAATTTTCCTGTAATTCGTGTTTCGCAGGCAACAATCGAGCAATTCCATTATACGGAGACATAGAAGACATACGGAGACATCAGCCGAAGAGAGGCGATGCGTTGAGAGGACGGACAGACAGACGTGCTCTGGATGTTGGACTCTTTAGCAGAGCTATTAGTCAGTTGAAAAGGGATTTTGTGTTTCTGGTCTACAGTAGTCTTGATAAAAATGCATGTCCTCAGGGTGTCTGGTTGAGACCCGATAGACGGCGGTGGATCGACCATGATGAAACGAAGGTCGGGTCAGAAGTCCTAATGACAACGTCTCATCAAAGTTCTATGGCTATTGATTTTGCGAGAGGAATGATTACCTACGACAGCGCGAAACACTGACTTCTCAGCTTAGAGAAAATGGAAGCAGACTGCATGGTCGTCGGTCGTACGTATGCATGGTATAAAACCAGCGCCGCTCTTCCCACATTCAAGGGTCTTATAATGTGGACTCGAATGAGGAATTGCTTATGACAGCTTTTATCCAATCAGATATTCCGAACGGTGACAATTTTGTGTCAGCTGGTTCGCACATGCGGACCACGCCTTGCAAACTCGACGGCGACAATAATGCAACTATCTTCAAATATAATGTGATATGGCGTATTACGATGCAGTATTGTGCAATGCGATGCGATGTAAAGACATGCATTGCGATAAAACTGGATGTACTGTAAAAATAATGCTATATATGAGGAGCTGTGATGTGATAAACTGAGACGTGTTTTCTGGCTACAGTGTTCTACTGAGTGTGGAATTGTAATCGTAAACTCTAAATTTCTAAAGTGTTATTCTGAGGCTCAGCGCAAAGCACCCGCCTTATTCACAAGGGCTGGTGCGTGTGGCATCTGCTGTATCGAGTGGTGCAGTAAGTGAACGGATGGAACCTTCGGTCATTGATTGACCAACTCGATATCATGGATCTCGCTGAGAGGCTGTACAGGATCAAAGCAAGTCATTACAGAGCACAAAAAGATAAAATGCAGTTTTTATGCACCGAAACTCCCATACGTCAAATGACACGATATGGAGCTAAGAAACATGGATTGTGCCAATGAAAATGACCTCAACGCAAAGAAATATACGTAGCCTGTGTTGAAATATGTATATTATACATACGCAAGACACCTGTAGACCTATGTATGAACACATTTTGTATGTGTAGGCCTACGCAAGTATTGTGTATTTCCATATATATTTACTTACTTACATATTGCTAAATAACTAACCTTATATGATAAATAGATGGTTAAGATAATGAGTGAGATATATAGAAGGCGGCTATTTAACTGAGCATTATTCCTCAGAGGATCTTCCACTGAAACCGGAAACGTGAAACAGCGTCGAAGATCTGACGAAGTGGAAACAATCTGGATTTCATCCAGCTAAGTGGAAAATACTAAACAACGGATAAAATAGCAGGCACGCCCTTGTATCAAACCTCTCTCATGACTTAGCTCGTCTCATTCCTGTGTTCGATATAATGCTTGTACAAGGATAATACTCGTATACAAGGAACTCTTTTTAATATAGGCTTTTATAGTTGCCTTTCTACATACCATTTCTAATCTGATCCAGCCCGACCTTATCGTAAATTCTGACTAAGCCTCTGTCAAGGAGCGAGCACTCTCCGCCATGTCTTTCTTCGCTGCCACAGATCTTATCGGATATTGACGCCACACTAAAGGCTTTCTTGTTTACCATTCCATCATGCGAGGATTTTGCCGAGAAGAATAAGAATTACAACTTCGTTGCGTCCTCGGTCAAAGTAACGCATGCAAAGAAGGTTCTTCAAAGGACTGTTGGGCTATTGAATTACTGGACAACATTTATTAGGCCTATACTTGGTTAACAGCTGCAGAATGAGTAGACGTTTTCTAGAAGGTGTTCGTCTTAATCACGAATCAGTTTAACAATAGGCCTACACAATAGTTGTGTCACGCATTGCTACAGTGTACACACTACAACCTTTCAAAAATATTGAGTTGTTGTGCAAAGTGTGAAGAATAATATCAGAATAAACGCACAGAAACTGATAGAGCACACACCCTATAGGTACTTATAGCTGTTTAAATTTAGACTTCTGTTGCAAACGAATAAGAATTAGCAATCGTTGCAATGTGTCTGCATTCGAGAATTATATATTGCCCATGCTTTGGCTCGAAATTTAGCGATAGATTTATTTGTGACCTGAGATTATTTCTTTTAATTGCTCCGTTAATCGTTTGATCGGTCAAATATATTTTCTCGAGCAGAACCTACAAGAAAAGCTGCCTCAAGCAGAACTCGGTCCAACACAGAACTGAGATTAGTTAAGAGTGAGGTAAAACGTTAAACATAACCCACGGATGAGGCGAACAAAAGAAGCTGCTGCACAGGTAAACAGAAGTCGATGGAAAGATACCTGAACATTTGCCGGATCAAGTGCCATGGAAACGATGAACGATCTCCATCCGCACCTAAAGACAGGTTGCAGTCGACACAGGTGAACATATACAGAAGCAGGCGTCTTCGAAAACCGCCGCCTCAGCAGCAATAACAGAAAAGATGCTGATTCGGAAGTTATCATCGATCCATAGCAGTTAACGATATGTTACCCAACCCGAATCTGAATCACCGCGAAAGAAGGAATTTGTACAGGTGGAAAACTATTATCGCTGCTTTTGTGAGATATAATATAATATAATCTTCGTTTAATATTTTCAAACTGACAATTACGCAGTATGATTACAAATCAGTATGAACGGATGATCACAAGTTATTAACAGGAGTCGAATTTTAACTGTACACGGCAGCCATGCAAGGCGCCCATTACGTCCTACATCTCATTTTCACTACTCTATGGACCCCCCAGAATACTTAGAAGATGGTTTGATATATGCATACATACACGCAGAGATACAAACTCATGCGTAGATACAAACACATATGCATGCACAATTGCACATTTTTTTATTTTATTTATTCCGGATATTTCTATAGCGCCTCTCGAAGTCAACTACTACTCAGAGGCGCTCCCGACTACAGCATTTGGTATACTGTGCCGGAATTTTCACGCCGAAGCGCCACGCACATGCATACCTACGTACATGCGTGTAGACTATATTATACACATACTAAAATAAACATACATGCATACATGCATGTGTAGTTGGTAGATTGGAGAGAGAGAGAGACAGACAGACAGACAGACAGACAGACAGACAGACAGACAGACAGACAGATACAGAGACAGATACAGATACAGATACATATACTGATACAGATACAGAGACGGCGCGAGAGAGATGTGGAGAAGGAGGGAGAGGGAAACAGAGAGAAAGAGAGAGAGAGAGATATGTGAAGAGGGAGAGAAAGAACAGGCAAGAGCTGGATGAGGAAGGCAGAGGCGCGCAGAGCTGGTGGTTGCATGCTCACATACATGCATGTAGACATTGTCAGCATAAGTTGTTTTCACGGTTTAAGGAAATAGGTCTATGTAATCCATATGTCAATTAGCTGTAGCTATGACTGAACTGTTTCGCTTCAATAAGTTAGAAGTTCTGTTGTTCTTGTAGATTCTGTTTGAGGCAGCTTTTCTTGTAGATTCTGCTTGGGGCAGCTTTTCTTGTGAATTCTGCTTGAGGCAGCTTTTCTTGTAGATTCTGCTTGGGGCAGCTTTTCTTGTGAATTCTGCTTGAGGCAGCTTTTCTTGTAGATTCTGCTTGGGGCAGCTTTTCTTGTAGATTTTGCTTGAGGCAGCTTTTCTAATAGATTCTTTTTGGTGCAGCTTTTCTTGTAGATTCTGCTTGAGGCAGCTTTTCTTGTAGATTCTGCTTGAGGCAGCTTTTCTTGTAGATTTTGCTTGAGGCAGCTTTTCTTGTCGATTCTGCTTGGGGCAGCTTTTCTTGTAGATTCTGCTTGAGGCAGCTTTTCTTGTAGATTTTGCTTGAGGCAGCTTTTCTTGTCGATTCTGCTTGCGGCAGCTTTTCTTGTAGATTCTGCTTGAGGCAGCTTTTCTTGTCGATTCTGCCTGAGGCAGCTTTATTTCTAAGACATGAAATAGATCGGCTTTTAAAAACAGCTTTCAAAGTGCTCATTTAGAAGAAATGTTCGACTGATAAACTCCGAAAGTGCGAGCAACTAGAGAGGATTGTTGTCCATATGAAAGGACTATGGTCAGTTTCTTGGTCAGTTTTCGTCTTGTGTGCCTTATTTCCTAAACTGCCCGTCTGCGTTGTCCACAGCTCCAATCATTCGCGATCCAATTCTGTTCCATTTAATTGCTCTTCATTATTACAAATACATTAATGTGATGCAATTTAATATAATCCTGATGAACAGTTACACAATTGTTTTGCGCCATTCAATATGTGAGGAGCGCATACCATCATCTCTCACGAGATAGAACCAGATGTTTAACTGACCAATGCTCACATCAGATAAAGGCGCCATGTAAATCTAAGTGTTATTTACAGTAATAACGATTTATTGTCATAACAATAACAGGCGATTTTCGAATGATTCAAACGAAACAAATTTAGATTTCTAATTTGCTCGAGGCAAAGTGTCCGCAATTGTCGTCCAATTCGCTGATTGGTTAAACTGCCGTCATGATAATGCGAAAACATCGAATTCCATTAACGGCTGATCAATATGAGATGCATGCAACGAAACAGGTGGATATCATCATCACTACCTCCATCGCCTCCATCGGTGACAGGGAATCCACCTAAGACATTCACCATTTTCGCTTCTGTATATATATATATATATATATATATATATATATATATATATATATATATATATATATATATATATATATATATATAATATATAAATATATATATATATATACATATATATACATATATATACGTATATATGACAGAGTACACTGGGCACTGGATCATATAAGTATATGTAACAGGCAAGTGAAGCGTCATTGTTAATTTGTAGCTTGTGGGAATACTAATCAAATTGATTTCGGGAGTAATTCCCGGTCAACATTCCGGCCCTTACAGCGATGCGATACAGGTCGTTGTTGTCAGTCTCATAAACAGCACTCATTATATTTGGAGGATCTCCCCAACGAGAGGTATAAGTCTAGGTATGGTAACATTGTCTCCTGGGTTTGCACCAACGTTTATCACTCGGCTACGCTTTACCATAGCCTACGTCTGATCAAACATGGCATCCCGAGCTCGCGTACGTTGTGCTTGAATTGTAACACGATTCTGTTCAAGTGCTGAAATATTTTCGCACTTGACCTCGTCCATCACATTTCACCGTAACAAAATGGTTGTCGACTGTGCACCATGAGTAACTTAGGCCACAATAGCTTTAACTCAGTGATAACTAAAGCGGTAAAATCTGATCCGTTTTGCTTTGCAAAATGTGTGGGGCACCAAAAAAGAGGAAACTATCCGTGAGTTGATATGCTACTTCTGAGGCCCGTTTGGGTATGAGTGGGCGCAACAGGCAGCACTTTGTGAGATGGTCTTTGAACACCATGATCCATTTAAATGCTCCCTTCGGCATAGACTGCTTGTCGATAAGATCAACCTGACCATAGGAACTGAATTTAAAATAAAATACAATCTAGCATGTTAATCCTTTGAAAATAGGGCTTGTGTGCATAATAAACTTCGATTATGTTCGTTATTTTCCTTTCAGGCAATCTGTCAAATTTTCATCATCATATTCAATGGATTTTACAAAATCCCTTGTTTTTCAGGGATTTTGTAAGGTGTCTTAGTGAATTAGGGATATACAAATTGCTTACAAATGTCAGGCATTTCACAAAATTCTTGATTTTACAACTTGCCTGTAACATATATACAGTGCTTTTTCTGCCAGAAGACTTCGAAACGGGGGTCCCGGCACATTTTTCTGCTAATAAAAAATAATTTTGTCATTTTAATAAAAGAATAATTTAGTTATTTTTATTCAATGTGACGTGAAAAATTTCATGGTAAGATCTCACAAAACTCCACCTCCGTTTTTTCTCGGTCTTCGCCCTCGATTTAATTGCTTAGTTCCGGAACCTTTTTATAGAAAAAAGTACTGTATATATATAGAAGATGAAGTATGAAGGTTTTACTTCTTCGTTTCATCGTCCTGATACCCATATGAGAGGCGTCAGGAGTGGACACAGGTCTGTGTGTGATGGACAGGAGCGCGCAAAGCAACAGAAATTTTGTCATAAATAGTCTGAGATGATATTAACCAATTCAAATATAAATAACATACGTACACCACATGTATACAAGGTATGTGTCTTTGTCTTCCTGAGTCTCCGTCATTCTTTGTCCATCGTCAGTGCTCCGACCTCATTTCAGGACATTCCCAAGCACCTCAAGTCGTCTCTGATGGTCTCCGGCCAATTATTATGTGGTCTTTCTTTTCTCCTTTTCCCTCTGGAATCAAGGTCATCACTTCTCTGGTTCTTCTATCTTTGTCTGTACAAACTACATATCCCATCGATTTTAATCTTCTTTCTCTGATGGTGTTCTCTATATCCTCTACTTCCGTCCGCTCTCTAATAATTTTATATGCTATTTTATCACGCCATGATATATAGGCAACGACATAGGCGTAGACTCTGGGGGGTGGGGGCAGCCGGGGCACGTGCCCCCCAATAATTGAGATGGACTGTACATTCAATGCAACAAGTGTACATGTAGAATAAATGACCAAATGCCCCCCCCCCAATATTTTGGACAAGCTTACGACAGTGGACAACGAAAAGACACTGCTTAAACTGTTGGCCTGCATGTCAGTCTTTCAAGTTTCAAGTCTAAGAAGGAACACCCGTCCAATAAACCAGTGTCAAATTCTGTAAAGAAATGGAAATTTGCTTTAAAATTACGAAAGAATTGCTTCTCTAGTTCCCTAATTTCCCTCTCTGCAAACGTCTTTTCGAGCGTCAAACAGTATCCCCGCCTCAAATCCGGCCACAATTACTGCCCTGGAAATGGTCCTCTGAAATTTCCCGCGGCCCTAAGCTATTTGTTCTGGCACCATGCAGCGCTGATGCTTTGGCAACAATATCATCCGTCTTGTCTATTCTCCAAGCTGAGTGGAGCGTTTGCCTTTGATCTTCCAAGTTCGCGGCTGACTGCTGCTGCGAAGAATATTCAGTGAATTAGAGTAGAGTCCGGGCTGATGTCTGATGAACCGACTAGAGACAGAACTACTTTTTGACCGACGCTGAGAAATCCATCCGCAAACAACTGCTAAATCCGGGCGATTATTTATTGACGCCCTACAGCTAAGGTAACCAGTTGTCTTATGCTAGCTCCACATTAAAACTAGGCGGTGAGTTAAGTTTGGTAGCGATACAGGTTTATAATATGAACAGATCGCTTTCTAAACATTGTAGCCGCTGTCTTGAGTCTAGACCAACTGTTCTTACTGCTTAATAATAGTGCTTATTAAAGTGGCATTTTCATTTTAGAAGAGTCTGTTAATCACTAAGTGATCTTAAAGGTAGTCCAAGTAGAACATTTTCATGATGATGATGATGTTGCTGCAGCGATGATGATGATGATGATGATGATGATGACGCCGTTAACCAAAGTGATTACATTGTTGATCATCAATTTTAATATAGCTCATCAAGATGCATCATTAAGTAATAGTAGTAGTAGTAGAAGTACTACTACTATTAGTAGTAGTAGTAGAAGATGCACTTATATGGCCAGTGATGATGTATGGCTGTGAGAGTTGGACAATCAAAAAGAGGGAGGAGGATAGAATAAAGGCATTTGAAATGAAATGCATACGAAAAATCCTTGGAATATCATGGACGGAGAAGAAAACAAATGAATGGGTACTGGAGACGGCGGGGGTGGAAAGGAACCTATTGGAATCAATAAAAAGAAGAAAGATGTCATACTTTGGGCACATAATGAGGAAACAGGGGGATTGCCTAGAGAAAGAAATTATGCAGGGAACGGTACCGGGAACAAGAGCAAGAGGAAGACCAAGGAAGAAGTGGATGGACAACATTGGCGATTGGTTGGGATTATCAACAGAGAGGTTGCTGCGAGTAGCCGAAGACAGGAAAGGATGGAGAAGAATCGTCTACAATGCGACCAACCCTCGTATCGAGGACGGTTAAAGAGAGAGAGAGAGTAGAAGATGATGATCATGATTATAACGAACAATAATCATGATCATGATGCTCATGAACAGGATCTAGGTCGAAATCTTGCCGACTATGAGTTCTGATATTGCCGATGATGATGATGATGTCCTGATGAACTTTCATGCCCTTGCCCTCTACGCTTGCTCCAGCTTGTCATGATATGGCGTCATGCACATGTTCCGTTCGTTGTCATGAGCCAATGAGTGACGACTGTTAGGCATTGAGTGACATTCATCAACAGACGCGGATGAGTCTTAATGCGAACGGATCGAACTTTAACCCCAAAGGAAACGCGGCTAATACCTGTATCTAATCAACCGTTCATTCCGATAATATAAATCTGTAGGGCGCTGTTTGTGATGGACGCATAACTGCTTCAGATTGTCTTTTGCACGCACACTTCCCTATCCCTCTGTTTCTGTCCTTGTTTGTCTGTCTGCGTGTTTGTCTCTGTCTTTCTGTGAAGTTTCTTTTCTGGGAGACTGACTCTGTCACGCCGTTTCTCTCTATACATATTGGTTTCTTTCAGGCTAATTCCAGATGTCTCTCTATCAATCTATGCTTCTATATTCATGTAATGTACCTGGATTTTATGTAGCGCCTTCGTATAACCTGCCACAGGCGATAAACGTCAGCTTAAATGACGTCATAGTTCAATCTAACGATCAGTTCATCCGCAGCAAATGAACTTTGAACAGCACGAAATCGCAGTCAGCTTACTTTTGTACACACACACGTACCCAGACCAACGAATTGGGGTCCATGATTGACTGATGACAGGTTCAGGCTTTGTGGTGGTCCGTGCTACGCTGAGGACCACGGACCAACTTTGTTATGACACAACGTCGTTAAACAGGAATTTACCAACTGAGAACGAGGAAAGACAGCTTATGGGAGATTACATGTATGTCTACAGTTCATACGAGGAAACCTCTTCCTAAGATAGCTGCGGTGTAAGAAAGCTTCCCTGTGGAATATGATTTTGTAATATAGCAGGTGTAGTTACGACATTTTATACAGCATCGTCAGTAGCAAGATATAGGCCTACGTCTAGCATGCTTTGTGCACACTGTCTACTGTCAGCGAAAATGCTCACAGTCACGCATCAAGTGCATTTTGAAGGGTAGCTTAGTGCGCAGTTGGTCAGACATTTATACGAAAGGATGCAAAGTTTGATTTTTAAGCGCTTCCTATCCTGAGCCACTGAAGCTTGTATCGCGGTTATAATGTGGTCGAACTCTTTAAATCGCATGACCAGACGAACATTGATGACCGCCTGAAGACGAAATGATACTGCACTGTGGCAAACCAGCAAAGGCAACATTGCAGTAATCGATTCGGCTCAGATTAAACTTTGCACGAGATGGCGAGTCAGATCCTTTGTGAGAGACCAAGAAACAGACCTCAGCTGTCTCAGGATAGCGAAGCCGGTCTTCACAAGTCATGTGATGTGTGACGTCATTGATAGGTCTCTGTTGATGAAAAGACAGAGATCTTGAACCGCGTTCTTTGACTAGACAACATGCGCGAGGACGAGCACCAGAGGAATTCTGACTTGACGAATTGAGCTGCAGTCGATTGCATTTCATCCAGTCAGCGATGTCACAAAACGCTTTACGTCGGTCAAATCAGGGCGATAGAAGCCATCTACGCGTAGAGATGACCATGTAAACCGGCAGTGTATAAAGAAGGAAAAGAATGGGTTCCAGGACTGAGCCACGAGGAACGCCACAGGCTATGATAGTCGCTGTGAAAGAGGAACCGACACGACAGACACATTGCTGTCTACCTGTCAGGATAGATGCCGTTGCTAGAGCAGAATGTCGTGGTCGACTGTGTCGAATGCGGCAGACAGATCCAGAAGTGAAAGAAGAGAGAAGTTTCCACAGACAATCGCTAAAAGAATATCAGAGGGAAGAATGTCTGCGAGAACCGTCTCAGTTGAATGGAAAGCACGGTAGGCCGATTGTCTGTCTATCTGGGAGCAACTTTTTGATGTTGAGGTAATTAACAAGTTGCCTGGCTACAACCCTTCCAGCACTTCAGACACAACAGACAGGTTGGAGCTTCGCCGATAGTTTTTAGGCGCTGTTGGTGTGGTTTAGAAGCAACTACTAGCAAATCAGACCAAAGGACATAAAATTATTTTGGTAGACAAATCGAGCATTTAGCGCAAGTGATTCTGGATCAAAACAAGCAATGGATGTTTTCATGGAACTGCATAAATGACCTTTTAAACAGAATTTGTTTTCATAATTAGGTTGTGTTCATCAGTCATTCTTGTCTTAATAAACATGCAGTTGCACTCGCTTGGTAATTCTACATGATAGGCCCCTATTTTTCAGGAAGTGTACCTATTACACACCTGTACAGGTGGAACTCTACTTGTAAGCCGCTCTGGGCGTTGAATGGCAAAACTGCATGAAATAAATATTCGTGAAACAATAATACATGGCATATGCATGACAGCATTGTTCTGTTTTTAACTAGGCACACGACAGAGACAGAGGAAGACTAAGACATAAACACAGACAGACATACACAGACATCGACAGTGAGGTAGAGACAACTAAAATAGCAAGAGAGAGACACAAAGACACTAAGAAACAAAGAGAGACATCCAGTAGGAGGCACCTGTACGGATTCATTCAGGCATTGGCTGACCATCAGAGGACGTCGTAATACCAGCCACTATTGATATCGTTCGTTGAATCCAAGTCGGAAACGGCACTGGAAAGAGTTCCTCTTTGTGTCGCAATCGACGATGCGCCGTCACGTCACTTACTGGTCGTTTTATGACACCGTCATCCGTCCATTAATCTCGACCGTCTTCCGTTGCAAAATAAATGTCATCGTTCGTCACGAGTCGATGTCATCTCAACGTCAGAGTCATTCGAGAACAAAGTCACGTCGGACAACGCATCACGATTTCTTCATAACGCACACGATTCCAGTTATACAGCCGGACAGGACAGGAGACACTGCTCCTCTACAGAATTATTTAATGCTCCTCCATATACTGCATATTGCCTGCATAATTATTATATACTCCAAATTCATCTACATGCCAAATACATTTGCTGAAATTACTCAATTGTTACTTGTAATTATCCCCACATTCCGTTCAGTTATTCAGTTAACGGCCATTTGCTTAAGTTTGGGAAGCAGGGCATTTTAACCCGATTAAACCCGACCTGAGAAACAAATGATTTCATGTTCTTATATACTTTGGTCCGGCGGTGCTTTGAAGGCTTGGCCCCTCCAAACCTGCGTGAGCTCTGCTGTCCCATCTCATGCTCGCAGAGCCGTTGCTCTCTCCGACTAGCTGTGCAGGCTGAACTTATGGTTTGGGAACGTTTCGTCTCCGCGGACGATTCGTCACGGACGATTCGTCACGAGGGTTGCGTAAATGGACCATCTTGAAAAGAGGTCTCTGCAAAGAAGTACCGTAATTTGATTGCGAGAGTTAGGCGTGCTGTTCAGGGCTATAACAGAACAGCTGTTCTTATATATCTCCGTGCAATAGCCAATCTCTCTCACAACTAGTAGAACTTTTAAGTACTTGTAGCCTACTGACGATGGCATTATCGTTTTATTCGGCTTTAGTCTGTTTTCTCGTTTTAGTATGTACCTATGTCTTTTTAGACAATCGATCTTTTGTTAGATTTGTTGAGTTTTAACATTAGACAATCGATCTTTTGTTGTTTGTCACTTTGGTAGATTTGTTGAGTTTTAGCTTTAGTTGAGTTTTATCTTGTGACGAATCGTCCTGGGACGAATCGTCCTGGGACGAAACGTCTTCGTGACGAATCGTCCTGGGACGAATCGTCCTTGACGAATCGTCCGGAGACGAAACGTCCGCATACCGAACTTAATGTTTCCCGCGCGCGGACAGCCATACGGCCGTGCCTTCTCTGTGGCTGCCCCGTGACCTGGAATGGGATCCCTACCAAGCTCCGTCAAATACCGATTGGTCATTTCACCCTCTTTCTTGCTGTCCTCAAAACTGTGTTGTTCGATCGTGGTTGGGCTGGGTGGGGCTCCTGAGTAGGCAATCTTGAAGGGGCGCTATATAAAACTGCTTTAATAATAATAATACTTTGTGGTGTGTCCCACCCAGAAAACGTCTGGAAGCTACAAGATGAATGATGGCTCTCACACTGAAATCCAATAAATAGAAGCTCTAAATATATACGCGAGATAGTTTAATTGACGGTAATTCTTCGTGTTCGTCTCTTTTGGAAAATGTCATCGTGTTTCAGACACAGTCCATTTATACAGCAGAAGCGCTTCTGCAATTGATAATGCGGAAGGAAGCAGTGGCTCCTCACCTGTCTTCATCTTCTACGTCTTTCTTCCGCGGAATCGTAATCGTTTTTTTTCACTTATAATCCGTCACATTCAGGAGTCCATACACAAAGTCACGCCGCATGTACGTCCATTTACCCACACATAGGGCCTACTACACATTGCATAATGTATGTACATGGGCGTCCGCAGGAATATTTGTAGGGGGATCAAAATGACGTTTGTGCATGGAATTCACGAGCACAGAGCAAGTGACAACTTTAAAAATAAATGATGGTTAAGGACTTCACCCAAATAATTGTTTTTTTCGCATGTATAGAGCAACTGGTGAGACAACGTCATCTGTTCAGCGCTAACTGGGATGCGACTGACTATCGATTTTTTTAAAGCGTAAACAGTATTTTAGAGAAAGATGCAACTTTTAAAGCATACTTTGTGCATGACTTGAGTTAAATGGTAGTCTTTCAACAGCCGATTGTAGCTGCACAACCAACTGTGTGTGTGTATGTGTGTTTGTGTGTGTGTGTTTTCATTCCTAATGTGGGCAGTGACATCACTAGGGAGGTGCGGGGGGTGCGGACCGCACCGGGTGACACCCTCAGAGGGGGTGACACCAAGTGTGACGCAAAATGATGAAATTTTTTAGGATGACGAATTCCTAAAAAAATCATCATTTTTTTGCGAGACGAATTCCTAGAAAAAGGTCATCAGATTTTTTTCTGTCAGACGAATTCCTAAAAAAAGGTCATAAAGTTTTTCACCTCTTTTCTGAAACTATGCTAATTTACTTTTTTCAACCTTTAATGAGGGTGACACATGACTTTCCGCACTGGGTGACACCAGCCCTAGTGACGCCACTGAATGTGGGTATCAGGGTCCTCGACCTACACTCAACTTCAGCATCTTCTAACAGCAGACTGTAGTGGCACCAGTCATTTGAAACTCATATTCAATACTTGTGACCTCTATGACTTCAAACTGATTTGGAAGCGGCATATTATACCCTATATAAGCTGCATAATCGATAGACATTTTAGCCATTATGATTACGGATCCTTAAAAGTTTTCAGATTAGATCTAATTAGAAAACGTCTACGGTCAATACTTATGATTGTAATTATTTGCAGAGTTAATTCATCAGAAGCATGCCTCGGCAATTAAGTCATTTGAAAAGGGCGAGGCCAGATGGGTGTAGTCGGATTCTCTCTTTTCCATATTAAGTAAGAAATTGTTCCTGGCGATGTGAGAATCTGTGCAGAAAAGAGCTCGCCCATGCAGTCAGTCGTCAATACAAATGCACGACACAATTCATTGGTCGACTAAATCGCAGCAGACCGTAAATCCTAACGATGACGCTTGCGTGACTCGATTCATCGGGAACATTCGTTGTGATCATGACACCACCGTGCGCCTGCCGTTCATCATCACAATCCTATAGACCTTGCAAAACGGAAGTACGTATGTACTGCATGTATGTATGAATACATGTACGTGTATGTGTGTATGTATTTATGCATGCATGTATGTATGCATGTACTCATGTAAGCATGTAGGCCTATGCCTGGTGCATACATAACATTAGAGTATCCCAAAAATGAAAGTTCTCATATATCAATGGCTAACCTCTACACACTTTCGTTTAGCTAAACTGATAAAAACTGTAAAGTTACGACCAGATTGAATATGATTTAGATGTCCCTCAAAACATTTTATTTTTTATATTAGGCTATCCTTCATGCAGCAATCTGTGTGGAAATTTGACCCCCGTGGCGGTTTCCAATGTATAACTTCCAAACGGAAATATATTCAACATTCCTTTAGGAAGTTTTCCTGAAAATGTATATGGTATTTGTTTCATAAGGTTATTCTTACGTGACGCCGTGTGACTCGACGTCAAACTTTGATGTCACATATGACATTGGGTTGGATCAATAGTTTCTCTGAAAATATTTTTCTTGAAAGGATGATACTGATATCAAGTTATGGTTTGTTTTCGAAGGAGGAATTCACATAACATATCTGTGAAAACCTTGCGTCACTTCTTCCCGATCACGTGACTGGACGTCACTCACCATGACTTTGAAGTAGACTAACTGTTTATATCTCCCTAGCCAGAAAACATTGAAAGGCGATCTCGGTGTCCATACTAGGGTTTTCGACGCCAAGGATTTCAAAGAGCCCATTATTGACACTGTGCGGTAATTATATTTCACAGATCACATGACGTCACTCACCAAGACATTCCAAGGGACCTTTTCTATCTCCACTTGTAGTTCCTGAGAACCAAACGTTAAAAGTTACAGTTCAAGTGACTCTGAACTACAAAGTCATGCGATGATCATGCGATGTCGATTATAACTTTGTTGAGTGTACTTTTTTAGATCATATATAGACTCAGAAAACCAAATATATTCTAGAGTCTAGACACCAGGAGTATCTTTATGTCAATTGTAGTTCCCATAATTCTCAAAAAGCCAAAGGTTAACCATAATAGGTTACCGGTAAGTGACCTTGAACTACAAAGTCATGTGACGGTCATACAAAGGTTATAAGAGGTTGATCATTATAACTCTGCTGGATTTCCACGACCCGATGAACCTACCTTGTACCTAGACCGTCTCTTTATCCTCCATCGCTAACGAAATATTACTGTTTGACAATGGAGGTGAAATGACATTGGAAATGAAGGTGGTCCGATAGTCCTACAATGTTTAGAAATAGCTTCTTTGACTTTTACCACCCGGAAAGCCTATAATAGACACAAATATCACTTCTCTGTCACAGGTAGTTCTTGAGATAGCCTACTATGGGGGTAAAATGTCCTTCAGTGGTCTATGATTAAGCAATACAATGCTTTACTCAGAATCGTTTTATAGAGAGCCCTAAATGTTGATCTAATTAGCTGTAACTTCATATAGTATAATAACTACTCCAATTGAAACTTTATAGAGGTTGGCCGTCAAGATATGTAAACTTTTGAAAAGTTCAGTGTTTTTGGGACACCCTAATGATATGCATGCTCACGTATATTTATATATGTAGGCCTATATGTAGGCATATATATATATATATATATATATATATATATATATATATATATATATATATATATATATATATATCTATACATATAGTTTCCATATAGTGTCCGTCTGTCGGGTGGACGCTACGTCACAAACGGGTTCTGTTCTATTGTGAAACATAAACCTGTCGTCTTGACGACGGCGATCTTGGCGACGGTGATAATCAACAATACATAATTATAGACCTATAATATGACGTCATAATTATGACGGGCAAATACACTAGTATATATATATATATATATATATATATATATATATATATATATATATATATTTCATGCCAGTATGTCCACGAACTCTTGATGAGACCCATATGGGCCACATAAGGGTCCTATGCGGAAATATAAGTCTTATTTGGACCCTCATGGCATGCTGGCAGATACTGGCGTAAACTTGTCCAAAATATTGGGGGGCATGGGGTCTGGACCAGAGGTGGAAAAAACAAGTTTTTCCAGATGAAAAGTTGTTTTTTGTTGTTTTTGTTTTTTTTTTTTGTTTTGATTGTTTTTTTGTTGATTTGGTTGTTTTAAGATTTTCGGATTTCGGATCATAAAAATCATGAAAAATGGCATGAACAAGAGCTCCAACTCAGTTTAATTCAGTTGCGATTTTCGGAAATTAAAAATTATTAAATCAATGCTATTAAAATAACTTCTACAAAAATAAGAAATTTATTTTTAAAAAACAACAAAAAACAAATTTTGTGGTTTTCTTTCACTTTTGTTTTAAACCAAAGACCGAAAAAAACTTTTTTAACCTCTGGGTGGACAGTCAGCAGAGTTTTCCAGTGTTACGTTAAAGCGTATGAAATGGGGCGTTTTCTTTACATGTAAATTTGTTTCATATTGAAGACAGTGAAGATAAAAATAAATCTTTGTTTTCATTATGAATTTCTGATAGTATTTCAGTTCTGTGTCTCTGTTTTTCTGTTTATGAAGAAATTTGTTTATATTGAAACATAATATTTTAATATTTGAAGAAATTCTACTTTCGATTTGGGGGGGGGCATTGCCCCGGCTCCTCAATTATTGGGGGGGGGGCACGTGCCCCGGCTGACCCTTCAGAGTCTACACCTATGCTGGCAGATGTGTGTATGTATATGTATGTAAACCTGTATATATGTATTCATGTGTTGACGCTTATTTTGGCGCCTTTGTACACGTGCTATGCCTCGGAGAAGCCGCACCTTTCCGTTCCATACAGAAACAGCTTTTAGACCGATTGACGTATCTAAAGAGGATTCCAACAGCGTCAGAAAGCACAAAGACACGATTAAAACTGCATGCGTGCATACGTATACAGCTGTATGTACAATTGTACATGTTGACATATATCCGCAACAACTCTGCGTTATTTAATATCTCGGAGGAGTTCTGAAAACAAGGCGAATGGAATCCCTGAGCACAGTTGTATGTCTTCAATCTTCCCTCACACGGCTGCTGTATATTAGAGACCTTGAGCAAGTCTTTCGCGCAGTTGTTTAACGCCATCGTGTGACGCTTTCATCAGCTCTTGACGCTATATAAAATACGAGAAATAAAATAAGAGGCTTACGCATTTATAAAAAACACTACGCCACGTCTTTAACCGAATGAAGGTTTCCTAAGCCATGAGTTGTTTTTGACTCTAGGCGAAGTACTACTCAAGGCTTAAAGTATACATCAGTGCAACCTATATAGTTGATTAAACGCCTCTATAAACACAGCTGAAAAGACAAAACACATACGATGACGTCTACCGTTAAAACTGTCACGCGCACCTACATCAACTGATCTCGTATCAAGACCCATAGTATTGCACACAGCTTAATGGAGTTGACTCGATAGAACACCTGGTGGCATTTATCCAGCGGCCGTTCATGCAACGAATATGTATACGATGTTTATGTACTGGAATATAATCAGTGTTTAACCTAGACGTCATTTGGGGGGGGGGGGAAATTTCCCCCCAGGATTGAAGTTTCCCCCCAGAGGCCGGCAATATTATAATGTATGGACTGTTTTGGGGAAGAAATTCCCCACCCCCCAGGATCCAAGGATACATGTTGCGCTCCCCCCAGAGACGAAGTAAAGGAGGAAGAATTCCTAAAAAAGGTCGTCAAAGAGTTTTAAGTTCGAAAAATTGGACGAATGACTAAAAAAGGTCATCAACTTTTTTTGAAGATGAAATTCCAACTTTTAAAGCTGAAATTCCTAAACTAATAAATTTTTTGGCGTTTGAACTCAGATGAAATTTCTCCGAAAAAGGTCGCCGTTGTTGATCCCCCCGACAAACCTTGTTTCCCTCCTCAGAAGAGGGGGACTAGATTAAACACTGAATATAATAATATAGTAATACTATGCGATATGCATTGTATATATATATATTTCATATATGTATCATATATGTATCATGTATGTAACCGCTCCTGAGTAGATAACCTTGAAGGGGCGCTATATAAAACCTCTGAAATAAATCATATGTATTTGAATATATATGTTATTTTACACACACGTCGTCACAGATATGTACCTGCGTGAAACTATAAATTTTTGATAGGTATATATATATATATATAAGTTAGACAGACACTAAACGAATCTTCGCATTAGGAAATGGCTTGTGACGCCTTCGACGGTCTGAGTACTATTCTGGGAATGGTGCACGTGACAACGTGGAGCACGTGCACATTTTCAACGACCATCATTTGACACGTGTTGCGGTGTTTGCTAATGGCGGCTAGAGAGTGATCTATGGTAAGCGAGGCACAGACAGATGCACTATTGATGGGGTGGTACGTCTCAGTGCAGTAGTAGAACGTACAGATCAGCTGACACGAGGTTCTAAATAAGTAAGCAACATTCTACTTCTCTTTCTGAGAGGCGCATTATATGTTGATCTATGCCATGTAAACTTACAATCACAGGGAGAGACTGCAGCATAGATAAGACATCACGTCAAAGTTAGTTTGGGTTTTTGTACGTTTATTGTCAGAATGCTGTATACTTACTAACCAACTGGACGTATGCTATATAGTAATATATATACATATATATATATGTTTAATGCTATATATATGTATGTTATTACTTTAGAAGATGTATGTTATTACTTTAGAAGATCTATTTAACAGACGTTGTTCACCAGAGTGCTCTTTGGCAGCTGGTTTAATAAAGAATATACTTACTTACTTACTTACTTATTTACTTAAAACATAAGTAAGCTATATCAACACCTTCATGTTACCAAATAATACTGTACAAATAAATTAGACATCCCGGTCCTAACGTATTTAGTTCTCTAAACGGCTTTCATTTATACATAATTTTATGGTCTGACATATTCTGCTGCAATAAAAGTCGATGAACTATAATCGAGATTTTCTTTTAAAATACCATTGTTGTGAAATTGAGCGTTTTAAATTTAGGGCATCAGTTGCAAAACAGATGTTTGGTGTTTCTGTTTTGGCGTTGAATAATTTAACGAGAACTAGACATCTGCCAGAGCTAAACGTTTGTCTACATTTCAAGTCAATTTTCTTATAATATGTTTTTTTGTGGAAGGATATAATTATATAGGCTACTTCCGAATTAATTAGACAATTACAAGCGAAGCCTTTGCATAGAGCGGCGTAATAGCCAATTGTTTCTACTCACGTATTAAGCAGACAAAGGAGGGAATACTCCAGTAATTCATCAGATGGCTGTATATCATCGTGTTAGCTTCAGCGATATCTTCCCATTGATGGTGTAGCCCAACGTCCCAACGTCGCTCTCTCAGATACTTCTGTCTACATAAGACCCGTCCGTCAGTCAGTCAGTCAGTCGGTCGGTGAGCGCTCTGCCTTCGCGTCGTCTCCCCTTCAGTGTCCCGAGTGTCGCCGCTTTCGATGCGATCAACCAGTCGGATCCGACGGCCAACAACCGTATTTAATCTCACTCAGCTGACTCTATCACACCCTAAGCGGAGTCAACCGAATGCAACGGCGTTCAACGGGACTCAACACGGACCACCGACTGATTCGGTGGCGTGAGTGTTTCATGTGGCAATTCGATCGCTTCCTTGGGAGCACATCTTAGACCAACTGCCAATGCACCAGCAGGAGTGGCATGCCGACAACGTCCTTCCGTCCGTCGATCTTCAAATAACGGCTGTGTATGGCGAGAGCGACGATGAAGACGGCGCAGCTCGATATACTGCTGCGGCGGCGGCAGAGGAGAGAGGCGAGCGCCGCGCCATAGCGAGCACCTGCTACCAGGACTGGCCTTCGCCGGCGAATATACGTCATCTGTGTCATGTATACGTTCGAGTTTAATTAAACGTTGTCATTCCGGGGCTTAGCGCTGGGATGCCGCAGCGCCAGAAACTGATGAGGTGATCAGGGCACTTAAGGATGAGCTGGTGAGGCAGAGTTAATCATGATCAATTCACACAGACTGTCAGTCATCGGTTACCGATTGCAGACCTCGCTGAGATCAGTATCGTCGAGATTTATCATCCGATTCGACAACACAGTTAGCAGATTGCAAAGATTATAAGAAATGCCCAAATAAACATCTGATAACGCTCTGTGGTGACGGTGTTCTTTTCCTGTATATCCCCTTTGCCAAGCATCTTAGTTATCAATCAATCAACCGGAATTTGTATAGCGCCCCTCCAATGTTCCTACTCAGAGGCGTTATGTAATGTTTGTTGACCTTTCTGTTTGGATCTGCGTTTGAAGCGTACCTGTCATCTCTATAAAAGTTGAATTAGCGGCTTTCCTTGCTAAAGGCACAGACACAGAGTGATTTTAGTTTGGATTGGGACCGATGTATGCATGTATTTATGTGTGTATATATGTATAATATTGTATATATATGTATGCATCCTCAGACTGATGGCGCGTGTCTAGCGCCTCTCAGAGGTTCTTAATTAAGGGGCGCTGTATAAATGTTTCATTACATTACATTATATTACATATGTGTATGTATATATGTATGCATGTATGTATGTATGTATGTATGTATGTATGTATGTATGTATGTATGTATGTATGTATGTATGTATGTATGTATGTATGTATGTATGTATGTATGTATGTATGCATTGATGAATGCATGCATACTCAAGGTAGAATTATTGCAAATGGACGCACCATGTGCTTGAAAAGCACAATTTCTTCGACTAGGTGGATGGGCAGAAGCGATCGAAGGACCAGCAGACCCTAACGGGTTGGCAGAGCGCACTGACAGTTGCTTTCATACTGACCGACGCAAACGGCTTCCTTCCTTCAGTTTCCCGAAGTGGAACATGCAGGAACAAAACTGTGTTTTCGATTGGGTAGGATTAAATCTGTGGGAATAAATGACACGCTGAATAACTGATAACTCTGTCTCAACCTAATCGATCGTGCAGAAGATAGTTGGAGAATATATTAATCGCCTGAGCTTTAACAAAGATTTCTATTTCAAGCTGCGTTGCAAATGCTTTTAAGAACGGTATTGTTTTGTTCAGACATTATCTTATGGTGCATTAGGCTACTAAGTGGTTTGCACTTCTTTTGTTTAGTGGAAACGCTGACTGTAGCGAGGCGAGTGAGTGAGTGCAGTCTGTAATTACACTTACTCTCCTCCATATCTAATCAATAGCTTGGTTGATTTTGGCTCACTTCTACAAGTGCCTGCGTACTAATTCTAAGCTGATAAGTTGTCATCTTTGCAATTTTGCCTTATATATATTTTTAATGAAAATAACGTTTATTTTAGGCATTCTAAAATACAAAATAAATCACACTATAATAGAATTTTCATTCTTTTCAACATGTGAGCTACAGCATGAAAAATCCGCTAAAACATGTACAGGTTTCATCAAGTTTAAAATAGTTTTCGCCGTCTGGATTCAGGTTCAATTGTTTCGTTGATGTCCACTGTAACCGACGAGTAACTGTTGCCACGCAGACAGGACTCTTAGCAGAAGGTGGATTGTCAAGCAGAAGGATTAGTCTGCTGATTTGAAGGATTAGTCTGATGATTTGAAGGATTAGTCTGATGCTTAGAAGGATTCGTCTGATGCTTAGAAGGATTCGTCTGATGATTAGAGGCATCCACATTGGTCGGCCACCATTTCACTCATTCCTCTGATGATCCAATTGTCGTCGTCATTTCGATAGAGAATGTTGATCGGCGACAGTCTGACAGGAACGCAGCACGCGGCCGGCAGCGCATCAATGGACGCCTGAGGAACAGGGTCATCGTTCTGCAGTGCCGCCCGATACAGACCTTTGACGAAAGCGTGGTTCGTCATGTTGCCCCCGGGGTTCGTCTGCGACGGTGAGACACAGGATCCAGAACAGTAATTGGCGTAGTAGCCGAGGGGAAAGCGAATCCAAGACGTCCAACCAAGCTTTGCAAAGTCCAGGTACCAGCTGTTTAACGAACAGGTCACCTCTCGTCGCTGTCTCCTGTTGTCCTTGTTGGTGCCTCTCAGTTCTATTGCGATCTTCGGGTCCTCTGCCGTTGTTGACCTTGTGTCAGTCCGGTTGAAGCGACCATTCTTCTGACGTTCATTTCCAATGGAGATCTCACTCGGCTCTGGGTCAGAAATGGGTTGGTTTGAGGCCACCAGAAGGACGTCAGGTAGACCGGATGCAAGCTCATTGGCTCCTCGATGAACCAGCATCATTACGATGGAGCAACCCGAACAGTTTCCACCGTTTGAGCTCATAGACAGCTCTGTCCGCAACTCTTGCAGGGATCTGGTGATGTCATAGATGTCAAAGTGGCGACGCCTTGCGACTGGCTTATGCGCAAGAATTCGACAGTTGTCGTTCGCTTCAGTTTCACGACAAATGGCCAGAGACCGGAAGTTCATTCGTCCTTCTCTGTCATTCAATGTCGCTGCGTGCGGCTGCCGAACTACAACTTCCGCTAGCGCAATCGACTCTAACTTTAGAAGAGCGCTGAGATGAAAATAAACCTTCACCGTTTTACTGTTGACCGAAAAAACTGTAACAAAAGACAAACAAAGCAATGACAGCATGAAACATAGAAATACGTGACAACTTATTAGCCAGCCATCAGTCACGTTCAATTGTGCTGTATATTGCTGTTCATGGATGTCAATCGATAGGTAATGAACATGACATGCGGTAACTGAAGTCACATGAGAGCCAGTAATCTGTTGAACATAATTATATCTCAGTCGCCCGTGTGAAATATAGGACGGCCTATACGTACGAGTAAAATTAATAACAGCAATTTAAAATAACTCCCGATTTATATACAACGTACCAGCCATTAGGTATGGGATGCAAACGTACTAGCCATTAGGTATGGGATGCAAACAATGCAGTCATCAATTTAGCATTAAATACCATACAAATTTATAAATTTCTTCAAAAAACTCAAAATGTGGTGTTTGATAAGGTGTCGTAAAATGAACAAACAGAAAACAGTAGGCCTATAAAGGAGCTACAAGAATCAAGCAATAATACCGGCAAATCTTCAACGGTATACCGAGACCTGCTATTTCACTTACATACTGAAACATCCGATAAAAACACATTGAAATAAATCTATCTAGATACTTTATATAGCGCCTTTTAAGGGCCTTTAAATGACGTCATATCCGTCCGTTTGTGAAGCGTAGTAGGCCTAATATTATAACATTCAGCAAAGGTAAATATTCAGCAAATGCTAGCAAGAGCAGAGAAAGGGCGAATCCGTTTTAAAGCATTCTTCTAGATTTATTACTAAATTTTTGCAATAGATGAATTTCAAATCAAAACAAAACCAGTACAGTCGAAGAATCGGGGGAAAGTAGGCCTAGCACAATACACGATGTGAAGCCGAAAAACATAAGAGCTGAGAGTTTTCGAACCATGCAATCGTAATCGTAATCTCCAAGTTTCTAAAGCGCTATTTTAAAGTTAAGCTTAAAGCACCATCTTATTCACGAGCGCTGTGACAAACCCGAGGGCTGTCCAGAGATTGGTGGTCCGAGTCCGGTTACCTGAGAGACCAGAGAGGCAGAGCAGCTGTTACGGCGGGTTTCATTGAGGTCTAGAAGGCTTGGAAGGCAGAGGATCTGATGGATTAGGGTAGAAATTCTTGAAGAGGTGAGTTCAATTTGGAGTGGAAAGCCTGTAGGGCGATGAGTAGAGAAGCCAGAGGCAGATGGCGATGAGTGAGTGACGAAAAACGAACGCAGTCGGTTATCTGCCTAGGCCCTAGACAGTGCTACATTGAGACGTGGTGAGGCCATAGCTATATAAAGCTTGGAAGCCCCTTGTTAAATAATTACACTAGAAGGTCTCCCAAAACATGAAAACCTATATGCTTTTAAATAATCTAATAGCAAGGCATTTAAATAGAAAAATTCAAGTTATTTTCAAATAAATGCCTTTACTCGGGTGAGATGGAATTTGCTACACAAACCGTTGAAAAAGGTTCTACATAATATACATATATATGCACACACACACACACACACACACGCACACGCACACGCACACGCACACGCACACGCACACGCACACGCACACGCACACGCACACGCACACGAACACGCACACGCACACGCACACGCACACGCACACGCACACGCACACGCACACGCACAAGCACACGCACACGCAAACGCACACGCACACGCACACGCACACGCACACGCACACGCACACACGCGCGCACACACACACACATACACACACACACACACATATATATATATACATATACAGAACACTACAAAATTTAAAAGCCCTCAAAAATTCTGACATGTTTTGATGCCTCTGCTGATTATGAGGCTGTAGTTTTTTTATTCAAAGCCTAAATCCGGCACCGTGCTTAGACTCTGAGCTTTTGAGAGTTGCAACTGTTAAGACTTTCATTTGATCGTGTTCCAAATCATCATGAAACAGTAAACATTTTTTAATGTACCATCCTTGGTAAAAAAAGAACTTGCATGCCAGCTGAAGACTCATATGGTTCGATTTACTCTGATGAACCAAAACGAAACAAACATCTTCGCAAAGGCCGAAAAGTTCACATTGAACTTAAGTTTCAGTGTAAACGATGCTGTGAAACTAAGTTTCTGTGCCAATACATCTGTGAAACATCAAACTGCACAAGCAAAAGAAAAACGCTGCATGCATGGGCGGCGATTCAGGGGGGTCGAGGGGGACAAGACCCCCCACCTTTAAGAGTGGGAGGGACACGCCATACATCGGACCCCCCCCCAATTTAGAAGAAACACCAAAAAAGGTCATCAAATTTTTTAGCGGTGTGATTAAGAAATCTGTTCGCGAATTTTTGACCTTTTTTTGACCAGATCAGTTCAAAACTCTTTTTTGACCAGATCAGTTCCAAAATGCCCCCCCCACCTCTCAAACAAGATCGCCGCCACTGGCTGCATGATTTGTGGCTGCTGATATATAGGCCTATCGCTTTAAATGTCAGCGTTTCAACGCCTTAAAATAGTCAAACAAGATATGATTTAGTGGCGCCACCTCGCGAATGCTGGCTCAGATAAATCGCAATGTGAGCTAATTTAATTGGTTGATCTGTCGATCATTGTCCTTAAAAAGAACGAACTTAAAGGCCGATCATGCAACCATCCAAACGTTTTTGAATTTTAATTGTTGCATGTAAGAAAGCAAGCATCCAAGGAAACAGAAAACAGTCCTAATAAACAATTCGTAGGCCTGCCACCTAAGTGAGTAAGTCTTACAGTAGGCTAAGTAAAGTAAGCATGCAGATAATTGTAGGCTAGTTTCACATGCAAAATATTTTATAATTTTCAGTTTTATTTTGAAATTCCGATGCAGATAAAAATTGTAGTCTATTGGGTTTCTATTCAATTTAACTCCATTCGAAGACCGAAATCTTTAGCAGTGAAATCTTTTTATAATATTCAGTTACGAAAGAAGGAATGGAAAAAACAGAAAAATTCACGAAAAGCAAGCTTCAAGGTTTTTATCTCTCCCTTATCGAAAACTTAAATTCGTAAACAAATATGAAACTAGATGTAAATTCTTTGGATTTGTGTTTTTCCCCACGATCCTTAAGTTGTATGCAGTAGACCTAGGCCCTATCTATGTTGCACAAACGAATTTATTTGAAGAAATTTTGATTTTGAAAGCGTCTGACATCAAATTATGTTCCATGATTTATAAATTTTAGACCGCCTTTCATGTGTCACCAAATTTAAGTTTTATATATCCTCTGGCTTTTTGTCATTGATTCACAAACTGAACAATCCCCAAAATAAACGGGGGTTTATGTCGCCAAAAGTCTTTGCTCAAAATTTCTAACAGCAAGCATTATTCTTGACGGCACATTCAACTTAAAAAGTGATTCAGAGGGTCCTAGTTTGGGGCTAACATGTAATAATTTCGAAATTTTGCTCATAATTTGAAATATGGTACGAGAAACTCTTGTTTTAATTGAATAATATTATTGAAAACTGATTATAAATGATAGGTTTCAATGGCGGCGCTACCATGGGCCGCCGCAGGTCATTTGACCTGTCTAATTTACTCTTGACCTGCCTTATGACCTGCCTAATTTACTCTTGACCTGCCTTATGACCTGCCTATTTTACTCTTGACAGGTCTGGTTGACTGTTTCTGTAATATCGCGCGTCTTATTACCTTACATGTTCATGGTGCTCTCCATAGCTAATCAGTACTTCCAAATCTTTAAAGATTAGTAAAGTAACTAAAGTCAATTGGGCTACAAGCGTTCAATAATAACTTTCTACGTTTTATATATCTACATGTAGGTCCTAAGTTATGCTGCTTATGTTGAGGTTATGCTGCTTGATGCGTCAAACTCAAACATTAGGCTAATTTATTCGACCTGTTGAATAACTCCCAAACCCTGACGCGACCTGCTGAAATTGTGTAGCTGGCGTCGCCACTGATGGGTTTAAAATCAAAGAAACACAGTTACAACATTTTTTTAAAGAAAACCGCGACAATTAAAACTAAAATAAATATCAGAAGTGAAGTATCAAACACCGCTCCTTAACAGTCTAACTGATACAATGGCATTATATACTGATGGCTCTTAATTTGAAAACAGATTGTTCTATTCTTTCCACAAGTGATATAGATAATATGACATATTACAGAAAGGCATGGGCGGAGTTTATCAGGGGCTGGGGGGCTAAGCCCCCCCCCCCATGAAGCCACAAACATAAATTTTTCTGAGACGAATTCCTAAAAAAAGGTCATCAAATTAATTTTTCGGAGACGAATCCCTAAAAAAAGGTCATCAAGGTTTTCGTAAGGTATGTTTTGCCCCCCCCCATGAACTAAGACCAAACTCCGCCCATGCAGAAAGGGTATTTTGAAAATAAGGCAACGTTTCAAATTTGCGGCTGTGAATGTGGCCTTACAAAATGTTGCCTTCTGCTTCATCTATTAACATTATGGTGTCCTACCTCTGTAGGGCACAACGCCCGTAACAACTGTCTCTTTATCCCTCTGCTTACGGGGGTTCCAGTTTGTCCTTGTTTGTCTTTGAAACTTTCGTAAGATATCCGTCAGGTACCCAGGAATAGCATCCCCCTTTGTCGCCTTTGACCTTTTAGACCTTCTCAGAGGTAATGTTTCCATGCCGAGTCGCCTTAGAAAATGCTGTTCCATCGAGTGTATGGAACCGTCTGCAACCACCAACGATCCGTCTTCTGATGACGTCATTCCTGTTTTCGTGACATCAGCTGCTGTCATGAACGATCGACTCCAAAGAGCTTCAGCAATTGACCTCTTCTCATTTCTAGATGCTGTGTAAGCTCGCATCCGAATATCGGTAACCAGAGTCACCAATATGATCAGAACGATTTTCGAGACCTTCAGAAAATCAGCCATTTCATTTAGATCTTCCTTCTATATGGGACCGATGAGAGAAATTTTTAAAACGACCCCATTCAGTAGACCTCTATGGATTTACCAGCTAAACATGTCGGTGTTAGCAACAAGTTAGGACTGCGCTGTCAGAAGAAACTAGGGGCCTACTATAGAATGCTAAGCGGGCAGCAGCTGCAGCTAGGCTCACACACGCCCACAACGGCGAACACGGAGGCATCAGCCAGCTGCTGGCATGAGTCAGGGCGTCTTGGTCTTGGAATTATTGTTTATACCGTTTCTGTGTCAGTAGTTCACCGCGCCGTTTACACAAGGTGTCAGCCTCTCAGCGTATTCAGCGCCTTATCCATAATATATATATATTAGCTATAACCCGTAAAAATCAAGGTTTGTAAATTTAGTTAAGAAACTTCAATGTGCTTGAGAGTAAAAATGTAAAAATAAGTAAGCTAAATTGTTATCATTGTGTAGTGTCTGCGTTGGTCGCCCGGAATTCGGGGTTACCGACCAACGGAAGCATGATGAAGACGACTCGGGTGTTGAAGAGTAGTTTTATTCACGCAGCACGACATCCGACCAACGACTCCGACCGACAGGGCACGATCCACAGACTGAGCCACTTTACAGTCTTAACACTGCTCTTAAATCCCCTTCCGGTCGGCGTCGCTTGGTCTACATATTTTACACAAGCACCCTACGTGGGTTGACCACAGGTGCCATTCCCTGTCTAGTCTAGACACTAGTGCATACCTGCTACGCCTACGCATAGCACAGCTCCTGCCTCTGTCATTCCTCTCTGCCTGTCTGTCTTCCGATCTCTGTGTCTGTCTACCTGTCTGTCTGTCTCTCCCACTGTCTGTCTGTCCGTCTGTCTGACTCCCTTTCACTCTGTCTATCTGTATCTATCTCTCCAATGCCTGCGTCTGTCCTATACACCCCTACAATTGCAATAATTGTTTGATGACAACATTTCTGCTAAACGTTCGATGTTTATCGTTGGGCAGCAATTGTCCTTGTTCAGCGTTCAAGTGTGTTGTTGTTAGCAAAGACAAGTAATTGATGATTTGTTGCTCAAGTCAATGCAACGCTAAACTGGGCTGAGAACTTAGAAGTGGAAAGTTAGGACATCTTGTAAAACAACCTGTGTATAGTCCCTGACTAGCTAGTTGCACAGACTTGTGTGTATAAATATATGTGTGTATATATACAGTGATTCACAAAGTATGAATATTATATATATATACATATAATATAATATTATATATACCGCACCCTCGCGATAACGCGGGATTTGGGTCCACATTAGTTACCGCGTTATAGCGAGGGCCGCGTTATAGTGAGGCCGCGATTAACTGAAATGGTAATTTGCAACCATGTAGGGGCCTACCTGTCTATGTTGCTGTGTGTTTGCAGGTTGTAGCGGGCTAATGACAGCAAGAATTCACTCTGATCACGAAATGTGAAACTTTGCCCTCCACCACCGGGGTTCCACAGGGTAGTGTTCTTGGTCCTTTTCTTTTCTCCATGTTCATCTCACCAGTTAGCTTTCTCATTCAGTCTTTCGGGATCCAACATCACCAACATGCTGATGACATGCAGCTCTATACCTATACAGCTCTATACAGGAGACAGCCGTAGCTATGACAACATTAAAAGCTGTGCAGATGCCGTCAACCGTTGGTTACTGGAAAACAGTCTCCTTCTAAACCCTTCCAAGACGCAAGCCATAACTGTTAGAACCAAATCAAAAATTGTCAAATGTCAACCTCTGAAACCCAGTTTCTGAAACACAACCATAAACCTGTCCACCAGTGTAAAAATTCTTGGCGTGAAAAAATTGACTTGACAATGTCAATGGATTCCCAAATTTCTGAAATCGTCCGTTCTACCAATTTCTATATCCGGGCTCTTAGACACATCCGACCTTTCCTCTCACCAAAGACCTTGTATTTAATTATCTAACTCTTTCCTTTAATTCGAAACTTTCGCCTACCGAAAGGATACCTGCGATCAGTTGAACGGGTTATTGGATCGATTTTTTAAACCGGTGCCTTATTTTGTCTGGAGTTATTGGCTGCAGCTGTTGGGCCGGAGGTTTTGGTCAGAGGTTACCACCCTCTAGAACCAAACTTGTGTGAGAACCCGACAGTGGTGGCGTTTCCATCTGTCTGAGTATATTTAGCTTACTTTCTTGAATAAACTCTAACGCTTTTTGCGCTAGCGCGTGCATCACTTCTGTGAGACATTTAAAAATTATGCGTCGCCATGCATGCATATCTAGACTTTTCTTCAAATCCATGCGTAATCGTTCTCTCGGAATGTACTGATTTCTGACAGAAACCGCCTGTTTTGCTTAATGATAAGCCGTGTAACTGAATCGGCGCCGAGCACCTGTTGCCCTCTGACCCTGGCTGACCCATGAACAGATAACAGTATCAATTAGTCTCTTTTAGCATTCGTCGACTGGTCAGTGCGTGCAGTGTGTCGAGTAAACACATTGCATAGAATTAATTAACCCTCTACCTGAAAAGCTGTTGCCAAAACTGTAACAGTTCATTAATACCTGTGTTCTACATAACACCAATGAATGTTACAGGAGATCATAGTAGACTCACCCAAGTAAATAATAATATCAAGCTACACATATTGTATTGTGTTACATTATTAATATATAATGTGTGTGTGTGTGTGTGTGTGTGTGTGTGTGTGTGTGTGTGTGTGTGTGTGTGTGTGTGTAATATGTGACATGCACTATTGCACAGGGACTAGAGCAGTTCAATATCAATGCCCATTTTCGTGGCCAGACGACGATCATCAGTTTCACCTGAATTCAGATCCAACTGGAGCGGCGTGATATCCGAAAAAAGACGCTTTTCAATTGTTGTGTATGTATGTATGTATGTCTGCTTGTATGTTGTATGTATGTATGTATGTATGTATGTATGTATGTATGTATGTATGCATGTATGTATGTATGTATGTATGTATGTATGTATGTATGTATGTATGTATGTATGTATGTATGTATGTATGACATTGTATGTATGTATTTATGTATGTATGTATGTATGTATGTATGTATGAATGTAATGTGTGTACATATATGTTTTTATAAGACGTAGATTTGTTTTCATAAAAATGATCATACATGCTGTAAACGTGTGTACATGTACTTACTTACTGACCACGAAAGGCTGCTGATAATAACTGAACAATGAATATTTCTGTATTTTATAACAAGGTGAATGGTGATGCTTTCAGATCTCAGTTTGCTAGTGTAATTGTGATTATGGCTGCCACAAGATCTCAGGTTCAGATCTGGCTGGTTGGAGCTCCTGCTGCCACTTTCACCCAGTGCAACAAGTTGCTGTTGCTGTGTGATGCAATGTCTGTATTTTTTATCACCACAAGGAACTGAAGCAGACACTGAAGCAGAGCACCAGCGTCGTCCAGTACAACAGTTTTCCAAGTTATGGATGTTAGGGGGAAGGCCGGCATACCAACTGCTCATTTCCACAATATTGGGAATATACTGCTCAAGATATATTCTGAGTGCTAAGGGCTAAAGAAGGCAAACTGTACCTCAGATAAAAAAAATGTGAAGGAATTTTCTGAAAGCCTTGATAACAAATTTTTACATAGCTCATCAGGACGCTCAGTCTTGTCAACAGATTTGGCTTTCCCTAGTTGCTCAGAGAGAAGTTCTAAGGGTTTATATGCCAAGAGAGGGTGGAGTTTTGATTCAGAAAATGCAGAAGAAATTTATTAAAGCAAAGAGTTGCCAAAGACAAAGCAGAGTGGCGCGAAAGATCAAAGAACGATATAGAAGTACTAACAAGCACAGTAGATCTGAAGTCGAGCAGCAGAGATACATTTGAGAT
Organism: Allolobophora icterica; assembly: GCA_963556255.1. Classification (NCBI taxonomy): domain Eukaryota; kingdom Metazoa; phylum Annelida; class Clitellata; order Crassiclitellata; family Lumbricidae; genus Allolobophora; species Allolobophora icterica. The sequence continues at coordinate 68,064,337 of OY744602.1, read as the reverse complement.
AGACAGTGACTCCGATTGTTGTAGTCTATCAAAGAAGATGAAAGAAGAACAATCATCTGATAAACAGCTCAGCAAGAGACCCTTTGTGCCTAAGGAGATTGCTGCAACCTTGGATCGAACTAAAGTCACTGACAGGGAAGCACCGCATCTAACAGGAGCTGCTACTGCTCAATCTTTAGTCCGTGAAGTTCGGCATTGGCCTTTCAGTCGCAGTTCTATTCAACGACAGCGCAGAGACAGAAACAGAGAGAGAGAGAGAGAGAGAGAGAGAGAGAGAGAGAGAGAGAGAGAGAGAGAGAGAGAGACAGAGAGACAGAGAGACAGAGAGACAGAGAGACAGAGACAGAGACAGAGACAGAGACAGAGACAGAGACAGAGACAGAGACAGAGACAGAGACAGAGACAGAGACAGAGACAGAGAGAGAGAGAGAGAGAGAGAGAGAGAGAGAGAGAGAGAGAGAGAGAGAGAGAGAGAGAGAGAGAGAGAGAGAGAGAATGGCTACCACTGGCCGCCTGTCGTTCTCGCACACACACATACATCTAGCCAATGTTCCACTCAGAGTTGAAAGTTGACACATGTTCTGTGTTCTTGGTTGCATTGAGAATGAGGGATGATGACAGGCGCATATATAAGGTCTACAGAACAACACGCTTACGCTCACCGTAGACACTTATCGCTGATGGTCCGGATATTTCCCAGGTCGTCTGCTGGTCTTTGCAAGTATTTGGTCACTATAGTCAGCCGATTAGTGGTAGAACCTTGGCATAACTGACTATCGACGCCACTCCAAGGACACTGCCTCAGGTCACTGGAGCTTAACAGCATCCGATGCCAAAACATCTTTTGGCTGCGCACCTGTCGCAGAAAAAAACTTCACTGCTCGTTGTCTGAATCGCGCAAATATTAGAAGCTTTATAACTTAGCCTTTGGCTGTTCATATGCGAACCTCATCCTACGTCGTTTTGAACTGTTCTTCGGATCGGCTTAAGACCTAAGGTACTCTTTCTGGAATAAATCACGTAGCCAACGCACATCTCATGAAACTGTAAGGTCTCGAAGCATGAACAGGTACATTAGCCTAATCCACAGCAGTGACACTTTCATTTAACGCGGAAGGTAACACATTAATCACAAAATTCTCGGAAATGGAATTAGGTTTGAACGTAGGCCTATGTATTCGCAGGATCATTGACTTCGCTATATCTAATAACCTTGTACACGTAGGCCTTCGATTTTAAATTCAACACGCACACCGATGCGGTCATTCGGTGTAATCCCGTGTAAAAGTCGCGTGTTATATTTGGCGTTATTCCAGTGTGTAAACATTTGGCGGTTCTCGAATTCCGAAAAGTCTTTGCTAGCTGGAGGTCGTCGGCTTTGCAACTGTCAGTGTTTAACAAGCGCAGGTTATTCGACCTCAGCCGAAACATAAACATTGAAACCTCTTCCCAGTAGGACTTTGGGAAGTCTTACTGAAACCTCTTCCCACCAAGACTTTGCCTGCATTAAGTAAACAACGACGAATCTGTTAACCGCTTGGATTGGCCTTGTTCTGACTTATATTAGGGTTTTTCTGTTAAGATGGATCTAGGTTGTAGATAAAAGACACGATAAACGCAGTTTCATATAGGGTAAAGATATAAAGTTACCGTACCAATATTGGTACTAGGCCTATTCAGATTATGATATAGGGCTGATACATCTAAGATCGTAATGCATTTTCAGTTCAGTTACATGCTTATTGCACCTGTCGGGGCAAGACGTTTGTAACAAATTTTCACAGTTCACAGATGATTGTTACCAGTAATTAAGTTTATGTTAATACAAATGACGGATGTCATGTGTCAATAATTTTCAAACCTTTAGGCCTATGACACTATAGTCATCTAGACCAACAGTCATGCTAAGAAAGTATTCGTGCTTCATGTCTGCTCTTGTATATGATTGTGTTGTTTTTATTTCTTTACTGTTAACACTCATTCTCAAACTGTGAAGCTGCTTGCATTTGCCCTCCTTTTATCATATGGACCTACTTGTGCTGACTGTATGACTAAGCCTATGTTAGACCTATATAAAATTATTTTAAATTTTTACCCATTATTACACTTGCTGTTGCATTGTCATTGTGATTGACCCCTTTATATTTGTCCAAAGTTATACCATCTAATAGCGACACAAAATGTGGTTAATAACTTCATACTGATTGTATTTTCAATGGGAAGGCAGTAACAGCGCTAACCTTTTCAGCATTCAATTAATATAACGCGCATCTGAGTATTTGTTAAGGTTAAACCTTCTTTCGTGTTTTGAAGCAATGGCTTTTTCTTCCGGTGCTGTCAGATAAACTACACCCAAGTAGGTTTATATTTTTTAAAGAATATGCTTGCCTGCCGTTAACTATACGCACATGTATTTATGCATATTCACTTTCGTTTGTGTATATAATATATAGTTCACTTTCGTTTTTATATACTATATATATATTAGGCGTATAGATGATAGATCTATACTGTTCAGCTGGGTAGTGTGTAGTCGCGGCTGATGTGTGTAGGCTTCTACGTACTACCAACGCACGAGGTTGGCCGTTCAGTCCAAAGTACTTGACTCAACGTAATTATCTGCCTTCAGAAAAAGAGAGTGGAATGCTCTCGATAGAAAAACAATGCAAGACGATGCAGATAAAACCTATGATTTCCGTTGAGCAATTTACGTGCAGCTCTTATCAAAACGCCGGTCAGTGAAAAGCTGCGGAATTTTAGAATAGTTTTGCACTGTTAGAACTACGCTGTGACAGCGAACTGTGTCTTTCCATTTGCACTTGCCGTTTGGCAGTTAACCTTTCTAATTGTTCAGTAATGTTAGAAGAGACATTTAGTTCGACGTCTGCGTGTGAATATGCCTTCCTGCCTGTCGTACTGCCTGTCTAACTGACTGTCTGCTTGTCTGCCTGCCTGCCCGTTTGTCTGCCTGCCTGTCTGTCTGTCTGCCTGCTTGTCTGTCTCACTGACTGTCTGCTTGTCTGACTGACTGACTGTCTGCCTGTCTGTCTACCTACCTGCCTGCCTGCCTGTCTTTACATTTGAGGAAGATGGAGTTCTTTTCGTCTATTCTAATTTTTGACGTTACGTCTTGGTTTTTATTCGAAGTGCTTCAAAGCGGTGCTATAAAACACAACCACGATGCACTACAATATATTGCACGAACTGTTAGGTCACACCATACCATCCGTGTAAGGTCATGGGCTTAAGGTCATAAGTGTAAGGTCACAGGCTAAGGTCGTGGTGTACTACGTGGGCAGTAAACTCCATATACTCAGTTACATGGCTAATTTATTTCGACACCTAGCGTAATATTATTCAACTTTAAACATCCATCATTTACTAGAAAATGGGAAATGGAAAAGGAAGAATTATGACTTATTTTTCAGAACACAAGACACTCCTGTAAATAGCCTACAAACATAATCGACCAATTTTAAGAAATAGGGGCCGCGAATAGACATTCTGGGAAGCTACACGCACGACATGTATGAGTTTAACCGCCCTGTTATTTTATGCTTGAATATCACGGAAACAATTTAAAGAATCATTCTTCACCTATAATTCAACTTGACCTACATCAAAAGTGTGTCCTACATCCACCTCACAATTTTCTGCCATTCAAAGATGCTTGAGTTGCATATGAAGAGTTACAAGACAATATTAGAGTCGAGGCTTTTGTTTCGTAAGCGTCATTGTAAACTTTGTAACCCTCTAGCCAAAACAGCTAAGTCGTGGAAACTCGTTTATCCATAAGCACCTAATACTAACAGATACGCTGTGCAGGTCGGTCAGGTTTGTTGATAAAGATCCAAAGTTCTGGCAGATACAAAGGCAGACGGCTAATATCGGTTAACCGTTAAAATTAATTTAGAAATTGCCCTTATTCCACTCTGTCTGGAAATCATGATGCTTGAAACTGGAACAACGAAAAACCATAGAAGAGAAGGACTAGCAAAACAAGTTCTCATTTTCATGTTAGGAATACAAGTCGGGAAACAACGGAACTTTCAGCGCTTTCAGTTGCATGAAGAAGTGAAGAAAATTAGTTTCTTAAGTAACACATAATCTGTTATTCAAGCATCTAATTTTCTTGTACCAGATACCTGAAATCGATAGGAAAACACCGAATATACAAATTCTATATAAATCCTAATTCCCTCTGTCTATCTAATTGTCGGTCTGTTTCTGTTTCCATCCATTAATCAACTAATCCATCCATCCATCCATCCATCCATCCATCCATCCATCCATCCATCCATCCATCCATCCATCCATCCATCCATCCATCCATCCATCCTTCCATCCTTCCATCCTTCCATCCATCCATCCATCCATCCATCCATCCATCCATCCATCCATCCATCCATCCATCCATCCATCCGTCCATCCGTCCATCCGTCCATCCGTCCATCCGTCCATCCGTCCATCCGTCCGTCCGTCCGTCCGTCCGTCCGTCCGTCCGTCCGTCCGTCCGTCCGTCCGTCCGTCCGTTCGTTCGTTCGCTCGTACGTACGTCAATCTATCTATTCATTCATTCATCCATTCATCTATCGATCGATCCATGAATGGATGGTCTGTCTGTCTGTCTGTATGTCTGTCTGTCTGTATGTCTGTCTGTCTGTCTGTCTGTATGTATGTCTGTCTGTCTGTCTGTCTGTCTGTCTGTCTGTCTGTCTGTCTGTCTGTCTGTCTGGTAAGGTAACCTTACTGCTCTCTCTTTGAATTCTCCTCCCTCTCGCACGCACGCATCTCACCCTTTGTCTAGCAGAGTTTTGATACCTAATGAATGTCTTACTCGTATGTCATCGTTTCTCATTTTCTAGTAGTCTTGAATTGCTTGCGATCTTCCGCAGCCAACTCATTTATGCCGTAAGAATTCTTATCCCATCTTCTTTCGCATTGTCCAACATTCCGATCCATTAGGGGAAAATCGGTTATGTTATCGTCTCGTATATTTTTATCCATAGGTGCTTCATTGCCTTTACCTTTACTTTAAATGGAAGGGGCAAAAGAGGGAGTAAAAATTGCGGAAGGACATTGAACAATCTTAGATATGCGGATGATACAACACTAATGGCAAAAAGAAAAGATGAGCTGATAGAATTAATAAGAAGGGTAAGGAGAGAAAGTGAAAAAGCTGGCTTATACTTCAACATAAAGAAGACAAAAGTCATGACAACAGCAGAATGGGATACTTTTGAGATTGACGGAGAAGAAATAGAGGTGGTAGAAAGCTTCACTTTCCTGGGATCATTGGTCGAAAAAGAAGGAAAATGTGATACAGAAATAAAACGAAGGATTGCGATTGGGAAAGCTGCAATATTGGACTGGAAAAGATATGGAAGGACAAGCATGTGAGCATAGATACAAAAAAAGGCTCGTGAGAGCCCTAGTCTTTCCAACGGTTCTGTATGGGTGTGAGTCGTGGACAATGACAAATAACATGGAGAAAAAGGTCAACGCATGTGAAATGTGGATATGGAGAAAGATGTTGAGAATATCATGGACAGAGAAGAGGACGAACGAATCAATACGAGTGGAGATTGGTGTCGAGAATGAAGAGTCATTAAAACAAAAAGCGACAAGATTGAAGCTTGGATTCTTTGGTCATGTTATGCGATCTGATGGGCTAGAAAAGGAAATGATGTTGGCTTGTGGTGAGGGGAAAAAAAGACCGGGTCGACCAAGGAAGAAATGGATGGATGAGATTCACGATGTAACTGGCATGAATCTGGAAGTACTAAGGGACCTGACTTCGAATAGGAAGCAATGGAGAATGTGCGTCATGGCGATCGCTAGAGCTCCAGGAGTTGACAGCACAAGGTGATAAGGTGATATTTTTATCTTGGTTTTCTTTGGTAATCCTGTGCTTCTCCGTATCCTGTTCATTAATCCAAATGCTTGTGAAGTGCGTCCAATTCTTCTTTGTCTTTTTCTTGCTGCCGTCTGCTTTTATTAGCCCTTCTAGAGAGACGAATTGTTCTACTTGTGCAATAGCTTCTTCTTGGATTGTGACAGTTATTGGTGTCTCTTTAGTCTTTTCAATTACCACTGGTTTGATTTTCTCTGTGTTAATCATTTGGCCGAATCTTCTACTGGTTTCGTTAAATCTGTGTCCTGTAGTTCTAGTCCACTTCTAGCGAGGAGACCAGTGTCGTCAGCAAATCGAAGATTATTCACCAGGCTCCATTTAATCTGATTCCTGCCTCGGTGTTGTCAAGGCTGAGTGACATCACTGCTTCTAACACAAGGTTAAATAGGTATGAGGATTAGATACATCCTTGCAGTACTCCCGTTTTATTGTCAAAGTATTCTGCAAACTATTTTATCTACTTTAATGTCACTTGATGATTGTCGATATATCTCTTTATACAAGTTTGATCAACTGCTCTGGCATTCCTGCACTTTGCATCGCTCTCCACAGTCCATCATGTCATATACTGTCGAATGCTTGCTTGAAGTGTATGAAGTTAATGAAAACTTCTGGTTGTGTTCTATGCTTTTCAAGTATCTATCTTATTGCGAATAGTTGATCAATTGTGCGTCTTCCTGGCCTGAACCCGGATTGCTGTTCTTCAAGTGTTTTCTCAACATATCGCTTCATTCTGCTTTGTATCATTTTGGTGAAAACTTTTCCTTGAATGCTCTGTGGGCTAATGCCTCTGTAATTTTTTCAGTATTGCGGATCTTCTTTTCTTTGGTATATAAGGACGATTTGCAATTTTGCTCAGTCATCTGGTATTTCTCCCTCTCGTTGAATCTTTGTGACAAGGGTGTGCATAGCATTAACAACTGTTTCTCCCCCTGCTTGAAGTAGTTCCGTAGTGATTCCATCCACGCCTGGTGCTTTATCCTGTTTCTTTTGTTGATAGCATCTCTTACCTCTTCCTGTAGAACTTTTGGTAACTGTTCTTCTGTGTTCTTTATGAACAACTCTGTGATGACCGAAGGGTCCTTATGTGTGTCGACATTTAATAGTTGTTCGAAGTGTTCCATCCTTCGTTTCTGGGCCTTCCAGAGATCTAGTGGGTGGTCAGATCGTCGGTGTTGGCTTTGATGTATGTTCTTCGAGGCACCCCACGTGCCAGTCACATAGCATATATGAAACAACAAACCATATGAAACCATATGAAACCACAAGAAACTATTTGAAACAAAAAACCACAGGCCTAATCCAAGTAAACCGTAGTAATATAGGACATTTAGATCATTTATCTCGATGATTGCACAGTTATATCTGTGAATGGTAGTTATCTCCTGGTTAGGGCAGCTCTTGTCTTTGATGCTGGCTATTATTTATTCTAAAAGACGTTGAATGCTTTCTCTAATATCACGGGGTTAGTTTTAAGAGCTATGAAGAAAACAGAGTAATTTTATTCCTGAGAAACATGTCACATCTATTTGAGTTCTTGACTATGCTTTCAGTAGTTTCAGTTTAACGATACTGTGTGATAACAACGATTATTAAAGTCGCCCACTTCCTTCATCCAAGCTTGGGACTGGCACTGCCGGAGTATGAGCAGTGGAGGAGTTGGCTATGCGTTCAATCTTAAAGTTTGTCTGCAAGGAGGTCATTTCAGCTTTTTTGAGGGGGCGGCAGGGACGTCATCTGAGTATTTTTCGGAGGCACTGGTGGCGATCTTGTTTGACAGATGGGGACACGGTACACTTTTGAACTAATCTGGTCAAAAAAGAGGTGAAAAAATTTATTCGCGGTCATTGATGACCTCTTCTTTTCAAAATTTGGGGGAGAACAACTTTATACTGTGCCCCCCCACTGTCTTGTTTCCTCGACCCCCAGGATCGCCGCCCATGTCTTAGGGGAACTTGGCCAGCTTGCCCCATTTGCCTCATGGTAAATCCAGCACTGTGCACCTATTTATGCCCATAAGCTAGTCCCTGCAGTGCAGGCCTAAATCCCTCAAATGATATCCCTGAATTTGAGTATCATATATTCTTTTTTACCCCTTTTTCTTCCTCCTTTTCTTGTTCGATCAATTTCCTTTTTTGCAAAAATCGGGGTGGGCAAATGCCCCCATACCCCTCAAATGACGTTCCTGCATGTCTGATAACAGCAGGCCCTTAACTAATAGAAAATAAGCCAAATGAAGTAAGAGAATACCAGTCTCTGGTTCAAATTGTCAAACAAAAGCGAAGCTGAATCCAACACTTCAATCTCAGTCACTGCATTTTATATTCATTCGAATAAAAGAATAATTGTGCTGTGTAATTAAATCATCAGTAATTATACACTCTTTCTTAGTGAAAAGATATTATGAAGCTAGCATTGGGTAATTATACATTTTATATGCTACAATGGTAAAGCGCCTTCTTGTTTTGTTCAAGCATCACATGCGTGGCTCCTTGAACATCATATTGGCGTGATTTAAGTCAGTTAGAAAAGGACTATCATACAGTCAAGCTCGGGGGGCAGGAGAAAGAACGCCAATTACTGAGCGGACCAACCTATGGACCGACGGGATTGTTTTTGAACTTATCATCGGATTAGCACTTGGGGGATGGTCATTCATCATCTCTCGCATGGGTGTCCGGAGGGGGAAGAGGACACTTGTCCCCTGGATTTTGCGAATATTTAAAAACAATGAAATCTTTTGATTATTATGATTATAACAACAGTCCCAACACGACTTTCAATTCGAAAACACATTCAATTATTTAGGTAAAGTCTTCGACCATTATTTATTTTTATAGTTGTCGCGTGTTCTTTGTTCATGAATAGCTATGCAAAGACGTCGTTATGGCAACAAGCAAAGTACATTCATTGAAGCAACCTTTACGTCAAGCAGAGCGTTGCTTTGTCAGCATAAGTCAAATCCAAAGTCCAGAAATCTAACGTCGTTATAGCTATGTTATCGATCGGAAGGCTTTTCATTTTTCACTCTTTTTGAGCAAAAATAAAATTAAATGCTGTTCTGGTCACTTAATGTGTAAGATATGCACTAAAATGCAGTGCAGTATTCCATTAGTATTATTTTCTTTAAAGTAGTAAAATTCTATCAGAATGATTCTTAGAGTTCTGTGTAAACTTACCGCTTGGTTGACAATTACTCGTAATCGTAATCGTAAAATCCAAATTTCTATAGCGCTAATCTAAGGCTAAGTGCAGAGCAGCAGCTTATTCACAAGCGCTGCGTCGCATCAGAGAGGTTGTCCAGATATCGACGAATTACTGAACAAAAGCAGCCGAAAATACTGAGAAAGTGCGATATCGGAGAACCCTGCGAGCATTGGGTTTCATATCAAGTCGTAAAGATTCGCAAACACGAGGAATATCAAGCCACTGTCGTAAGCCGCGTTGCTGAGGCAGATAAATTTGTCAGCCTTTGAGACAAGACGACTCAGCATCTGATGTCTTCGCAAATCTCCAAAGCTTACTTTAAAGGAATCTGATTTGTCGATAGATTCGTAGAACTTGCGTTTGTGGATGGTGAACTGGTGGGAAAAGATTGTAGCAATGTAAAGATTAATTGCCATAGGAAAGTAACCTGACCCGGTATTGTATAAATGTATGAGTAGATAAATGCATCTAAGAACGGGTGCCATAGCAGGATCAGAACTTACGATAATCCAGAATGACGCCATTGCAATGTTAATAGTATTTGCCTCGCTGGGGAAATTGATATTAGCGATGAATACAGTTTTAATGGCGACAAATCGCTAGTTGGACAAGGCAGGCTGTTCGATTCTTTTGAGCATAAAATATCTCTTTATTAAAGCTCGATGAACATACTCCTCTTCAATTCCAAGCCTTAGTAATGATCCACGTTCTCACGTTAATGGCTATCTGGTTATTCACAGTGAAAATCGAAAAACTCTGCGTGTTCTGTTGATCATCATCAAAGTAAAAAAGTCGTACACCTAGAAATCAGCACGTGACAGTCGTCAGTGTTAACAGAGTGACGAATTGAGGTTTTCAATGAACAATTAGGCCTACATGCGATTTTTGTTTCTTGTTAACAGGTGAGGTTCCACTTTATACGCATTTGCTGTTTATCTTGCGCATTTGTATCCAGTTACAATGACATGCGTTTTATTAAAACCCGTGTATTCACAATACTACGAGCACAGTTAATCGAATGCTGTTACCTTTGTTATTCTTATTATTATTTCCATGGCCACACGAAGCCATATTTGGAAAGCATTGGCTGATAAAAGCCATTTGGAGCAGGAGATCAACGACCAAATGCACATAGGCAATCGATTACTTCGCAATCAGGCCCGGCCCTAGGGTGTGCGGGGCCCAAGGCAACGAGCGATGAGCGGGACCCCAAGCAAAAAAATGGCATTGCGGAGCTGATTTCCTGCCAATACAGTACGGGCAATAGGCCTACCATGTTTATTAATTAATTCAAAATCAAACTTAAATGGGTTAAGAAACACAAAATACAAAGCAGGCTTCAATAGTAGCATTTTAAGCCTACTATGAAAGCAATAATTGTATTTTATTTAATTAGTTGAATATCTGTTCAATCTCCTCACTAAAAAAATTATAGCCAGCAACGCGGGGCCCCTCAAAAGCGCGGGGCCCAAGGCGGCTGCCTCGTTCGCCTTGCCCTAGGGCAGGGCCTGTTCGCAATTAGTCAGCGACTGAAATACTGAAAAACGACGATGATAATAGCGTATTAATAATCATATGTGCAGGTAATAATTTAGCCTGCTTGAACTATATTAATTTATTTGACCTGTTTGAACTCTACGTTTATTATCAATACGTCGTGTAAGACTATTATATGGTAGGCATAGTGGCATAATTATTTTGCCCACATGTCAGTTGGACAGATATCATGAAAGAGTCGGAGAGACTTAGACGCGAAGTACGTACATGAGTATGCTGATTGGAGAGTCGTTGGAGCAGGGTGTTTGATGGGTGGGGTGAAATATATAATTATTGTTGACAGGTGAAGGCGAAAGATCAGAGGTGACTGAAGCAAATTTTAAATGAAAGGCAGTTTGAAAGAAGATATCGATAAAATGACGGCGAAGCGGTCAGAATCCATAGAGTCAAAAATTAATTAACTCGTGCATCTAATGAACGTGTATCTCATAAGAAAGTCGTTTACCCTAGATTGCAGACCTATTGTATGTGTCCTTGCAATACGTTGTTCTACATCTTTTATTTATAAACGAATAAACTAGGCCTAAGTGAGAAAATAGATTTCTATCATTCAGCTTTGCTACAGTTGATATAAACTGAGACTTAATGTACCCCAGATTTTATAGCATATTACTTTAACCTATAATGGGCATTAAAGCCTATATTGAGCCAAATTATTATATAAAAGTAAAACGCCCTGATGTAATCAGTTGCACGTTTATGAAGATTGGACAAAGTACGAGACAAAATTCAACATTTAGGAAAAATATATACAACTAGATATATCATTCACAAAAAGGACAGAGCTTCACTGCTTATGTAAAGTAATGATAGGAAACAAATGCGATTGTTAGATATTAATTCTCGCAATGGAGGAACTCGATCCCCAATGCTACAGGAAGCTGGTCGTAAAATTATCAACAACGCCGCTGGCTAGCGTTACTGCCAAGGTATCATTTTGCGTTGTGTTCTGATTCCCTTGCGTGTCAGATGATGGTGGAACGAGTTGGACAATCAGTAGAAAGTATGTAATCAGAAGACCAGTAATCTATGAATAGACAAAGCAGGTAACTTAGATCGTTAATGAGAGAGCTGAAGCGCAATATTAGAGAAAATGAATAAATAGATTAATCGGAAAGAAGAGAAAGAATCGAATAAAGTGGCAATCTGCCTGTGGTCTAATAACAAGGTAAAGAGCGCTTTCGTTGAGGTATTAAACGTCGCTAAACAAAATTAATTGTAACTACACTTAAGATACGTCTTTAATGTGCACATGCTTAGCTATTATAGACCTGCAGTAAATACTTACGTCTTTGATTCAGTGATTGCTAATTTGTTATTAAGTCTCTGTAAGCGTTTAGCGAAAATAAAGTGCAGCATTAAGAATTACCTTTAATTTTGAAACTGATGTAGCTTTCCCTGACTTACCGTTAGAATTGTGTTTCGATCGATTACAAAAATTCTCAAGACGCTAAACCCAATCGGTTCTCCGCATAAACGATTGAGAAATGTGTTGACCTAAAATAATAAAATATTTAAAATAATATTTCGTGTAGCGTACAGTTGGACACAGACTATTTTAATCAGAGTAACGAGACAGCATTGGATTTGTCAGCAACTTGATATCTGAGGATGTCCTCCCGATTACGCGACCACAACAAATTGAACAAACAGCCTAGGGCTTAATTACTGCGAGCCATCGCAATGTGTGTGGTAACGCGCTCTAAGACACTTTCACAGAGACAATGCAAAGTTATTCCGACAACAATTGCATCGTAACGAAACTTGTCTGTCGATATGACCCAGCCAATTGTCACTTGCAGTGCTTCTTTCTAGGAAAATGGTTCGGGAACGGTACAATTATGGAAGGGTTAAATCGAGGGGGACGCACGCGATATAATGGGGGAGAGTTTGAGAAGAGGTTTCGGTGAGATCTTCCCCAAGAAATGTCCATTTGCATATCAATAAACATTGAAAACACTGCAATTAAATTAAAATAACCACATTATTTTTGAATAACTCAAAAGATGTGCCGGATCGCCGTCTGGAGTGTTCCTGCCGAAAAAAAACACTGGTCGCTTGTTTCTTATCAAAAGTAATCAAGCGTCAAGAATTACTATGAGTACTCAGTGATGGGCAATAGTTAACTAACTATTAGCGTCAAGAATTACTATGAGTACTCAGTGATGGGCAATAGTTAACTAACTACTCAGAGGCGCTCCCAGCCCAGCCGTGGCTGGGCTGGGAGCGCCTCTGAGTAGGTCTCTTGAAGAAGCGCTATATAAATGTCCAGAATGAATGAATGAATGAATGAATAAAAAGTTGCTAACTTTTAGTTTAACTAAATTTTTTGTTAAGGAAGCAGTTTAACTAAAAGAAATAGTTTAGTTAAAACCATAGTTTAACTAAAAAAGTTTAGTTGCTAACTAAAAAGTTTTACTAAAAAAATCAGCAATATGCAACTATTATTCCACAGTGAACATTGAATACTGTCAGCAAAAACATTTTAACACTGCATGGTTTTAGCATTAACAGCCTTTGTTTTCAAATTCATGCACTACTTACAGAACACATGTAACTGTATGCCCGAACAGTACACATTGCATAGTTTGAAGGTGAAATTGTCATTGACGCTTTGCATGATTACAGTTCACTTAACGTCTTTTATTGTGATAATGTTTGTCGTAAAAAGTTGGAAAAAGTTGGAAAAAGTTTAACTACTTTTTTTAGTTTAGTTAACTAATTCCCAAAATCAGTTGCCAACTTTAGTTAAACTATTTTTTTAGTTGGAAAATAGTTTTAGTTTAACTAAAAAAAATAGTTTAGTGCCCATCACTGTGAGTACTCTTCAGTCCGTTGCAGGCCAGCCTGTATTCGACCGTGATATTGAAATCCTTATATAATTGATCCATTGATCATTTATTCCTCGAACGGCGGAACACCATCGTTTGATGGAAGTGTGTTGTATTGTAGGCCTAATGCGTAGCCGTGACTTGGACTGCTGAACTTCGGCAAAAACCACCTGCTATGATTGCTGTTGCTGCCATCGTTTTCATTATCTTTCAACAAGAATAGTCCAAATATTCTCATATAAAGAAGAAACATTTTTATGGTTGGCGGACATGCAAATAGCATATTAAATTTAAACATTAGCGACGCTGTGGAACTTGTAACGATAGAAAACCTTTCCAAATTCATTGATATCGGAATTCGTTCGGATGTTTGATCATTCAGACCAGATGCCAGGTTCGGAGCGTTAGAGGAGACTGGCTGTGACGCTCTGGACATCATCGCCACTGGTCGTTGATACAGCCGTGGTGAGGTTATACGTCATATGTTCAGACGATGGTGGAACCAATTGGACAATTAGTAGAGAATACGTGATCAGTAGACCAACAATCTATCAATATACCAATAGAATGTCCTAAAGGTATTATTTATTATATAGCAAAAACGATTAGGACTAAATTCTGTAGTAGTGGTCCTCAAAATGTGGTCCGCAGACCTCTTGTGGTCCTCGAGCGTAAACCAGTTGTGCGGAAACGAAGTTCACAATACTCCCGCAACGTCCTTCCCGGTTTACAAAATAACACTGCGATTGTCGCAGTTTAGTAAATGGTATTCTGTCCTTTTTTCTATTACCATACCTATTCTATTGTTTTGGTGACTTCACTTTCGATAACATAGTGAATCCATTTTGCTTTGACGACGGGGTAGCTTTTTTTTTTACAAAATTCGTTGGGCCATAGGACGTAAGCGTGGACCGCAGTAAAATTTGACTCCTGTAAAGTTATTTCCAGATTGAGAAACTTTATTCCAACTGTTCTGAAGGAAGCAGGCTGTTAAGGTAAAGATACGAATAAAAGACAACAGGAACAGCACATAATAGAAAAAGGTTTATGAAAAACTATTTGGCTATAAAAGAAAAGACAAGAAAAAGGACAGAGAAAGATGTCCAAGGAAACCACGAAAATTAGTGTTATTTTGTAGTTGTATAAAATGTTGGTAGAAAGTCTCCTAAGAGGAGAAAGAGAATTGAGGATCAGTCAAAAATGAAAAAAAGATATCGACAGTGCTTGCTTCATACGGTCTTTTGTCTCAGATTTGTAGCTAATCTAACGGCGTAGATGTTGCAGGTGACACTAAAAGAAATGGCAAAAAATAAAGTTGATTATGTAGAGAAACTGGAAATTTATTAAAACAAATAGGCAGTAGACAGACGACATGGTTTTGTTATGAGTGCATTTCAGGTTCCTGTTCTACATGACATTTTGCGTCACGGCCATAGGTAATACGACACTAATCGATGGCTTAGATATTCTGAGTAGTACAGCACTAATCGAATACTTAGACTTGTTTCCAAGTGAAGTTTCAGTTGCAAAGTACACTGGGATATAAGTAGCAAAATTCACGATCTGTGTCGTAGATTTTTGCATTGATTGCTTCTGCTGGATGTTTTCGTGGCTACATAGATCTAAAACACTAATAAAAAATAAAACACTAAACAAATTTGGTGTTAAAAAATATTTGCTATAGGCCCTACCACTGTGGAGTCTGAGGTCATGATGAGTGCTCAGAAATATTATAAAATTATGAGTGGTTATTCGCATCATCCAGTAGGGTCTTCCGGTCTCTCTCTCTCTCTCTCTCTCTCTCTCTCTCTCTCTCTCTCTCTCTCTCTCTCTCTCTCTCTCTCTCTCTCTCTCTCTCTCTCTTCAAGGTAAGTTGTAAGTTGACAATGTAGGCAATGTTGTTATCTTTCAAGCGACAGTTACTTTGTATAGGAATGGATGCAAAAGAAAAAAGCAAGCGCGTTAAAAAAGTTTGTCATCAAACAATTATTGCAATGGTAATAATTTAGCTTACATATGTTTTTGCATTATTTCAAGCACATTAAAGTTTATAAACTAAATTTACATACCGTGATTTTTCACGGGTTACAACTAGGAATCGCTAAAAATCAAATTACCTCAAACAAATTTCGCTAACTTATTATTTCTTCATACTTATGGGATATATTCGCTGGGTTCAAATAGTGCAATAACAGTGAAATTATAAAATTCCACAAAAATTCAAATAATATGAAGAATTTACAAAGCGATGAACTGGTTTAATTAAATAGTAGGCCTATATACGCTGAACATTTCAACTGAAAAAAATACGACAGCGCAGTACTCAGCCATATCCAACACAGCACCACGCCTCTGGAATGATCTCTCCCCTGAATTCCGCAGTTTCTCAGTGCCTCCATCATCATTGCAACCTGTCCTTCATCCTCATCCTCATGTTCCTCTATCTATCACCCCCGGGCTTTCCACTCAAAACTGAAGTCTCACCTTTTCAAGTACTCCTACCCTGACTCATCTGATCCTCCGCCTTCCAATTCTTCTCGCCGTAAACGACACCCGCCTTGACAGCTGCTCTGCCTCTCCTGATCTGGTACCCTGGAAATCGGACTTGGACATCTTTTGGACTACTCTCTGGAAACCCCCTTTGATTTGGTTTGGCCTCCTGGAAATTGGACTTGGACCTCTTTTGAACTACTCTCTGGAAACCCCCTCTGATCTGACGTAGCGCTCGTGAATGGGCTGGTGTCCTGCGCTTGGCCTTCGAGTGGCGCTTTAGAAGTTTGGAGATTACGATTACGATTACGATTACGAGGATGGCATTCAACTATATGTACATGAATATGATTGGCAATGGCAACATGACATTTTCATAAATTACTGCAGTTACACGCATATGATATCAAACCACGAATTTAAATGATTTTTCAATGTTAATGTTCGTCATTCACTTTCAGCAGTGGCATTTGAAAACAATAGTATATGTATTGACTTTCAGATATTGGCTTATGACAGTGCGATTTTTTAAAGTTCGCGTTTCTCCTTACCATGTCAACAGCTATATTCTTCCTCATCTGTATATAAATTTCAACTTGGCCGCCCTTCCGTTTGGATTGACCTTCATTGAAACAGGGAGTAATGAACTAGCGAGATACCATTCGAGCACATCTAGTGAAAGTGGGGAAGCACATTTGCTCTAACTTTAAAATGGGCATGAAAGTCCATGTTGAGCCAAATATTATATAAAGTTAAGCATCCTGATTTAATTAGTTGCACATTTATGAAGATTGGGCAAAGTACAATACAAGGTTTAATATTAAGAACACAAACACATACCTAAGAATAGATATATAAACCAGTCACGAAGAAGACATTAACTGCTAGTATAAGGTGATGCTAGCCTATACGTGCAATTGCTTCGACATTGATTCTTGCAATGCAGAAACTCGAATCAGAATCCTACAGGAAGCTGGTTGTAAAATTATCAACAACGCCACTGGTTAGTGCTGCAGCCAGGGTAGTATTTTGCGTTGTGTTCTGGTTCCCTTGCGTGTCAGATGGTGGTGGAACCAGTTGGACAATCAGAAGGAAGTATGTAATCAGAAGACCTGTAATCTATGAATAAACAAAACACAAAACGCAACTTACATTGTAGATGAGAGAGACGAAGAACAATATTGGAGATGGTGACTAAATAGGTCGCAAAGGCAATCGTTAACTATAAACTTCTAAAGCGCTACTCTAAAGCTAAGCGCAGAGCACCTGCTTATTCACAAGCACCGCGTCATATCAGAGGGATTGTCCAGAGATCGATGTCCAATGGAGGTCCGAGTCCGGTTTCTGGATACACTAGCGAGAGGAGGCAGAGCAGTTGCTAAGGCGGGTTTCGTTGAGGTCGAGAAAGCTTGATGGATTAATGTAGGAATTCTTGAAGAGGTGAAATTTCAATTTAGAATTGAAAGCTTGTGGGTGATAAACAGAGAAGCCTGAGATAGACGACGGTGGGTGAGTGGCGGTATTGTTGAAGGAACTGAGAATATTCGGAATTCAGAGTGAAGCTCCTTTCTGTATTCATTCATTCATTCATTCATTTGGGCATTTATATAGCGCCCCTTCAGGGAGGATACTCAGAGACTCTCCCGACTGCCGCACGGATATATAGAACAGTTCTTAGCATAGTGTAGAAAGACTCGGGTTGGGTTTTAGGAATTTATTGGACTTGAGGTGCAGTGTCGGATATAGATTGGTTTGAGAACCTGAGGCGAGTAGTGACTGGAGGACGGAAGAGAGTGAGATTGGAGGAGGTTCGGGTAGATCGGGGTAACTGGATGGTGAAGAGTTCTCGAAGGTACTGTGGCTGAGAGTATTGTAGGGAGTTGTAGTTTAGCGATAGCACTTGGAGGTGGAAGCGCTCTGGGATTTTCAGCCAGTGGATTGAGTTCAGAACAGGAATGATATGATGATCGTTGGACGTCCTGGTGACAGCTCGGGCTAGTGAGTTTTTGATGAGTCGTAGAAGCTTGATTTTGTCGAAGTACCAAAAGTAGAAGCAGTTTTAAACTGAACCATGGGTCGAATATTCATAAAGCTTGTTCGCGAGAGATGTTGGAGATGTGATTAGAGAAGGAGAGATGCAGATCAAAGGTGACCCCAACATTGCGCACAGAGCAATAAGTTTCTGTGGAGTGGCGTTTAGTGAGGCCAGATTGGTTGGGCTGAGGAGTGAGTCACAAGATTCTCTGTCATTAATGACAGAGAAAGAGGTTATGATAACTTGCCAAGATGAAGAGCGCATTGTGACGTAGCTACTAAATGTCTCTAAAAGGCCCTTGTAACTACACTTAAGATACGCCTTCAATGTACACATGTTTACCTACTGTAGGCAATAGTAGCTTACACACATCTTTGCTTCAGTAATTGTTTTATATTCATTATTGGGTCTTTGCGAGCCTTTACTAGGTTTCAGACATCAAAAATAAAGTGTGCTCTTAAGATTTAACTTTTAGTTAAGTACTCAGATGTCGGATGCCCTGACTCACCGTTAGAATTGTGTTTCGATCGATTACAAAGATTCTCAAGACGCTAAAACCAATCGGTTCTCCGCATATGCGATTGAGAAATATATAGATCTAAAATAATAAAATAATGTAATAATTTTTTTATTAATATTTCGTTTTATTTGTAGTTGTAGCCTATATGGACTACTTTAATAGGAGAATACATACTTTACATGACATCTGTCAGCAACTTAAGATCTGAGGTTGCCACTTTCACAGAGACAATACAGAATCATTCCAACAGCAATCGCATTGTAACGATACTTTTTTGTCATATATAACCCAGCCAAAAACCAGTTGTTTCATATCAAAGCATATCAAAGCATTCAAGCTTCAATAAAATTAATGTTCTGAGTATATAAAAATTATACTTCAGTCTGTCATAGGCCAGTGAAATTGAAACCGCTATATAATTGCTTCGCTGATCACATATTCCTCAAAGAGCGGAACATGATCCCTGGATTGGGTTTATTTATGAAGTTAAAGCGAATTCAGGCCCAGTAAAGATGTTTCCACTACCAAACAATTCATTAATTCATTCATTCATTTGAGCATTTATATAGCGCCCCTTCAAGGAGGCTACTCAGAGGCGCTCCTGACTCCAGCACGGATATACAGAACAGTTTTTAGCATAGTGTAGAAAGATTCAGGTTGAGTTTTAGGAAAGAGACGCAGTTCCAGAGGTAGCCCGTTCCATACCACAGGGCCAACCACCAGAAAGGCTTACAATATATTTGGATAGGCACCCGGCTGCTGAATTCCCTAGTCTGACCTTCTATGCAGTATCCTACTACACCAGGAGCTTACTTTCGCAACTCATCTCCATCGCCCTTCTCGCAACTGTTATCACCAGCTGCGTCAGCTCGACATGTCGCACGTCTAGTGCAACTGCCACTTTAGTGCATTCCTTTATCACAGCCCGACTCGGTTATTGCTCTTCACTTTACGTTGGCCTGTCATCTGGTCTTCTGGCATGCCTCGTCGCATTCTGCGTTCTGCGGTGCGCCTTAATGGCCGAATACCTAATTGGTCATGTATTTAGTTATATGTTGGAAGCCCTGCACTGGCTCAATGTCAATCAACGTATTGCATACAGGGTTCTCTCCTTGGTGCGGTGCCAGCTGGACTGTGCCTCAGAGTATTGCGGGACCTATGCTGCCCTGTCCTGGAAGCCCAGGGTAGCCACTCCCTCTGTTCTTCTGGGCGGGAGGGGCTCATCATTGTGCCGTTTACCCGCACGGCTACCATGCAGAAAGGGCCTTGGCAATGGTGGACCCAACAACATGGAATGGGCTCTCTCTGGACCTGTGCTTGCTTCCCAGAACTCTTTCCGATACGTTTCACACCAGCCGAAAACTGTCTTGTTTGGCCGCACTGGAGTCGGGAGCACCTCATAGGTTGAGTAGAGTAGCTCCCCTTGAAGATGTGCCATCTGAATGAATGAATGAGTGAATGAATATTGTCATGGGTCGGATCTTAAGCATTCATATATCGAACAATCACTATCATAAAATAGACATTGACGCCAATCACATGCTGAAAAACGCTCAAGGCCGTAAAATACAAATTCCTATAGAAAACGTATAGACATATACAAATAGGGTTTATATTCATCTGCTATACCTGTCCAATTGTTTCCGCACTAAGATTTTTCAGATCAATATCATGAATTCTCTCGTAGATATCATGAGCCTGCGGAAACACAAAAAGATTTACGCTTGAAGCAACTGACAACGAGAGGAAAAACAGACAGAATCAACAACGTGGAAACAGGCAGACATTAAACAGGTTCAATAAATGTATAAATATATTTAGACATAATTTCCGATCGTTAGCCTACTTTCCTAACATCTGTAATGAACAACGCCGCCGCAAACCTTTGTCTCAAATATCCTGATGCATAGAATTTAAAGAAGATATTCAATTCATGAGCCTCTGATGAATTATTAAAACTGCATTAGATTGGGGAACACTAATTTTGATAATATGTCACCGGCAGGCACAGTAAGCCTAAGCAATCAAAGCCGGGTTCCTAGTTTACAGGATGACCGACTGTGAATTACAAATCCACCTAACATTCATACCATTAAAAATGCGTTCCATCGATTAAATTGCTATTCGTGTGACACTGTGTTTGCGTCTCAACTGAATGAACCTTAAACTTTAAAACGAGAACCGTTAGGATGACTTCGAATTCCGGTGCCAGGGTCAATATCTACTCAGAAAGGTAAAATGCTTAATCGACTTACCGCGTGATTCACAATAATTCCGCCGTAGGAAACCATCGACAGTAGAATCGCGGTCCACAAGACCCTGAAAATTGAGTGAAAGAGAAGAATCGGAGTACTTGTCAGGCTTTTGTTCCATATTAAACTGTAAAGAGTCGCAATCAGGAGGAATATGAACCCAGTGAAGTAAATCGCGTTGCTGAGGCAGATAAATTTGTCAGCCTTTGAGACAAGACGACTCAGCATCTGATGTTGTCGTCGCAGATCTTCAAAGCTTTCTTTAAACGAAACGGAATTCTCGATGGATGCGCGAAATTTGCGGTTGCAGATGGTGAACTGATGGGAAAAGATTGTAGCAACGAAAAGATTGAATATCAAAGGAAAGTTGGCTGCTCCGTTTACATAAAAATGCATAGGAATATGCAGAACTCCAAGGATTTGCACTATATTGTGGTCAGGAAAAACTAGGGTATTGATTGGAGCTAATGTGAGATCCAATGTATTTCCATTGCTTGAAAATAAGGAATAGGCGAGGAAAACAACGTTAATTGTCACGAAAATCCATGCCACAATCACATACAACATTGCGTTTCCGCGGAAGCATTTATACCAGTCCAGAGTGAGTTTCTTATGGAAGTTTTGAAGTAGCATACGCATTCTTCCACTGCTACAGGTTCTATAAAATAAGGTTTGAGCCAAGGTACACAGAAGCGTCCAAGTAAAGTAGCTTACTTTCCAGATAAGGTTAGAGGATGGTTTGTCATCAGGGGAAAAGATTGTGGCTAACCGGATCATGTTAAGCCACATGGCCATCAACACAGCAAATGCGTATACATGACTTGGACTGCTAAACTTCAGCAACGACCACCTGCTACGACTGCTGGCATCATTTTCATTGTCTTTCAAGAAGAATAGTCCAAATATTCTCATTGAAATAATGAGAGGTGATAGGGTTTTCAGCATTGCAGTTTCATCAGCCGTTGATCCCTGTGAACCATCGCCAATGCGTGTTTCAGGCATGACAATAATGACATGACTCTTATTTTCCTGATCACCAACTCTTGATCTCTTCATTATGTTACAGATGAATGATTTCAGACACCGAAACAGACTCTGATCGTCTGAAAAGCTTAAATATGCCCTTCTCGTACGTAAATACCTGAGTTAAATGGGCTTAAGGTCAGTTGGCGGTGCCCCCGCATTAACCAGACGATATTTACCTAACGTCCATCCATACGGTGAAGGCAACTGTTCATTTCAATAATAATAATAAATTATCCTACAGCGTAGGCTTGTACCGCAGCCGCCTTTTCAAGGGGAAGCTGTCAACACTGGGAAGCAACACCTATGGCTAGCGCATTTGATGTCGTGCCGACTTATTTGATGATGAACAAGCCTTCATGATCCTATACATATGGTCAATACTATTTTTCCAGTTATCGTTTACTGTCATGGCTACGGACTGCATTAGCACGAAATTATAGATTTTGCCGAAACCGCAATTAACATCCATGGCTCATAATTAATCAAAATCTACAAAGTAAATAGCTTTCAGTGATTGCACGCGTTAATTATTGGATCCGAGGGTTGAAGTGTAATATGCATGTGTGTTCAGTACGTCACTTTTCTCATTCCACCTGTTTTTTAAACCAAATTGTCAACGGCGATTTTATTTTTTAGAAGTGATGAATCTGCAAGTTTAGTTTGGCCAAGCGCGTCTGTTTCACACGTGTGTGATTGAAGGATGTGCTAGCACTAAAAGGTAGGTTCAGCACGTTCTCAGCAGGTTCGGGCGTGTTTGTATCACGTAAGCTAGCACGCGTTAAATTCATGGTAAGAAGTTAGAGGTCATTCATACCTAGACACGATTTTTGCTGAATCAGTTGCAGTGAGCTAGGCTATAAAAGGCCTCTGGTAAATGCAATTAAGACACAAACAGACGAGGAAGAACGAAGACGACGGAAAAAAGGAGAAAAAAAACAATAATCACTAAAACACTTATGACATAGCTAACACGAAGCAGGTTGTAGATTAAAATCCCCAAGAACATTTAGCTTTATGGCACGTAAAAAGTAAGTAAATATATTCTTTATTATACCAGTTGCATAGCCGCACTCTGGTATACATACATCATAAAAATAAACGAAACGTAAAGCATGAAAACACGAAAACATGGAAACTGATAGGCCCTAGCCAAGACAGCGGCGCCCAACACGCTTTCGCCCACTCTAGCCTATATTTTTAAAGTCACCACCGACAGAAGAATTAATCTATAGGTAAACACCGCCCGAAACAGACAAATCCCCAGCGACGAACTCCAACGCCCACACAGAGAGCCCAGGAGCCGTCGGATTCTCGCCAGATGTAAGCAGTTGACCGTTCAGAATCCCAAGGTCGAATAGCAATGAGGGCGAAGAACTGCGGCGGGCAGCGCAATCGCAGAGCGCATAGCACCACTTTGACACGGTCTTCGGAAGTTGGGATAAGAAACGGCATCCAGACCTCTCTCGTTCCATCCGCATGAAACCGTGATAAAAAAATCAATCAATCAATCTTTATTGAACCAATGATGACCCGTTAGAGGCATAGGGGGCCTTGGGTGCCAATGCACCCAGAGAGAAAGTTCAGTGGGTGCCTGGCACCCAGAAGAATTCGGACCTTAAATTCAATTTTTTGGACAACTAACTCACAACTTGAGAAGTACAACTAACTACAAGAGAAATATTTGGGGTATTCCTAAAAAAAAGTCGTGACATTTTGGGGGGTGGGGTGAATTCCTAAAAAATGGTCGTCACAATTTTAGGAGAGAATTACCTTAAAAATGCACTGGGACCCAGGCACCCAGTGACAAAAGTAAAAGTCGGCGCCTATGGTTAGAGGTGACTAGCAGAGCATGTTAGACAGGAGACTCATTAGTCGCGTAGCCTACAGCAAGTGAAGCAAGTGGAGCAAGAACCATTTGTTAGACTTAAATGAAGACATCAAAAAGCGCGAGGCGTCTTTTTAAAAAACCCATGGAATGAATGCAATTTTAACCCAGTAGTCTACCACGCTGTATAATACATGTGGATGAACTGGACTGATAATTTATCAGTTCCAATCGGCTTCTATTTAGAAATAAGGCCTAATTATTTCGACTGTGTATTAATTTATTGTATCATATGAATACGCCTGATCAATTGGATTAGGTCTGATAACCTGGTACCATACGAATCAACAATAGATATAATTAAAGAGAGTCGCCACAGTCAAATTTAAAAACGAACGGATGTATCAAGGACGGTAGCGAGCAACAAGGAATGTATAGGTAGGAATAGTTCGACGACAGCATTCTCCTCTAAAGTAAACTCGTCGGAAATATTATTAATTAACTCAACCATTGAGTTATCTGAAGACTACAACGCGAGGTAGTAAGTATCGTATGTTTGTGCAAAAGAATCACAAGGATTCTTGGTAGTTGCCTATTATGATTTTCCTATTGAATCAGGATGTTGGTGAAGTAAGTTGCCATACTGTGGAAACTTATCGTGTGGATTTATCTAAGGTAGAAAATTATATCTATGTCTATATCCTTAGACTGCTTATCGAACTATATTCAACGGAACTGGATTATCTGGGTTGATGTTACTTCAAAATGCGTTTGGACATCTACACAATTTAGGTTAACGCCACCGCTACACTCGTAGTGCAACGTCGAATCAACGAAACGAGTTTTCCGCAAGACCTAGGCCTACTGCATTCCATGTGAAAGTCCAAGCTAAAATAGTTACGCTTGAGGTAATTCTCAATGTTTCTTCATTACGATCTTAAAATTGAGATGATTTGAAGATTGCCGCAAGTCTCAAGATTGCAAAAGCTCAATCAAGTCATCGTGACCGTAATATATTTTGTTAGAAATTCCTATGTGGTTGTGACAAAAATGTCTCGGTTCCCTCCTCTTGTAAGCTTGATTTGGACTGGCTCTTTGGAGTCTTTGATTTTTTTGTGTGTTTTGGTTGTTTTTGATGCTGTAATGTTTGACGCTGTATGCATTTACTCCGGAGGAGTTTATTAGCGCTGAAGTGTCTTTGCTAGGCGTTTTGCTAGCTTCATTAATATGCATTTACTCCGGAGGAGTTTATTAGCGCTGAAGTGTCTTTGCTAGGCGTTTTGCTAGCTTCATTACTATGCATTTACTCCGGAGGAGTTTATTAACGCTGAAGTATCTTTGCTAGGCGTTTGCTAGTGTCATTAATATTCATTTACTCCGGAGGAGTTTTGTTGGCGCCAGTGTTACGTTATTAAGCTCATTAGTATGCATTTACTCCGGCATATAATTACTCCGGAGGAGTTTTGTTGGCGCCAGTGTTACGTTATTAACCTCATTAGTATGCATTTACTCCGGGCTATATTTACTCCGGAGGAGTTTGTTGGCGCCAAACCTGTTGATATTAGGAATCCGATAGCTCATTAGTATGCATTCACTCCGGGCTATATTTACTCCGGAGGAGTTGGATGATGGGTCAGAAGGTATATAAATAGGTGGAGAGTTTTTGAGTTTTAGTTCGGAGTTGAGTGCTGAGTTTTGAGGGAGTTCTGAGTTCTTGGAGTTCTTGGAGAGAGAGAATCAGAGTAAAGAGGTCGGGTACATTGTCGATCGATTTGTCGAATTGTAATTTGTGGATCTATATGACACAGACTGTCAGTAACTTGCGAACTGTGATTGCGATTTGGTTGCGAATTTTATATTGAGTTAAGTGAATCGGAATTAAAAGTTGAGTCGGAATTTCACGTGTCTTCTTGAGTCTCCTGCCAGACCACGGGAGCCGGGCGCACGACGGGACATCCGGATAATTCGATGAGGTCTCCTGGGTTAACGTTGCATCGAGTTGTCCGCAGCCTACCACTTACAGTTCCCGATAATCCAGGGAAACGCGCATAAACGCCGGCTTGTTACGCAACATGGTATTATTGAACTGATAAGTTTAAAAAACTTCAGAGTCCACTGTTGTTGCAGTTAATATTTTTCTCTTCATGTAGTGAAATTTTATCTATCGCAGCCTATTCAACGACGCGGATAAAAAAAACACGACACTAAGTACACTATTTAAACTAGTGGATTTGCCAGTCATTATGAGGAAGAGAGTTAGGCATAGAGGAAGGGAGCGAGGGAGGACGGAGGGAGGGAGGGTGGGAAAGAGAGAGGGAGGAAGGGAGGGAGCGAAGGAGGGAGGGAGAGAGGGCGGGAGGGAGAAAGGGCGGCATAGACGGACTCACAAACTACTGTTTGTCTCTGTGTCAATCTGTATGACCGTCCGTCCGTCTGTCTGTCTGGCTTCGCGTCTGTGCGTCTATCTCCCTAGTGCCAGTGTTCGTGGGCGGGGCCAATTTCGGGCGCCTGTGAGAGCGTTTATCGACGCACAGATCTGGGAACTATATTCATACATGAATAATTGTCACAGGTCAATTAATTTTGCAGACATATCAATACGAAATGCGGAATAAAACTTTGAGTTGATGGAGCAATTTATACCGCGACAACATCTTTCAATATTAAATGAGAGTGCTCGACTTGCATAAGGGACGCGGTGGTGTACGTAGCGGTATGTTCTGTGCCTTATAACCAGAGGGTCGCAGATTCGAATCTACCTCAAGCCACTGCCTAGCGACCTTGGACAAGTCGCTCATCTACAACTGTTCATCGCTCGTTAGTAGGCTGCGTTTGGTCTTCTAGTAGCGCTTTAGTAGTTTGGAGATTACGATTATGATGCAAAATGCAGTGCATAGATTTGAGCAACTATCATCGGAGGAAGCCACCACGTTTGGACATTTGATAAGTTCTAAACACAATGGTTTTGTTGCTTTTATTTCATGCTCAGTCATCTCAAAAAAGGGTGCACAAAGACAATGAATGAAGAAATAGCCAGCCTCAAGGCACCAACTTGGAGGAACTGGCTGACACATCTGCAATCTTTTGTGTGTAATAAGGTATATGTTCTTTGGATTTATAAAGTTAATGATCAAGTTTTACATGTCCTTTTACAAGTATGCGTTGTTTATATTGACCATAGCAAGACGAACGTGACCATGTAAAAGGCTAAAATATTCTCTGATAACTGAAACAGTAGGCCTAAGTATGTATTGATGTGGACCCTTACTGTATCCCCTTTTGGTGACTCACAACAGTACTGCATACGCCAAGCTAGGCTATTTAAAATTATTTAAAACAAAGAGCTAAGCATAGGGCGAACAGTCCCTAACTAGAAGAGTGACCATAGGCATGCTCCAGCAGACAAGCAGAGAGCAACTGACGGATTCCCATGCGGAGGGACAGACTTAACCAACAAACCAGTGGTATCGTGACCGATGTAATCCTGAAGCTAGATAGAGAAAATCTCTAGTATAAATCGGAGAAGACTGGCCACCACCACTTCTTAGTGCGGATAGAGAGATCCGGTAGGTTGCAATGTTTTAATCAGCACGGTCGACGTCACCCATGAATCTGTTGTAGGCACTGACCCCATGAGGCTGAGGGACAGAGGTGACCTTCTTGTCCTTGTTTGCAGGCCCGGCTCAAGACATTTGGCGGCCCTGGGCAAATCGGCAAATCGGCGGCCCTAATCACAAAAAAAGTTGATGACCTTTTTTTAGTCATTCACCTCTTGTTACGAATAATAATAATTAAAATATAAAAAAATGGAAAATTGGCGGCCCCTAAAAATCGGCGGCCCTGGGCGGCTGCCCAGTTGCCCATATGGACGAACCGGGCCTGCTTGTTTGACCAACGCCGTGCTTGGTAATAGTGGTTGGTGTCTTCAGGGGAAAGATACCACAATGAAGTGAACTCATCAAGGGAAAGATGCAACAGTGAAGTGATATATTAAGTCCATTTTGTTTGAGCACAGGAGAACGGTAACCCTTCGAGTGTCAATTGAGTGGCAAGATATCGGTCTGTTCGGTTAATGACCTTCTTTACCTCCTTTACCTTGGATAAGCAGGTTGGAATGAAATTGGGAGTGCGTCACAATACGTCCCCCGAAGATTATTCGGCTGAAATTTACATCCTCTCGCTTTTACTGTACGTGTAGCATGTTGCGGTTTGTCAATGTGAGTCGATAATAAACGAATAATAATAAGATAGTCCTTCAGTGCCGCATACCCCCAAACATACTTGAGGAGTATTTCCGTTCGCCGTCAGAGCCTACTTTGTACGATAGGCAAGCAGAAACTATTCTTCTAATACAAGGCGCATCGAAAGGCATCAGTGATTGCCGATTGGTTACGGCGTTCACCCTGTAACGCGTAGAGAAGGGGTTCGCGCCTCCCCTTAGACTGTTACAGTGTAGGAACCTTCATCTAGTCCTTCAGTCACAATTGCTCTGCACTATCGAAAGGCATCAATGATTGCCGATTGGTTATGGCAGTGGTTTTCAAACTTTTTGGACCAGGGACCCCTGTTTTTTCCTAGGAATAGCTCGCGGACCCAAGTATTTAAACACAATTTATCACTTAAAATTTAATCAAAATAACAGGCAGACTATTTCCACAATTATACAAGGAGGCCTAGTGTATGAATTTGAGAACACACGCTGCTAATGCTAAAACCATGCAGTGTTAATCATTAGGCCTAATGAATATTTTTCAGAACGCTCTCGTGGACCCCCGCCATATCCGCCACGGACCCCTCTTGGTCCGCGGACCACAGTTTGAAAAACTCTGGGTTATGGCGCTCACCCTGTAACGCGGAGAGAATGGGTTCGCGCCTTCCCTTAGACTGTTGCAGTGTAGGAACCTTCATCTATTCTAGTCCTTCAGTCACAATTGCTCCGAGCCATCGACTGATGCTTGAGCATTGTTCAATGGCCCTTAATAAATACGTAATGATAAATATGAATTTATATTATTAATAATAGTTAAAGTAGAATAAGTAAAAGAATTTTATATTAATAATAATAGTAAATGTAGAGCAAGTTAAAGAATTCTGCTACCTAGGGAGCTTGATTTCGACAGATGCCAAATGCCATAAAGAAATTAGAAGAAGAATGGCACTGGGTAAAGAGGCATTCACAAAACGGAAAGAGCTATTGAGAGGAAAAATGAACAGGAATCTGAAGTAAGGAATTGTAAAGACACTGGTGTGGAGTGTAGTGTTGTATGGACCATGAGGAGAGAGGACATAAAGAAACTGGAGGCGTTTGAGATGTTGGTCTGGAGAAGAATGGAGAAGATCGGCTGGACAGAACATAAAATGAAGAAGTGTTGGAAAGGATTGGAGAAGAAAGATCCTTCATAATCGTAATCGTAATCGTAATCTCCAAACTTCTAAAGCGCCACTCGAAGGCCAAGCGCAGGACACCAGCCTATTCACGAGCGTACCGCTCGTCAGATCAGAGGGGGTTTCCAGAGAGTAGTCCAAAAGAGGTCCAAGTCCAAATTCCAGGAGGCCAAACCAAATCAAAGGTGGTATCCGGAGAGTAGTCTAAAAGAGGTCCAGGTCCGATTTCCAGGGTCCAGATCAGGGGGTTTCCAGAGAGTGGTCCAAAAGAAGTCCAAGTCCAAATTCCAGGAGGCCAAACCAAATCAAAGGGGGTTTCCAGAGAGTAGTCTAAAAGAGGTCCAGGTCCGATTTCCAGGGTACCAGATCAGGAGGTTTCCAGAGAGTGGTCCAAAAGAGGTCCAAGTCCAAAATCCAGGAGGCCAAACCAAATCAAAAGGGGGTTTCCAGAGAGTAGTCCAAAGAGGTCCAAGTCCGATTTCCAGAGAACCAGATCAGGAGAGGCAGAGCAGCTGTCAAGGCGGGTGTCGTTTACTGCGAGAAGAATTGGAAGGCGGAGGATCAGAT
Organism: Allolobophora icterica; assembly: GCA_963556255.1. Classification (NCBI taxonomy): domain Eukaryota; kingdom Metazoa; phylum Annelida; class Clitellata; order Crassiclitellata; family Lumbricidae; genus Allolobophora; species Allolobophora icterica. The sequence goes on along the minus strand of OY744602.1, from coordinate 68,034,728 downwards.
GAGTCAGGGTAGGAGTATTTGAAAAGGTGAGACTTCAGTTTTGAGTGGAAAGCCCGGGGGGTGATAGATAGAGGAACATGAGGATGAGGATGAAGGACGGGTTGCAATGATGATGGAGGCACTGAGAAACTGCGAAATTCAGGGGGGAGATCATTCCAGAGGCGTGGTGCTGTGATGGAAATGGCTCGGTTGGAGAACTTGAGGTGAGTAGTGACTGGGGTCGAGAAAGACTGAGAATTGAGGATGATCGGTTGGAGCGGGTTGTCTGAATGGGGAAGAGATCACGAAGGTACTTGGGCTGGGAATATTGTAGGGAGTTGTAGGTTAGTAATAGGACTTTGTAGTGGATTCGCTCTGGGATTTTTAACCAATGGAGTGATTTGAGGATCGGAGTGATATGATGATGCTTGGGCGTTCTAGTGACAGCTCTGGCTAGTGAGTTTTGGATAAGCTGTAGACGCTTGATTTGAGTGGATTCAACGTTGAGGAAAAGAGAATTGCAGTAATCAAGCTTCGAATGAACAATGGAGGTAGCAATGGTGGAGGCAGTTTTAAGGTCAAGCATGGGTCGTATGCGTCGGAGGTCACGAATGTGCATGAGCAGGAGCGCGAGAGGTTGGAGATGTGGTTAGAGAAGGAGAGGTGTGGATCAAATATACACACGTTAAGAATAAGGCAGAGGAAATGGATTGGACATACGCTGAGAGGGGAGTCTCTCCTAAGAAATGCCATAGAGGGAAGAATGGAGGGGAGGAGGACAAGAGGAAGACCAAGACAGATTATGCTGGATTGGACGATGAAGGAAGGATACAGAACACTCAAAGAAGAGGCTCAAAATCGAGAGAAGTGGCGACGTCAGACGCTCGAACCTGCCTGAAGGTAGAGAACTAGAAAGAAGAATACTACTACCACTTCCACTACTACTACTACTACTACTACTACTACTACTACTACTACTACTACTACTACTACTACTACTACTAATAATAATAATAATAATAATAATAATAATAATAATAATAATAATAATAATAATAATAATAATAATAATAATAATAATAATAATAATAATAATAATAATAATAATAATAATAATAATAATAATAATAATAATAATAATAAAGGTACCTTTCCTTCAAACCATGAAGACGAGGCCTGACCCTCCAGACAATTTACCTGCTCCTAAATAATTTTTTCCAAATCCTGAGGGATCACTGATACCTCGGGTAAAAAAAAAATAATAATAATAATAATACGGCAGAACATTTCTTGGATCAACGAATGGGTATGCCTACAAATTACATTTGCTTTCATCGTGCATTAAGAGTGTGGGTGCTACATAGACATAGACTATGCTATACATTTTAAATACGTATCGGTGGTTTCCTTACAATATCAAGAAGAGAAATCCTTAGGGCAGGCGGACGTACAAATAGCACATTAAATTTAAACGTTAGCGAAGCTGTGGAACTAGATCTAATGTTGCAACGATAGAGAACCTTCGCAAATTCATTCGAAATTCGTTCGGATGTTTGCTCATTCAGATCAGATGCCAGGTTCGGAGCGTTAGAGGAGACTGGCTGTGACGCTCTGGGCATCAGTTGATACAGCCGTGGTGAGGTTATACGTCATATGTTCAGACGATGGTGGAACCAGTTGGACAATTAGTAGGAAGTACGTGATCAGTAGACCAACAATCTATCAAGACACAAACAGTTTGCCTTACATATATAATTTTTTTATAGCAAAATACATTAAGACCATAGTTGTTAAAAACGATAGAAACTAAATAGAAAACGTAGAAAACGTCGTTTTTAAAAAAAAATAAAAAAACAAGAAAAAAACTGGAAAAAACGACAAAAGAAAATAATTTGACTTTCCCGCATCTTGTAAGCCCTACTGCAATATATATGATTAAAAACCTTATTTACGGAATTTAATTAGCAAATAACACAACTTTATTTGTAAACACTATATAACATCAATCTACAAAAATTATTTTATTTCTCATAAGTTTGGTTTAATAAGAAATTGAGAAATTAAAATATTGAAATCATTTCAAATTTAAATTGTTATCATAAGTCCACATAAGTCCATTCTGACTAAACCTGGGACTAGCATTGCAATGTTAGTCCCAGACTAAACTAACACAATAGTAAACTAAACTTTGTAGGTAGCCTATAGATTATATAGGCCAAGCGTAAACTTTCTCACAGTAATTTACCCAATGCAGAGTTTTTGTCTTTCTCGTTCCTCAAAGTAACGTGAATCCATTCCGCACCCTTTTCTTTTGGCATTTTAGATAACTTAGAAATAACCTTTTAAAATTTTATTTATTGTACTGTGCTATTTTATAAGGTTTTTATTTCTCAAATAATGACGTAAATCGGGGCGTAAATTAACTGAATCCTTGAAAGTACGAAGACAGCGTAAGGGACATCAGACAAAAATATTAAACAGAAAATGAAAAAAAATTAACAGACATTAAACAAATAATAGAAGTTACATACAAAAAAATAAAAGACGGAAAAACGGTAAGAAAGAAAAAAAAAAGAAAGAAACGAGGTTTTTGTAAAAAAAATAAAAAACGAAAAAAAAGGTTTTAACAACTATGATTAAGACTATATTCTATAGCAGTGTTCCTCAAATTGGGCCCGCAGACAACCTGTGATCCGCGAGAGTGAGCCAATTGTGCGGAAACGAGATACCAAATATTCCCACAATGTCCTTCCCGGTTAACAAAGTAAGACTGCGATTGTCGCAGTTTAGTAAATGACATTCTATCTTTTTTTTCTATTTCCATGTCAATTCAATGGTCTTGGTTAAATCACTTTCGATAACACAGTACGTGAACCCATTTTGCCTTTACGACGGGGCACCTTTGTTTTTTTAATAGTTGGCCCATTAGAGGTATGCGTCGACCTCGATAAGTTTGACTCCCGTAGAGTCATCACCAGGATGAGAATCTTGATCCCTACAGTCTGTTCAGGCTGCGAAGGTAAAGAAGAGAATAAAAAACTACAGAAACAGCACTTGATAGGAAAAGAAGGTTTGTGCGAAACTCTGTGGCTATAAAAGAAAAGACAAAGGAAAGGAGACAGAATGATGGCCAAGGAAACCACGAAAATGAATGCTATTTTTGTAATTGTATAAATGTTGGTAGGAAGTCTCCTAAAAGGCGAAAGTGAATTGAGGGTCAGCCAAAAATGAACAAAACTCAAAAGGTATATACAATGCTTGCTAGATGCAGTCCTCAGTCCTAAATTTCTAGCTAATCTGACGGCGTAGATGTTGAACGTGATACTGGAAGAAATGGCAAAAATGAAGTCAAGAAAGTAGAGCAACATAGAAATTTAAAATGAATCGCAATAGATCAAGTAGTCACTTAAAGTCTACTATATAAATGAATTCGTAGAAATCAGTTATGCAAGAGATAGTCCTTCAGGGTCTGAGTCTTAGACCGAACTGCAGATGAGAACATATGTTGGCCTACTAAGTAAGTAGTCCAGATTTCAGCTGATCTGACTTACCGTAAGAATTGTGTTTCGATCTATGACAAAGATTCCCAAGACAGAAAATCCTATTGGTTCACCGGTTAATCGATTCAGAAAGGTATTGATCTACAAATAACATAGAATATTAAGATGTTCACCTACGTTTCTGCTCTCAGTAACAATCGCATTATTGCATTATTCAATTGAATTTTCATTCAGCAATCAATCAAAGGCATACTAGAGTAAAACAAAATGATTTATTGATTAATTCATTGACTAATTAGACAGCCTGCTCTTCAACACAAATTGACTAATAGATTGGCCAGTTACTTTCCACTAAACTTTACTAACACAGGAACAAAAGACAACTCTTCTAAACAGTCACCTGTCCAATTGTTTCCGCATTCAAATTGGTCAAGTCGATATCGTGAATTCTCTCGTATATTTTATGAGCCTGTAAATGAAAAGCAACATTATTTGAAACAATATGCAATGATTACCCATTTAAAATAAATAAGCATCTATGAATGTTCATGTACATGTAGGTTTTAGTATGAACATAATCGTTCTTAAATTTATGGATGGAGAATAAAAATGCTTCAAAGCAATTTGTTTTCTCGTAGAATTTTGACAACTCATCAATACTCATTTTGTGACAATTTAAAATTTAACCTGATATCTAAGTAATAAAGTTTATGATCACTGCTCTCGATACCAAAATTGATTTATTTAAGTCTAATTCTTATAGCCTATAGTTTAGTTTCTTAATATAACTGTTCTAAAGGTATTTTGAGTCCGAAATAATTATAATAATAAATGCTACTCATGCATACCGAATGATTCACAAGTATTCCACCAAAGGAAACCATTGTAAGACTAAAAATGCTAAAAAACAGCCAAAATACTCCTAGACTTATAAAAGTTGGGGTAGTGGTAAGCCAAGAACTCCATATTAAATTGTAAAGACACGCAATCACAAGGAATATCAAGCCAATGACATATGCCGCGTTGCTGAGGCTGATAAATTTGTCGGCCTTTGAGACTAGACGACTCAGCATCTGATGTTGTCGTCGCAGTTTTTCAAAGTTATCTTTTAAAGACACGGAATTCTCGATGGATTCGCGAAATTTGCGGTTGCAGGAATTGAATTCATTGGAGAAGATTCTGGCCAGTAACAGGTTTGATGCAATTGGAAAGAGAGTAGCACCGTTCACGTACGCGTGAATTAGCATATAAAGACATCGAAGAACAGGCACTGTATTTGGGTTGAGACGAATATAGGTCTCGAACGGTGCCAGTAAGATATCCATAAAATTTTCTTTGCTGGAGAAGTAAACATAAGCAAAGAATACAACGTTAATAGTCCAAAACTGCCACACTATAAAAGTGTAAAGCAGTGCTTTCTTTCGGATGAATTTTAAACACTCCGGAGTAAGCTCCTTGTCAAAAATTCTAAATAGAATTAGAATTTTTCCACTGCTACAGGCTCGATAGCAAGAGGTTTGTGCCAAGGTACACTTGAGCGTCCAAACAAATACGACGCACTTCCATATGATATCAGATTCTGGATTGTCACTCGGATAAAAGATTGTGGCTAAACGGATCGTGTTCAGCCACATAGCCATCAACACAGCAAATGCGTAGACGTGACTCGGACTACTGAACTTTGGCAAAGAACACCTGCTCTTAACACTGGCGTTGCTTCCATTGTCTTTCAAGAAGAATAGTCCAAATATTGTCATTGAATTAATGAGTGGCGAAAGGGTTTTCAGTATTGTAGTTTCGTCGGCCTTTGTTGCGTCTTTCTCATCAGCGCCTGGTTTTTCTGGCACAACAACTATGGTTTCTCTTCTTTGTATTTGCGGACGGACTCTTCTCATTTCCATTTTCGTAGTAATACAGTAATTTTCTCAAATATTCTGAAGCCTGAACTAGTATTTTATTCTGAAGCCTCAGCTATCTATTATTTTCTCGTAATGTTTCTTTTAAGAAATTTTTGTTTCAAAGAGTGATTTTCTTATATTTTAGCAGTTCTAGGCCCTAATGTATGGCGACTCTTCATGAAAACCGATAGGCAATAGTCATACGACAAGATTCTGCAACGAAGACCTTTCTGTGTTGTCCCAAACGTTTTCTGTCCGCAGCAATCCTAAGTTATACGACACTAATCGATGACTTAGACCTGCCTCGAGGTGATTTATCACTGCAAAGTACGCTGAGACGTGAGCAGCAACATCCAAGAGCAGTTACATTCACGTGCAGTGTCGTAGATTTATACATTGATTGCTCCTGTTGGATGTCTTCGTGCGTGGTTGCATAGGTCTAAAACAATAATTCAAATAGTAGGCTACTATTTGCTGAACGACTGCGGTTATGATGAGTGCTCAGGAGAGACTATAAAATAATGAATGGTCACTCACTTCTTCTGTTAGGGGCTTATATGAACTGCAATTTTTTTCAGATAAAAGTAATGCTCTAGACTTACAATGGAATAATGTAGATATAGATTTTTGTTTGAATTTCATGTCAAAAATTGCATCTCATCTGGAATATTGCACTAAATGAATCTATTCGCCAATGTGGCAAGAGACAACTTTAATATCTTGGTGTGAAGCTTTAAGGTGATTTTCAAATCCAGCTAGACTCCTTGGTGCCTGGATTTTGCATATCCTTCATAATATTTCTTTAAAGAAATGTATACGTATGCCTGAGCCTACTTAGACTAAGTATTCATATGTCGCTTTTACAGTGATAGTAAACTCTGAAGGCTCTGTGACAATATTTACGTTACTTCCCAGTTAGTGATCCATTTTCTTTGTAATTATGCGATGGAAAACACATATAATTTTATCTGATAATATGAACACATACAAAAACACGCCTTCATGTAGAATACATGTATTCATGTTGCAAACAAAGCAAGAGAAAGAATATACGGTGATCGATTTGTTGAACCTTATTATGTTTCATGGAACTCAGAGAGTCGTTGTCATTCTCCTGATAAAAGACGTTTGGACAAATGAAAGGAAATACAGAGAACTGACGTGTTTCTTGTAAATGAAAACCACAATCGATCAGCAGACGTTCAGAATAAGGAAACCAATATAAGGAACACTTCAGTTGCTGATGTCTGGTTCCCACCTTTTCATTTATTGATCATCACCACCGAGGACAGACGTAACATACACCAGTAAGTGTAATTAATCCGACACAACGATTATTGAAATAGAGATATCATGTGACAGTGGCCGTCGATGTTAGTGAAGTATACGCATGTGATATTTAACCATGAGTAAAAATGAAATTGTCCATGTTACTGCTTGTCATTTATTTTCAGAAGTCGCAGAAGGGGCCGTAAAGTAATGGATAACACACTGGCGTGAAGAACAGTAGGAACCAACATCGAATCCCGTAGACCCCGTCAGGTTTATTCAGCCTTCCACTCGGTAGGTGGCGGCGGTGGTTAAATGAATAGTAGGCCGTGATTAGCGCCCTGTTGGCTGCAGTATAAAAACAGTTATATTCGATTCCTGCAAAGCTGGTATCATGTGCTTCTACTGCATACATGTATGTAAGGCGCCGTGCGTGGCTGCCGTTTCCACTAGAATGTATGTTCACTGTACAGCGCAGTGCGGTTAGCAGGCGCTTAAATAAAGAAAAGATTATTATATTATTATTTTTAACTCTGATGTGAAAACAATATTAAATGTATTTAAAATTGACTTTCAGCGATTGGCCTCTCTAGCAGTGCGATTCTTTAAGGTCGGTTTCTCCTTACCCTGTCAATTCCTATATTCTTCCTCATTTGTATAGAGATCTCAACTTGGTTGCCCTTCCGTTTGGATTGACCCTTGTCGAATGTGAAAGAGGGAGTAAAGGACTATCGAGATACCTTTTCATTCCCAGAGCACCATTCGAGCACTTCCAGTGAAAGTGACGAAAATACATTTTATGCTAACTTAAAAAGAGCATGAAATCCCATGTTTTACTTACTTATTATATCAAAGTAAACCATACTGATTTAATCAGTTGTACATTTATGAAGATTGGGCAAAGTACGAGACAAGATTTAATATTAAGGACACATACGTGTATCTACAACTAGATATATAAATCAGTCACGAAAAAGACAAAGCTTAACTGCTAGAATAAAGTGATGATAGCCTCTACGTTCAATTGCTTCGACATTAACATTTGCAATGGACGAACTCGATCCGAAATGTTACAGAAAGCTAGTTGTAAAATTATCGAAAACGCCACTGGTTGGTGTTACAGCCAGGGTGGTATTTTGCGTTGTGTTCTGATTGCCTTGCTTGTCAGATGATGGTGGAGCCAGTTGAACAATCAGAAGGAAATATGTAATCAGGAGACCAGTTATCTATGAATAAACAAAACAGGCAACAGACTGTAAATGAGAGAATTCAAGAACAGAGTTGGAGAGGATGACTAAGTAGGTCGTGATCGTAATCGCAAACTCTAACTTTCTAAAGCGCTACTCTACAGCTAAGCGCAGAGCACCAGCTTATTCACGAACACTGCGTCATATCCAGAGATTGATGTCCAGTGTAAGGCGAAGAACGGATAGATTAGGATCTCTTAAGAGGCGAGACTTACTTCAGTTTGGAATTGAAAGCTTGTGGTGCGATTAAATAGAGAAGCCTGAAGCAGATGACAGTGGGCGAGTGGCGGTATTGGTAAAGGATCTGAGAATATGCTGAATTTAGAGGGAAGTTAGATCCTGAAATGAGGTACAGTGTGGGATACATTTCGGTTTGAGATTTTTTGGCGAGTATAGAGAATGGGGGCGGAAGACAGTGAGATTGGAGGAGGATCGGGTAGAGCGGGGTAACTGGATGGTGAAGAGTTCTCGAAGGTACTGTGGCTGAGAGTATTGTAGGAAGTTGTAGCTTAGCGATAGGCCTTTGAGTTGGATACACTCTGGGATTTTCAGTCAATGGAGTGATTTTAAGACGGGAGTGATATGATGATGCTTGTGTGTCCTGGTGAGAGCTCGGGCTAGTGAGTTTTTGATTAGTCGTACTGTATAGGCTTAAGTTGGGTGTATTTGAGGTTGAGGAACTGGAAATACAGTAATGATGAAGCTTGGGGTGCACAATCGAGGTAGCAATAGTAGCAATAGTAGAAGCAGTTTTAAAGTCAAGCACGGATCGAATAAGCATGAAACAGGTTCGCAAGAGGTTGGAAGTGTGATCAGAGAAGAAGAGATACGGCTCAAGGGTGACGCCAACATTACTCACATAGGTGCAAGTTTCTGTGGGGTGTGCTTAGTGAGGCCAGATTGCTGGGTGAGTCATTAATGACAGAGAAAGAGGCCATGCTAACTTGTCGTGTTGTCTAACAAGATAAAGAGCGCATTGTGACGTAGGCCAACTAAATGTCCCTAAAAGTCTTTATGATTAACTTAAGATACTCCAGTGTAAAAATGTTTACCTACTGTAAGCCTATAGTAATCTACAAACTTACGTCATTGCTTCAGTAATTTTTGTATTCATTACCAGGTCTGTGTGAATGTTTAGGAAGTTTTATACATCAAAAATAAAGCGTAATCTCAAGATTTATCTTCTATTTTCAAACTGAGATGTCGGTTTCTCTGACTTACCGTTAGAATTGTGTTTCGATCGATTACAAATATTTTTAAGACACTGAAACCAATCGGTTCTCCACATAAGCGATTGAGAAATGTATTGATCTAAAATTATAAAATAATTTTATAAGTATTTCGTTTTATTTCTAGTTGTATATGGACTATTTTAATAGAAGAGTACAGACTTTACATATATCTGTCAGCAACTTAAGATCTGAGGTTGTCACTTTAACAGAGATAATACAAAATTATGCCAACTACAATCGCATTGTACCGATACTTGTCTGTCAAATATAACCCGTCAGTCGCCACATGTTTTTTTTTACCAAAAGCATTGAATAAAGTATACTTTGGAGCAGAGGCGTAGCGACCGCCCTCCGTACCCTCCGACCGGAGGGGGCCCCGCAAGGAAGGGGGCCCCTAAAAGTGGCAAAAAATAACTGTGAATGGAAACGGAATACATGTACCCTGTAGGGCGTAGTCCTGTGTATACATAATATGAACCCTGTATATTGTATATTACTAGTGATGGGCACTACACTATATTTTTAGTTAAACTAAAACTATTTTCCAACAAAAAAAATTAGTTTAACTAAAGTTGGCAAGTGATTTTGGAAATTAGTTAACTAAACTAAAAAAAAGTAGTTAAACTTTTTCCAACTTTTTACGACAAACAATTTCACAATAGGCCTAACAGATGTTAAGTGAACTGTAATAATGCAGAGCGTCAATGACAATTTCACCTTCAAACTATGCAATGTGTACTGTTCTAGCATACAGTTAGAGGCGTACTGTAAGTAGTGTATGAATTTGAAAACACAGGCTGCTAATGCAAAACCATGCAGTGCTAATCAATAAGTTTCGCGTTGAGTTGCTGACAGTGTTCAATATTCAGTTCGGAAAATAGTTTGGTATTGCTGATTTTTTAGTTAAACTTTATAGTTAGCAACTAAATTTTTTTAGTTAAACTATGGTTTTAACTAAACTATTTAATTTTAGTTTAACTTCATCCTTAACTAAAAAAATTTAGTCAAACTAAAAGTTAGCAACTTGTTAGTTAACTATTGCCCATCACTGTATATTACCGCATTCCAGTTTCCGCATTGTAAGGGGCCCCGGACGTATGTTCGGAGGGGGCCACGTTCTTTGTTGCTACGGCTCTGCTTTGGAGAAGGAGATAAAATCTAATTAATTGCTTCGATGGTCAATTATTCTTTTATGTGATCGTTGATGGATTTATTGTAATGGGTGTTATTTCTTAAAATTGCAGTTAATTCAACTTATCGGCGTAATGAACATGTTTCCACTAGGCCCTACCAAAGAATATAATGCATGTAATAGCATGAGCCAGATTTTAACCCCTTAATGATGAGAGGGATTAGTTTTCTATATATTTTAGTGCACGCTCTTCGTTAAAGTGTTAAGATTTTATATATATTGAACAATCACAACCATGAGGCAGATGATGGCGACATTCACTTGGGGGTGGGGGTCCATAGAGTAGTGGTAACATCACTGGCGTGAAGAGCAGTAGGTAGCGGGATCGTTTCCTGCAACCCTCCCAAAGGAAGATGGCGCGATGTTAAAATGAGATGTCCAAAGGGAGATGGCGCGATGTCAAAATGAGATGTAGGACGTGACGGGCGCCTTGCATGGATGCCGTATACAGTTAAAATTCGACTCCTGTAATAACTTGTGATCATCCGTTCATTCTCATTTGTAATCATACTGCGTAACTGTCAGTTTCAAAATATTAAACGAAGATTAGTTTTATTTTTTTTACTTATGCCCCGAGGTTAACAGGATCCCTCAGGGACTTCAATATTAATATTAATATTAATATTATTATTATTATTATTATTATTATTATTATTATTATTATTATTATTATTATTATTATTATTATTATTATTATTATTATTATTATTATTATTATTATTATTATTATTATTATTATTATTATTATTATTATTATTATTATTATTATTATTATTATTATTATTATTATTATTATTATTATTATTACTATTATTATTATTCAAATGCTGTAAAACGCTCAAGGCCGAAAGGTCTAAATTTCCTGAAGACAACGTATATACCTTTACAAATAAGGTTTAGATTCATTTACTAATACCTGTCCAATTGTTTCCGTTCTCAGGTGCTTCAAATCAATATCATGAATTCTCTCGTAGATTTTATGAGCCTGCGGAAACACAAAAAGATTCAGGTTTGAAACAACAGATCAATCAGAAAGAATCAACAACATGAAGAAATGTTCTGTTAGGATCAGTAAACGAAGAGAAACATATAATACCCCCCAGATGCCTTCCTAGAGTCCTTCACAGCCAAGGTTCGTTCTGTCCGTGAGGACACAGCGGGTTGTTCGCTGCCGACCTTCCAGCCGACCAGCTGTGGCCTGTCTGCCCTGGGCCCAGTGACCGGTGAGGAACTACGGAGGATCATCCTGGCGTCGCCACCAAAGACCTGCGACCTTGATCCTGTTCCTACGTTCATCCTTCAGGAGTTCGTCGACACCCTACTACCCTTCATTACAGTACTCTGTAACCGCTCTCTCAATGAAGGTGTCCTTCCTGCCTCACAAAAGAGGTCCATCCTTGATCCTGTGCTCAAGGCCGATGGACTGGATCCGGCTGAGCCTACTAATTTTAGGCCTATAGCCAATGTTTCTTTCCTTTCAAAGGTTATAGAGAAGGTTGTAGCTGGCCAAATAATTCACTATTTAGATATGAATTGCCTCCTCCCAACCTATCAGTCAGGCTTCCGGAAGGGTCACTCCACGGAAACCCTTCTCGTGCGCCTCCTTTCTGACATTTATGGGGCTATTGATAAGTCCCAGGTTACCCTTCTGGCACTGTTCGACGTGAGCGCTGCATTTGACACTGTCGATCACGACATACTTCTGCAGCGCCTGTCCATATCTTTTGGCCTCTCTGGCAATGCCTTAGACTGGCTTTCGTCCTTTCTGCGGGGCCGTTCCTTCATGGTGGCCCATGGTCCCACTAGGTCCCCTTTGGTCCCGGCGCCTGTTGGTCTTCCTCAGGGCTCCGTCCTTGGCCCACTTCTATATATTTTTTTTACTGCTGACGTCAGCAGCTCCGAAAGATAGACTTTGGGTCCCGTACTAAGGAATACCCGCATTTTACCTTCCTAGCCTCAGTCCGAGACTTAGGAGTCACCTTAGACCAGGAGCTTACATTTGTTCAGCATATTAATCTCCTCTGCCGCAGCTGTTACTACCAGCTGCGACAACTCAGGGTCATATCTCGCTCCCTCTCGCCTAGTTCAGCATCTACACTAGTCCATGCTTTCGTGGTCTCCCGCCTCGATTATTGTAGCGCCATATATGATGGGCTCCCAACCTGCCGATTGATGTGCCTCAATCGGGTCCTACGCACGGCTGCCCGGCTTGTGGGTCGCATCCCCAAATTTGGCCGGGTCTCGGAGTACATGCGCGAGGTGCTCCACTGGCTCCCCTACCCGCAGCGCATTGTTTATCGGGTCTCTGCTCTGGTTCGGCGGTCCCTTGAGGGTTTGGCTCCTCCTTACCTCCGGGAGCTTTGCTGCTCCACTTTGGCTGTCCAGCGTCGTGGTTCACTTCGCTCTGCAACACAGGCTGAGCTCCTTGTCCCCCGTGCACGGACTGCTATCCGGCAACACCGTGCCTTCTCTGTCTCTGGCCCAGCGACCTGGAATGGGCTTCCAGTAGCGCTGCGCTTGACCCCAATCGATTGCTCTTCTCTGTTCTACTCTTGTCTTAAGACTGTCATGTTTGACCGTGGTTGGACTGGGAGCGCACCTGAGTAGATAACCTTGAAGGAGCGCTATATATAAGACTTCAGTAATAATAATAATAATAAATGTTTAATATCGATTTAACTCAAAGATCTTTAAACTCTTGTCTTTGTTAATTAAATTTGAAGGAATTATCGTCATCTGTGAAACAGTTTCTTACTTTATTCAACGTGTGGTGCTTACATGTTAAGATCATGGCAATAATTATAGTCCATTATGTCTACAGCGCGAGTTTTACAAATGATGTGATAGCAATAATTGGGTGGATTACGATTTTATTCGCATTTGTTTCTCCTTCATGTTGTTGATTCTTTTTGATTGATCTGCCTACATTATTGCTTTTCTTTGTGCATTAAGAGTATGGGTGCTATATAGACATAGACTATGCTATACGTTTAAAAATCCGTAGGCCTAACGGTGGTTTCCTTACAATATCAAGAAGAAAAATTAAAGGTGGGTTTTTGTATGTGTTCATATTATCATATAAAATTATACAGGTTTTCCATCGCATAATTACAGAGAAAATGGATCACTAACTGGGAATTAACGTAAATATTATTATTCCATTGTAAGTCTAGAGCTCTAGCGATTGTCATGATAAACATTCTCCATTGCTTCCTATTCGAACTAAGGGACCTGACCTCGAATAGGAAGCAATGGAGAATGTTTATCATGACGATCCAAGAGTTGACAGCACAAGGTGACAAGGTGAAGTCTATATAGAGCATTACTTTTATCTGAAAAAAACCCAATTGTATTGCTATGTAAATAAGTAAATTAAGTGAGTAAGTAAGTAAATATATTCTTTGTTGCGTTGATTGTGGATTTCTGTGCATTGTCAATCTCTACTCAGAAATGTAAACTGGTCAATCAACTTACCGCTTGATTCACAATAATTCCCCCGAAAGAAACTGTCAACAGTCCACACACGGTCCACGAGAACCAGAATATTGTGAGAAAGAGAAATATCGGAGAACGAGCTAGCATTGGATTAAATATGAGGCTATAAAGATTCGAAATCAGGAGGAATATCAAGCCACTGATATATGCCGCGTTGCTGACGCAGATAAATTTGTCAGCCTTTGAGACAAGACGACTCAGCATCTGATGTTGTCGTCGCAGATCTTCAAAGCTTTCTTTAAACGAATCTGAGTTCTCCATGGATTCGCGGAATTTACGGTTGCAGATGGTGAACTGGTGGGAAAACATTGTAGCAATGAAAATATTAAATGCTATAGGAAAGTTAGCTGTTCCGACTACGTAGGTGTGTATGACCATGTACAGAGTTCTCATGAAAGGTACAATATTGTGGTCAGGAAAAACTAGGGTTCTAATTGGAGCTAATGTGACATCCATTGCATTTTCATTGCTTGAATAGTGTATATAGCCGAGGAACACAACGTTAATAGCCACGGAAATCCATGCTACAATTGCATACACTATGGCCTTTATCCGAACACGATTCCAAATATCAAGAGTGAATTTTATATGAAAATTTCGAAGTAGTGTTCGCATTTTTCCAGTACTACAGGCTCGATAATAGGAGGTTTGTACTATGGTATTCATGAGCGTCCAAAGGAAGAAGCTTACTTTCCAGATGAGGCCATAGGATAGTTTGTCGTTAGGAGAAAAGATTGTAGCAAACCGTATCGTGTTAAGCCACATGGCCATCAAGACAGCAAATGCGTATACATGACCCGGACTGCTAAACTTCGGCAAAGACCACCTGCTACGATTGCTGTTGATGGCATCATTTTCATCGTCTTTCATGAAGAACAATCCAAATATTTTCATTGAAGTAATGAGAGGTGAAAGGGTTTTCAGCATTGCCGTCTCGTCAACCGTTGATCCTTGTGATTCATTGCCGATGTATGGTTCAGGTATAACAATAGTGACATGTCTCTTATTTTCCTGATGACCAACTCTTGATCTCTTCATTCTGTTTTAGATAGGATGGTTGCAAACACCGAAGGGAGGCTATGATCGTCTGAGAAACTTTGATATGTCTTCCTCATAAATGCCTAAAAGTTATACTGAAGCATTGTCCATACGATATTATACTTAACGCTTATCTCAGCAGCCCGGGTAGATGTTCATTAGAGCCACAATGAACCGACAGCATAGGCTTGTCCCGCACCCGCGTTTCCAGGTTTTAGTTAGTTTGTCAATACTGGTAAACAATACTCGCTAGTCAGGGCTTTGATGACTTGAAGGATTATTTGTTAATTAACACTGCAATTTATGATTCTATGAGTCAATACCACTTTGCGATCACCGATTATTGTCATGGCTAATGACTGCCATTAGCACGAAATTATAGATTTTTGCCGAAAGCGCAATTAACTCCGATGGTTCATGCAAAATATTATGGGTAACATAGGCAGAGGAAATTGCGCTAACGAGAACAGAATCAATGATTGCGCACAGGAATAATTGAATAATCAAAGCTTGAAGTGGAATACGCATGCCTGGTCACAAGGTCATTATTCTCATCCGACCTGTTTTAACTAAATTGCAAACGTGATTTTACTTTTTAAAAGTGATGAGTCAGCACGTTTAGACATGTCCAATCCATGTCACTGACTCTATGATGTGCTTGAACTAAAACGTTGGTTTAACGTCAACGAGCCCAGGCGTGTCTGCTTCACTGCGCGCTCAATACGTTGCAGCGATGTGTTTTTTTATTAGCATTTTACATTACGGATAAGCTAGATGTCTAGATTTAATAATGACAATAGAAATCTACACTCATGTTTAGAGCGCAATTTGAATTTTAATGACGTATAATCGCAAATTTGATTTCAAAGTAAAATAAATTTGTATAAAGTTTGTACGAAGTTAGCAGTCGTTTACACCTAAACGTTGTTTCGTCGAATCTGTTGTTGTGAGGCCTCTAGTATAGTGATAGTGGTTTAAGAACAGTAGTGGTTTCATTGCTCAGTTGATTATTTAAGTTTCAATAGACGTCGAGATTGTTTCTGATATGAAGAAGAAAACGATGATGATAATGATAATGACGATGATGAAGAAACAGAACGTTAGACATTCGAAGAAGAATGCGAAGCATGTAAAGAAGAAGAACGGGAAGAAGATGATGATGAAGAAGCGGAAGAGTAGTCCCTTAAGCTCGCTTCAGAGGTAGCCATTGGCATAAAGTTCTATCGATTTCATTTTTCTTAGCCTCGGCTTATGTGGGTGACCAGTCCTCTTTCTCGCCGTCTGATCTTCCCATCGGCAATGTATGGTCAGTGTACTCATTATAACCGAGTTTGGCTATGGGGGCGCAGGTGGAACAGAATTTTCAATGCAAATTTCTGCCGTGGCGGGGATTTGAAACCCGGCCTTTCGGTTGACATTCCAGTGCGTTAACCACAAGACAATCGCGTAACCTGTTTGTCTGATATATTATTCTCGCTGCATTAATAAGTTTGTACAAAGAGACATTTTCTGGACAAATTTGCTTTTATACATATAACTTTGATTTAGTTGATGAACATTTGTTACGTTGATGAGGGAAACGCTGTCGAAGAAGAACCAAACAACTGTGTTGCATAGAACTTTTTGCTACCGGTTGCTAAGTGCTTCCCACATATTAGGTGTTTATCGCTTTCCGATAGCAGTGTCTAGATTTAATAATGACAATAGAAGTATTGCTGTAATTGAATTTCTGTAATTGAATTGCTGATTTATTAACTTTGTAGGGTCTAATGGACTTTGTTAGGTGTTCGCTGAGTATATGAATTGAAACTCAATCGTTTCGCGATTTCAGAAGTTCGCCGAAACGGACAGCTCGTTTGCAAGGGTCTAAGATCACCATATGATAATGATGATTTGGATGACGACAACGACGACGACGATGATTATGATGATATTTTCCCTTAATCTAAAACAATACCCACTGACTACGTACGGTCAATGAAGTCATTAGAGCCGAGTTGTCAAAAAAACATAAATGGAGCTAAAATTTCCAAACGAATTTCTGCCCTTGTAGGATTTGAACTCCGCTCTTCCAGGTCGATATTCTACACTCTATCTACTAGAATATTGCACACCACTTAAAAGTGTTGCTAATGGCTTAAATCGGTAAAACCTGACAGTTCAAAATTCTACATTAGCCTATTTTCCAGGTTTTTGGTAAATAATAATAAAAATGATGATAATGATAATTATATAATAATAATGATAATAGTAATAATAATAATTATTATTATTACTTTCGTGTTTATTAAGCGCTACTACTTAATGGCTGGGCATCTTCGATAGCACTGAACAACTGTGCTCAAGGTTCCTACACAATAACCATCTTAGAGGACTCGAAGCTGCACACATCGTGTTATAAATAGACGAGCTTTCAAAACAATCGGCTACAGTATCAATCATTTTAATAGTTTAACATCCAGTCTAAAATAATGTCCTAGTGAAGAAGAACATCTTGCAAAGAATTTTGATTCCATATCATATTGTTTTGCCACCATGGTAAACATAATTCTCGCAACGTAGCCTACTCTAGATGCATAAACATTTCAACTGAGTATGAACTTAAGCATTATAAGAACACTGAAATTGTGGCATTTTGAATGGGTTCCAATCAAAGGTAGAGCATGGCTTTTTCCGAAAAGCTTGACTTTCAACCGTCTTTCAATAAATGTAGAGCCTAGTCTGCATTTTGCTCAGGGCGATCCAAACCAGTTACGACCGCAGGCATCGAAGTCAAACACGAAAAGAGCCTATAATCCGATTGCACGGTTCAGTCCCAATGACACATATTATATACGGCTGCAATGGCTAAAACAGAGACGATATAGGCAATGTCTGTTAAAACAGATATTATAAGCATTTGCGCAACAGTGAATGTAGAATCCTAGAAGAAATTGTCTGTGATATTGCTGATGACGCCAATGGTCGGTGGTAGAGCCGTGGTGACATTTAGCGTTGTCACGTGATCTCTCTGAATACCAGACGGCGGTGGAACCAGCTGGACAATCAGGAGAAAGTAAGTGATCAGTAAACCGAGAATCTACCAAGAAACAATAACAATCCTTTCAAAGTTTACATACAATGTCGATAGAGAGAAGAAATATACATCAATAAAATAGATAAATAATTATAATGCATTAGAACGATTGCTTATGCGCTCTGCAACATATCCATGGTGGAAGTGGTGTTACCATATGGTTGTTCCATCTGTTCATCATCTTCTCGGTTTTTCTTGGTTTGTTGCTTCAAATGCTGCGACCCATCAATAATCCGTTTCTTAAGTTTTATTTTATTCTTACTAGAAATATAGTTACTCTATAATATTTTAGCTGAACTATTATAAGCTATTAAACGTTCATCAAATTTGATACGTTTCTTTATGACTTATTTTCGTATCATATTCCCTCAGTTTCATTTGCAGTATTAAAGAATACGTTGTAAAGAAAAATCAAAAGAGGACAGGACCAGAATCCCAGCCGAATCAGGTCTTTAAAGCAGCCAAAAAATTCAAAAGAACATAGACAAGGACAAAAGCAAATTAACTTTCAAAAGAAACCTGTAAGAACAGACAGAAGAGGATAAGTCAGGAATCTGAAATAAACCTGCCAAAAAGCGTAGTTGGACAATTAGTCAATTAATAGAGAAATAGATTGTAGGTCTACCGTTAGAATTGTGTTTCGATCGATGACAAAGATTCTCAAGAGAGTAAAGCCAATCGGTTCTCCACATAAGCGATTGAGAAATGTATTTATCTACAATAAATAGCAATTAATAATCTGTTTCGATTCTGTCCATGAAGTCATCGTCAAAATAAATCCCAAAGTCAAATGGTAACAATGAACATTTAAAAAAGAGAAAAGCCAGATAGCGCAAAATTATGCTTTTGATGTGCAGTGTTTAATCTAGTCCCCCTCTTCTGGGTGGGAAGAAGGTTTGTGGGGGGAATAACGAGCATCGGAAAATTTTCGAATTTCGACATGACTTTTTTTGGGGGGGGGGGGATTTCATCCATCTTCAAAGAGTTTTAAGAATTTTCTTAAATTTCATCATCCAAAAAACTTGATGACTTGTTTTTAGATGTTCGTCTCACTTTACTGACTTTTTACAATTTCAATACTGCGACACACATACACAGTGGTCTCAAAACTATTATTGAATTTTTTTATTTCTCTGGTTTCTGGGGAAGGGGAAACATAAATCCTGGGGGATTCCTCCCCCTGAAAGGTGTCTAGATTAAACACTGTTTGATGTGCACTTTTACAGAAGAGAGGTGTTGTCAGGTTCCCCTTTATTAATTTATCCGTTGAAGTGAGAAGCATATAAAGGCGAGTTTGACTGTACCCCTAGTTGACTAACTATAGGCTACGACTGATTATTATCTTCGCAAATAATAAGGGACAAAATAGACAGGCAGCAAAGACTGAAGGCCAGGAATAATGCTCTAGTAGCCTTCTAAGACTGTAACTTTCGTCCTTATATGTCCCACTTGACTTATCTACTGGAATTAGGAGGCTATATAGTACGTCACAGGTTGAAGTCAACTACAGTTTAGAAGTTATGAGACAAACTAGCTGAGACAGTTTAGTTATACATATTATTTATTTGTTTCGAAATATTAAAAAAAAATTATATTAAAGTTAAAAATTCTTTTTTATTTAGGAAAGATTATTTTATGCGTCATATTGATTTATTGACGCGATTAATTATATTATAGGTAATATAACGGCCTATAATCATTTACCTGTCCAATTGTTTCTGCACTTAGGTTGGTCAAATCGATATCATGGATTCTTTCGTAGATTTTATGAGCCTAAAATACGTTAATATTTACTAGTATGAAACATGATGCAACAAAATCACCAAAGTTCGCAATAGTACACCAGTATCGATTTGTCTAGAAAGGTTAAGTAAGTTTCTTATATTGCAAATAAAGACGAGAACTTGGATAGATAACCAATTAAAAGGCAAATTTGACACTCGTGTTTCCGCAGCTCGAGCTCGCTCGTATAATTGGGCTATAGCCTACCAAGTAGGCTACTGTATGTTTCATTTGTGATTGGAACAGCCGTACTAAAGGGAACTGGCTGCTCCTTAAACGTATGAATCCAGGGCAGCAAAGTGTGACACATAAACCACCTCTCGACAAAAAAAGTAAATTTGCCTCCTCCTCGTAGAAAATCAGAATGATAAGAAATTTTATGAAAACGATGAATAAGGAAATTGAAATCATCAACGACCAGAGGAGGTTCAACGATCTGCTGGTGGATTCAGAGAAAATCTAAGGCGTTCAAAAATGTTGTTGAGAATATTCTCTACAACTACAGAGTCCCAGACTTTGTCCATCTGATTGAGAACATGCCTCATGCATTCAAAAACATGAAGTGCAACATGTTGCTGAAGATTCATTGTCTGCATTCATATTTGGACTACTTCTCTGCTAATCTTTGGGCAGTCAGTGATGAACATGATGACAGTTTCACCAAGACATTGCGGACGACGATAGTAATCATAATCGTAATCGTATACACTACAAATTTGCATAGCGCTACTTGAGAGCTAAGCGCAGGCCACCAGCTTATTCACAAGCGCCTAATTGTTTCAGAAGGGTTGTCCAGAAATGTCCTGTGGAGATTTCAAGTCCGGTTGCCAGAGTGACGAGAGAGAGGAGGTTGAGGATCTGTAAAGGCGTGTCTCGTTGAGGACAGGAAAGCTTTGGTAACAGGATGATCGGGTGGACCTGGGTGGCTGGATGGTGAGGAGTTTGCGGAGATACTTAAACTGGGACCATTGTAGAGAGCTGTGGGTTAGTGCATTATAGAACAATTAAGATATTTTCAGTCAGTGGAGTGATTTGTGGAATGAGAGTGATATATGGCGATGCTTGGATGTTCTGGTGACAGCTCGGCGAGTGAATTTTGGTTGAGTTGCAGACGCTTGATGGTTGGATTTGTGGCTGAGGAACTGGTATTTACAGTCATCAGGCTAGGAGTGGACAATGGGGCAGCGATAGTTTTAAAGTCAAGAATTGGTCGAATGAGGCGGAGGTTACGAATATGTATGAAGCAGATGCGCGAAAGGTTGGAGGTGTGATTAGAAATGGAGAGATGTAGATCAACGGTAGTGCCAAGATTATGCACAGGTTAGTTGGAGCTAAAAGTAAGA
This sequence comes from Allolobophora icterica, assembly GCA_963556255.1. NCBI lineage: Eukaryota > Metazoa > Annelida > Clitellata > Crassiclitellata > Lumbricidae > Allolobophora > Allolobophora icterica. The sequence continues at coordinate 68,013,677 of OY744602.1, read as the reverse complement.
GATTAGGAGTTAGTGTATAGGTGCACAGAATAGTCTGGGCTGTTTTTTTCATCTGATCTGGGATGCCAATGGTAAAATGGAAAATTGGTATGGGGTGACTGGAATGCAAGATATGCTGACCATTTTTTGACACTGAAAGGAGAAACATCAGATGCTAAGTGTAAACGAAAATCAGCAGCAAAAACATTTAGCTCAGTTGAGCTAATGCAATATGTCAGCATCGTTGTGCAATTAAATATGCTAAATACAATAGAAGTTTATTTCATGCTACTCCGAATTCCTACGAGATACAGTAAATCTTAAATTATAATATGTTCACCTTCAAGCTGTCTATACCAATCACCAAAGGAAATTGCAGAAAGTAAAACTTTTCTCAAACTTAGTTGTCCATTGTACTAGACGTTTCTCGCTTTTCCCAACTAACAATAGGCCTGATATGAAATGCGCTCTGCTGATTGAAGACGCATCAAGAATGCTGTGTTCCATTTGTGACAGCATTTTTGCAAACAGCAGCAGTATCTATTCTATCACAATGATTTCTAAGGTTTTGTGTACACTCACCGCTTGGTTGACAATAATTGATCCAAAAGAAACCATAGAAAGTCCGCAGACGCCCCCCACCATCCAAACAATACTCAGAAAGAAATATAGCGGAGAACTGGTGAGCAATGGGTTCCATATTACGTTGTAAAGATATGCAATGACAAGATATATCAAGCCACAGACGTAAGCCGCGTTGCTGAGGCTGATAAATTTGTCAGCCTTTGAGACAAGACGACTCAGCATCTGATGTTGTCTTCGCAGATCTTCAAAGCTTTCTTTAAACGAATCTGATTTCTCGATGGATTCGCGGAATTTTCGGTTGCAGAGGGTGAACTGGTGGGAAAAGACTACTGCAATTAACAGATTTAGTACCATGGGAAACTGTGCTGCTGCATTTGCGTAGATGTATATGAGTATATTAAGGCATCTAAGAACCGGTAATATATGAGGATCAGAACTAATGAAGGTTTTGAATGGCGCGAGAGTAATATCCATGTCATTTTCCTCGCTGGAGAAATGAGCGTAAGCGATAGAGGCAATGCTAATGCCAAGAAATGCCCATGCCCAAACTGCACACAGCAGGGCTTTTATTCTGACATATTTGAAACACTCAGGAGTAAACATCTTGCCAAAGATGCGAAATAGTGTTAGAATTCTTCCAGTGCTACAGGCTCGATAACAAGAGGTTTGTGCCAAAGTCGACATGACATTCCAAATAAACATGACGGATTTCCATACTACGTTGGTTCCTGGTTTGTCCTGTGGAGAAAATATCGTTGTTAACCGGATCGTGTTCAGCCACAGGGACATCAGCACTGCGAAGGAGTAGGCATGGCTGAGACTACTGAACTTCAGAAATGACCATCTGCTCTTAATGTTGGCATCGGTTCCGTTGTTTCTCAGGAAGAATAGTCCAAAAATCTTCATTGAAAATGTGAGAGGCAAGAGGCTTCTTAGCAATGCATCTTCATCAGCTGTTGGCTCATACTTTTCCTCGCAGTTTGACTTTGCGGGTAAGACAATTGCATCTTTTTTACAAGCTTCAGGAAAGACTTTTGCCATCATTAATGAAAACTAGTGACCACAATCTGTTAGTAAAAATTTTTGTTTCGCGTAAATAACTCTTTCATTCGATGACCAGACCATCTACAATTCTTTGATTCAGAACAGGCGCGATGTGACATTTCCAGTCCCTTTTAACGAAAAAACTGCCTAACACTGCTCTGTTCGTCGACATCAGAAACGTATAACTCGTGTACTGGAGTCTAATGATCATCACGAGCATCATAGCCAACGTTGTAGATAGTGACGAATCGACTCATCGAGATATTCAATATTAATTACATTTTCTGTTTTTAAAAACGAGGTTCCACGAGATAACTATTGTTTAGTGGGTGCTATTAGCGTCGTTATAACTATGACCGCACAAAACAGTATTGGAAAAGCAAGAGTATGCGCTGAAAATGCCATTTGTAACAGCGCTTTAATGACAAAATGCACCGCGCAAACCAGTTAATTATGCATATAGGCAGATTAATCAAACAAATGGCATCGATGATTGTAATCCTTCAGGTAAACGTTGGCTGACTCGGCGTTACAGCACATGTCGCGGAGGCATTAGCATGACCCACATACCTGTTTCCCGTTCAGCCAAATGATTTCACTGTATTGTTCGTATAAACCTAAATTTGTTTCCAGTTCAGCAAATTCATTTCACTTCTTGCTGTTCTAACTCTCTATTTTCCCTCGTTCATTGGATTCATTTTGAAAGAGGCAGGAAACCCTGATCAATTAAAAAAGCACTGATACTCCAAACCACCTGTGAAAAACTAATTGGCATTTTGGACACGTTTTAGATTCTTGGCCTTGATTTCAAAAAATGATTCTACGACAAACGTTGCTATAAACGCTGAATCTGCGGTTTTTAATCTCGCTGTGCTAAGCAGGACAATGGGAGAGCATTTAGTCATACCTAATCCGCCTAAAGCGCCTATCCGTAACCTTTGATAGAGTGTTTAAAACCAACTGATGCAGGGCTGTCAGTTAAATTGTCTGTCCTGATTCATTCACTCCTCCGCCTTCCATTCTTTCTCGCCTTAAACGAAACCCACTTCAGCAGCTCTCTTGGATCCTCCGATCAACCGGAACTGGTTCTTCACTTCATATCTCTTGACAACCACTCTGACGCAGTACTCTGGAATAAGTTGGGGCCCTATTAAGTAGCGCTTTGGAAATTCTGAGTTTACAATTACGATTCCTCCGTCGAATCGAGGTTGAAGCACAGTTCTACACTGATGATACTAAACCAGAGAGCTTAAGTGAACTTAAGGTGTGCGGTGATATGCGCAGAGCCAACACTGTGATTAGTCGAGAATGGCACTTGGCACTTGGCTTACTCCGGTTAGCCACAATCGCCATCAACAAAGCAAATATGTAGACATGGCTCGGAGCCTCGGACTACTGAACTTTGGCGAAGAACGGCTGCTCTTAATTCTGACGTTACTTCCATTGTCTTTCAAAAACAATAGTCCAAAAATTCTCATTGAATTTATGAATGATGAAAGGTTTTTCAGCAGTGCAGTTTCGTCCGCTTTAGTTGCGTCTTTCTCGTCAGTTTCTGGTTTTTCTAGAAGTTGTCATGCATAACGACTCTTAATGAAGACCTGTAGTCCTACGGCACGGTTATGCAACGAAGACCTTTCTGCCTCGAGTTGTTCTGAACGGTTTCTGTCAGCAACCCTAAGTAATAAGACATGGCTTAGACCTGCTTCCGGGTAATGTTTCAGTTGCAAAGTACGCTGGGGTATGAGCAGCTAAATTCACGAGCAGTGTCGTAGATTTCTAAATCGATTGCTTCTGTTAAATGTCTTCGTGGTTACATAGGCATAAAACTCTAATCCAAAACTAGTACTATTTGCTGAACCACTGCGTTTATGATGAGTGCTCAGGAGAGACTATTAAGTATGAATGGTTACTCACTTCTTCTAGTAGAGGCTTATATGAATTGCACTTGTTTTTAGACGTATGTAATGCTATAGGCTTACACAGTGCTCGAAATGGACCGGAACGCACCGGAACGCCGTTCCGGTTCGTCAAAATGAATTAGCGTTCCGTTCCGGTTCGTCAAATGAATTATTGTGGAAAATACTATGAAATTAACGTGAATGCTCCCATATCTTTGACTAGCGTTCCGTTTCGTAAAATTTTCCATTTCGAGCACTGGGCTTACACTAGAACAATGTAGGTAGGCCTATAGACTTGTGGTTGAATTTAATGAGAAAATAGTATCTGAGCTAAAATACTACATTAGATGAATCTATAAATTTGAATGTATATAACGAATAAGATGCACGAGTATAGTAATCTATAGGGTTTCATAATTGTGGGCAAATGACTCCAAGTAAGAAATGTCTGACATTAGTCCTACAGACCTGAGGAAGACAGCTGTGTTTGAAGCGAATTATGTAATCATGCAGTGTAGCATTGTCAGTAAAATAAGATATAAAAAATGAATGAAGGATACCTAGATTATGTCGAAACACTAGGAGAGCCAGTTGGAGTCTATAGATATCATAAATTGATAATAGACCGAGGGACTTGAAGAGACTCGATCTTTCAGGATGATGGTGAACATCTTAGACAATTCTTACATCTATCTTATGTAGCAGATATATAGGTTTCAGCATCGTCTGGTATCCACCTTTCCAGACTATCCTTCAGTAGTTTAAGTACGGTAGAGAAAGAGCATTGTATAATGACTTAAGTCTGCAAAATGATTTCTAGGATTTTAGATACCTTATTTATCACATGTTCAACACCTACTTAAAATATACTTTTCTTTACTGTACCTCTACCTATAGGTAATGTAAATATGCTAGTGCATGGTGGCTGTCTCTTCACATGAACAGAGTTCGAAAACGTTTCAGGTATTTCTTCTTTCAATTGAACACACAAGAAAATCAGCACAAATCTATATTGCAATGTACCCCATGCTGTTCAAACTTCAAACCAACTGCTCCATTTGCTCATTGCCTTTTCGCGCCAACACTTGCTACGCATACAACAATTGTACAAACAGCAAAGTTCAACATCTGTTCAGCAAACATCGACGCATTATACACACACAAATGCTAATTAAAACTAATCAGCGTAAACTTTAACTTCCATGAATTTCAATGCACAACGAAGAAGAGCTCACACGGCATTGCTGGATGTTATCAGTAGTAATAATGGGAGTAGAGGATTCTGATACACGTGTCCTGAAACTTGTAAATAAAACATAATTAGATCCAAATACGATCTAAGCAATGACACTATAGGCAAACTATGCATTTGCCCCGATGTTTATTCCTGCTATGCAGACACTCGAATGACTCGAATCAGAATCCTACAGAAAGCTAGTTGTAAAATTGTCAACAACGCCACTGGTTAGTGTTACAGCCACGGTCGCATTTTGCGTTGTGTTCTGATTCCCTTGTGTGTCAGATGATGGTGGAACCAGTTGGACAATCAGAAGGAAATATGTAATCAGGAGACCAGAAATCTATGAATAAACAAAACAAGAAATCCAGACCGTTACTGAGTGTTTGAGAGCAATTTTAGAGAAGATGAATAAGTGGGTCAATGACAGAGAAAAGAGGTCATTGCGACTTGCCAGTATTCTATCAAAAAAGATATGTAGCGCTTAAGTTACGTATCAGACGGCAGTAAATTTAGTCTCTTTAACTACACTCAAGTGCACATATGTTTAACTACTATAGACCTAAGTAACCAGTACGTACGTCTTTGCTTCAGTTATTGTTATTTTCGATATTAGGTCTTTGTAAGTGTTTAGTAAGTTTTATACAGCAAACATAAAGCGTAATCTCAAGATTTAGCTTTATTTACAAACTGACTCTGACTTACCGTTAGAATTGTGTTTCGATCGATTACAAAGATTTTCAGTACGCTAAAACCAATCGGTTCTCCACACAAGCGATTGAGAAATGTATTGATCTAAAAAAATAAGATAATTTTATAAATATGTCGTTTTTGCACAGCAGTTGGAAACGGACTATTTTAATGAGAGAAACAAGTTGAGATCAGTCAGCAACATGATATCTGATAATATTTAGCCGAATATGCGACTAAACATATTGAACAGAGAGACAGAGAGAGCTTATTTTGTGTGAGCTATTGTAAAGTGCGTGGTAAGACGCTTCGAGAGACTCTCATAAAGATAATACAAAGATAAGCCAAAAACAATTGCATTGTAGCGATACTTGTCTGTCGAATATAGCCCAGCCAAATGTCACTTGTTTCAAATACTAATCAAAATTAATTGCTTCGTTGAAACATTATTCATCTCAGCGTTCATTTGATGCATTAAGCTTAATTGTAATGAATTTTAATTCTCAAATTCGATTGAGTGCAACTTATAGGCGTAATGAACGTGTCCACTAGTGTTAACTCTTTATAGCACCCCTGTCAGTGATCCAAATATTTTGATTTTATATCAGACTACAACAGCTATTTCACGGAAAATGTAGCCCATTAAAATTTTCACAAAACGAACAAGACTTAATTTATAAATAATTCTGGTCAACAATGATTTTATTGCCGATTATATTAGAGTGATTTTATGGTAAACCTGTGGTGCTGATTCCGAATATGGAGTCGGTTTTGCTAGATTGGCTCTAGTTTTTGAGTTATTCGACTAATTATGAGCATTTAATGGTTAGGCGGAGTACAGTAACAAATCGCATTGAAATTGTCTCAAATTTTGTACCAAAGTGCAGACATAAAATACATAATGGCATTGTCCGGTCTGATAACATTTAAACATGGTAAGCTGATTGATAAAAATCACGATTTTTAGACTTTTATAAGGCTTTTGACACTGTCAGACACTCTTTCCTGGCCGACCGACTTACCCATCCCCATCAATGTTCATAATTGGATCCTTTCCCTCCTCAGTAATCGCACCCATTGCACTAAGTTCCATGGTATCACATCGTCCCTGGCCAGAATTAATGCAAGTATCATACAGAGCTTCAGCATGGGTCCCACCAATTTTGTTGTAGCCATGTCTGGCTTAAAACCTCTCTTCCACTTTAATCGCATCTTCAAATATGCAGATGACTGCTATATATCTTCTCACACTGGCTTCTAATATCTCCACCACTGTTGCAGAACTTGATCACATAAATGCCTGGGCCCAGAGATGCAATCTTCATCTTAACCATTCTAAATCCAGCGAAATTATCTTCACCAAGCCCAAGACGATCCTTAAATCCTATCCACCACCTATATGCGGAATCTCAAGGGTCTCTTCATTAAAAATATTAGGAATTGAAATAACCGATAAGTTTTGATTCTCTCCTTATATCCAAAACTAAGCACACAGGCTAAACAATCCCTTTACGCTCATCGTATCTTGATTTCTCATGGGCTCTCGGGCTCCAAGCTTCATGACATGATACGGGCTACCACTGTCAACCGCATGCTATACTGTTCCCAGGTACGTCTAGGCTTTGCCAACAAGCAGGAACTTGATCATTTGGGCGCAATTATTCGTAAGTTGGTTCGTCTTGGCTACCTCCCTCCTTCTTTTCCTACTTTTGAGGAACTCTCCAAAAAAGCTGATCGTGATATCTTTAATAACATTCTCAAAAACCCTATAGTCACCTCCTCCATGACCTTCTACCTCCCGTTCTAAAGACCGGGTATGATTTGCGCCCTCGTTCTCATAATCTTATTCTCCCTAGATTTGACTCCCTTACCCGACGAGGTTACCTGGGTAGGATGCTGTACAGTTAGGGTCTGTTTCTATAATTTCATTTATCATCTAACGTCATTATTACTGTTATATTTTTTCTTTCCCCTTTGTGTAAAATTGTAGCTACAGGACCATTCATACATTTTGTGAAATCAGAATCCATGATAAGTTTACGAATCTGAGGGCCATCAAAGATTCCAGCTTATATAGCATTCAAAGTGTCCGTAGTGGGGGTAGGTAACAGTGTCTGGACATGGTCCCGTCAGGGTGTCCGGACCGTTCACAGAGTACAGAGGGGCAGCAACTAACATCAAGACATAATCTGAGCCAAACAAGTAAATATATGCACACATACAGGGAGACATATACACACACATACAAAGACACATACAAAGACACATGCGCACACATACAAAGACACATACGCACACATACAAAGACACATATGCCCACATACAAAGAAGCATACAAACACACATACAAGGAGACAAACACGCGGACGCGATGCTGTCCGGCTAAAGGGTCGGATATAAAGGAGATGAACGTCTTATACACCCGTGGAGGCAACCGGCGACGAGGGGAAGACCAGCTGGTCGACAAAAGGATCGCCACTGGCCGGCCAAACCGCACAGACGGGAAAGAACAGAAAAGCCACGCCAAAACAAAACATTTGTCTGGGAAAATTCGCTACAAAACACAAAATCAAAATATTTAGTTCTTTATTTTTGGGGGGGTCCGTTATCTCAAGAACTAGAGCCAATTCGAAGAAACCACTTCCATTTTTGAATTCAGCGACCCCAAAATACCAAAGAATTGTTCAAATATCCCTTTGCAACGAGAAAAATTTTTTTATTTGTTGACCAGTGTAATCTATATAGATCGAAAAGGCCTACACAAATGAAGTTCGCATTCATTCTCCATACCTGTCCAATTGCTTCTGCACTCAAATTTGTCAAATCATAATCGTGAATTCTCTCGTAGATTTTATGAGCCTACGGAACATAAAAGATTAACATTTAAATCAACTGACAACGAGAGCAATTAGGAATGATCAATATTATGAAGAAGAAACAAGTGCGAATTGAATGCTGGACAACATTATGCGCAGACTGAATAACCTAAAGACTGTTTCACAGATGACTCTATTTCCTTCCAAAAAATAATGAACGAGAAACACAAGTTAAAGAGACCTGTGTGTTTTACCGATATGAATCATTTTGGTAGAAACAGGTTTCTCTTCGTTTATTGTTCTCAAAATTGACAAGGAAACAAGTTAACACAAAGTCAAGACGCAACGTGGATCATAGTCCCGCCTAACTGTTGCTGCTAAATGACAAGCATTTTTAAATCCAATATTTGAAGCAGTTCAAATTTTCGTGCGTCTGTGTCTACCCGTGGTGTTTTTTACCTCACGGAAGCATATCTCACTAGCCCAACATATTTGTAATTACGCATCCAACATTTAGGCTTACATTTTTCTCCGCACAAACAGGAATCGCTGTGTCGGGAGTTGACTTGGAAATAATTCAGAGTGAGAAGTGGTTCGTAAGTTTTAGTTCTATTTGCACAATATTTACAGTTTATGTACAAAAGACTCTTGATTAATCATGATTATCGATGCGTATGATACTGTCCCGCAGCAGAAACAAAGACCAAAAAACAACTCTCACAAACCAAGCACAGTGTTCATATATTTTCATGGAGCACTGAAAAAAAGTCAGTTAATGATGCGTGTTGGTCTACTCCGCAATAATTGGTGATGATGATAACAACGATGGTGGTGGGCCACTGGTGGCGTTGGTGTCGTTTATAGGGATGGGACCTGTTAATGTAATAAAGAAATATGACTGTGTTTCAAAATTAAGGCAAACATTAAAGTCTACATAAGATTTACGTTATGTGTGAGGAGAAAATTAGTTAGGTCAATACATATCTTACGCTGCATAATATTTCATTAAATGTAGGGGCCTAGGCCCTATTTAAATAGACACAAGGTTGTTTGAGATTGCAATACGAGTAAGGTATTTTCGGTCCAATTCTCAGATTTAAAACCGTCACCTTATTGACCTTGGTTTAAAAATAACTTTCAGAATCGTATTCGTGAACTCAAATTTCTAAAGCGCTACTTAAAACCTAAGCGTATTCATGAGCGCTGCATCGTGTCAGGGATACCGAATGAAGAAGCAAATCTTGTTGCCAGAAGACCAGAGAGACGTAGACACACAGACACACAGACACGCAGACACGCAGAGAGACAGACAGACAAAGAGAGAATGAGGCAGAGGAGATGCTAAACCAGATTCCGTTTATGACGACAAACTATTTGAAGATGAACGAGTTCATGAAGAGGTGAGACTTTAACTTGATGTGGAGAACCTGAGGGGAGGAGTTGACGATGATGGGTCAACGGCGATTTCGGCAAAGGGTCTGAACATCTAGAGAATTCAGGAGGTAGATCGTTCCAAGTCAAGGTGTAGCATGGTACTGTATATGGATCGGATAGAGAAAATGATATGGCCATTGACTGGGTCTGGGAAAGTGAGGTAGGAGGATGATTGGGTAGATCGTGACGGTTGGATGGTGAAGAGTGGGCGAAAATACTTGGCTGGGAGTATTCTAGAGAGTTGTAGGTTCGGCTTAGGACTTTGAAGTGGATGCGCCGCGCTCAGGAATTATCCACCAATGCAGTGATTAATGGTGGGTGACATTGTTCGTCCTGGTTCTACTGCCGATCGTTATCAAGTGACGAGTTGAGGCAGAAATGGATCGATGTGTGTAAAGCACGTTATCTCGGTCTAGTACATTAGATGGTAATCGATTAGACCAATTAGCCAACAATGAAGCGCTGTGGATTGCGGTTAATTGTGAAGCGAAATCAATGTGAATAATAAAACGACAGTTAATGGAGTCCATTAGTGAACAGATCGAATTGTCATTCCGTTCGCTACACTCCTTGCATCGAAAATAAACGACAAAGCCGCAAATTTTGGACCGACATCTGAGAATCAATGATAAAAATAACAGCTAACGTTTCTGGCAAACTAATGAGAGTTTGCCAGAAACTCTCCGCCAACATAGCTTTAGGTGCGTCAGCGATACGCGTTTCTCGCGCTGCGCAGTGAAGTCATTGAAAACTGGGCGAGATTGGCCGCTGGATTGAAATTGTTTTTTTACAGTGCTTTCAATCTAGAAAAAGAGGTTCCGGAACTGAACAATATGTTCCGGAACTGAACAAATATGGAAGGACTAAAATCTCGAGAAAAACGAGATTGGGAGTTGGGAGGGTCTCAATAAACACTGAAAACAGTTCACAACACTTAAATTAAATTAAAATAACTAAATTAATTTGTTTATTATTAGAATAAATAAATTATTTTTAGTAGGCCTAGCTAAAGAAAGAACTGTTTTTAATGAACGCGCAACGCTATTCTCTCTGGTAGCGTTGCTTCTTCCTTTTCTCACCTTAAATCCTGTTTTTTCTCTCGGGGTCTCGCGCACTGGGAGCGCCTCTGAATGGTATAAACCGCGAGAGGCGCTTTATGAATGGCCATGTACAATGCAATACAAAAATGCATATCTTGTAAGCCAACTCAGTCCTTTTTAACAATGTGTGAGCAGCAGAGCTACTTGAAAGGTTTAAAAGGTGTTCTGTTGGTCAATTTCCACGGATAAGCTATAGCCTGGACGCCCTGGAGATCCTCCAAATACCGGCCAATCTAACGGTTCAGCCAGGAAAACATAAAATTCTTTATCTCATATATCTACATGTAGGGCTTTGTAGGCCTATAAAACTTGGAGATAATATCCAACTTACAAACATATGATGAGCTTTTGAGGATGCATTTTAGCAGGTAGGCCTATTGGACGCACTAAAAGCAATAATCATGAGGAGTAAGAATCTTGGTTAAATTTTTATGATTTTTGATGGGTTTAAGCATGATATGCCGTAAAATAATAGATTAAATAATAACATAGAGTTCTTTGGCACAGTTTCAAATGATACCACACAAATAAAAGCACATAAAAATAACCAGGTCAACTCATTACGACGGTCCACGAAGGGTGCATGCATGTAATTTATAAAACCTTGCATTTGCCTACCCTATTTTCCAAAATCCACCCATAGACACTCTCACCGGCTGAATTAACAAAACACTGTATAAAAATCATAAAATTTATTGATGCTGTCTCAAAAACAGCCTGTTTTCTAATAAGTTATTTTATTTAAAGCATTAATTGCTGGCACTCGACATGCTTGTATTCATATTAAATCCAGTTATATAATTATGTGCGTAAGGTATTGAACTGGATAAAAATTTATCTGCTGTAAAATTGTAATGATGTAATGTAATAGCCTACACAGTCGATTTCATCATTTGTGCAAATCCGGCACATAAATTCAGCAACTTTTGGTAATGTTGTTAATGAGCTATGGATGTGTAGATTATGAGTTTTTCATGTCAATCCTGTGGCCATTAACACTGGACTGCACCACCATGAAAACAAAATAGCGTTTCTCCAGAAAGTGCATAAAATTCGCAGAGTTTAGCACGATGATTTTGCTCAGACGAATCGGGCAGGACACTGAACAGTGATGTTAGCAGTAAGAACCGGGTTATTACTTTGAAGGTGACCTTCCGTGGAGTCATGGGCATCAATTTTTGCATGCGGAGCAAAACTTTTGCAGGAGGGAAAGGTTTTGTAGGGGGAGGAAATCGAAAATTTTTGCAAGCTATTCGTGAATACAGAACAAGTGACAACTTTAAAAATAAATAATGGTCGAGGACTTAACCTAAATAATTAAGTGTTTCAACCATTGAAAACCGTGTTGGGACTGTTGTAGTAATCATAATAATCAAAAGACGCTAGACAGCCACAGTGGAGCAGTAAAGTTCTCGGAGGCAAGGAGGTCAAGCCCTCAAGGCACCGCCGAACCAAAGCAGCAGTTTAGAAAATTATTGTTATGTGTGTTTTACAGCGTATACTTAATATGCAAACTAAAGACTACCTTACACCAGCAAAGTTTTGACGCAGAGCGCTTTGATACAGAAAAATCGCTGATTGTCCAATGCTAGAAGCTTTACGGAGGCATTAATAGAACCAGAATTTCGGCACATGTTGACCAATAGTGTCTGGTGTTCGAAAAGTTTGGTGTTTAATGTATTCCGTGTTTAATACAGAACTTAAAATCTCATTCTCCTATATTTGTCCACTGTAATGGTTAAACCGTCTATTAGTCGTAAACCTGCGCATAAGCAACAATTTATCTCTAATTTCCAATTATTTAGAATTTAATTTCGCAATTCTCACATACTAGACATTGTCTGACGGGAACACCTTTGCTATGAATAGTAAAATTAAAATTATTAGTCCAAATTCATTTTATTTAGGCACTAAGGAAACCTAGGTTTGATGTGCTAATATCGTGTTTGGAAATGAGTCTGCGTTTACACGTGGTTAAAATTCAAATTAAGTCCTGAGGGTGACTACGGATTTCAGTGCCAAAAATGTAGACTGGATAATCAACTTACCGCATGGTTCACAATAATTCCGCCGAAAGAAACCACCGCAAGTGCAGACACACTCCACGAGAGCCAGAATATTGTGACGAAGATAAATATCAGAGAACTGGTTATCTGTGGATTAAATATGATACTATAAAGATTAGCAATCACGAGGAAAATCAACCCACTGACGTATGCCGCGTTGCTGAGGCAGATAAATTTGTCGGCCTTTGAGACAAGACGACTCAGCATCTGATGTTGTCGTCGCAGATCTTCAAAACTTTCTTTAAACGAATCTGAGTTCTCGATGGATTCGCGGAATTTGCGGTTGCAGATGGTGAACTGGTGGGAAAACATTCTAGCAATGAAAAGATTAAATGCCATGGGGAAATGTGATGCTCCACTTAGGTAGAAATGCGTGATCAAATACAGAGCTCTCAGGATTGGCACTATACTGTGGTCAGGAAAAACTAGGGTTCTGATTGGAGCTAATGTGACATCCATTGGAGGTTCATCGCTTGAAAAGTGGACATAGGTGGCGAACGCAACGTTAACAGTCACGAAAATCCATGCCACAATTGCATTCAGTACAACGTTTACCCGGACGCAATTGTAACAGTCCAGAGTGAGTTTCTTATGGAAGCTTCGAAGCAGTGTTAGCATTCTTCCAGTGCTACAGGCTCGATAATAGGAGGTTTGTACTATGGTATTCATGAGCGTCCAAACAAAAAGGATCAATTTCCATATGAGGTTATAAGAAGGTTTGTCCTCAGGAGAAAACATTGTGGCTAACCGGATCATGTTAAGCCACATGGCCATCAAAACAGCGAAGGCGTAGACATGACTCGGACTGCTAAACTTCGGCAAAGACCACCTGCTGCGATTGCTGTTGCTGGCATCATTTTCTTTGTCTTTTAAGAAGAATAGTCCAAATATTCTCATTGAAGTAATGAGAGGTGAAAGGGTTTTCAGCATTACCCTCTCGTCAACCGTTGATCCCTGTGAGTCATCGCCGATATGTGTTTCAGCCATGACAATAATGACATGATTCATATTTTCCTGATGACGTACTTTTGATATCTTCATTCTGTTTTAGATAGGATGGTTGCACACACCGAAGGCAGGCTGTGATCGTCTGAGAAGCTTAGATATGTCTTCCTCATAAATGCCTAAAAGCGATTAGTTATACAGGAGCATTATCCATGGGATATTATACCTATAACGTTGAACCATACGGTGCCGGCGACTGCTCATAAGAACAGTTATAAACTCACAGCACATGCTTGTCACGCACACGCGTTTCGATTTGGTAATTGTCAATACTGGAAAACAACACCCATTGGTCAGCGTTTTCATGACTTGCAGTTTTTCGTTAATGAGCACTGGAATTTATGACCCTGTATAATTATGGTGTTTATACATGTATTTTGCCAGTCACCGTTTATTGTCGTGGTTACGGACTGCATTAGCACGACATTATGGATTTTACTGGATCTGCAATTAACATCAGCAGCTCATGATTGAACTGGGTAGAGTAAATACTGATAAAAACACAGAATAAATGATAGCGTACATGAGTAATTGGATCAAAAGGTTGATATTGAATTGGCATAATGCGTGTTTGGATGCATCACTGTTCTCAACCGACCTATTTTAACCAAATTATGAACGTGTTAGTTTAGATAGGCCCGAACCCGTCTGTATCACATATCTGTGATTGGATGATGTGCTAACAGTAAGACTTTGGTGTAGCATCGGTGATGAGTCATCAAGTCTTAAGCAGGCCCCAGCGTATTCGTTTCACCTGAGCTCTTGCGCATAAAAATCATTGGTGTGACATTGAACAATGTTTTGCTGATTCAGATGCTTTGAGGATTATTATGGCTTCTGGCAAACACGTTTTAGAAAGAGGTTGAGAAATGTGTTTTAGAGTAGCAATGGTTTTGTGCACAGTTGATTGTTTTAGTCACAAAAGACGTACAAAATTGCTAACGATAGCTAATCTTAAAGTTTTACTTAACTGGCTGCGATTTGTCAGTTAGAGCTCAAATAAACGAATATAGAGAAGTTTTAACTCGGCCATGCAAGTAAATGTCTTGATTGAAATTATGTAAAATAATACCCTAAGAAATGGGAATTTAATAGATTCAGAGTCTTTCATCGTCAGCGATTTCCATCGTAGCACCATGCTGTCACTTTGCAATGACTTCAGCTTGACATCGCCGGATATCGATCAAATGTTTCGACAAGTCGAGTTGATCGTTGTTTCCTCGATTTTTCTCGACTATAAACTATTTTCTTAATTTTGACGGCTACGTCACACAATAATTACCAACATGATGTAATGACGTAGGCTAATTCTGTGTGAACACACAACTATTGTATTAACCTGATTTGAAGTGCCAGTACAAATTATGACCCTCTTGGTGTTTTCGTGCAGTGAAGGCTGTAGCGATACGTTTTTCAGTTTTACGGTGAAAATGGAGAGATTAAGAAGCGTTAAACTACAGACTGTCATACGAACCTGCCAATGGGCAGAGAACATAAAGAAAGAAAACTACAGACTACTATTAGTAACTAACTTCAGTAATCTCGAGCAGTTTAAAGTTTCTTGAACTAACTGGAAACTAGACACTGCACGTCCTCTACTGCCGTAGGAGATTCCCTCGTAGCCTAGCTGATCGAGTCGACGCCGCCAGCTTGGCTTAGTACCTACATGAATATAACAGGGCCTAAAATCGCGTTACTTCTGACACGAGGTGTGCAGTTGACAGTGTCTACTTGACTTGTCTAGATCGAGTGTGCAGTGTGTGCAGTGTGAATTTTGAGAGATTGGCTCTTGTCAGCCACACACGATATCATTATAATACCTGAAATTTTACTTACCAGTTCAATTACAGTTTTACACTTTGAGGAAGAGTGTGGAATTGAAATCCATGAATAATTTAGGTACTGGAATATAAGACTGCAACAGTCGTCAGCAATTTTGACCAAGAGACTACCAACCAAGTCGACCAAGTCAATCGTTTTAGCCTATTTGCCAAGTCGATCGAGTCGACGAGAGGTCGACTATTCGACAAAGTTGATCGAGTCGATCGTCGGCCGAACCAAGTTGATCGTAGCACTCGACTCGATCGACCCATGGGGTATAGCACCGGAGCGGTCCAAGCAATCTAGCTGTTGCGGACTTGATTTCATATGGCGCCGGCGTCTAAGCTGGATTCCCCAACGTGGTTTTTGTGTCTTGCTGACAAATTTCGGAGATTTATATGTCCTCAAGCGTCAGGTGATACTAAGATTTGAAGCTCAATCGATCACATCGAAGATACGTCTTCAATGTATACATGTTTGCCCACTAATAATATCGAACGATGCGAATCGGTGAGCCGATCTTAACCACGAATACGGTTTAGAACTTGGGAATACGTTCGAAATCGATTATAGTTCAGCGTTTCGCATATTCGAACGGAACTTTGAGGAATCTACTTCGATTCGACAAGTGGAACAGACTTTGCAATCGATCTTAAACGCTCCACATACATGACCAAGGATCTTCATTGGCTTCCTGTGGCGTTTAGGATCAGATTTAAGGTCTTGCTCTTAGTAACTAAGTCCCAGCAGGGTCTAACGTCTAAATATCTCTGTTATCTGATAAACCACTCTCTGCCCGCTCTTCTCGTTCTCTTAGTTCCGCCATCCGATTTGATCTTTTTGTCCCTCGATCGCGAACTTCTTTGGCCCAGCATCAAGCTTGCGCTGTAGTCGGTCCCTTACTATGGAATGACCTTCCCCTTGCAATCAGTAGTAGGATTCTAGAGGGAATCACACCTGCGTCTATTCGCTGCCTAAAGACTTAACTGTTTACGGGTCTCACACGTTGAGTGCGCTTCTGTATAGCCCTGCTGAGAAAATCGCTTTATAAAGTTATATTTTCATATAAGATAAAATCAGATAAACAGCTCATTGTGACTTCACATGCAGCTTCTAATTGCAGGTTTGGATTCGCCTTAGTTGGATGTGACATAGGGAGCGAAGGACTGGCGTGTGATACCTTTTCATTCCGAAAGTACCTCTCGACCAATTCCAGTAAGTGTGGCGAAAACTACATATGTGACTTTATATTAGTCTTGCAGGTCTAAGTTCAGCCAACCTAACATATTAAATTTAAATGTCTTCATTTTAACTGTCGTAGATTTTATGAAGATTTGGCATAGTACAAGTAGGTCTAATATCCAGGTCATAATTCAAGTAGACAGATCAATCATGAAACACTTAAAGTCAATTGCTACTACGATATAAGTAATGTCACTTTAGCCAATATATGCAGTTGTCCAGATATTTGTTCCTGCAATGGAGAAACTCGATCAGGAATCCTACAGGAAGCTGGTTGTGAAATTATCCAGAACGCCACTGGTTGATGTTACAGCCAGGGTGGCATTTTGCGTTGTGTTCTGATTCCATTGTGTGTGAAATGCTGGTGGAACCAGTTGGACAATCAGAAGGAAATATGTAATCAGAAGACCAGTAATCTATGAAAACGACAAATCAGGAAATTTATATCGCTTATGAAAGTTTAGGAACAACATGAGAAAAGACAACCCCTCTGACATGACGTAGTTCTCGTGAATATGACGATGCCATGCGCATAGCTTTAAAGTAGCGCTTTAGAAATTTGTTGCTTATTGTTATGAAGATGGATAAGTAGGTGAATGCTACGGCGAAGAAGTCGAACAAGTCATAGCGACTCGCCAGTGCTCGAACAACAAGATAGGTACCATCTGTATGGTGCAAAAGGCGCTAAATTAAATCTATGTAGCTACATTTAAGATACGTCTTGAATGTATACATGTTTACCTACTACACAAAGTACACTTAGGTCTACAGTTTTATTTCAGTAATTTTTATTTTCGTTGTAAATCTTTGTAAGCGTGTGTTATGTTTGAAATAGTAAAAAGAAAGTACCATTTTAAGATTTAACTTTTATTTACAAACTGAGATGTCGGATGCTCTGACTTACCGTTAGAATTGTGTTTCGATCGATCACAAAAATTCTCAAGACGCTGAAACCAATCGGTTCTCCACATAAACGATTGAGAAACGTGTTGATCTAAAATAATAAAATATTTCTTTTAATGTACAGTTGGAATATTTTAACAAGAGAAACCATACGGCATTGCATTTGTCAGCAAAAGCTGATGTTTCGGCGCTTATGCGACCGCAATAATATATTGAACTTATAAGGCTTAATGACTGTAAGCTATCGTAAAGTGTGTGGTAAGTCGCTTTAAAAAACTCACATAAACAATAAAAAATTATGCCAGCAACAATGGCATTGAAACAAGACTTGTATGTCGAATATATCCCAGCCTATTTTCACTTGTTTCATATCAAAAGTCATCAAACGTCAATAAATGTTTCAAGAATAACATCCCAACCTATATTCGAGCGTCAACTGTAATTCCTTTATAGTTAATTGCTTCGCTAATGTCTGGATGTATCAAGACACTTAATTTAGCGACTGTTTAGTACCTCACAAAAGTGTTGCACTGATCTGAACAAGACAGTTTGAGAATGTTTCCTGCGCAGTAGAGAGTGACACGGTAACGGTTACCGCGGTAATTCCGCGGTAACCGCGGGAATCCCGCGGGAATGGGGTAGATTTAAAAAAAATAGCGGTAAGAGCACGGTAATGGGGAAACACTGGACGGTAATACCGCGGGGCTGGGTATGGAAGCCGCGGTAATACCGCGGTAATGGTTACAGAGTTCATAAATTTCATTTATTCATTTATTTTCAGCTGAGTTATAACACTATAAGTGATCTTCTATTCATTCAGGGATTACATAACAAACAAGCTGAGGTGCAGAATATTTAGTGTTTGTCAATTTCATAAATTTCAATATGCTATCAATTATAATAATTATTACGAGTTATATTTCTTACTTTTAAGACGCGGGGACATTGCGGGGATGAAAATCCATTATGCGGGAATGGTGAGGGGATGGAGATGAAGGTTGAGGGGATGGTGAGGGGATGGGGACATGATCCTGCGGGGACGGGAGGGGATGGGGTTAAAAATACAAATGCGGGGTGGGAATGGGGACACTTTTCTGTCCCCGTGTCACTCTCTACTGCGCAGGGCCGAGTGCAGCAGCGCGTAAATGCATTGGAAGACAGTTCCACGAAAATGGTCCAATACAAGAGAAGGCACGATGAGCTCGAGTTGAAGTGCGAAAATGCGGCACCTGCATATCTCCACTGGTAAAGATCGCAACGATTGCTGACCAGGTTGACTTGAAACTGGAACACCGAGCTCTTCGATTTATGCCGAGCAAAGCCAAAAATTGAAGCATATGTCAGTAAGATGATCTTAAAAGAAATCCTTTCGGCAACAGAAAGCCAATGTTGCATCTCTCGCATATATTGCGGTGTATGCAAATGTTTTGGCTTACTGGCCACAACTCGGACTGCTAAATTTAAGACGGACTGGAGCTGGTGCAAACGGAATTCTGGGAGGCCCGCAAGGACTGAAATGCAATAGTCCAGGCGCATTAAGGTAAACGAGTGCATGAAGGTAGTTGGAGCGCTGACTGACAGATTGCGTCGTATGACTCGTATTTGACGCAACTGGTAGAAGCAGGACCTGCATGGGAAGTTCACGTGATCATCAACCAGAACCTTCACATCCTCGTCTCGGTCGAAACTTGACATCAAACTGCCTCGGATGTCGCTCTACGAAGTTCTGTGCCAACAGGTTGCCACGTCGTAGATGCGCCTCAGCTCTCGTTATATCGCGATCGACTGGTGGAGGAATTGCTCTTTTGCAAAGAGCAGCCCTGCGCGTAAAATGATTGGAACTTTATGTAACCTTCATCATATTTGAGATCTTGCTTAGTTCCTTCGCCAGAGCGCCTGGCCCGGTGACCTTGGCCGCCATCTACCGAACTGGTTTTCGAACTGGTGGCTTTGTCAACGCTCCTGGGCTGTTCGAGAAAGTCGCAGGATCCATCGTTTAGCGCAGAGGAGTACCTGCGATACATATCTATGAAAGTCTTGGGTGTCCGTAAAAAGACAGAGGGCTACGTCCACCCACATCTATAACAAAAACCACCAGTTCCAAATGGTGACTGGCGAAGAACTAAAATTGATTCTGCTATCTTCCTCGCCGAATACATGTGCGCTCGACTCTATTCCGACATTCCTTCTGCAGGAATTTGCTCATGAATTTCTTCCTTTCCTGTTGTGGATCTGCAATAAGCCGTTGGTGGAAGAATGCCTACCAGCGAAACAAAAGCGCGCAGTTGTTCATCCATGCTTGAAGAAATCGGGTCTAGACCTACGTAACATTGGCAGCTACCAACCAATCTCGAATCTTACATTCCTACCGAAGCTGAGTATGAAGGTAGTTGCTCAGCAGATGGTGAGGTATCTAGAAGCAAGTCACCTTATGCCGAAGCTTCTGTCCAGTTTCAGAAAGGGACCTTCAACTGAGATGGTCCTGCCAAACTCATCTCGGACATAGCCTATGAGACGCAACTGATTCTGGTTGTGTTATGTAGCTTGCCCGTCTAGATGTTAGCGTGGCCTTTGACACGGTCTATCATGAAATTTTGCTCTTTTTTGGAATCAGTGAATGACCACTGAATTGGCTGTGCTCCATTCTGGATGAACAGACAATTATGGTCAAAATTAGCTCTGACTGCACGACATGGACACATGCCTGCGGTGCCCCGCAGGCTTAGTACACGGGCCGCATCTTTACATCCTGTATACGTCCGATTTGACCCACAACTCGTTACGTCTCTGGGAGCGAGGATTCACCAATAAGGCAATGACGTACAACTGTATTCCACTTGCCACCCATCTGATGCATTAGCTTGTGTTGCTTCTACAAAGGTCATTGTGGCAAAAGTGAGAAATTGGATGTCGTCTAATCGGCTGCGGCTGAATCCATCAAAGACACAGTATATTAGAATGGGCAGCATGGACGGCGATCCCGGGGGGTCGAGGGGACAAGACCCCACCTTTAGGAGTGGATTTTATTTCTTAATTTCGAGTGAATTATAGGCTACTCATACATGCAGTAGACATGTTTCTTCCACTACCAAAGAATATTTATTGTCATGATCCAGATCTTATTATTTTTATATATCTAACAATGACAGTCATCATAATATTGAAGATGGAGCTGATAAAATCCTGCAACAAGAACGTGGCCGAAATGTATAATTCCTATAGAGAAAGTACAGACCTACACAAATAAGGTTTAGATTCATTTACTATACCTGTCCGATTGTTTCCGCACTAAGATTCTTCAAATCAATGTCATGAATTCTCTCGTAGATTTTATGAGCCTGCGGAAACACAGATTCACATTTGGAACAACTGACAACAACAACATTCAAGGATATTCGATATCAGGTAGGAAATACAAGTGAGAATTGAATTATATTGCGCCAAACCGTCATCACGATAGTATTTTTCGTAAAATTTACGCTGTGGAAACAATGTGCACGTTGAATAATCTAAAGCAGGGCCTACCGTTTCACAGATGACGATAATTCATTAAAAATTAATTAACAAAGGTGAAAGTTAGAGACTTTTGTGATAAACCGAAATTAATCATTTGATGGAAATATTTGTCTCAATTCGTTTATTTTATCCAAAGAGTGACAATAATACAATACATAAAGTCAGGATGCAGCAGGACCATTATAGTGCCGCTCAATTAGTGGCCGTTCCCCTAATTAACAAGTAGGCCTAATAAGGATAGATGTCATATTGCTAACATTCCCTTTTTACCACGAATAATGTGCCTATTTTAGCAGCCTTTTGAGATCAAATCTATAGTCTCAGCTGTCTGTGAAAACAATGATTCCTAATAAATCGGAGTTGAACACATTTTCACGCATTTCTATGAAGATTTTCAACACGCCCGTCATAAGAGCTTCTCCATTATCAGGACATTCCGGCGGTATGCATCTACAACTGAACGTCAGGTTCTACGAATCTTATCCATGTTCTACCAAATGCAGACACACCAACTGAAAGCATTAACCATTCACAGAAAGTCGAGGGACTTTGAAGCATAAATTTCCCAGGGATATTCTTCTTCCGAGTTCCGACGGCAGCATACTAGCAATAAATTTGACTATTCGATTATGCAACGACAATGAAATGTTTCCATCAGTGAAACCAAAATATGCGCAGGATTACGAATTCGCCAAAGCGTGGAGTGCTCAAGAATGGCCTGTTTGTTGCTTGTTGACCTGGCTGCGGTGTGCCAACCAGTTTTCCACAATAAGCGAATATACTACTACTACTTCTGTGTGTTCAGTCGCTTTGCATCTTTTAAAACATTTCAATCAAGGGTCTTTCTTGACAATTTCATTTACTGATGGCTGATACATGCCCAGTTCTCGTAGAATTTCTCTCTGTATAAGATTAATTTTCGGTTGGTTCTCTTGTTTTAAACAAGATCTTGTACCTTGTCAATGTTTTCTTTACTTCTCGCAGTTATTAGTCTGCCACTATCTGTCTGAAGACTTATCGACCCGGTTCTATCAATCTTACTCAGAAGGGTCTTCAGTATACCATGATTCCATCTTTTTGTCTCCAATAATAAAACGACGCTATTCTTCTCTATTTTGTGCCTTTCCGTAATTTCTTTATGTCCTAGCCTGTTTTTTATTTATCATCCAGTCCAACATCTTATTTCATGGTCTTCCTTGGGCTATATCTACTTACATTCTTCCTTCGAGCACCGTCCTCATGCAGCAGCAACATATCCGCGCAGTGTGTGGCCTATCCAGTGTGTCTCTTCTCTATTGTATTGACTATCAAAACACTTATGTCGCTTTGATACAAATCTCGTCTAGACTCAAATACAATTTAAACTCAACTCAAAACAAAAAGTGTCTATTAGTCGTCGATCTTTACAAGGACTTTATTTTTCTCTAAGTTCCAATAATTTCGAGAGTAATTGACAATTCCAAGATAGTAGCCGAGAGAGTGACATTGTTTTAGAGCAGCAGCTGCTCTTCATGAGCAGTAATTTTGTGGATTGGTGACCATTCTTTATTTTATTTGTGAAAGAATCCGAATGTCCGAAATGCCGAAATCAGGTTTTCAATGGCGCTTGCGATTAAAATTCAAAATGAGCGGTTTTATTATGAATACGGATGTCTGGGTCATCGTCATTATCTACTTAGAAATTGTAAAATGGTTAATCGACTTACCGCATGATTCACAATTATTCCGCCGAAAGAAACCAGGAGAAGTCCCGAAAGAGCCCAGAAGAGCCAAAATATTCCGAGAAAGAGATATATCGGACAGATTTTGATCACTGGGTTCCATATGAGGCTATACAGATTAGCAATTACGAGGAAAATCAAGCCAGAGACGTAAGCCGCGTTGCTGAGGCAGACAAATTTGTCAGCCTTTGAGACAAGACGACTCAGCATCTGATGTTGTCGTCGCAGATCTTCAAAGCTTTCTTCAAAGGAATCTGAGTTCTCGATGGATTCGCGGAATTTACGGTTGTAGAAGTTGAACTGGTGGGAAAAGATTGTAGCAATGAAAAGATTAAATGCCATGGGAAAATGGGCTGCTCCAGTTACGTAGAAATGAATGGGCATATACAGAGTTCTAAGGAAAGGTACTATTTTGTGGTCAGGAAAAACTAGGGTTCTAAATGGAGCTAATGACACATCCATTGCATTTTTGTTGGTTGCATAGTGGACATAGCCGACAAATACAATATTAATAGTCACAAAAATCCATGACACAATGGCATACATTATTGCTCTTCTCTGGAAGGAATTGTAAATGTCAGGAGTGAGTTTCTTGTGGAAATGATTAAATAGTATTAGCATTCTTCCAGTGCTACAGGCTCGATAACAGGAGGTTTGTGCCAAGGTACAGATGAGCATCCAAACAAAGACGGTCAATTTCCAGATGAGGTTAGAGGCTGGTTTGTCATCAGGAGAAAACATTGTGGCTAACCGTATCATGTTAAGCCACATAGCCATCAAGACAATAAATGCGTATGCGTGACTCAGGCTGCTAAACTTCGGCAAAGACCACCTGCTACGATTGCTGTTGCTGGCATCATTTTCTTTGTCTTTCAAGAAGAATAGTCCAAATATTCTCATTGAAATAATGATAGGTGATAGGGTTTTCAGCATTGCAGTTTCATCAGCCGTTGATCCTTGTGTGTCATCGCCAATGCGTGTTTCAGGCATGACAATAATGACGTGATTCTTATTTTCCTGATGACCAACTTTTGATCTCTTCATTTTGTTATAGATAGAATGGTTGCAGACACCGAAACAGACTCTGATCGTCTGTGAAGCTCAGATTATGTCCTTCTCATAATACATGTACCTACGGTAAATGGGCTTAAGAACAATTCGCGCTGCCCCCGCATTATCTAGACGATTTCTACCTAACGTTGATCCATTTGGTGCAGGCAACTGTTCATTTGAATAATAATTAATTAACCTACAGCGTAGGCGTGTCGCGCAGCCGCGTTTCCAAGTGGAAGTTGTCAATACTGCACAACAGCATCCATTAGTTAGCTTGTTGATGACTTGCAGACTTATTTGTTAATGAACACGCATTTATGATCGTACACATACAGGCAATACCATTCTTCTATTCATCGTTTATTGTCATGGTTACGGGCTGCATTAGCACGAAAATATTGAGTTGAATATGCAATTAACACCAATGGTCCCAATTTGGTAGAGTAAATAGGGCTCAAAAGAAAAGATTCTATGACAGCGTACGTTAATAATTTAATCTGAAGGTTGAATTCGAATTTGAATGCGTGTTCACTACTCCACTCTTTTCATCCGACCTTTTTAAATTGAATGGTGAAAGTTATTTTACATTTTAAAAGTAATGAATCAGCAAGTTTAAGCATGCCGAAGAAGTCAGTATCGCAGGTCAGTGATTGGCTGATGTGCTAGCATTAAAACGCTTTTACGTCAGTGATGAGTGATCACGTCTTCATCAGGTACTGACGTGTTAGTATCACGTGAGTCCTTGCGCACTAAATCATTGGTAGTAAGTTAGCACTGATTCCGACCTAGACAGGCTGATATGCAATTATTGAATCAACTGCTCCGAGGCTATATGCATTAAAGACAGTGTTTAATCGTGTTTAATAACAACAGTGGGTTTTGCCCATTGCTTAGGGTGCAAAATAGTCCTGTGGTCAGCGTGCCGGTATGTCAAGCGAGAAGGTGGGCCTTCGAATCTCGGACGTGCTGAATTTTCTCGAGATTTCTACTCCAGCTGCCCCTCCCAGGCCATCTAAAAAATATTAAAACCGTGGTGGGAAATTCGACGGCGAGAGAAATGCGACGGCAAGGGAGAGGAATGGCCATCCGCCTCTATGTGCAGAGGCTAAGAAAATGAAGTCGGTAACACTTCATACCCATGGCTGTCTCTCAGGCTAGTTTAAGGGACTTGCTCTTCGTCTTCTCTTTCTTCTTCTTCTGATTGAAATTGTTACAAAAGACGTTCATTACTGCTGACAATAGCAATGCAGAGAGTTTTACATAGATAAATTCAGTGGTTAAATTCAGCCGGATCCCGCCGGATCTGAGATCCGGCACCTCTGATTTGAGATCCGCCACCTGCATTGTGAGACCCACCACCCAAATTATGAGATCCGCCACCTATGAAGGGAGACCCGTCACCTCAACAGGGAGACCCATCACCTCAATAGGGAGATCCACCACCGAAGATCAGATTAGCATTCGTCAGCCTCACAGTGCGGTTCAATATTCACTAGCATCATAGAAAACTACTTGGGCCTATGTGTTACTTAAATCGCCTGCTGTTTTATAATGGCTGCCGAAGAAACAGTATCCCAAGGCTGAGGCAGCAGAAGTAGATGTGGGCCTACATCCGAGCGATAACACAGTAGTTGCTTCATTAATAACTCGTTTGCGGAATTTCGGAAGGCTGAACTGGAATCGTTTGAAAATCTGGAATAGCACGTCATTTGATTAGTTGTAGTTATCGCGCATGTAGTCGCCAGATAATTTCGGAAGGAAAGTTGGTCAGCGTGCAAAGAAAGCTATGGAACGTGGATGGATTGCTAAGAGTCGTCATGCTGCAAATACCAAAAATTAATATGCAAACTACTTTCAAATTGAGGAGCCCAGTAAGTAAAGCAGTCTGACTATAGCCTTAGATCATAACAGTCCCTTAAATTAATTATTAATTATAGCTATTATTATAGCTATTAATCTAGCCCTGATCAGACAGCCACGGGTATGAAGTGTTAGCGACTTCATTTTCTTAGCCTTGGCATATGAGGGCGGGTGGCCAGTCCTCTCCCTCGCCGTCTCGTCTTCCCACCGACAGTGGACTGTCGGTGTACTCATTATAGCTGAGTTGGCTAGGGGGGCACAAGTGGAGCAGAAACCTCGAACCAAATTTCTGCCCTAGCGGGATAGATAGTGAGTGGTTAGCGTGCAACAGATTTATGCAAGTGCAAAGCACCGAAAACGTCCACAGCCACAGAAGCATGAAGGGCAGTATGGAAGTGTTTCTAAGTCAGCTTATTGTGGCATAGACAGAATGACAGCAATGAAACTCCTGCTTAATTTTCAGCTTTTCACTGGGTTTACATCTGTTATGATCTAAGGCTCTAGTCAGACTGCTTTACTTAGGCCTACTGGGCTCTTCAATTTGAAAGTAGTCTGCATATTAATTTTTGGTATTTGGGTCATTATCCGATATGTTACAAATTTCGTCTCCGAAAAAAAAATGTTTTTTCTCCCAAAATTGGTTGTAAGTGTTTTTTTTAGTCACGTACATAGTTAAATTTAACTAATTTGAAAGAAATCCACTATATTTCTAATCATAAGTTAATTTTTTTCAGAATTTATAAAGTCAAAATGCCTCTTTTTTCATTACATTCCAACCTTTTTGTGTAATCATATTTAATCACAAAGACCTGAAATATTCCTCTGATGCTTTTAAAATGGCAATTTCCTAAAAGTAGATGATGTCAGCATTAAGTAGGAATACAACAGGCCTTTCCTTCACATAAAATATTAGTCTGGTGTCAAGAAATTAAGACATTTTTCGAAATTATTCAAAAAAAAGAAATATTATTTTTAGCTTCAGAAAAAATCTGTGCAGCATTAGCTATAACTGTATGTTATATGCATTAGATACAAGTTGAACAACATTTTGAGAGTTGCTAGTAAATTCTAATTACATGCAATTTATTTTTATATAAAATAATTCAAATAAAATACATGTAATTCACTCTTAGCAATGCGTCATTACCATCCGTGGCAAGATGCGACTGTCATGAGAAAATAGTAGAAATCTGATGTATACGGATGGTAATGATGAAAAACAACCGCTGGATGGTAATGACAAAATGATGAAATTTATGACAGCCGTCAAATATTTTCACTTGAATTACTCTATCAGATTACTAATTTGAATCAGTTCAACAAAAACGGTAAATAAAATAAGTTATCAATGTTATAATCTACCTAAACCATGAAATACAACACGAGATGGTAATGAAACAGAAATTTACTTTTTTTGGAATTTGGAACAACAAACTTAAATTAAAAACAAAACATTATGAATTTCAACTCAAATCTGTGTGATTTCATTAATAGTTGACAATATCTTGTTCCTGATGTTTTTCTTTTAGTAAGTAAGCACGTTCTCTAAAAGTTATAGGCTTCCCAAAAATTGGGATGGCTATGATGCTTACTTCTATGGACAAGTATAAATAGGCCCAAAAAGAAATAAATGTTACGAAAATGAGTCTAAATGTTTAATTATTGCATATGCTAGCTACTAATTAATCAAAATAATATACCTTTGTTACAGGTTGTAATGGAATAAATTTGCGTAAAAGCTGAATTTAAAGCATTGTACACCGTCTCGGACATTGGATGGTAATGATATTTTGTATACATTTAGTAATTTATTTCTAAATTTCAAAAATCTAGCAGCTAAAACAATGATGGGAAATGTTAATCTGCTCATTCTTTGAAGGATAGGCAAAAAAATTTGAAGAAATTATCGAAAAAACTCAAAAAACCAGCATGGGACATCAATTCTGCACTTTTCGGATAATGACCCATTTGTTCATTATGTGCTTTGTAAGTTATTGCATTGACATGTCGATCAAAGCGGCAAGCCTATTTAAGTCTTCTGTAACATGTTATGTGAATTAGGCCTAGGCCTAATATTATGTTTCAATCTTAATTGTTAATGTTTTTACCTTCGATTATCGGTGATGTGTCGTGTTTCATGCACGTTGTAATTCAGGGACGTCATTTGGGGGCAGGCGGCATTTGCCCCCCCCCCCCGCCTCGCCCGATTTTTGGAGAAAAAGAAAAATTATGTAAAAAAGAAAAGGAGGAAGAAGAAAGGGATAAACAAGAAAAAAGAGACTCATTTGCAGCATTGGCTTACAGTTTTGGACATGTAGACTACATACAAAGCATTTTAAAAGAAATACCAAAAAAGGTTAAAAAAAATATTCGCGCGTGAGCGCAGAAAAAGTTTTTAACCTCTTTTTTACCTCCCCCCTGGAAAAAGCTGAAATGACGTACCTGTTGTAACTTAGGATTAGCCGTAGGTTTTTGGATTTGCAAATATTTAGAGACCCACCACCTCTGGACGAGCAATTTAACCACT
This sequence comes from Allolobophora icterica, assembly GCA_963556255.1. Lineage (NCBI taxonomy): Eukaryota > Metazoa > Annelida > Clitellata > Crassiclitellata > Lumbricidae > Allolobophora > Allolobophora icterica. The sequence continues at coordinate 67,985,180 of OY744602.1, read as the reverse complement.
GGATAAATTGTAATGTGGGCTATGCAGTTTATGATTTAAATAGGACAACTTAACCACATAATGCAGTTTATGATTTGAATAGGGCAACTTAATCACATAAAGAACGCAATAGAAAAGACGCAGTCTCGTTTCTTGAGTGAAAGCTACGGTAGAAATCGGTTAGTCTAGAATTTGAAGCTTCGGCGTGAAAATTCCGGCACAGTATCAAATGCTGTAGTCGGGAGCGCCTCTGAGTAGCAGTAGACTTCGAGAGGCGCTATAGAAATATCCGGAATAATAATAATAATAATAATAATAATCGAGTTCGCCTACATAAGTAGGCCCTATAATGCAGTTTTGCATGATTTTGTTTTATTACATAAAAAAAATCTGCCTTGATCGACTTGATCTAATATTTATATAGATATAATATCACGGAATTTAATCGGAAACGAATTTTCTCCCGACAGAACAATGGAGTGGACCATGTATTCACGGACCTTTGGCTGAATAGCAGAGTGTTAGACACGAGGTTACATTCGGCCGGAAGACGTTGGGTGGAATCGTAAACTTCAAATTCCTGAAACTCTTCTCTAAAGCTAATCGCAGGCCAACAGCTTATTTACGAGCGCTGCGTCGTATCAGAGAGGTTGTCCAGATATCGATGTCCAGTGGAGGTCCGAATCAGTCGCAGTCCGGTTACCAGAGATACCAGGTTGCCAGCGAGTCCCTGCGTAGGCCTAATAGAGCGTGCGGATCGCAGTTCGCTTACCGAAGGTGGCTTATTTCAGAGATTTCAATCTCGGGCTAGCACGATCCGTACACGGGGGTCTTAAGATCATGATAATAATAATAATAATAATAATAATAATAATAATAATAATAATAATAATAATAATAATAATAATAATAATAATAATAACACGGACAATTTCTAGAGCGCCGTAACGCCACCGTGCCGTTGCAGGGGATAGATGAGCGGGTGCCTAAAAGGATTCCAAGACATGTGTTTAATAAGATCTTGATAATGGTACCGTCATGTTTCAACGTAATTTAATGCGGTTTGTCAGTGAGCTTGTGAATAAACACAAATATATTACGTAAAGAGCGTTATACAATGCTCTGATAGATACATACATACATACATACATACATACATACATACATACATACATACATACATACATACATACATACATACATACATACATACATACATACATACATACATACATACATACATACAGGCATCGTGATTCCCAGCCAAAATTTCACATATAGGCTACCACATATGCAAATAAGTATGCAACAGTCTTCACAGTTTCAGAACGATTGGTACGACTACGAGCAAAATGTTAAATGCTATTACAATTGTAGGTATCTTCGGCAGGTTACCAGAAATCTGTATTGGAAAATTTTGGTGTTCAAAATACAACTTATAAGTTTTTAACGCGTAACTTCTATCGTGGCATCGTTGACATTCATTCCTAAACTGTGCCCTGCCAATATGCCAACATGGGGCCCATATTGAAGTCAAATATTTCTATTGGGCCTTTATAGGGCCTATAGGGGTCCTATAAAATAGTTGTGAGCATGTTGGCAGAGTATGAATGGCCTGCTTATAACTCTTGGCAAAAGTCAGCATCAATGAAAGGATGGTTCTGTGTTTTACATGGAAGTGTAAACAAGATGTAGTCTGTCATTTGCAATTGTCTGGGCACATGCTGTTTTATTTGCACGCATAAAGCACACAGCTCACTATAGACTAGACAATCAATGTGTTTTATGCGTGACCAAACCAGTATGAAAGAAGCATCAATTGCATTAATGTTCCCCATTGCACATACAGTTGTATTATTGCTGATGACTGTGTGATTCTTTTCTAAGCTTCACGCGCAACGAACCATATTTGATGCCAATCAAAGAGCAGATCGCCAGAGTGAACATCACCAGCAATCCCACGAGAACTGGTAAATAGTGAGCTTAAACAAAGCATTCTATAGAGATTTGCTAGTAGGTCTATGCAACCATATTACAATGCGGCCAGAAATGTCCTTGCGGGCGAATAAGCATTAAAACTACTTAGCGGTAAGCTTGCTGGTTGTCAGTCCAAGGGTTGAAATCTCTACCTCGATAAAACGATATTTTAATTTATCCGACAGCGCTCCTAGAGAATCAATGACTACATCAGCAGTATTGTGCCGATGAAAACTACCATGAATTGTCATGTCTGCTTGCTGCTTGTACGAGATGCGTATTCTCCTAAAAGCTCTGAGTACTGTGATTCGTTTTCAGGAAACTCCATCCGATTGAGTCTGTACGTCGTTCTGTTTAATAGATTGCGATATTGTTGTGTTTCAAAGCATGCAGTGTTTTATAACAGGCAAGGACTTAAGTGTGTCATGGAATTTTCTTTCATTGATTTATCATAAGTAACATTGCACATCGATGACTATTTCTGGTATACCAAACGGATGTTCATAAAAGTCAAATGTAAACCTAGTACCTACAGCAGCTCAATAGTAGATAGTAAAAGACCTACAGCAATGGTACGATTTATAAGAAGAAAGGGGACCATCTGTATATTGGACCATACTATCTATTACCCCTCCACAGGGGCGTCTACACTATAGAAACCTTGGAGCAAATACTCCATCCAAGAAATAGGAGGGGAAGATCTGTCAGTGTGTGTGCCACCATTTTAGGGGGGAAGGAACGGGAAGGGGGAAAGAAGAGGGGGAAAGGGACGTTGCTCCAATGACTTAGGGGGGATAGACGCCCCTGCCCCTCCATCATTTCAATCTTCACTGCTTCCAGCCACAGATCGCACCTTATCGTAGTCTGGCTGAGACTGGTTTTCTACATGTAATCAGATTATTCTTGCGTAATATTGATGTCTGATTTAAGAAGACATTTCTTGGATAAGCATGCCTATACAGCTGCCAGTTTGATTAGTTTGTGTAGCCAAGTATCTGCGTAACATATCCTAATTAAGCTGGTGAGGGGAACGCTATCAATAAAAGCCAAGCAGCTTCGTTGCTGTCCTTTTGATAGACTCGTTTGCTACTGTGTTATTTCGATTTTTGTGGGGCGTGGTGGCTCAGTGGTAAGTTCGGCGCCTTGTGACCGGAGGGTTGCAGGTTCGAATCCCACTCTAGCCGCTGCGTACAGACCTTGGGCAAGTCCTTCACTCGCAATTGCTCGTGGCGCTTCGGCGTGAAAATTCCGGCACAGTATCAAATTCTGTAGTCGGGAGCGCCTCTGAGTAGTAGTTGACTTCGAGAGGCGCTATAGAAATATCCGGAATAAATAAATAAATAAAAGATAATATAATATGAAGTCTAAAGCTTGTGTGTGTTTTTTTCAAAACGTTCAGTTCTTGTGGCAGTTGGCTCTCAATGATGCCCTGTGAGTTTGAGGTTGTTCAGCGCTATTGATATTTCTCGGTGTTCAATGCTATTCTACCTGTTGCTGAGTGATTTCTATGCTTGCTGCTCAGTGCTTGTGACATCTCTATGCTACTTAGTGATTTTGAATCAATGATTTTGTATCTTTATTAGACTCATGTTCTTATCTTTGTAGCGTCGGCTATAAATGAGTTTTATCAAGTTGGACTAAATGAGTTGGGACTGTTATTTTTGTATTTAATCAATTAATTACCTTCAGAACAAACCCAAAAAAGATGTTAAGAATGCGGGCATATATTATCTTTCTTTCCAGATTTCTTAGGCGCTCACAGACTGTAAATTATGTCATGACGCAGATTAAAATTGTCAAACCCAACACAAAAACAGAATTAATTATGACAGCAAAGGATACATTAAATGGTACCCAAGCAATGAGCATACTCTGAGTGTTTCTAAGAGTTTTAGTATATCTAACAGGTTGTTATTAACTTAATTGAGTTCAATTAAATATGGAGAAAGAATAATAATGGTATGGATTATGCTCGGTCGTTTTCAGCTTCTTCTGGTAGGTGTCGCTGTGTGTATCCAGGTCCGAATCCCGTTGGTTCCGAATCGAAGCCACCTTGAGGTACTGGTCAAGTGCCAGTGCTTTTACCACGACATTTTTGTAATAGCCGCCGCCCAGATTGACCTGGTAGGCGGTAGCAGGCGTTGTACCACCATCCACCGCACCCGAAGGTTGAAGTGGAATACGCATATGTGTTCATTACGTCACTGTTCTGAACCGAACTGTTTTAATCTAATTATAAACGTGCTCATAATTGGATGTTTTAGTTATGGCACTAGCCAAAGAGTTCTGCACTCTTTGCATCCCCAGGATGTTTGACTAAATGTTAGCCAAAGAGTTCTGCACTCTTTGCAGCTTCAGGATGTTTGACTAAATTAAGTACTAAACCAATTTAGTGCAGGAGCAGAGATCCCAGACCAGTGCTTAACTAAGGCGATGAAAAAGAAGAGAATGATCCACCATATCAAAGGCAGCAGACAAGTCAAGAAGAACAAGTGCTGTAACCAGTGCTTTTTTCTAGAAAAAAAGGTTCCGGAACGGAACAATAGGTTCCGGAACGGAACAATTATGGAAGGGCTAAAATCACGAGAAAAACGGGATTGGGGGTTGGCAGGGGTCTCAATCAATACTGTAATCAGTTAAAAACACTGAAATTAAATTAAATTAACTAAAGTATTGTTTTTATTATTAAAATAAATAAATTATTTTTTAGGAGCTGAAAAAAGGTGCCGGAACGCCGTACCTGCGCGTTCCAGCTGAAAAAAGCACTCGCTGTAATCTTACCCTTTTCCATTGAGCATATGATGTCATTATGAACAGTGCGGAGGTGCGGATTCTGTTGAATGAAACTTACGATAAGCCGACTGAAAAGGAAAGTTAGTGAGTTTGATGATAGTTGAGTTTGCATGCGATTCGCGACTATTCTTTCAAAGATGTTAGATATAAAATGCAAGTTTGAGATGGGTCTATAATTTGACAGGTCGTCAGAGGCAAGAGAACGTTTCTTAAGCAGTGGATGAACTACGGCATGAGCAAAAGCAGATGGGAAGATCCCTTGTGCAATGAGAAATAATCGATTTAATAGTTGGACCCAAGACAACAAAGCACTCTTTCAGAAACCAAGTAGAAATGATGTCAAGGAGACCGGTTTTGTTAGGCGAGGAAAGATACGTGTTCGAACTTCTTCAACTGTAGGCTACTTGGCAGAAAGTAGTCTATGGTAGAAGGGTAGAATTTGGATGGAGGAATTTGTCCAATGCAAAGGAACTGACAAATTTGAGCGGGTAGGCATATACAACACAGAAATTTATCAGCAGAAATGGTACGTACAGAACTTAGCCTACTTGCAAGACCTTTCGCAGCTAAATCGCACAATAGAGAACAAAATGTAACTTCTCCCGATGTAGCATTATTATTTAAGGCTAACCAGAAGGTTTTTGGTGATGCAGAACTTTCAGCGATTAAATTAGTTAAAATATGCAGATATGGCAGATGAAACAAGATTTCGCACGCGTTTGCACTGTTTCTTAAACATAGCGTGATCAGAATGCAGACGAGAGTGGCGCCTCCTACGTTCCAATTGACTACCGGTAGGAAATGGCTATTGAATAGATTCAGCGTTTGAAAAACGTAAGAAATGGCTATTGACTTGATTTCAGTGTCTTTTGCCATCAACGATTTCCATCGTGGCACCATGCTGTCTCCTCAGCTTGACCTCGCCGGATTCTGACCTTGCAATGGGACGGACCAGTCAACCTAACTATTCTGGTCTTGATTTCATATAGTGCCGGTGGCTCTAGAGAGACTCTGAGAAATTTTGGAGATTTACATTTTCTCATGCGAAAGCTCTGGTATAAATCGGGTGATTCTAGGATCTGAAGCTCAATCGATCAAGTCGAAATAGCTGCATATTTTGGATCTGTAAAATCTATTCTGTTGACTTATATAGCGCTGTTATCATCAATATAGTTGTTTCAAGCGAAATCGCAATAAAAATTCTAATGTACTGGAAAAGCTAGGTCTAAATCCGATATAACTAAAATCTGTTTTAATATAATATTACATACAATCTAACTGAATCTAATCGACTGAATGAGCTTCTGACTGAATACAGGGAGGAGATGAACTGTTGATTCACGGACGGCTGGATGAGGAGTAGGAGGATGTGTTAGGCACGAGACTAAAATTTAATACGGTCGGAAGACGTTGCGAGGAGCAACTGGAGCAAGAACCTTTCGCTAGAATTTTAAATACACACTTTCAAGAACGCAAAGCACGTTTATATGACTCATGGAATGAGTGTAATTTGAACGCAATAGTCTATCGTGCTGTATTGCAGGCCTACGTATAGATGAATTAGACCTCCGGTGCTCAAAGTGGTGGTCCGCGGACCGGCGCCAGTCCCCGGAGCTCTGGTCACCGGTCCGTGAAACAGTCCTAAAAAATTCAAAATTTTTCAACTTATTCTTGAAAATGTATAATATTTCAAACTTTCACAATTTTGATGGTAGGGCCTACTCAATTAAATTTAAAATTGTATACAGTGTAAATTGTAAAACATACAAAAAACGAGAACACGACACATTGTTCATACATAATAAATCGTTTTAAAGATGAAACAGCAACAAAAGCGCAGTTGTAATAAGCAGTAACAAAAACTTATTATGAAATCTAAATTTTAATATAGCATGCAATATATGTTTTGTACAGTGTAAGCTGGTGTTGGCGTGTTGCAAGCGCTGGTCCGCGATAGGGCCGGTAAAGCAACTACCGGTTCGCAGCATCAGAAAGTTTGAGAACCACTGAACTAGACACTTCCAATAACTGACAATTGATAACAATTCCGATGTACTTAATTTAGAAATCGTTATCGACTGTGTATAAACAACTCATTGTGACTTCACTTACATCTTCTAATCGCAGGGTTGTATTCGCCTTCGTTGGATGTGACATAGGAAACGAAGGACTAGCGTGTGCTAGTTCTTCTTTCCGAAAGTATCTCTCAACCAATTCCAGAGAGCTTGGCTAAAAATGCATTTTGATGTGACTTTATTTTAGTCCTGCAGGCCTATGTTCAGCCAAACCTAACATAATATTATTAAACTTAAATGTTGTAGATTTTATAAAGATTTGGCGTAGTACAAGTAGGTCTAATATCCATATCACAATTCTACAAGTAGACAAATCAACCATGAAAAGAACTAAGCTCAACTGCTGCTTCGATATAAGAAATGTCATTTAGCTGGTTGTAAAATGATCGACGACGCCACTGGTTTGCGTTACTGCCAAGGTGGCATTTTGCGTTGTGTTCTGGTTCCCTTGCGTGTCATATGATGGTGGAACCAGATCGACAATCAGAAGGAAATATGTAATCAGGAGACCAGTAATCTATGAAAAAGAGAAATCAGGAAATTTATATCGTTGCTGAAAGTTTAGGAACAAAATAAGAAAAGGCAACCCTTGGGGTTGTCTTTTCTTATTTTGTTCCTAAACTTTCATCAACGATGACGCAGTTCTCGTGAATATGATGATGTCATGCGCATAGCTTTAAAGTAGAGCTTTAGAAATTTGTTGTTTATAGCTATGAAGATGGATAAATAGGTGAATGCTACGGCGAAGAAGCCGAACAAGTCATAGCGACTCGCCAGTGATCTAACAAGATAGGTATAGGTACCGTTGTGGGATGTAAAAAGACCCTAAATTAAATCTCGTTGCTACATTTAAGATACACCTTCAATGTATACATGTTTACCTACTACACAATGTACACTTTGGTCTATAGTGTGCTTCAGTAATTTTTATATTCGTTGTTAAGTCTTTGTAAGCGTGTATTATGTTTAAAATAATAAAAGGAAAGTGCCATCTTACGATTTAGCTTAATTTTAAAACTGAGATGTCGTTTGCCCTGACTTACCGTTAGAACTGTGTTTCGATCGATTACAAAAATTCTCAAGACGCTAAAACCAATCGGCTCTCCACATAAACGATTGAGAAACGTGTTGATCTAAAATAATAAAATATTTTGTTTAATGTACAGTTGGAATATTTTAATATGAGAAACCAGACGGCATTGCATTTGTCAGCAACATGATATCTTATATCTGATGTTTCGCCGTTTATGCGACCACGTTATTTTGAATACTAGCTGGTGAACCCGGCGTTGCCCAGGTTTCGGTGGTTTTGGGCCGGGACACCATGGTAGCGATCGAAACGGGGGACGCGAAACTGCTTAACCCGGCGTTTTGGGTGTTTCAATCCCTCTAGCGAATAAGCAACAAAACACTGCTTAACCCGGCGTTGCCCGGGTTTAGTTCAGTGAAAGTTTCAATCCCTCTAGCGAATCCGTACTGTAGCTGCTTAAACCGGCGGCGCCATCTGGCAAGTGAAAATAGGTTGAGGGTAATTTTTTTACCAGCTAAAAATGCATTGCCCGGGTAGGTTTTCGCCCGGGACACCATGGTAGCGGTGAAAACGGGGGACGCGAAGCCGACCACTGGGTGTGTCATGCCCACCCAGACACAGTAATGAAGGTTTCGAGTGAAAAGCTCGAAAACTGTAGAAATGCATCGCGGTCAAACAACACACAGAATCTTCTCGGGCGGCGCCATCTGGCGAATGAAATATGTCGACTCGAATTTGTAAAAAGTGGGGGTTTGGGAGAGGTTTTTGCCCGGAACACCATGGAAGCGGTGAAAGGGGGACGCGAAGCCTCACACTGGGTGTGTAATGCCGACCCCGAGACAGTAGTGAAGGTTTGAAGTGAAAAGGTCGAAAGCTGTAGAAATGCATCGCGGTCAAAGATCGCTGTGACAGACAGACAGAGTCTTCTCTTTATTTATATACTAGCTGGTTTACCCGGCGTTGCCTGGGGTTATAAGTTTCAATCCCTGTAGTACCACCACCACCACCACCACCACCACCACCACCACCACCACCACGCCCGGTTAAGTTGAGTGAAAGTTTCAATCCCTCTAGCGAATCCGAACCTGTAGCACCACCACTACCACCACCACCACCACCACCACCACCACCACCACCACAGGAAAAGTTAATGTGAAGTGAAATCCCTACGGCGCACCTTTGTAAATGCATGCCGGTGAAACAGAATTAGCGATGAAACGCGGAGAATCTTCTCGGGTGGCGCCATCTGGGGAATGAAAATAGGTTGACTGAAATTTGTTTGGTGGGGGGTTAGGGAGAGGTATTCGCCCGATTTCACCATGGAAGCGGTGAAAACGGGGGACGCGAAGCTTCACACTGGGTGTGTAATGCCTACCCCGAGACAGTAGTGAAGGTTTCGAGTGAAAAGGTCGAAACTGTAGAAATGCATTCCGGTCAAAGATCGCGGTGCTACAGACAGATTCTTTCCTTTATATATATAGATATATGGGGCTTAATTATTGTGAGCTATCGTAAAGTGTGTGGTAAGTCGCTTAAAAACACTTTCACAGAGATACTGCAAAATTATGCCAACAACAATGGCATTGAAACAAGACTTGTCTGTCGCATATATCCCAGCCTATTTTCACTTGTTTCATATCAAAAGTCATCAAGCGTCATGAAAGGACCTTCAATTGAGACGGTCCTGCCAAACTCGTCTTGGACATGTGAGACGCCGGTGATTCTGTCTGTGCATGTTGCTTGCTCTTCTATATGTTAGAGTGCGTTTGCCACGGTCTATCATGAAATTTTGATCAAGCGCATTGTAACCGCTTTTGAAATCAGTGGATGGCCACTGAATTGGCTGTTCTGCTTTCTGGATTAACAGACAATTTTGGTCAAAACCAACTCTGGCTACACGGCTTGAACAACAGAGCGATTCGGTGTCCCGCAGGCTTAGTACACGGGCCGTATCTTCACATCCTGTGTGCTTCCGATTTGACACACAACTCGTTACCTCTGTGGGAGCACGGATTCACCAATATGCCAATGACGTACAATTGTATTCCACTTGCCACCCATCTAATGCTCTTGCTTGTGTAACTTCTACAAAGATCCACGTTGTGGCAGAAATGAGGAATTGAATGTCAGCTAATCGGCTCCGGCGGAATCCATGGTATATGTGAATGGCCCACTTCAGGCGCGGTTAAACATTGACAGAAGTACGATAGAATTCCAATTCTCTGATTGGAATCCCCGGATCGTCGTCCACAACCTGGGTGTTAGGGTGGTTCAGAGATGCATGGTAAAAAAATAAAGTTCAAGTTAGAAACCAGGCCACCTTCTCAGTTTTTTAGACCTATCAATAGTATTATTGAGACAAAATTTCAGCTTCCAGTTCCAACTGGAAGACGATGCTCACGGACTATGTTACTTTGTCATATACCGATAAATAGACATTGATTGCAGAAATGAGTGCGTTGAGCATACAAATGCATTTTATTTCAAGATAGATCAAATATTACTGTTATTTGACAACATATGTAATACAAGAACAGTTAGGCAGATGGAACTGTAAAATTTCAGAAGGTTTAATGAATTGGAAATGTCCAAAAATGTCAAAAACATCGTCCAGTCCATGAATATCGAATGTCGATTGTTCTTGTTTTATAATTTCAACACCCGTTACAGTATTTGACTCTAGAAACTGCAAGGCTTTGCCAGCACTGCGTAAACAGCAGACATCTTTGTTGTGTGAGTGAGAACAGCTTTCATATTTGCCTCGACCACTTGGAGAAGAAACTGCTTTTCTTCTTCATCATTGGTGATGAGTCAGTAGCATTCCTCGAACAACTTCACACCCTCTCAGCCGTGTCGTTCACCACTCTCAACTGCTGAATTATCTCTCTACCTTGCTTATAATCCTCATTCTCGATCCATTTCTCTGGTGGAAGTTTAACAAAACAAATCACTCATCTTCAGACCTACTCACTGGGTTGTAAAATCACCCAAAAACCCCTCCTTCAGTACCTTAGCATCACTTCTCACTACTTTCACCAGGCTTTGCAGTCATTCTGTCGACAATCTTCACTTTTTCTCTTACAGGAAGTTGGTCTTGCAGTCATTCTGTCGACAATCTTTACTTTATCTGTTACAGGAAGTTGGTCTGAGAACAGTGCCAGACCTATAGCCTCGTCTGAAAGTGGTTTTCTAGGACCTGCCTGGCAGCAACGCTAACCTCACAGTCAATAGACTCATATTGTCCTAGACCAATCCAAAGTGACAGATCTTGTTCTGGAGCTTCAGCAGATAGAGGGGCCTTTGTCCATGCCTTTTTGTAAAACAGGGCACCAAACTTAAAAAATCAGTGAATCTGACTTTCTTTTTGAATACATCAGATAGATCGCGAAAAAGGTAGATTTTGATTGCATACAGTAACTTGGCCATCCAATGTGCATGGTGAATTGGACAAGGGCTCTCCAGTGAATTATTGAAGACTGACTTCCAAGGACAACCACTGTCAGCTCGATGAGCTCTTGGCAGTTGTCTCTGATCTCTGAATCTGACTTTCTTTCAGCAAACTCCCTGAGAAAACTGACGCTGTTTCATGAGGGGCTGCAGTGCCGGATATGACTTCCAGTCCTCGGAAGTTGACACGTGTCACAGCTTCCCAGCAGCTTTAAATCTCTTCAAGATTGGAATTTATGGAGAACAGGTGGACTGCAGCACAAGGTGAATACTTTGGCTAAGATCAATTCCATTAAATGATGACGGTAGGCCAACCACAAGAGCTCTCAGCTTTTTTTGTCTTCCAGCAGAACACGCAATCCGTTGAAATGCCCAGTGTTGACAGACATTGTATAAAAGCTCAAGGCTTGAACCTTGTCAACTGTGAGTTTTTACAACTTCAGAAGAATATGAACGACCATGATTTCATTGCATCCTGTCCCAAAGGCTAATTTGGGCACAAAGAGGAGCTTATTCACACCATCACCTGAAACCAGCACTGGCAGGCGGTCGACATTCCTGCTCCAAAGATCTTAGGCAGGGTTTACCCAACCCAGTGTAGTACCAGTGGCTAATCTGGTACAAATTCAGATCTTACCGCTTCAGCATGCTCTATCCTGGCTTTCTTACGCACTCTGTTATGCGAAAGTGGCAGGGCAGAAGGATCACAGCCAAGCACTGCAGCAATTGTAATGTAAAAATTCACTTCTGAAAACATGTCAGCCAAAAACACAGGAAGTAGGCACCATGACCTTCAACAAGAACTGTACACTTTTTTAAGTACCAGTAAATAAGTAAGTCTGATAACACAACAGAAACTATTTCAAGCTCATCTCCATGATAGATGTTGACCAAGTTATACGGCATCGAGATTTACAACAAATACTACTATATGGTAATATTTATTTGTCATTGAGCACCATCTTCCAGTTGGCATAAGAGGCTGAAATTTTGTCTCAATAATACCATTGACAGGTCTAAAAAAACTGAGAGGGTGGCCTGGTTTCTAGCTTGAACTTTATTGTTTTGGACCACCCTACTGGTGTGCTTCTGAGCGGAGACTTGACGATGGCCGAGCAATTATTTTCACTTGCGTGATCGTTTGATGGATTAATCGTTATGCATTTTATTTCTTAATTCGAGTTAATTATACTTATAGCCTACATGCAATAGACATGTTTCCACTACCAAAGAATATTTATTGCCATGATCCAGATCTTATTAGTTGTATATATATATATATATATATATATATATATATATATATATATATATATATATATATATATATATATATATATATATAACAATGACAGTCATCATTATATATATATATATATATATATAACAATGACAGTCATCATAAGATAGAAGATGGCGCTAATAAAATCCTGCAACAAGAACATCGCCGAAATGTATAATTCCTATAAAGTATAGACCTACTGTCCTACACAAATAAGTTTTAGATTCATTTACTATACCTGTCCGATTGTTTCCGCACTCAGGTTCTTCAAATCAATGTCATGAATTCTCTCGTAGATTTTATGAGCCTGCGGAAACACAGATTAACATTTGAAACAACTGATAACAAGAGCAGTCAAGGATATTCGATATGAAGGAGGAAAAGCAAGTGAGAATTGAATGATTTTGCGCCAAATCGTCATCATGATATTATTTTTCGTAAAATTGATGCTGTGGAAAACATAATGTGCACGTTGAATATCCTAAAGTAGGACCTACCGTTTCACAGATGACGATAAGACAGGATGCAGCAAGACCATAGTGCGCTCTATTAGTGCCTGTGCAACTAATTTACAAGGATAGATGTCATATTGCTAACATTCCCTTTTGACCACAAACAATGTGCCTAGTTTAACAGCCTTTAAGCTGCAGAACCTAATTATTTGAGTTAGTGTATAATATCAGCAGTCTGTGGAAACAATGATTCCTCATAAATCAGAGTCAAACACATTTTCACGCATGTGAGCATTTCTATAAAGATTCTCAACTCGCCCGTCATTGACTCATTGCAGCGTCAATCATGCAATTGTAATTGCAATTGAACATTTATATAGCGCCACTCAATGATCATCATGCGCTGATCCAGTTCATCTCACGTCTGCCTGATACGTTGACGGAACTCAAGGACGATCTAAATGTCTGTTCTGTAGAATTTTCCTTTCATTATTCCTCTGATTTTATAGTTGACAGGATTGAGGTCTGGACTATTTGGAGGCCAAAGTGCAGAAGGCATGAAATCAGAAGTTTCATTCGTCAGCAGTTCGATGGTTATACGACCTAGGTGGGATGGAGCACCAATGCACCATCCTGCTGAAATGTAAAATACTCCGAATTTCTCGTAGATCTGGTAAGAGCTTCTCCATTATCAGGACATTCCGGCGGTATGCATCAACAATTGAACGTCAGGTTCTACGAATCTTATCCATGTTCTACCAAATGCAGACACACCAACTGAAAGTATTAAGGATTGACTGAAAGTCGAGGGACTTTGAAGCAAAATTTCCCAGGAATATTCTTCTTCCGAGTTCTGACGGCAGCATCACCTTGTCACCTTGTGCTGTCAACTCTTGGAGCTCTAGCGATCGTCATGATAAACATTCTCCATTGTTTCCTATTCGAAGTCAGGTCCCTTAGTTAGACGGCAGCATACTAGCAATAAATTTGACTATTCGATTATGCAGCGACAATGAAATGTTTCCATCAGTGAAACCAAAATATGCGCAGGATTACGAATTCGCCAAAGCCTGGAGTGCTCGAGAATGGCCTGTTTGTTGCCTGCTTGTTGACCTGGGTGCGGTGTGCCAACCAGTTTTCCACAATAAGCGAATATACTACTACTACTTCCGTGTGTTCAGTCGCTTTGCATCTTTTAAAACATTTCAATCAAGGGTCTTTCATGACAATTTCATTTACTGAAGTCTTATACATGCCCAGTTCTCGTGCAATTTCTCTCTGTGTGAGATGAATTTCTGGTTGGTTCTCTTGTTTTATACAAGATCTTGTACCTTGTCAATGTTTTCCTGATTTCTCGCAGTTATTGGTCTGCCGCTATCTGCCTGAAGACCTGTCGATCCGGGTCCATCAATCTTACTCAGCAGGGCCTTCAGTATACCAAGTTTCCATCTTTTTGTCTGGAAATTTTCTGAGTCCAATAATAAACCGACGTCATTCTTCTCTATTTTGTGCCTTTCCGCAATTTCTTCATGTTCTCGTCTGTTTTTTATCCATCATCCAGTCCAACATCCTATTTCAAAGATATTAGCCTAGAGAGTGACATTGTTTAGAGCCGCAGCTGCTCTTCCGTGAGCAGTAAAATTGTGGTGTGTGGAGCCATTCTTCATTTTATTTGCGAAAGAATCCGAATATCCGAAATGCTTAAATCAGATTTTTTAATGGCGTTTCCGACTTCAAAATGAGCGGTTTTATTATGAATACGGATGTCTGAGCCATCGTCATTATCTACTCAGAAATGTAAAATGGTTAATCGACTTACCGCTTGATTCACAATTATTCCGCCGAAAGAAACCAGGAGAAGTCCCGAAACAGCCCAGAAGAGCCAAAATATGCTGAGAAAGAGATATATCGGATAGATTTTGATCACTGGGTTCCATATGAGGCTATAGAGATTAGCAATTACGAGGAAAATCAACCCACTGACGTATGCCGCGTTGCTGAGGCAGATAAATTTGTCAGCCTTTGAGACTAGACGACTCAGCATCTGATGTTGTCGTCGCAGATCTTCAAAGTTTTCTTCAAAGGAATCTGAGTTCTCGATGGACTCGCGAAATTTGTTGTTGTAGAAGCTGAACTGGTGGGAAAAGATTGTAGCAATGAAAAGATTAAATGCTATGGGGAAATGAGCTGCTCCACTTACGTAGAAATGAATGGGCATATACAGAGTTCTAAGGAAAGGTACTATTTTGTGGTCAGGAAAAACTAGGGTTCTAAATGGAGCTAATAACACATCCATTGCATTTTCATTGGTTGCATAGTGGACATAGCCGACAAATACAGTGTTAATGGTCACGAAAATCCATGACACTATTGCATACAATCTTGCTTTTCTCTGGAAAGAAGTGTAAATGTCAAGAGTGAGTTTCTTGTGGAAATTTTTAAATAGTATAAGCATTCTTCCAGTGCTACAGGCTCGATAACAGGAGGTTTGTGCCAAGGTACAGACGAGCGTCCAAACAAAGACGATCAATTTCCATATTAGGTCAGAGGCTGGTTTGTCATCAGGAGAAAACATTGTGGCTAACCGGATCATGTTAAGCCACATAGCCATTAAAACAGCGAATGCGTAAACATGACTCGGACTGTTAAACTTCGGCAAAGACCACCTGCTACGATTGCTGGCATCATTTTCATTGTCTTTCAAGAAGAATAGTCCAAATATTTTCATTGAAGTAATGAGAGGTGAAAGGGTTTTCAGCATTGCCCTCTCGTCAACCGTTGATCCCCGTGTGTCATCGCCGATATGTGTCTCAGGCATGACAATAATGACGTGATTCTTATTTTCCTGATGACCAACTCTTGATCTCTTCATTCTGCTACAGATAGGATGGTTGCCAACACCCAAACAGAATCACGTCGTCTTAGTAGTTTAGATATGTCCTTCTCATAAATACCTTAGGTAAATGGGCTTAAGAGCGGTTCGCTGTACCGCCGCATTATCCTAACGATTTCTACCTAACGTTAATCCATACCGCGCAAGCTACTCTTCATTAGAATAATATTGAACCTACAGCGTAGGCTTTTCACGCAGCAGCGTTTCAAAGTGGAAGTTGTCAATACTGCACAACAGCATCCATTAGTTAGCTTTTTGATGACTTGCAGACTTGTTTGTTAACAAACACGCATTTATGATCCTATACATACATGCTATACCATTTTTCTTTCCATCATTTATTGTCATGGCTACGGACTGCATTAGCACGAAAATATTGAGTTGGTTGAATTAGTCATGGAGCTAGCTCATGTTTCGTGTGCACTTCAATGTACCCTCAGTTTGACCTCACAGGGTTATTATAGGTCATCAAAGTGTGTCAAAACAATTGGTCACCTGACCCGCTTGTGACTCGCTTATTGATCACTTAGCCGCCATATTGGATTCAAGATGGCGAGAAAAGGACTCTTAAAATCACTTGTATATCGGCCATTTCTTATCCGATTCGACGTTTTCTTTGTTAAATTGTAGGTCTTGATAAGAGCTATCTTTTTGGTCTTTATGTATTTTTACTAATTATAGCCGTTTTTGAGAAATTTAGCAAAAAGAATTTTTTTAAAGAAATTTTCTGTATTTTTTACTTTTTGCCACCTAAGAAGTTGAAAATGGGAAAATATTACTCTGACAAAATATAATCAGCATTTGATAGGCTTTCAAATGGTACTACTGAAAGTAATATTATGTTGTGCCATTTTCTTCTAGGATTCATAATTGAAATCCAGTGCAGTGACATTTGAGTACCCAAGCGAACCTTTCATATGCCTGTTCCACAGCTGTTTCCATTCGATTTTGACGTTTTTTCTGTGAACTGTATGTCTTAATTAAAGCTATCTTTTGATCTTGCATGTTTTTTTGCTAATTATGGCCGTTTTTGAGAAATTAAACAAAAACAATATTTTTAAACAAATTTTCTGTAGTATACACCAATTTTTCAATTTTTTTTGTTTTTTACGTTAAGGTTCTTATAAGTATAATTCAGGGACCCAAGTGGAGAGGGTACATTTAAACAATGTTATGAAGAAGAAACATGACACCTCATGTGTTATCTGCCAAAAGAAGAGGGGCGACAAGCTTCCCGCTTACAATGAGAATAATGGCAGGAAGAAACTTCAACAAGCATCTGTTGTTCTCCGGAATGATATCTTGTCAGAAGTCCCAGAAGATGGTATGGACTGTTAGTAAACGTCCAACCTGAAACGAGCTGATCTGAGCCACCCCCCTCCCCCCGCGTTGTAGCAGCAGAAATTCTGAACAATCGAAAGATTCTTCATCTTGGTGCGTGATTTGTATGAATCGCGTGAGTTATGGACAAAATAAACTATTTTGTATATGTGAAAAAACTCGGTCTAGATTTTTAAATGCTACTTGATACTATCAAGATGATGTTCTGAGAAAACTTCCACCCTTCAAGATGATAAGTCCATTTTTGATGGTGAAATTATATCTCACAAGAGGTGCATGAACAGGTATATACTGAATTTCAAAAGAGATAATGAACTGAAGATAGAGAGCCATGATCACTGTATTAAAAATGGATTTAAAGATATAATTGCCATAATTCAACTTGAAACAACAGATTACAGTATAATCTTCCTGAAGAGAGAAGTTGAATAAAGTATCTTTCTGCAGATTTATGTATGTTTCAAATCGCCCGATGAAGACAATGTTGATTGAACAATTTGGTTCATCAATATGTTTCACTTACACAAGAAACAAGACACTTTTCTGGCAGCGTCAAGCAATCTTGAAGAATTATGCTACCCAATCATAAGAAATTAATTTAGTCAAATCCAAGGAACATTGGTATTGATCCTTCAACAGAACTGGCGTGAAGCTCCCAGTTTCCATCTCTAAGAGATCATGTGAGCTTCGGAGTATTGGAATAAAGGCAATGATGAACTGATACCAAAACTTAAATAGAACACTTTTGTTAACACCTTCTGCAACATGTTCAGCCATCGGACTCTGAAGAACGTGAAGATCTATTGACATCGCTGGTGTAATGATGTGTTTTCTATAGATCCTTTGATGTAACAGCTTCTTGTAGAGAAACCAGAGTCCACTAATTCTTGCTCCAGTAGGATTTCATTACATTCCATGAATGCTTTCCACAGTAGCCTTTCCATTACCTCGGCTAACATAAACTGAATGCACTCCATGATGGGATGATTTGCTTGTCAGTCTCTTTCTTGGAAGGAAAGTTTTTGCTGTGAAAGAATCTAGCAAAAAACCGTATTTTATCCATGATTTCTTTTGCCTATCTCGTTGTGTTAAGATCCTCTGTCCTCTCTGCTGGAACAAAGCCTATTGGAATTTATTCGCGCATGCAAGGTTTACGATACCAGTAGTGGAGTAGTTCCTGGCAAGGCAATAGTCCCTGGAGAGACTCATTTTTGGAAGTCTGCCAAAGTAGCAAGATTGTGCTGATGACTTGGGTGACCAACACTATCAGTTTGTTCTGAAAAATTACAAGCACTATATCATGACTGTTGCCTGTTACCCTTTCCTGATAGAACATGCTCATTATGGTCGAAATTGTCAAATGCACCTGAAATGGGCACATTTCTCTGCATTTCAGGTGGAAGTGGTGTCCTTGAGTAGTTTGCTTCCTGTACTATTTGAGTCAAGAGAGTAACATACTGTCGTTCCACCTCATCGCAGCTAACACCAAGGTCAAGTTTTTTCATGATCTGTAGTAATGTCTTTGATCGTGTCATTTTGTGTATACTTTGTGATATCATTATCAATAAGGAGGCTTTCCTTTATTCATCATGTATTGGAATACTAAATCACATTTTCGTTTCACAGAATGTGATGCAGAATATGATGGTATAAGTTTCCCATAACTGTGGTTTAGAGACTCTAAACTCATCAAGTGATTCTCTTAGATCATAAGCATTGCCAACTGTTTTTTTTAAAATTGGAAATCGTACTCAAGACATTCTTGCTGTAACTGCTTTGCACATTTCTCAACAACTGGAGTATCTCTCAGCCTTTCCACCAGAATAACTGCAGTGATCTTTGTGGCTAGTACCACTTGGGATTCTGTCTTCTTGCTTGTGTGAGTGAAACATATTGATGAACAAAATGATGCACTGAAGGGGGTGGAAGTTCTCTCAAAAACATTACCTTGATAGTAATGAAACTGTAGCATTTAACTGTAACATTAAAAAAATCTAGAGCGCATTTTTTCGCATATACAAAATAGTTTATTTTGTCCATAACTCACGCGATTCATACAAATCAAGATGAAGAATCTTTCGATTGTTTAGAATTTCTGCTGCTAAAATGTACCCTCTCCATTTGGGCCCCTGAATAATACTTATAAGAACCTTAACGTAAAAAACAAAAAGATTGAAAAAATGGTGTAATACTACAGAAAATTTGTTTAAAAATATTGTTTTTGTTTAATTTATCAAAAACGGCTATAATTAGCAAAACACATGCAAGATCAAAAAGATAGCTCTAATTAAGACATACAGTTCAAAGAAAAAAACGTCAAAATTGAATGGAAAACAGCTGTGGAACAGGCATATGAAAGGTTCGCTTGGTTACTCAAATGGCACTGGATTTCAATTATGAATCCTAGACGAAAATGGCACAACATAATATTACTTTCAATAGTACCATTTCAAAGCTTATCAAATGCTGATTATGTTTTGTCAGAGTAATATTTTCCCATTTTCAACTCCTTAAGTGGCAAAAAGTAAAAAAATTCAGAAAATTTCTTTTAAAAAAATTGATTATACTAAATTTCTCAAAAACGGCTATAATCAGTAAAAATACATAAAGACCAAAAAGTAAGCTCTTATCAAGACCAGTGCTTTTTTTCAGCCGGAACGCGCCGGAACGGCGTTCCGGCACCTTTTTTCAGGTACTAACAAATAATTTATTTATTTTAATAATCACCTTGTCACCTTGTGCTGTCGATGTCGCGTGAGGAGATCGACGACAACGACGAGATGTCATCATCATCACGATGGAGGCGTCGTTGGCGTTCGAGATAGAATGATGACGGACGAAAGCCAGTCTCCACTTGGTCAACAATGAAGGCAGCGAGGCCGAGGTGTAATCGGACACCACACAGCCAAGGTGTAATAGGACACCTCGCGGCTATGGTGTAACCAGACACCGCCCGCGCTGCAGGCGAGCGACGACCCGCGTCTCGAAGAGCAGTCTGACACTAATTGACGATAGCTTGACGTGGGGAGGGGGCTGACCGATGCACGCTGAAGTTCCTACTTAACGGAAGGAAAAGGAGAATACGGGACTTGTACTGCTGACGAGCGCGACGTGAGAACAACGGTCGAGCGATCAACATCGAGAGGAGCGACCAGCGGCGGCGGCAGAGTATTAGTCCGTCAGATTCAGAGACTGACGCGAAAGAACGATCTGTAGTTAGGCTGTACGAAGCAACATTTGAGATAGTCCGATTTAATATCTAAACGCTTTAATACTACGTGGAAGTTCCCGTAGAGTTAGTGTATATATTTGTTTCTTTAATTAAATTCATTTATTAATTAAACAAAGTTCGTCGTGAATCTTCTATAGAAAAGTTAGGCACGTTAAATAAAAGTGCAAGTAAAAGAACAAGCAGTCGAGGGTCGACATCAACACACGGCAAACACACGACCGGCGACCTTCGATTGCGACATTGGCGCAGCCGACAGGATTTTCAACTGAAGACGTCACGACGAAGAGCGGAACCGGAAACGGAAAAGAGGAATCTCAACAGATCGGGACCAGCGGCGAACACAACCCTTCGCAACTGGAGAAATCGAGTGCCGGACTCCGAAGACGAAGGACTCGAAGGAACCGACAGCAGCAGGCAAGGACGAGGAACAAGAGCACCAACGGACGACCGACCATCGCTAGCAACGACGGACGGGAGTGGCAACGGAGGACAGCGGATCAGCCAAGATACCAAAAGACGGAGCTCGCTCGACGTATTCAGAGGGTAAGTCCTTACTGGTAGTCGTGGTAAATCTGGGAGGTTGCGGTTGAGGTCTGGATGAGGATTGGTGTGCGAATAGCCGAGGCTTTTGCGTAGCTCCTTTTGCTCAGTTCTGTTCTTGTTGTATTTTGGTAGAATTTTAGGACGTTGTTTTCTTTGATTTCTGACCAACGGTGACTCTCCTCTAACTTACTTATCTTTTTCTATTAGTGAGCGGACTGTTGGAAGATGGATAAGTTGTCGGTAGAGAAAAGAGTGAGGGTGCAGAACACGCCCCATCACAGACTAGTCGCATATCTGAGAAAGATGGGACTAGGAGAGAAGGAATTGAATTCCATGAATATGAACCAGCTCCGAGAGGCTAGCGCTGAAATAATTGTTTCTGGACGGGAGGCCCCGCCAGAAGTAAGTGAGGAAGTAAGCATAGATAGCCTAGATAACAGTATTCGCTCGACAGTGCAGAGGCAGCTAGTCGAGCTCAAACAATTAAAATACGAGAGAAAGGAAGCGGAGAGAGCGGAGAGGAGACAAGAAGAGGAGGAGGAAAGGCAGAGAAGGATCGAAGAAGAGAGAGAGAGGAGACTAGAAGAGGAAGAAGAAAGGCAGAGAAGTGAAGAGAAAGAGGAAGCGGAGAAACTGAGGAAAGAAGAAAAAGGGGAAACGGAGAAGCAGAGGAGAGAAGAGAGAGAGGAAGCGGAGCGGAGACTCAGGCTGCTTGAGGAGAGAGCGGAGAGGAGAGAGGAAGAGAAGGAGGAAAGGCAGAGAAGGATCGAAGAAGAGAGAGAGAGGAGACGACAAGAGAAAAAAGAGAGACTGAGGCCCCTTTGGGAGAAGCAGGCTGAGAAGCTCAGGCTGCTTGGGGAGGAGAGCAGGCTGCTTGATGAGAAGCAGGCTGAGAGACTATGGCTACTTGATGAGAAACGGAGGAGAGAAGAAAAAGAGGAAGCGGAGAGATTGAGGAGAGAAGAGAAGGAGGAAACAGAGAGACTCAGAGTGCTAGAGGAAAAGCAGGCTGAGAAGCTCAGGCTTCAGGAGGAGAAGCAGAGGAGAGAAGAGAAAGAGGAAGCAGAGAAATTAAGGCTTCAGGAGGAGAGACGGAGGAGAGAAGAGAAAGAAGAAGCAGAGAAATTAAGGCTTCAGGAGGAGAAACGGAGGAGAGAAGAAAAGGAGGAAATAGAGAGACTCAGAATGCTAGAGGAAAAGCAGGCTGAGAAGCTCAGGCTTCAGGAGGAGAAGCAGAGGAAAGAAGAGAAAGAGGAAGCAGAGAAATTAAGGCTTCAGGAGGAGAAACGGAGGAGAGAAGAGAAAGAGGAAGCGGAAAGATTGAGGAGAGAAGAGAAAGAGGAAGCAGAAAAATTAAGACTTCAGGAGGAGAAGCGGAGGAGAGAAGAAAAGGAGGAGGCAGAGAAGAGAGAGAAGGAAGTCCGAGAGGAAAGGGACGCAGAGAGGAGACTCAGAGACGAAAGGGACTATAACTTAAGGCATTCGGTCGTAGGACGAATGATAACGTATAGTGAAAGCTTGCAAGGACTCTTACCGAGATTCCCAAGCGACCATGCGCAAATCCCTGGTTTCTTTATGTATTGTGAAAGGGTATTCGACTCTTGCGCTGTCCCGGACGACCTTCGTAGCAGATTACTCTTGACCTGTCTAGATAATCATGCCAGAACAGTGTCAGCCAGAATTCTCATGGGCTTGACCCAGAAATCGGTGCCTGTTAAGATACCCTGGCGAGCTGATCACCAAAATGCGCTAGATAAACTTATGCACGATTTGAATAACGCTGTATGTTTGCAGACAATTGACTACAGCAGAGAGTTTGGTCTATCGACTGACGCTTCAGACAAAGCAGTCGGTTGCTGCTTATTCCAAATTCAAGACGATGGAGCAGAACGGCCAATATATTTCGCCAGTTCTAAATTAGATGCTACGCAAGCGCGTTGGTCCACTGTGGAACGCGAAGCGGATGCTGTGATTTTTGCGTTGAAGAAGTTTAGGGATTGGATTTTTATGTCAAGGACCACCCTCTATTCTGATCACGACCCCTTGACTTTCCTAACTGCTTCTACGCCCACAAGTGCTAAACTTGCGAGAGGGGCTCTGGCCCTCCAGGACTTCGATATTTCTTTTGAATATCGACCTGGGGCGCTGAATATTCCCGCTGATCTTTTGTCCAGACTACGATTGAGGAGAAGGCGGACTACCATGTGAGGCACCGCGACAACTGTAAATAATAATTACTAACTGTGCTGTTATTTTGTAATTTTCATGGGAACCACGAGGACATGGTCTGGAGGAAATCGGCGGAGGGAACGACATCATTCTCAGCCGGGAGGCGAACCAATGACTGGCTTTGTCCTCCCCCGGGAAGGGAGGTGTCGCTTGAGGAGATCGACGACAACGACGAGATGTCATCATCATCACGATGGAGGCGTCGTTGGCGGTCGAGATAGAATGATGACGGACGAAAGCCAGTCTCCACTTGGTCAACAATGAAGGCAGCGAGGCCGAGGTGTAATCGGACACCACACAGCCAAGGTGTAATAGGACACCTCGCGGCTATGGTGTAACCAGACACCGCCCGCGCTGCAGGCGAGCGACGACCCGCGTCTCGAAGAGCAGTCTGACACTAATTGACGATAGCTTGACGTGGGGAGGGGGCTGACCGATGCACGCTGAAGTTCCTACTTAACGGAAGGAAAAGGAGAATACGGGACTTGTACTGCTGACGAGCGCGACGTGAGAACAACGGTCGAGCGATCAACATCGAGAGGAGCGACCAGCGGCGGCGGCAGAGTATTAGTCCGTCAGATTCAGAGACTGACGCGAAAGAACGATCTGTAGTTAGGCTGTACGAAGCAACATTTGAGATAGTCCGATTTAATATCTAAACGCTTTAATACTACGTGGAAGTTCCCGTAGAGTTAGTGTATATATTTGTTTCTTTAATTAAATTCATTTATTAATTAAACAAAGTTCGTCGTGAATCTTCTATAGAAAAGTTAGGCACGTTAAATAAAAGTGCAAGTAAAAGAACAAGCAGTCGAGGGTCGACATCAACACACGGCAAACACACGACCGGCGACCTTCGATTGCGACAGTCGATTCGTTGAATCCTAGCGACTGTCATGGTCAACCTTCTCCATGTGCTCCGATTTCTCGTTGCCTCTCTCAGCTCCGAGATGTTCATCTTCAATGCCTCCTGTATCTCGTCCATCCATCTCCTCCTTGGTCGTCCTCTCCTCCTTCTGCCCTCCCCACACGCCAACATCATCTCCTTTTCCAGCCCATCTGCACGCATCACGTGTCCAAAGTATGACATCTTCTGCCTGGACGCTCTCTGCCCCAACGTCAAACTCCCTCTCCAGTGTCCTATTTCTTCCAGGATATCCTCGTTAGTTCTCTTCTCAGTCCAAGAAACCCTCAACATTTTCGTCCAGATCCACATTTCACATGCCTCAATTTTCTTCTCCAATGCCTTGGTTTTTGTCCATGTTTCGCATCCGTAAAGCACCACTGGTAAGATCATTGCTTTAACAATTCTTGTCTTCGTTCCCAAACTCACTGATTTGTCCTTCCATATTTTTTCCAGTCCCTGCGTTGCCGTCTTCCCCAATGTAATTCTCCGTCGTATTTCTCGTTCGCATCCACCTTCACTCTCCATCATGGCCCCCAAGAAACAGAAGCTTGAAACTACCTCTATCTCCTCTCCATCTACCTCAAAGTAACTTCATTTCTCAGTGGTCATTATCTTCGTCTTTTTTATATTATAGTACATTCCTGCTTTCTCGCCTGCACGTTTTAGCCTTCTGATGTTATCCTTCAGTTTCTCCTTTTTTCCGCCTGCAGTGTTGTGTCGTCCGCATACCTTAAATTGTTCACTATCCTTCCAGCTATCCTCACACCCTCCGCCTCATCATCAAAACCTGCCTCCCTCATTATCCTTTCTGCATATAGAATGAATAGGTATGGTGATAGTATACATCCCTGTCTGACCCCTTTCTTTATTCGAAAACTTGCCGTGTCGCCATGTTCTGTCCTGACCACCGCCACCTGATTGCCATACAGGTTCTTGAGGAGAGTTATCAGATGCATGGGTATGCCCATTTCACTCAGGGTTTTCCACAGCAGAGCATGATCAACGCAGTCGAATGCCTTGCTGTAATCTATAAAACAAAGATGTACCTCTTGTCCATATTCCCTCTGCCTTTCCATTATCCATCTTTGGTTTGCAATATGGTCTCTTGTGCCTCTCCCTTTTCTAAATCCTGCTTGATTTGCCGGCAGCTCTCTCTCTATCGTGTCTTCCATCCTTTTGTGGATTATCTTTAGGAGTATCTTGCTCGTATGAGATATTAGCGCAATGGTTCTGTAGTTCTCGCATTCCTTAGCATCTCCTTTTTTAAAGATGGGTATAAAGATCGATGTTTGCCAGTCCTTCGGCCACTCCTCAGTCTCCCAAATCAGATTACACAGAATTGTTATCTCTCTTATCACTCCATCTCCAGCTGCTTTGATCAGCTCAATAGGGATTTCGTCTGCTCCTGGGGTCTTGTTATCTCTGATTTGTGTAATTGCCCATTCCACCTCTGCCTCCATGATCTTTGGTTCCTTGACGTAATCAGTTGTGGTCGCATCTTCATTTTCCTCCACTCTGTCATCGATCTTGTAGAGATTTTCCGTATATTCTCTCCACCTGTTCTTTGCTTCCTCTTTATCGCATATTATTCCGCCATTCCCGTTTCTTAATGAGCCGTTCCGTGTTTAATAATAAAAACAGTAATTTAGTCATTTTAATTTAATTTCAGTGTTTTGAACTGTTTTCAGTGCTTACTGAGACCCCTCCAACCCCCAAATTCCGTTTTTCTTTAGCCCGCCCATAATTATTGCGTTCCGGAACCTATTCTTCCGTTCCGGAATCTTTTTCCAGAAAAAAAGCACTGATCAAGACCTACAATTTAACAAAGAAAACGTCGAATCGGATAAGAAATGGCCGATATACAAGTTATTTTAAAATGTCCTTTTTCCGCCATCTTGAATCCAATATGGCGGCTAAGCGATCAATAAGCGGTCATGTGACCAACTGTTTTGAGACACTTTGCTGACCTATAATAACCCTGTGAGGTTAAACTGAGGGTACACTGAAGTGCACACGAAACATGAGCTACCTCCATGACTAAATATGCGATTAACATCAATGGTCCCAATTTGGTAGAGTAAATAGCGCTCAAAAGAAAATAATCTCTGACAGCGTATGTGAATAATTGGATCTGAAGGTTGAAGTCGAATTTGTACGCGTGTTCACTACTCCGCTGTTTTCTTCCGACCTTATAAATTAAATTGTGAAAGTGATTTTACATATTAAAAGAAATGAATCAGCAAGTTTAAACATGCCTGAGGAAGTCTGCATTACAGGTCGGTGATTGGCTGATGTGCTAGAATTAAAACATTTTTACGTCAGTGATGAGTGATCACGTCTTCATCAGGTACTGAAGTGTTTGTATCACGTGAGTCTTTGCGCTCTAAATCATTGGTTCATTGGTAGTAAGTTAGCATTGATTCAGACCTAGACAGGCTGATATGCAATTATTGAATCAACTGCTCCGAGGCATTAAAGACAGTGTTTAATCGCGTTTCATAACAATAGTGGGTTTTTGCCCATTACTTAGAGTGCAAGATAGTCATGTGATTAGCGTGCAGGTATGTCAAACGAGAAGGCGGGGCTTCAAATTCCCGACAGTGATGAATTTTCTCGAGATTTCGACTCCAGCTGCCCCTCCCAGGCCATCTAAAATATATTAAAACCGTGGTGGGAAAATTCGAAGGCGAGAGAAATGCGACAGCGAGGGAGAGGCATGGCCATCCGCCTCAATATGCAGAGGCTAAGAAAATCAAGTCGGCAACACTTCATACGGTCATACCCATGACTGTCTCTCAGGTTAGCTTAAGGAACTTCTCTTTTTCTTCTTGTTCTTCATATTCTGATTAATATAGTTACAAAAGACGTTCATTACTGCTGACGATAGCAATTCAAAGAGTGTTACATTGATAAATTATATGGTGGGCGATGCAGTTTTATGATTTAAATAGTGCAAATTAATAACATAAAGAACGCATTAAAAAGACGCAGTGTCGTTTCTTGAGTGAAAGCTGCGGTAGAAATCGGCTAGTCTAGGATTTGTAGGCCTAGCTCGATCACCTACATCGAGGTCGCTCACATAAGTATAATGCAGTTTTGCCTGATTTTGCCTTATTCCATCCAAAAATCTGACTTGGTCGACTTGATCTAACATTTATATAGATATAATGTAACTGAATTTAATCGGAAACGAATTTTCTCCCGACAGAACAATGGGGTGGACTGTGTATTCACAGTTAGGTGAGCAGCAGAGTGTGTTAGACACGAGGTTACATTCGGCCGGAAGACGTTGGGTGGAATCGTAAAATTCAAATTCCTGAAACTCTTCTGTAAAGCTAATCGCAGGTCAACAGCTTATTCACGAATGCTGCGTCGTATCAGAGTGGTTGTCCAGATATCGATGTCCAGTGGAGGTCCGAATCCGCCGAAGTCCGTTTACCAGAGATAGGCTACCAGAGGACCTTGCCAGCGAGTGTCTGTGTAATAGAGCGTGCGGATCGCAGTTCGCTTCCCGAAGGTGGCTTATTTAAGAGATTTCAATCTCGGGCTAGCACGATCCGTACACGGGGGTCTTAAGATCATAATAATAATAATAATAACACGGACAATTTCTAGAGCTTCGTATCGCCACCGTGCCGTTACAAAGGATAGATGAGCGGGTGCCTAAAAGGCTCCCAAGACATGTGTTTAATAAGATCTTTATAATGGTACCGTCATGTTTCAATGTTTCAATGTAATTTAATGCAGTTTGTCAATAAGCTTGTGAATAAACACGAATATATTATGTAAAGAGCGTTATACAATGCTCTGATACATACATACATACATACATACATACATACATACATACATACATACATACATACATACATACATACATACATGCATACATACATACATACATACATACATAAAGGCATCGTGATTCCCAGCCAAAATTTCACATAAGCTTATACCACATATGGAAAAAGTAATTATGCAACAGTCTTCACAGTCTAAGAACGATTGTTATGACTACGAGCAAAATGTTAAACGCTATTACAATTTTGTAGGCATCTACGGCAGGTTACCAGAAATATTTATTGGAAAATGTTTGTGTTCAAAAGGCAACTCATTATTTTTTTAACGCGTAACTTCTATCGTGGCATCGTTGACATTCATTCCTAAACTGTGCCCTACCAATATGCCAACATGGGGCCCATATTGAAGCCAAATATTTCTATTGGGCCGTTATAGGGCCGATAGGGGTTCTATAAAATATTTGTGGGCATTGTGGCAGAGTATGAATGGTCTGCTTATTGAACTCTTGGCAAAAGTTAGCATCAATGAAAGGATGGTTCTGTGTTTTACATGGAAGTGTAAACAAGATGTAGTCTGTCATTTGCAATTATCTGGGCACATGCTGTTTTAGTTGTACGCATAAAGCACAAAGATCATAATGCGTTTGATGCATGACAAATCAGTATGAAAGAAGCATCAATTGCATCAATGTGTCATTGCGTATTCAGTTGTATGCTGACAGCGTGTTTCTTTTCTTTGCTTCTCGCGCAAGGTCGATAGTTGATGCCAATCAAAGAGCAGATCGTCAGAGGAGTGAACATCACCAGCAAGCCCACGACAACTGGTAAATAGTGAGCTCAAACAAAGCATTCTATAAAATTAATATTTGCTAGTAGGTCTATGCAACCATATTACAGTGCGGTCATAAATGTCCTTAGGAGCGACTGTTCTGATGTGATGATCATCATTAAAGAAATAGATTCGTACACCGAGAATCACAGGTAAAACGCCTCAATTACTCGGAATGACAATCGTCAGTGTTAATTACAAAGTGACGAACTGATCCGATGAGGTTTTCGATTAACAATTACACGACATTTTTTACTTCCTGTTAACAAGCGAATTCCCATAATACGTATTTGCAACCGCATTTGCTGTGTACTTAGTTATGAAAACCTGCGCTTCATTAATTTTCATATAATAACAATACTACGAGCATAACTAATCGAATGCTATTACTACATCATTATTTCCATGGCCACACATTGCCTTATTCGGAAGGCATTAGCATTCGCCGATAAAAGCTATATGGAGCACGAGTTTAACGACCAAATGCACATAGGAAATCTATAATTTCCTAATCAGACAGCAGCTGAAATGTGGGCATAACGACGACGGTAAAACTGTGTTTATAATCATACGTGCAGGGTAATAATTTAGCTTGTTTGAACTAGATTCATTTATTTAACCTGACTGAATATTATTAATATGTCGGGTTAGACTATTACATGGTAGGCCTAGTGGCATAATTATTTTGCTCACGCATAAGTGGGACAGAGATCATAAAAGAGTCGGAGGCCAAAGGTTAGGAAGCATGTTGAAAAGGGTATATAAGATGGTTGCTGAAGAGCTCAGAGCATTTCGTTCTAAATAAGTCTATTTTAAATCGTTGATTCACAGTAGTTCTGCTTGGATTAGAGGAAGTAAGCTAGGTGTAAATTTATCTGAAAGGAGAGCGTGAGAAGAGACTCCGGCAAGAGACCAAGGTTTTGGTAACCTATATAATCTTCTAGCCTCTCTTTCATCCGAGCAGAAGACACTTCCATTCGGCCGTTAAGATTTATTTCATCTAATAACATTCTTCCACTTCATTACATATTATAATTTTATAGTCACGAACAACAAATATACCCTGAATCTAATCTAATATTTTATCACCTACTGTGCTGGTTGTGGATGCTGGTTAATTAATTATAATAGATTAAATACTCTGTCAAAGCTAGCGTTTCCAAACACTTAAAATATCATCAAATCACAACTAGGCCTATATATATAAATTATATATACCGTATACAGAAATCAAGGTCTTGTGTGTTCAGGGATATCGTTACATGCAGTTAAACGCATGTGTTATTTAACCACAGATTTAAATGAATTTTATTTTGTTACCGTTTGTCAGCTATTGTTATATTTCGCATTTTTTCTTATGTGAAAACAATGGCATATGTATTAAAAATTTACTATATTCTTCCTCATCTCCATTGAGGTTTTAATTTGGCCGCTGATCTTTGTTGAACGTGATAGAGGAAACAATATGACTAGCAAGATAATTTTCTTTCCGGGATCACCAATCCAATGAAAGTGGCGAAAATGCACTTTAGTTTAACTTTTAATAGACATGAAAATAGGCGCCAAATAATACATAAAAGTAAAACATCCTGATTTAATCAGTTACACATTTATGAAGATTAGACAAAGTGCTAGACAAGGTTTAATATCTGGAATACATACCTACAATTAAATAAATCAGCCACGAAAGGGACAAAGATTAACTGCTAGTGCAAAGTAATGATAGGAAACATATGCAATATCCTTTTACATTAATTCTTGTAATGGAGGAACTCGATCCGGAATGTTACAGAAAGCTGGTCGTAAAATTATCGACAAGACCACTGGTTAGTGTTACAGCCACGGTGGCATTTTGCGTTGATATCTGGTTCTCTTGCTTGTCAGATGGTGGTGGAACTAGTTGGACAATCAGAAGGAAGTATGTAATTAGAAGACCAGTAATCTATGAATAGACAAAACAGGTAACTTAGATCGTTAATGAGAGAGTATAAGAACAATAATCATGGGGAAAGATGAATAAGTAGGTTAATCGCAAGGAAAATAGGTTATGGCGACCTGCCAGCGGTCTAATAACACGGTAAAGAGCGCTTTCGTTGACGTACTAAACGTCGCTAAACAAATTCTTTGCAGCTACACTTAAGATAGGCTACGTTGTCAATGTTCGCATGCTTAGCATGAAAAATAGACCTGCAGTAAATATTTACGTCTTTGATTCATTTGATTCATTAAGTGTTAAATTTCCCGTTTAGTCGTTTTAAGCGTTTGTAGTAGGTTTCAGACAGCGAAAAAAGTGCAATCTTAAGAATTACCTTTAATTTTGAAACTGAGATAGCTTTCCCTGACTTACCGTTAGAATTGTGTTTCGATCAATTACAAAAATTCTCAAGACGCTAAAACCAATCGGTTCTCCACATAAACGATTGAGAAATGTGTTGACATAAAATAATAAAATATTTCTATAAATATTTCATATAATCATTTAAGATTAGACTCAAGACACACTACTTGAAGCTGGCCTATGGGCCGTGTTGAACTTGTCAAAGGGCCCTTGTAACGGCATGTGTCGTGTTATGGCGCTGTAGAAATCGTCGTGATCATCATCATCATCATCATCATCATCATCATCATCATCATCATCATCATCATCATCATCATCATCATCATCATCATCATCATCATTTCGTGTAGCGTACAGCTGGAAACGGACTATTTTAATCAGAGTAACGAGACAGCATTCGATTTGTCAGCAACTTGATATCTGACGATGTCTCCCCGATTACATGACCACAACAAATTGAACATAGAGGGCTTAATTACTGTTAGCCATCGCAAAGTGGGTGTTAATGCGCTTCAAGACACAGAGACAACACAAGATTATGCCGACAACAATCGCATCGTAACAATACTTGTCTGTCGAATACAACCCAACCAATTGTCACTTGTTTCTTATCAAAAGTTATAAAGCGTCAATAAATGTACTGAGTATAGGCCCTACTTCATTCCGTCGCAGGGCAGTCTGTAATCGACCGTGAAATTAAAACCCTTGTATGTAATTGCTTCACTGAACTTTTTTTATTCCTCGAACGGCGGAACATGATCGTTTGATGGATGTATGCGTTGTATTTGTTTTATTTACGAAGTTCAAGTGAGCTAAACTTTTAAGCGCAATAAACATGTTTTCTTATACTACCAAAGGAATACATATTGTCATAGTCCAGATCTTAAGATTTTGTATATCGAACAATCACAACCATAAGACAGATGATCGTGGCATTCAAATGCTGCAAAGCGCTCAAAGTAAAATATAAATATCCTACAGAAAACGTGTAGACATACACAAAAAGGTTTAGATTCATTTATTATACCTGTCCAATTGTTTCC
This sequence comes from Allolobophora icterica, assembly GCA_963556255.1. Lineage (NCBI taxonomy): Eukaryota > Metazoa > Annelida > Clitellata > Crassiclitellata > Lumbricidae > Allolobophora > Allolobophora icterica. The sequence goes on along the minus strand of OY744602.1, from coordinate 67,952,990 downwards.
GTACTCAGATTCTTTAGATCAATATCGTGAATTCTCTCGTAGATTTTATGAGCCTGCGGATACACCAACAATTCAGGACTGAAAAAACTCACAACGAGATCAAGCAAAAAGAAGAAACAACATGAAAGAAGAAACAACTGCGATTTGAATTGCATTGAGCCAAATAATTGTCATCATATCATTCGTAAAACTCGCAGTCTCGCGATGTTGACAAACACGGACTATATTGCCATGACCTTGACAATTACACAACATACATTGAATAATGTACAGAAAGTTGTCAAAGACGGAAGTTTAAGACTTCCGTCTTAATCAATATTAATTATTTATTTATCCTAACAGTGACAAAGATATGGTAACATAATGTCAGAGGCCACAAAGCCGCTTATTAAAATCCCTCAATTATCAAGCGCTAGCAACAAGCGTGATATGGCACTGCATTTTACCATAGAAGAACCTGCTCACTTTAATTAAAGTCCAACTTCTCTGAATCTGAACATCTTTATATTTTGCTAAAGTAATTAATGTCCGTTATTTTACCCTTTTGTCTATATAAGCTTAAGTGCACATCAGGACCTTTGTCGAATGATCTAAAGTATTGACAGAACTGTTTTCGAATGATTTCTTTTTCCGTTTCGCCTCAGTCCTACATTTCATACTGATTTGAGGTGAGTAGTGACTGGGGACGGGGAGAGTGAGATAGGAGGGGGATCGGGTAGAGCGGGGTAGCTGGACAGTGAAGCGTGCTCGAAAGTACTGGGGCTGGTAGCAATGTAGGGAGTTGTAGGTTAGCGAAAGGACTTTGAAGTGGATGCGCTCAGGAATTTTCAGCCAGTGGAGTACTTTCTGGATAGAGTGATATGATGATGTTTAAGTGTCCTGGTGGCCGCTCGGGCTAGTGAGTTTTGGATGAGTTGTAGGCAATTAATTTGGCTGGATTAGAGGTTGACGAAAAGGGAATTACAATGACCAAGCTTGGAATGAACAATAGAGGTAATAATACTAGAAGGGGTTTTAAAGTTAAGCATGGGTCGAATGCGGCTTAGGTGATGATGATGCATGAGGCAGGTGCGCGAGGGGTTGTAGATGTGATCATGGAAGAAGAAACGTGGATCCATGTTCACGCACAGGTGAGTCGAAAAATGAAAGTGTGAGATGAAGATTTGGTGCGTAAGTGTATGGGAGTCGGAGATTGAAGACCGACCAGCCAACTTGTTGCATATTGAACAACTTCACAGGGTTTCATGGCGCAGTGTCTAAAGCAGTAGTTCCAGTCATGGTACACTTGTGTCGTTTATAGCGTAGTACTTCTGATGATAGTAATGTTGTTGATGGTGGTGGTGATGTTATCAGTAGTTGTAATGTGGGCCTATACTTTTAAGAAGTAGGCCTAGTGTTACTGTAAGCCTAACGTGAGGTATTTGCTGCGTAATATTTGTGTAATGTAACGACAAAATGTGATAGGGCTGCATCACCATATCACATTGCTTTACATTTAATTAAATGTGTAAAATAGATACAGGAATTTTATAGGTGAGAACACGAACAAGTTATTCTAAATTTAGGGGCAGCAATAAAAACCACCGTGGCGCAAATAGTCGAATACTCAAATTTTCAGGTTCGCATTATTGACCTTGTCGTCGCGGAGTAGTGCTAGGGCCGCGAATTTCTCATTATCGGAGGAGACGTCGAAAGCCTGCCTGTTGGGGCGGGGTAGATTTCTCATTATCGGAGGATACCTCGCCGTCTCTTGTCGCCGTGAGGCAATGGTTGGGCCGTAAATTTCTCATCATTGGAGGAGACTCCCACGCCTGCTTGTCCCACGTTCCACTCAGCTCCAGGCCACCATTTGACAAATGGTTACAGCAGGTTATCTCCCAGACTCTTTCCAGAGCATCGAACAGCTTTGTCAAAGAGCCGACTCCCGTCTCTCTTCAGGCATCGTCAACGAATCAGCACACGTTCTACACGGGCTACTGCCACCCATAAAACCCACTTTATACTCACTACGTCCTCGAGCTCATAACATAATGATGCCAAATGCAGACTTTTTGATAGGAAAGACATTTATCATAAGGATGATTTACACTTGATCTGAACACGGAAGATAGGAAGAAAGTAGAATAAACTTGATAGGCATTGGTGACAAGTCGGTCCAACTTGTAAAGCAAATACTATAACAGTGTAAACCAAAGTGCGGTTAGCTATTAGTACAATAAAAGATATACTTACTTACTTACTCATCGCTGCGAAGCAATGGTTGCCCCGTGAAATTACTCTTTCGAGAAGCCATCGTCATTTGTTCGTCGTGGTTACTCATCGCCCGATCCCCTTCGCCATCGCGCCACCCACTACTTCGTCATCACTCTGATTCGACACCTTCATTCACCGCGTATCGCTCCCACCATCGCAGGGGTCCACTTACGGTATTATGTGTAGCAGTTCCGTCTTAAGGCTTGGGCACGCTAGGCAGTCGCCAGGAGGGCCCCTACGATTCTAGGGGACCTCAAATTAAACAGACCAAAACAATTAATTTGTGCGTGACCTCCATGTGCGGCAGAAGTGAAACTTCTTAGCTATGAGTGCAAGGCTTGCTCAAAAGTTTGTGTTGATTAATCTTCATTTTACATTATGTTTCTTTGTGTTTTATTGATTTTATTACAAGGTGAATGTTGAAAATAAAAATTAATCTGTAGGTCTACTTTTATCGACCATTTAATTTTTATCCCCGTGGGTGGCTGGGGCTTCAGTACACTGCTTTGCCCAGGGCCTGCAACGCTGTTAAGACGGTACAGATGTGTAGTTTATTTAGACAAACTCGTGTGTATTATATATGCAATTGAAGTTTTAATTGTTAACGTTTTTTTATGAAATTATAATATTTAGATGTTTATATTGTAGATGCTTGTGTTTATATAGAGCAACTTCGTTTTTATGCATAACTTAGATTAATAATAACCGTCTATTAAGTTCGTCCTTATCATTTTATCTTATTTCCGAGCGTTATTCTCAAACTGCTTCATGGCTTCCGTTTGGTTAGTATAAGAGGATTTCGTCGCCTGAGAATTATCTTGTCGTATCTCCACTTTTTTTCGAAAAGTAGTTAAGGGTTGATTTGTAGCAGAATTTTTTTGATCTTTCTTCAGTTTCAATGGCTAGGAGATACGATAGGTCGTTTTAAAGATATTCAACAAAATATACTGTCGTATCTCCTGTTTTCAGAAACATTTTATCGTATCTCCATACAGCATTCATAGTGTAGCAGTCTCTGTTGTTGTATGTCCACAGAAAGCTCGTCGCTGATTGGACGCGCAGGAGATACAACAGTATAAACCTGTGCGCTTAGCTGGACTATAGTGTCGCATATCCAGACAATTAAAAGTTTTTCTTTTAAAAATCCGGACTATATAAATGAATATTTTAACGAAAACACCCTGTAATAATTGGTCGTTGCTTAATTTAATCATTTCATGTCTTTGTTTTCAGAAAGATGGTTTGTAATATTTGTAAATCCATTTTATACAAAACTTTCACAAATTTCAGAAAAACAACTATAATTGTTAATTTTTTAAATGCAATATCTTTATGTTATGTTGATGTTTTAATATGACGTCTGGTTGTGAACTGTAATTTGACAGTGCCCTACTTATTGCATTGAATTTCTCATTTTTCCGCAAAATGCGGCCCAAACTTCTACCTCGTTTATCTCGGAATTTTGGAAAATGGAGATACGCTAAGATAATTCTCAGGCGACGATTTGTTGAAGTCGCGGTTATCAGAGGAAGAGCACAACATGACGAGTGTAGGCAGCAATGGCTCAGCGTTTATTAAACTTTAATTCAGGTTCCCTTTCTAATACACTGTATTGTAATCAATTAGAAAAATTAGCCAACAAACAAAGCGTTATGAAGTGTGGTTGATTGTAAAGCGAATTCATGCGAATATGGAAAACAGACAGACGTTAACGGATCGAATAAATTAATAAATGCATTAGTAGTTTCCGATCGTTACTTTCTGACGCCGGAAATGAACAACGAAGCCAAAGATTTAGACCGAAATCATGGATCAATACAGAGAATCGTAGATCAACTACAGAACAGCATCCACCAAGAGAGCTTTATGCATGCCTAGATCAGGGAAGCGTGTCTGTGGGTAAGCGCATCACGACGGACCAGCATAAGGAGTCAGCAACAATGGGCAACATTAGCAGCTGGTTTGGGTCTGTCTGTGGAAAAACTACAGGCCATTTACCCCCAACTCAGCCCTCTCATGAACAATGTATGAGTAGCAGCGCTAGTTGAAAGGTTAAACAAATATCCTGTTTGTGAATTACTGTGGTAAAGAACCACCCGGAAGATCCTTAAAATAAATATACCGGCCTATATAAACACTTATTCAGAGGAAAATCATTTTGTCTCAAATATCCACATGCATAGAATTGGAGAGGATTTTCAACTTATGAGGCGCTGATGATTTATTTAATGTGCCTTAGCAGAAATTGGATACCGTACACATGTGATGATTCTGATGACTATATACGTAACATAAAAATTCATCAATTTTCGAAAATACCAATCCACCTAACACTTAGCATTCATTCCACTATTTTTATTCGAAAACAAAAGGCAGCACCGCAAGCTGAGTATTTAAAATGTGTTCCATCGTTTGTATTACTGTGACTGTGATTGCATATCACCTGAATGAAACTTCAACTTCAAACTCGAGGAGTTTCTATAGAAGCGCTCAAGCAAGTCTGATAAGCCTAGCTTTTACTTTGCAAATTGAGGAGCACATTTCCAAAATTCACTCAGTCTAATGCTTATCAATATGCTATGAGTGAGTTTTGGAATTGTAATCCTCAATTGAGAACATTGTTACTGCTATGTAGTTTATACTTTAACATCTTACATCATGGTTAATTGACTTCTGTTGACTTAGTGTCTTACCATAGCTATTCTATTACCAGTCATATTTGCATTCACAGAGCCATGTGATATTGAAAGATTGCAGAGTGTCCAGTGTAGAATTTCGGTGCAAGGGTCAATATCTACTTAGAAATGTAAAATGGTTAATCGACTTACCGCATTATTCACAATAATTCCGCCGTAAGAAACCACCGATAGTTCAATCACGCTATACAAGAACCAGAAAACTGAGAGAAAGAGAAGTATCGGAGTACTTGTAAGGGTTTTGTTCCATATTAAATTGTAAAGAGTCGCAATCACAAGAAATATGAAGCCACTGACGTATGCCGCGTTGCTGAGGCTGATAAATTTGTCAGCCTTTGAGACAAGACGACTCAGCATCTGATGTTGTCGTCGCAGATCTTCAAAGCTTTCTTCAAAGGAATCTGAGTTCTCAATTGATTCGCGGAATTTGCGGTTGCAGATGGTGAACTGGTGGGAAAAGATTGTAGCAATGAAAAGATTGAATATCAAAGGAAAGTTAGCTGCTCCAGTTACGTAGATTTGCATGGACATATACAGAGCTCTCAGGATTCGCACTATGCTGTCGTCAGGAAAAACTATGGTTCTGATTGGAGCTAATGTGACATCCATTGCATTATTGTCGGTTGCATAGTGGACATAGCCGACAAATACAGTGTTAATAGTCACAAAAATCCATGCCACAGTTGCACACAATATTGCGTTTCCACGGACGCATTTGTACCAGTCCAGCGTGAGTTTCTTATGGAAGTGTTGAAGTAGTGTAAGCATTCTTCCAGTGCTACAGGCTCGATAACAGGAGGTTTGTGCCAAGGTACACATGAGGGTCCAAACAACAACGATCAATTTCCATATGAGATAATAAGAAGGTTTGTCCTCAGGAGAAAAGATTGTGGCTAACCGGATCATGTTTAGCCACATGGCTATCAACACAGCAAATGCATAGACATGACTCGGACTCCTAAACTTCGGCAAAGACCACTTGCTACGATTGCTGTTGCTGGCATCATTTTCTTTGTCTTTTAAGAAGAATAATCCAAAGATTCTCATTGAAGTAATGAGAGGTGAAAGGGTTTTCAGCATTTCCGTCTCGTCAACCGTTGATCCCTGTGCGTCATCGCCGATGCCTGTTTCAGGCATGACCATAATGACATGATTCTTATTTGCCTGAGGACCAACTTTTGATCTCTTCATTCTGTTATAGATAGAATGGTTGCAGACACCGAAACAGACTCTGATCGTCTGAGAAGCTTAGATATGTCCTTCTCATAAATACCTAAACAGATGGGCTTAAGAACAATTCGCGATGCCTCCGCATTATCCAGACGATTTCTACCTAACGTTGATCCATTTGGTGCAGGCCACTGTTCATTAGAATAATAATGAATTTACTGCGTAGGCGTGTCGCGCAGGCGCGTATCCAAGTGGAAGTTGTTAATACCCGGAAGCAACACCCATTGATTTATGTTTTTGATGACTCGCAGACTAATATACTAATAAACACTGAAATTTATGACCCTGTGTATGGAGTTAACATCACATTGCTAGCCATCGTTTATTGTCATGGTTACGTACTGCATTAGCACGAAATTATAGATTTTGCCGAAACCGCAATTAACATCCATGGCTCATAGTTAATCAAAATCGACAAAGTAAATAGCTTTCAATGATTGCACAACAATGCACACGTTAATTATTGGATCCGAAGTTGAAGTGTGATATGCATGTGTGTTCACTACATCACCTCTCTCATTCGACCTGCTTTTTAATCAAATTTTCAACGTGATTTTACTTTTTAGAAATGACGAGTCTACAGGTTTAAATAGGTCTCAGGGCGTCCGTATCATATGTCTGTGATTGAAAGATGTAATTGAAGTAAAACATTGAGTTTACGCCGTATTTGTATCACGTGAACTCGCACGCATTAAATTCGTGGGAAAGAAGTTAGCGGTCATTCATAGCTAATCAATATTTTTCTGAATCAGTTACAGTGAGGCTATAACATGACATATATTTTTCTTTATTGAAACCAAAATTATAACAAGCGACAGTACAACAGCTCAAAGCAAATCAAGATGGTCACAAAGGTAGGCCAAGAAGGGAAGACTCCTGCTAGTAGCCTAGGGACACCTCTATACTTACAATTATATTAACAAGGCGAGAACCAACTTGACGGCTTAAGTTACTAGGTAGAATTAATAAACAAAAAAACAGGGTAGTGAAACCAAGGCCGACGCCGACTGGGCAGCGGTGAAACAGAAAAAAACCAAAAGACTCCGCTTAACAGGGGCGGAGTAAATAAACATTAATACAAGACTTAACTACGGAGAATGGCCGATGGCGGGTCAAGGATAGCGAGAAGTATTCTCTATAAGATATTGGCGTGGCTGACTTTTGAATCCTGAGAGGGATCCCACCTGCTGGAGCGGGAGAGGGAGAACATTCCATATCAGCGGTCCTGTAACATTGATAGAGAATCTCCGTGTATTGCAGTGAGAACAGGAGGGCCTATGTTTGCTAGCACTTCTTGTGAAGTGGGCATGGATGTCAGAACCCGTACGATAAAGTCCTAAAGTTAGGGGGCAGAAGGTCACGCGTAAATTTGTACATAAAAATACCAATTTGATAATTCCTTATTTGGCTCATTTTTAATATCCTGTATCTAGCGAAGATGGGATCGATATGGGAACCCCAGGAGGAGTTACTGATAGTACGGACTGCTCTTTACGGTAGAATAAGAGCAGTGTACAGTGAGTTAAGTTTGCAAATGATTTTTAGGATTTTAGATACCTTATTTATCACATGTTCAACACCTACTAAACTATACTTTTCTTTACTGTACCTCTACCTATAGGTAATGTAAATATGGTGTGCATGGCTGTCTCTTCACATGAACAAAGTCCGAAAACGTTTCAAATATTTCTTATATCAGCTGAACACACAAGAAAATCAGCACAACTCTATATTACAATGTACCCTATGCTGTTCAAACTTAAAATCAACTGCTCCATTACCTCATCCCTTTTCGCGCCAACACGTGCACGCATACAACAATTGTACAAACAGCTATTATTAGATATGCAAAGACTGTTCAACACCTGTTCAACCAAGCGTAAACATCAACGCATTATACACACACCTAACACTTCTCTCAATCAAACGTCCTTACACAAAATGTTAATTAATTAAAACTAGTCATCATAAACCTTAACTTACATCAATTTCAATGCTTTACGAAAGCCCGCTCACACGACATTGCTGGATAGGCCCTATCAGTAGTTATAATGGGAGTAGAAGATTCTGGTACACGTTTCCTGAGACTTGTAGGGGCCTAAATAGAACGTAATTCGATCTAAAGTCTACGATCTACGCAAAGGCATTATAGGCAAAGTATGATTTGCCTCGATGTTTATTCTTGCAATGCAGAAACTCCTACAGGAAGCTGGTTGTAAAATTGTCAACAACGCCACTGGTTAGTGTTACAGCCGCGGTGGCATTTTGCGTTGTGCTCTGATGCCCTTGCGTGTCAGATGATGGTGGAACCAGTTGAACAATCAGAAGGAAATATGTAATCAGAAGACCAGTAATCTATGAATAAACAAAACAGGAAACTTAGATCGTTAATCAGAGCTTAAGAACAATTTTGCAGAAGATGAATAAATGGGTCAATGACAGAGAAAAGGTCATGGCGACTTGCCAGTATCCTATTAAAAAAGATACGTAGCGCTTAACTACACTCAAGTGTACATATGTTTACCTAATATAGACCTAAGTAACCAGTACGTACGTCTTTTCTTCAGTAACTGTTATATTCGATATTAGGTCTTTCTAAGTGTTAAGTAAGCTTTATACAGCAAATAAATATGTCGTAAAGCGTGATCTCAAGATTTATCTTCTATTTTCAAACTGAGTTGTCGGTTGCTCTGACTTACCGTTAGAATTGTGTTTCGATCGATTACAAAGATCTTCAGTACGCTAAAACCAATCGGTTCTCCACATAAGCGATTGAGAAATGTATTGATCTAAAAAAATTATAAATTTGTCGTTTTTTTGCACAGTTGGAAACGGAGAAACAAAGTCAGCAACATGATAAGTAATCTGAAAATTAATTATTATGAGCTGGGAGCGCCTCTGAGTAGGCATCAGGTATCTTGAAGAGGCACTATATCAAATCCTTAGAATGAATGAATGAATGAATTAATTAATGAAAATGTCTCGCCGAATATGCGACTAAACAAATTGAATATATTATATATATATATATATATATATATTTCTACACTGTGTCCCGATGAAAAGTAGACCCCAAGAAAAAGTGTTATAACTCGGCCAAAAGGTGTAGCATTTGCCTGAAATTTAAAAAAAAAACAGTAGCCATATTACCACCAAATCGTAACGCCGTTTGGAAATGTTAGTGAGTTTGTCAAGTTTATGAACGTTTGAGATGCAGTACTGAAAAGGGAAAATTTCCAACATACAAAAGCCATAAGGAAGTGAAGTTCAGCTACAGCTGGTGTTCAAAATGTCCTCCTTGTTCACGGACACACGACCGTAGACGTGAACGCTATTGTTTGATGGCCCGGTCGATGATCACGTGGTCAAACAGCGGCCACTCTTCAATCAGGCGCGCCCTCAGGTGATCGACGACACGAATGCGGGAACGATAAACGCGCTCCTCCAGTACACTCCAGATTTGATAGTCAACTGGATTGAGGTCTGGACTTTTGGGCGGCCACAACTGCGGGGATATGAAGTCGGGTGTCTCCCGGGACTGCAGAGCAATGGTATCACGTGCTCGGTGCGCAGGGGCACTGTCTTGTTGAATGTGAAGTAGCCGCCCGATGAAAAGCAGACCCCTAAACGTTTGTCAAAAATTTTTATTTTGGAAATTTCCCCTTTTCAGTACTGCATCTCAAACGTTGATAAACTTGACAAACTCACCAACATTTCCAAACGGCGTTACGATTTGGTGGTAATATGGCTATTGTTGTTGTTTTTAAAATTTCAGGCAAATGCTAAACGTTTTGACCGATTATGACACTTTTTCTTGGGAACTACTTTTCATCGGGACACAGTGTATATATACATAAGAGAGCTTACTTTGTGTGAGCTATTGTAAAGTGTGTGGTAAGACTTTCACAAGGAGACTTTCATAAAGAGAATGCAAAGATAAGCCAACAACAATTGCATTGCAACGATACTTATCTGTCGAATATAACCCAGCCAAATGTCACTTGTCTCAAATACTAATCAAAATTAATTGCTTCGTTGAAACATTTTTCATCTCGGCGATCAGTTGATGCATTAAGCTTAATTGTAATGAGTTTTAATTCTCAAATTCCAATGAATGCAAATTTTAGGTGTAATGAACGTGTCCCCAAGCGTAGACTCTTTATAGCCTTTACAGCCCCTATCAGTGATCCAAATATTTTGATTTTATATCAGACTATATAAACACAAAAAATGGAGCCCATTCACATTTTTTGCCAAAATGAACAAGGCTGAATTTATAAATAATCTATATAAGTCGAAAAGGCCTACACAAATGAAGTTCGCATTCATTCTCCATACCTGTCCAATTGCTTCCGCACTCAGATTTGTCAAATCATAATCATGAATTCTCTCGTAGATTTTATGAGCCTACGGAACACAAAAGATTAACATTTGAAACAACTAACAACGATCCAGAGTAGGCCCCTAAAATAAAGAGTATTATGAAGAATAAACAAGTGCGAATTGAATGCTAGACAACATTATGTGCACATTGAATAACCTAAAGACTGTTTCACAGATGACTCTATTTCCTTCCAAAATAATGAACGAGAAACATTGTCAAGTCAAAGAGACCTGTGTGTTTAACCGATATGAATCATTTGGTAGAAACATTTTTCTCTTCGTATATTGTTCTCAAAATTAATTGGCCAAGAAACAAGGTAACGCAGCATGGATCATAGTCCCGTTTAACTGATACTGGTAATTAACAAGAAATTTTGAAAGCAGTATTTGAAGCAGTTCAAACTCGTTTATTTTCGTGCGTCCGTGACTTTCTGTTGTGTTTTTTTTACCTCATGTCTCACTTGCCCAACATATTTGTAATTACGCACCCAACATTTACATTAATAACTTTCCTCCGCACAACCAGGAATCGGTGTGTCGGGAATTGACTTGGAAATAATTCAGAATGAGAAACCGGTTTGTAAGTTTTGATTCTGTTTGCACAATATTTGCAATTTATATACAAAAGATTCTTCCTATAGTCATGATCATCGATGCGTATGATACTGTCCCGCAGCAGAAACACACTCCAAAACAACGCTCACAAAACAAGCACAGTCACACAATCATATCCCGACGTATTCCCGTGTTATGACTTAAATATTTCAAGAAAATGCCTAACAGTCAACACATCATTTGTCTTCATCGAAAAGTCTCCCACTTGAAATTAGATCTTTACCCGCAAAAATAGCTCAGAAAACGTTTTCAATTCATCTTAAGGCGCACCATTCTAGATCAGTTAGATAGCCGTGAGACAGCGCCGTTGTAGGATTTTTAAAACGCGCTATGTAAGTGTTCAGATGCACACATACCATATATCTACATCTGTACAACTTCAAAATGTCTGAAACATTTGCCGTTATGTCTTTACGATAAACCTTCACAAAGTGTTTGTTTCTATCTTTGCAATAAAGCTCGAGAACAGAGGCGGCGCTACACCAGGGCGAGCCAGGGCAAATGCCCTGGTAAAAAAGCCTTTGCCCTGGTCGTTGCCCTGCCAGAATTTTTACTCTGTCCAGTGTCCACAATTTGTTCGGGGCATAAATCGCCCTCTGCACTGGTTTCTTGTATGACTGCCCTGGTTATGCCCTGGTTATAAAAAATGTCTGGCGCCGCCACTGCTCGAGAATAACTCAGACACTAGGCCTATAAAATAAAACACCAACGCTTGGAAACTTCGAACATCCTATACATTTCCAATTCATTTGTATATATATTCTTTAAAGAAGCTCTTTTCATTTATATACACATATACTGGCATAAACAGTAACGCTGTTATTTATGCAGTATATTTTTTACACAATTGGTAGACTTATTTCGCTTAGTCGCCTTCTGTGAAAGTCAGAGTAGGCCTATGTGCATTGAACCTGATAACTTCTACTGCACGGTAATTTGTTTTCCAAATACAAAGATGAAAAAATCTTTAAAAATTCACCGTATTCTACATCTACAGTAAAATGTTCATATTATTTTCATGGCGCACTGAAAAAATCCGTTAATGATGCATTTGTTGGCTACTCTTCACTTTGCCAATTATGGTAAAGTAACGATGATAATCATGACGGTGGCGGTGATGACGTTGGTGTCGGTTGTAGGGATCGGATCTATGAAAGTAATAAAGAAATATGACTCTGTGCCCCAATAAAGGCACATATCACATAAGGTTTGCGTTATGTGTGAAGAGAAAATGTGATAGGCCCTAGGTCAATATATATCTTACGCTGCATCATATTTCATTAAATGTATTTAAATGGATACAAGGTTGTTTGAGACAGCAATACCAGCAAGGTATTTTCGGTCCAATTCTCAGATTTAAAATGGTTGGATCATTTGGATGGTGAAGAGTGGGCGAATTTACTTGACTGGGAGTATTTTAGACAGTTGTAGGTTCGGCTTAGGACTTTGAAGCGGATGCGCTGTGCTCAGGAATTATCCACAAATGCAGTGATTTATGTGGATGACATGGTGACGTTGTTCGTCCTGTTTCTACTGTCGATCGCTATCAAGTGACGAGTTGAGGCAGAAATGGATCGATGTGTGTAAACCACGTCATCTCGGTCTAGTACATTAGATGGTAATCGATGAGACCATTTAGCCAACAATGAAGCGCTGTGGGTTGCGGTTAATTGTGAAGCGAAATCAATGTGAATAATAAAACGAGAGTTAATGGAGTCCATTAGTGAACAAATCGAATTGTCATTTCCGTCCTTACTTCGAAAATAAACGACTAAGCCGCAGATTTTGGACCGACATCTGAGAATCAATGATAAAAATCATAGAGAACGTTTCCGGCAAATTAGTGAGAGTTTGCCAGAAACTCTCCACCAACAGAGCTTTAGGTGCGTCAGCGAAACGCGTTTCTCGCGCTGCGCAGTGAAGTTATTGAAAACTGGGCGAGATTGGCCGCTGGATTGAAATTGTTTTTTTTACAGTGCTTTCAATCTAGAGAAAGAGGTTCCAGAACTGAACAATATGTTCCGGAACTGAACAAATATGGACGGACAAAAATCTCGAGAAAAACGTGATTGGGAGTTGGGAGGGGTCTCAAGACTCTCAATAAACACTGAAAACAGTTCACAACACTTAAATTAAATTAGAATAACTAAATTATTGTGTTTATTATTAAAATAAATTATTTTTTAGTAGCTGAAAAATGGTGCCGGAACGCCTTTCCAGTGCGTTCCAGCTGAAAAAAGCACAGTTTTTTAATGCGCAACACCATTCTCTCTGGTAGCGTTGTTTCTTCCTTTTCTCACCTTAAATCCTGCTTTTTCTCTTCTGGTCTCTCGCACTGGGAGCGGCTCTGAATGGTCTAAATCGCGAGAGGCGCTTTATAAATGGCCATGTACAATACAATTCAAAAATGCATGTCTTGTAAGCCAACTCAACCCTTTTTAACAATGTGCGAGCAGCACAGCTACTTGAAAGGTTTTAAAGGTGTTCTGTTGGTTAATTTCTGCGGTTTAGCTTCAGCCTGGAGATCCTCCAAATACAGACCAGTGTAACATTCAGTGAAGAAAATATTAAATTTTTTCTCAGATATCTACATGTGGGGCTTTGTAGGACTATAAAACTTGAAGAAAATGTCCAACTTACAAACCGCTAATGAGCTTGTGAAAATGCATTTTAGCAGGTAGGCCAATTGGACGCACTAAGAGCAATAATCCTGAGGAGTTAGAATCTTGGTGAAATTTTTATGATTTTTGATGGGTTTAACCATGATATGCCGTAAAATAATATATTAAATAATAACAAAGAGTTCTTCGGCACAGTTTCAAATGATACCACACAAATAAAAGCACATAAAAATAACCAGGTCAACCCACTGCGACGGTCTACGAGGGGTGCATAAATGCAGGTTATAAAACCTTGCATTGACACCCCTATTTTCCAAAATCCACCAATAGACATGGCTGAATTAACAACAAACTGTATAAAAATCATGTTATTGATACTGTCTCAATGTATTAGCACCCTGTTTTCTTGTGATCGGATTCTAATAAGTTATTTTATTTAAGGCATAAACTGCTGGCACTCGACACGGTGTTATTCATATTAAATCGAGTTATATAATTATGTGCCTATGGCATTCAACTGGATAAAAATTTATCTGCTGTGAAATTGTTATGATGTAATGTAATACACAGTCGAGTTCATGATTTGTGCATATCTGGCAAATAAATTCAGCAAATTTTCGTAATTTGGTTGATGAGCTTTGGATGTTTACGAGTTTTACATTTCAATCATGTGGCCATTAAAACTGGACTGGTAGAAATGCGTGAGCATATACAGAGCTCTCAGGATTGCCACAATGATAACAAAATGGCGTTTCTCCAGGAAGTGCTTACAGTTCGCAGAGTTACGCGCGTTGATTTTATTCAGACGAAACCGACAGGGACACTGAACAGTGATGTTAGCAGTAAGAGCCGGGTTATTACTTTGAAGGGTGACCTTCTATGGAGTACCATTGCACCCAGTATTCACTCAGCAATCAATTCTATATTGCTCGAAAGCAAAAGATGCAAACGTTATAGCTAAGTTATTAATTAAGAATGTATAACCCATCGATTGAATTGATGTGGTTGTAGCTGCTTCTGAGCCGAATGAACCAGCTTGAAGAGATTCTACACGGGTGCATAAACAAGTCTGATACATTTAGCTTTTACTTAGCAGTTTAAAAGTTGTTGTTGCTGTGTGTGTGTGTTCTACAGCGTTTACTTAATATGCAAAAATAAAGACTACCTTTCATCAGCAAAGTTTTGACGCAGAGCGCTTTGATACAGAAAAATCGCTGATTGTCCAATGCTAAATGCTTTAAGGAGGCATTAATAGAACCAGAATTTCGGTTTTCAAGAACAAATACATATACCCAATTAAAAAGTTAAACAAATTCCACACGATGACCAATAGTACCTGGTGTTTGAAAAGTTTGGTATTTAATGTATTCTGTGTTTAATATAGAACAAATCTCATGCTCCTATATCCGTCCATTGTAAAGGTTATTACGTCTAAACTGGCTATTAGATGTAGACGTGCGCATAAGCTACAATTTATCTCTAATTTCCAATTATTTGGGATTTAATTTCGCAATTCTCAGATACTAGACATTGTCTTACGAAAAGCTTTTCTTTGAATAGTAAAATTAACATTGTTAGTCCCAATTCATTTTATGTAGGCCCAAAAGAAAATCTAGGTTTGATGTGCTAAAATCGTGTATTGATATGCGTTTACACGTGGTTAAAATTCAAATTAAGTGCTGAGAATGACTACGGATTTAAGTGCCAGTGTCAGTCTCTACGCAGAAATGTAAACTGGTTAATCAACTTACCGCATGGTTCACAATTATTCCGCCGAAAGAAACCACCGCAAGTGCAGACACACTCCACGAGAGCCAGAATATTGTGACGAAGATAAATATCAGAGATCTCGTTATCAGTGGATTAAATATGAGGCTATAAAGACACGCAATCACGAGGAAAATCAACCCACTGACGTATGCCGCGTTGCTGATGCAGATAAATTTGTCAGCCTTTGAGACAAGACGACTCAGCATCTGATGTTGTCGTCGCAGATCTTCAAAGCTTTCTTTAAACGAATCTGATTTGTCGATGGATTCGCGGAATTTGCGGTTGCAGATGGTGAACTGGTGGGAAAACATTCTAGCAATGAAAAGATTAAATGCCATGGGAAAATGTGCTGCTCCGTTTAGGTAGAAATGCGTGAGCATATACAGAGCTCTCAGGATTGGCACTATATTGTGGTCAGGAAAAACTATGGTTCTGACTGGAGCTAATGTGACGTCCATTGCATTTTCATTGCTTGAAAAGTGGATATAAGTGGCGAACACAAAGTTAAAAGTCACGAAAATCCATGCCACAATTGCATACAGTATAACGTTTACTCGGACGCAATTGTAACAGTCCAGAGTGAGTTTCTTATGGACGCTTCGATGCAGTGTTAGCATTCTTCCAGTGCTACAGGCTCGATAATAGGAGGTTTGTACTATGGTATTCATGAGCGTCCAAACAAAGACGATCAATTTCCATATGAGGTAAGAAGAAGGTTTGTCCTCAGGAGAAAACATTGTGGCTAACCTTATCATGTTAAGCCACATGGCTATCAACACAGCAAATGCGTAGACATGACTCGGACTCCTAAACTTCGGCAAAGACCACCTGCTACGATTGCTGTTGTTGGCATCATTTTCTTTGTCTTTTAAGAAGAATAATCCAAATATTCTCATTGAAATAATGAGAGGTGAAAGGGTTTTCAGCATTGCAGTTTCATCATCTGTTGATCCCTGTGTGTCATCGCCGATGTGTGCTTCAGGCATGACAATAATGACATGTCTCTTATTTTCTTGATGACCAACTCTTGACCTCTTCATTCTGTTACAGAAGGTATGGCTGCAGACACCGAAGGCAGGCTGTGATAGTCTGAGATGCTTAGATATGTCTTTCTCACAAATGCCCAAAAGCGATTAGTTATACAGGAGCATTATCCATCTGATATTATACCTAACGTTGAACCATACGGTGCCGGCAACTGTTTATTAGAACAGTAAACTCACAGCATAGGCTTGTCACGCACTCGCGTTTCGAGTTGATAATTGTCAATACTGTAAAACAACACCCATTGGTCAGCGTTTTCATGACTTGCAGTTTTTCGTTAATGAGCACTGGAATGTATGACCCTATATATGGTGTTTATATTTTGCCAGTCACCGTTTATTGTCGTGGCTACGGGCTGCATCAGCACGAATAAATGATTTTACTGGATCTGCAATTAACATCAGTAGCTTTTGATTTAATTGGGTAGAGTAAATACTGATAAAACACAGAATAAATGATAGCGTACATGAGTAATAATATTGGATCCAAAAGTTGATGTTGAATAGGCATGTGTGTTCACTACGTCACATTTCTCAACCGACCTCTTTTATCCAAATTATGAACGTACTAGTTAGCAGTGATAGGAAAATACTTTTAAAAATATTTTAAGTACAAGTATAAATACTTGCTCACAAAAGTATTTAAAATACAAGTTTAACATACAGTATCATACAAGTATTTTAAATACAAGTATAAAATACTTGCCTGGAAAAAGTATTTTAAATACTAAATATAAATACTTCAGGCCAAAGTTTATCACAAACGATCAAGTCGTATCAAAATGAGACAGAAATTCTTAATGTAGAATATTGAACACTACTACACTAGTTAAAACATTTGTCCAGTTCTGCAGTCATATCGCACTTAGGCATTGGCCTTGATTATCACTGTAGTTGCTCAAAATGCTGGTCATTTAAGCGATTACGTCTTGGTAATGAAATTAGAGATCCTTTGGAGAACAACCTATCACCAGAGGCATACAAGTCTCTAAAAGCTGGTTTCTCAACAGTGCAAAGTGGTCTAACTTCTTCAACAATATAGTTCATGATTAGCTCATTAACTCTGTCTTGGCTGATCAACTTGACTGATTTTGCATTGGGAAAAGCCTGTTTAGAACTCTAGGAACAGCTGGACATGCTGGTAGTTGCTAGTTCATCTACAGTTGTACGTGGCAGCCTCTTCCGAGCTTTTTGTGTTCAGCATAATCGGCGAACTTGCTCTTGTGTGCATTCTAAAACACATTATCAGCATTAGTTTCTAAAGTATAATTTCTCAGCATACCACAATATTAAAATGTTATTTCATTGCTTTTATTGTATCTGTCAGGTTAGTCGGTGTGAAAATGAGAACTGTAATGAAGGACTTGCTCAAGGTGCATACACAGTAACCATTTCAGGCAAGGATTTAATCTTAGCATGTCAAAAATTGCTTTAACAAGAGATATCACTATTTGAAATGAAATCTCACTCACAATAAATAACCACTTTATTAACGGGTTAAGTCACGCAGTTACATTCAAGCATCACTTTCGTCGCCTCGAGGGTGAAAGACCAACAAGTAAGCGGAAACAGCTCATGAAAGTCTGTGAGTCTACTCTATGACTATGAGTGTTTCAAGAGTGAACAATTTTTTATATAGTTTACGGAATTTGCGTCTGAAATTATCATTTGCAAGCTTTAGAAATAAAACTCTTCCGGGACGCAAATACAACTGGAATGTAAAAAAACAGGTAAACAAAGTGCTGAAATTCCGGTAGGCCTACGGGTCGGGCCTTTGGAGCAGCTTCCGAATCTCACCAAATTTTACTGGGTGATAGCTGGCACCGAAAGTCGTCTAACGCGCCTATTCCCGACTTCTGGAAATGATCCGAACATTTTTTTGCACATTTTTTAAATTCTATAAAATCCAATGGAAAACCATCGATTATGATTACGTTTATACCGTCAGTTATTTGAAATTTTATAGCGCAATGAGTAAACAATGACATCATTGAAGAAAACATCGACGTCCTAGAAAAAACAGCAACGAGATTGACGTCGGACAGCAGACCATATGGACTGATCGTAAACACGACGAAGACAAAAACGATTTTTATTCGGCAGCGAATCAATTGAACGGCAAATAACCTTAGATGGAGAAGTACTACATGTAGATAACGTTAAAGAGTTCGTGTACCTGGGAAGCACGTTTACACATGATCTAAGTTGCAAGAGAGAAGTAACTCTGAGCTTTGCCAAGGCCAAAGCTGCTCTCGCTGCTTTAGACAAGATCTGGAAAAGTAAAGAGATAGCGCTGAAGACCAAGCTGGCAGTCCTGGATACTTGTGTGTTCAGTGGAGCTTTGTACGCCTGTGAGACCTGAGTGATAACCAAGGAAATTGAAAGACGAATAATGGCTTTTGAACGAACGTGCTATCGAAAACTGCTGAGAGTCGGATGGAGACGAAAGATGACAAATGAAGAACTGTACAGTCAAATTGGCCCAACAGAAACTCTGTTACAAAAAGTAATTTGCAGAAAATTACAACTGTTTGTATTCGCCTTACTTTATATTACTTTACATTACTCTTTAATTTATCCGTACTTAATGTTCTGTAACATGATATGGGCCTCTACGTATGAATCCAGAGTAAAAAAAACTGGTGACGCTACAGAAAAGAGCAATCCGAATAATTGCTGGGGTACCTTACTGTTCACATACTGACCCTATTTTTGTAGAACTTAAACTGCTCAAATTCCATCAAATAAGATACTTTCAGACAGCCATCTTTATGTATCAATTCACCCATGCCCTCTTACCCCCAAGGTTTACTCACTATTACAACATTGGTGCTGAATATCACTTTCATAATACCAGAGCAGCAAAATCCTATCGCACTATTTTTGCTAGATCAAATATTTGCCGTTTCTCAACTAAATACAATGGTCCCCTGATCTGGAGCTGTGTTCCCACAAATATTCAACTGGTCCCAAATCTTCATCTTTTTAAAAACCAATTACGTTCTCAATTAACGGATGGATTAATTAATGACAATTCATGGAACTGATTTAAACTGGATTACATGCCGTCTTGCAACTGTTAATCTAAGACTATAATGTTCATAATCAAATCACTGTTCACTGTTTTTGTATGCTTATGAATACCTCTGTTTAATCACTTAGTTAAGCATATCACTGTGTATCTCAATCGAACCTCTATCTTCAACGTAATTAACTTACAAAATTGGGTGTCCCTATTAGCGGGATTTCCATCCCTTCTGGGCCTTCCCTTTGTCAACGTTTTCTTGTAACATAATGTTGAACTGATGTATGTTATATCGTTGCAATAAAAATTGATTGATTGATTGATTGATTGATTGATTGATTGATATATGTAGAATGAATGACTCCAGGAAACTCAAGATGC
This sequence comes from Allolobophora icterica, assembly GCA_963556255.1. NCBI lineage: Eukaryota > Metazoa > Annelida > Clitellata > Crassiclitellata > Lumbricidae > Allolobophora > Allolobophora icterica. The sequence continues at coordinate 67,932,973 of OY744602.1, read as the reverse complement.
TAGTTTTTGGCATGATGGAGGGGAAGAACAAAAGAGGAGGCCCTAACAGAGAATGGACAGACGATATCATGACATGGTGCAGAAACGATTCTTTACAGCACCTGAGCCACATAGCAAGAGAAAGAGACACATGGAAGGAAGTGATAAGGAGCGCATCAAGCACCTACGGGCGATGAACCCATGGTTAATGATGATGATGATGAATGAGTAAACGACGTCGTATAAACTTTTATATATGCAGATAATCATTGTATGTTAAGTGTGCGATTATTGGTTATGTGAACAATGAAAATTATGGTTATCATTTGTGTTATAATGATTGTATTTATGTTTAGATACAATACAATGCAATACAGTATTTAAGAAATGTATATATGCCAAATGTCTGTAGTGCGCCTCTTAACAGCTCTTCTGCCTCCTCTGGCCTGTGTCAACTGGACTGGGTCTCCACAGGACAACTCAAGCTGTGGCTCTGTGCCTAGCTTTGCAGTGGCGCTTTATAAACTCGGAATTTAGTATTGTAAAGGAACTTTGGGTGTAAATAATAATTGTATTGTTCATATTTAACAAAATGCTTTATTTTATACTGTCTGTGTGTGAATGACTATGATAAACTGAAGTAGTAATAACTTTTTCAGCAATTAGACTTTATTGTAAAGGGACTTTGAATTAAATAAAATGATACATCACCGGGTAAACTATCACATTAGACTGTGAATAGGCCAACAGATCTAAGGAAAACAATGCCTAAATTCCTATGTTGCAAACAAGTTTTGCCAAACCTTATAACTCAGGACATTATCCACTTACACGAACACAAGCTCATCAAGCATAGTCTATGGAAGGTTGTCTTCCATCAAGAGTGCAAGTCAGGTGCATTTACACTTCTGCCAGAAGATCCAGCAGATGTCATAGAGAAATGGTAAATATGACAGCATACTACCAAAAGCCCTGAATCCAGTACCAGAATGTGAACGTATAAAAGTCATTCTTTATTGCACATCCGTTTCTTAACAAATGCAGTACAAGTAACAGTTAAATGTGTATGTCACAAATGATAACCAAAGCAATACAAGTATTTAATTTAATAAAGTATTTGATTTTGTACAAGTATGCCACAAGTGATAACTACCATGTCATACAAGCAATAATTAAACCCGTGTTCCACAAGTGACAACTAAAATTTAGTAGGGACTAGGGCCTACAAGTAGGCTAATACTAAAAGCGGTTTGCGGTACTGCCGCATTATCCTTACGATTTCTACCTAATATTGATCCACACAGTGGAGGCAACTGTTCTTTAGAATAATATTGAACCTAAAGGATAGGCTTGTCGCGAAGCCGCGTTTACAAGTGGAAGTTGTCAATACTGCAAAACCGCCTCCATTAGTTAGCGTTTTGATGACTTGCAGACTTATTTGTTAATAAACACACATTTATGATCCTTTACATACAGGCAATCGCTAGTCATCGTTTATTGTCATGGCTACGGACTACATTAGCACGAAAATATTCAGTTGGTTGCATATGCAATTAACATCAATGGTCCCAATTTGGTAGAGTAAATAGGGCTCAAAAGAAAAGAATCTATGACAGCGTATGTGAGTAATTGAATCTGAAGGTTGAAGTCGAATTTGTATGCGTGTTCACTACTCCACTGATTTCCTCCGACCTTTTTAAATAAATTGTCGCCGTCGAATTTTTGATTTTGCGTTTTACAAGTAATGAGTCAGCAAGTTTAGACAGGCCCCAATGCATATCTGTATATTTAGTAATTGGCTGATGTACTAGCTGCTAGCATTAATGTTTTCGGACGTCAGTGATGAGTGATCACATATTCATCAGGTACTGACGTCACGTGAGCACTGTTCCTCTAACCTGTGCGCGTGTGCGCGCACACACAGGTAGTGAGACGAGCGCGCACAAGAAAACATGGAGCGTACAGAAAATTTTCATCCAAAAAATGTTATTTGCACATATTTCATACACGTCGTTCTTAATTTTTCCTCAAATTTTCCTCAAAGAAACTGTTTTTGCTCGTTTTTCATACGCGTCGTTTTAAATACAAATGACGCGTGCCACGCCACCAGAGCTTTCTTCTTCCTAACTCTAAATAAATCTATGTAATGGCCAACTTCCGATCTCGTTCTTCCTGTTACGATTTTGCAAGACTCGCGGTTATGACTTATGAGATGATAATTATTTAAAAATAATATTATCAGTTTTATCACATGCATTCAGTCGACATCAATGCAACCATTATAGCAAGAACAATGTATGGTTCTCCTGCCTGGTGGGACCTAGCTGACGAAAAAGACAAATCTCGCCTGGAACGCCTAATGAATAAACTTTAACGATCCGGCTATATTCAGGCCAATTCTCCCTCTATCGCAGAGCTTGCAAACAAAGCTGAAACTGTATTATTTAAAGCTGTCCTGTGTAATGAAAACCATTCACTAAGATGCCTTTTCCCTAACCATCATTTAACTCCCTATTTTCTTAGAAACAGACCTCATAACTTTAACCTCCCTGATAAAGACTCACGAAACTTTATTTCTCGTATGTTATTCGCCAACTCATACTAAGCTATTACTTCCTCAGTTCTATTTTTCATGTACACCTACAGCGTTTTTCCTGTTGTTCTACGTAATAAACGAATATAAAACATAAAACATAAAAAGATACAAAATGGCGCAGAATAAAGGTCTGAAATGAAAACGAACTCCGACTTCATTTAAAAGTGAATGGCTGGATGAGGTCGTTGAAACCGAGTCAACACAATCGCCATGCACGGTGCGATTAAACATTCGTGAAATATTACATTGGAGTCGTCTGCTTGGGTTGCCGTGATGCGAGAACTGCAGGAGATTTTTCAACTGGAAGATTATGGGAGAGTGCATGGAAGCTAGATTCCTTGAAACGCCATCTTTGAAGTAAGATGCATGATGCATGATGCATCTTACTTCAAAGATGGAGTTTCAAGAAATCTAGCTTCCATGCTCTATCCCACAGTCTTCCAGTTGAAACATCTCCTGAAGTTTTTGAACGCTTGATAGATACATCATGTACTTTGAGTTTGGCATTGAGCAGATTAAGAGTCTTTATTCAAAGTACCAAGACTTGCTTGTTGAAAATACCAAAATCATTGATCAATACAATGATTACAAGTTTACAGTTACAGAAAGAATTTAAAGCAAATTGGTATTGAATTTTCAAGATATGTTCAATTTTGCACTTAAGAGTGAACAGTTTCATGATCTTGCAAAACTGATGGATATCGGAGGAACTTTTCTGGAATCCAGTGTGGCTGCGAGCGGGGATTTTATTTAATGAATGCGCTGAAGACCAAGATAAGGAATCGATTAGAAGAAGACTATCTATACATGCTGATGGGCATTAAGAGTTATCATCTCGGAGGAGGCTTCATTGACCTGGACAGAGTCTATTCCGAATGGATAACTGCCAAGGATCGAAGAGAGAAATTATAAAGGTTAGGCCACATTACAATATTTATGTTATATACTTATATTGATATTCCAAGTTTAATTTAGACTTTGTCAATGAGATATTTAAATTAGACACTGGTCTAGAATAATTATTATCCGCCGACTCTGCAAAGCGCACAAAAGTTTTCTGTCCTTGTACAATGTTGCACAAAAGAAATTTTATGCGCACACAGACTCCAAAAAATTAGAGGGAACATTGCACGTGAGTACTTGCGCACTAAATCATTGCTAGGAAGTTAGCAATGAAGTAATCAATGCGCAGGCCATACCTACGGGCTGTCAACCCATGGACTATGAAGAAGAAGAAGAGGAGGAAGAAGAAGAACAAGAACAAGAACAAGAAGAACAAGAACAAGAACAAGAAGAACAAGAACAAGAACAAGAAGGAAGTTAGCATTGTTTCAGACCTAGATATGTTGACATACAATATTGAATCAACTGCTCTGAGGCTATATGCATTACCGACAGTGTTTGATTATGTGTAATAACAACAGTAGGTTTTTGCCCATTGCTTAAGCCTTAGGGTGCACGATATTCCGTGGTTCGCGTGCTGGTCTGTCAACCGAGAAGGCAGGGCTTCAATATGTGATACACGAGGAGGGAGATTTTGATGACGATACGGGCGCGGATGGGAAGCCAGTGAGTCCGCCGCAGTCCGGTTACCAAAGATACCAGAGGTTGCCAGCGGCGAGTGCCTTATAAGAGAGCGTGCAGATCGCTGTTCGCTTCCCGAAGGTGACTTATTTCAGAGATTTAAATTTCCGACTAGCACGGTTGATACACGAGGACCTTAAATGGCGTGGCGCCTATTCAAACGGGCAAAAGTCGTGAAGGATCTCACAAGATCAATTCATTGAAAAATGAGCAGGGTCAAGGCCATACTGTCGCTATATAAAATCGTGTACATTTACATTTACGTTTAGCTAGAATTTTTAAATGAACTCATTGAATGCAATTTGAGCCTAATTGTTTACCATTGCTGCATAACGGCTTCCACATACCGCAAATAATTAGGCAACAGTCTTCATAGTTTCAGAACGATTGTTAATAGACAAACACGACATATGACTACGAGCAAAATATTAAATGCTATTACAATTATTGTAGGTATCTACGGCAGGTTACCAGAAATTTGTATTGGAAAATGTTGGTGTTCAAAAGACAACTTATTATTTTTTAACGTGCAATGTCTATCGTGGCATCCCTGACATTCATTCTTAAACTGTGCCCTGCCCATATGCCAATATGGGGCCCATATTGAACCCATATATTTCTATTGGGCTGTTATAGGGCCGATATGGGTCCTATCACATATTTGTGAGCATGGTGGCAGAGTGTAAATGGCCTGTTTATTGAACTCTTGACGAAAGTCAGCATCAATGAAATGATGGTTCTGTGTTTTACATGGGAATGTAAACAAGATGTGGTTTGTCATTTGCAATTGTTTGGGCACGTGCTATTTTAGTTGTACGCATAAAGCACACAGCTCACAATGGACTGGACAATCAGTGGGTTTGATGCGCGAGCAAACCAGTATGAAAGAAGCATGAATTGCATTAATGTGCCATTGCGTATACAGTTGTATTATTGCTGCTGACTGCGTGTTTCTTTTCTTTGCTTCACGCGCAAGGAACGATATCTGATGCCAATCAAGTAGCAGATCGCCAGAGTCAACATCACCAGCAATCCCACGACAACTGGTAAATAGTGAGCTTAAACAAAGCATTCTTTAAGGATTTGCTAGTAGGTCAATGCAACCATTTTACAGTCTGACCAGAAATGTCCTTATGAACGTATCAGCATTAAAACTAGTTTGCCAAACTATAGAATAGCGGTAAGCGTGCTGGTTGTCAGTTCAAGGTTTGAAGTCTCTCCCTCGATAAACCGATATTTCAATTTATTCGATAGCGCTCCTAGAGCAGTGTTTCCAAAGTGGGTTCCGCGGAACCCTAGGGTTCCGTGAGGGGAAGACAAGGGTTCCATGAAGCTATCGGATACGTGTTGTTTGAATCTGTTCTTACATTTTAAATCAGATTCCGAGGTGGGAAAATTTATTTAAAACAATTATTTTAGTCTTGCAGGCCTATGTTCAACCAAACTATTAAATTAAACTTAAATGTGATAGATTTTAGAAAGAGTTGGCTTAGAACAAGTAGGTCTAATATCCATGTCAAAATTCCACAAGTAGACAAATCAGCCATGAAAAGAACTAAGCTCAACTGCTACTACTATATAAGTATATGTCATTTAGCTAGTTGTAAAATGATCGACGACACCACTGGTTAGCGTAAAAGCCACGGTGGCATTCTGGGTTGTGTTCTGATTCCGTTGCGTGTCAGGTTATGGTGGAACCAGTTGGACAATCAGAAGAAAATAAGTAATCAGCAGACCAGTAATCTACGAGTAAACAAATCAGGAAATTTACATCGTGGATGAAAGTTTACGAATAATATGAGAAAAGACAACCCTGGACTATCTCTCGAAACAGAGGTTTCTTCGCTTCAAATCTCTCGTTGGGTCGCAACAAACCGATCGAACTCCTTGCTCGATATTTCAAGTCTGTCTTTCAAGCCGGCCCATTCGTTGGCTTCCTTAGTTGTCATGGTAACTCGTCTGTCATGCTTGAAATTTCAATTAGCAAATACCAACGACTCTCCCAATGGTTATAAATACTATTTTATAGTTCCACTCTCTCTAGTTAAACGCCACTGTAAATTGATTAGCTTATTCTAAGCCCTAATTAATTAAATCAACAAGTCAAGTGTTGACCCGCTACAAGGTTATACCTCACTGATAATTTATAGCGATAAATCGATAAAATCGGCCTGTTCTATTAATCATCATTGTATGATACAAGGAGAGCCTCTAATTTAAGAGATGCATTTGCAAGAACTAATATACGGAAGTTATCTATAGTATGCGTAGGGCCCACTAATTAGAACTTCATACCTATGTATATAAAAGACAGTCCTAATATTAATATCTTCAAACGCCACTTAAAAAGCTGGTTATTTAATAGCTGATAAGACTGAACAGTGATACTGACTCTGATGAAGTCACAGATATTACTTAGCCTAGTATATAGACTAGTGTGTACTAATGTTTGTTGGTCTCTTGTTTGCTCATCACCAGGCCTGTCAAGATTGGGATTGCTGTGGAATTTACCTTTACTACCTCTACTCATGTAGGCCTACTAATATCAATATGGGGGACCCTTTATAGAGGGATTTTAGTTTTAAGCTTACTATGCCACATGTTACCTATAGTGAGGATTGTTTGAACGATATGGTTCAGTTCTGTTTACTTTTCTTCTTTTTTGGGTTTAAAATACGACTGTGATAATGTAAATAGATAATATGTAAAATTGTTGTGGACCAATAGACGTTATGTTATGTTATTAAAGAAATAAAGTCGTACACCGAGAATTAGCAGGTTAAACGCCTCAATTACTCGGAATGACAGTCGTCAGTGTTAACAGAGTGACGAACTGATCCGATGAGGTTTTCGATTAACAATTACACGACATTTTTTACTTCCTGTTAACAGGCGAGTTCCCATTATACGTATTTGCTACCGCATTTGCTGTGTATATAGTTATAAAAACCTGCGTTTCATTGATCTTCATATAATAACAATACTACGAGCATAATCTAATCGAATGCTATTATCACATCATTATTGCCATGGCCACACATTGCCTTATTCGGAAGGCATTAGCATTCGCCGATAAAAGCTATATGGAGCATGAGTTTAACGACCAAAGGCACATAGGAAATCTATCATTTCGTAATTAGGCACCAGCTGAAATGTGGGTATAACGACGACGGTAAAAGTGTGTTTATAATCATACGTGCAGGATAATAATTTAGCCTGTTTGAACTATATTCATTTATTTAACCTGTCTGAATATTATTAATAGGCCCTATGTCGGGTAAGACTATTATAATGGTAGTGGAATAATTATTTTGCTCACGTATAAGTTGGACAGAGATCATAAGAGTCGGAGAGACTTAGACGCGAAGTACGTACATGAGTATGCTGATTGGAGAGTCGTTGGAGCAGAGATTTCCTATTGATGGGTGGATGTGAAATATTGCTGATAGGTGGAGGCGAAAGATCAGAGGTGAAGGAAACAAATTTTTTTAAATAGAAGGCAGTTTGAAAGAAGATATCGATAAAATGACGGTCAAGCGGACAGCATCCATAGTGTCAAAAATTAATTAGCCTGTGCATCTAATAAATTTGTATCTCATAAACGAGCCACGAACTCTAAATTGCAGATCTACTGTATATGTCCTCGTAATACGTTGCTGTACATCTTGTATTTATAAACGAATAAACTAGGCCTAAGTGAGAAAATAGATTCCTGATATTTCAGCTTTGCTATAGTTGATATAAACTGCGATTTAATTTACCCCACATTCTACAGAGAATGTTATTTGCTCTCTTCATTTGGTTATATTTGACATCGGAGTATGTTAATTCTTGTCTGCTTCTGAAGCCTTTTGGAAAAGATATTGACATTGGGGCCATAGGTCTGCAAGGTAAGCTGTAATGCTAATTGAACTAAAAATAGTGCGCACACGGTCTTAGTCAAAGTCGGTGTCGGCAGCAACGTTTCTGGGTACAGTTTGCAACTGTTCGGTGTTTCGGACATGGAAAGCAGCGAATGACTGGAGTGCGAGGCTAAAGGTTAGGAAGCATGTTAAAAAGGGTATATAAGCTGGTAGCTGAAGAGCTCAGGGCATATCGTCCTAAAGAAGTCTTCTTTAAAATCGTTGATTCATTAATGTAAATTTAGGTTTAATTCAGTAGTTCTGCTTGAATTAGAGGAAGTAAGCCAGATGTAAGTTTCTCTGAAAGGACAGCGTGAGAATATACTCTGGCAACAGACCAAGGTTATGGTAACCTATATAATCTTCTAGCCTCTCTTTCATCCGAGCAGACGACACTTCCATTAGTCGGTTAAGATTTATTTCATCCAAAAGCATTCTTCCAATTCATTATATATTACATAGTCACTAACAACAAATATAACCCTGAATCTAATATAATATTTTATCATCCATTGTGTTGGTTGTGGAATGTGGATGCTGGTTCTAGTAGATTAAATACTCTACCAAAATTAGCATCTCAAATCACTTAAAATATCATCAAATCACAGCGCTATGTATTAGATATATACATATACATATATATACAGAAAGAAAGGTCTTTTGTGTTCAAGGGACATCGTTACATACAGCTAAACGCATGTGCTATTTAACCACAAATTTAAATGAATTTTCTTTTGTTGCAGTTTGTCATCTATTGCCAGATTTCGCATCTTCTCTTATGTGAAAACAATGGTATACGTATTAAAAATTAACTTTCAGATGTTGGCCACTGACAGTGGGATTTCTTTAAGGTTGTCTTTCTCTTTACCGTATCAGATTCTACATTCTTCCTCGTCTCTATTGAGTATTTAACTTGGCCGCCCTTCCGTTTGGATTGACCTTTTTTGAGTGTGACAGAGCACCAATCGAGCACTTCCAATGAAAGTGGCGAAAATACATTTTACTCTAACTTTAATGAAATAGACACCAACTATTTTATAAAAGTAAGACTAAGAATAAGATTTAATCAGTTGCACATTTATGAAGATTGGACAAAGTACGAGACAAGGTTTAATATCTGGAATACATACCTACAATTAGATAAATCAGTCACAAAAGAGACAAAGATTAACTGCTATTGTAAAGTAATGATAGGAAATATATGCCATTTCCTTTTATATTTAACCCAGATATTCCCCACGTCCTACATGTAGGACAGTTAGTTTTTTGTTTATGCAATAATACATAATAACATATCTGTGTTATATATACTCTTTTTTTTACAAGGAAGATGTTCTTCCTGTACGTTGTAATGTTTGTAGTTGACTTTGCCTGCGTTGTCATATCAGAGAAATAAACTTTCAATTCGAAGAAAAGCGGAATCTGAGAAATCGTCGATATGGCTAGAAAGAGGTGGGTGTACACTATTACATGCGAAAATTATAAATATTATAACTATTTCTAAATTACCTACAGCTATGAAGGTATGCATGAAAATTATTAGTCCTTTGTTAGTCAATATTACCAGGCTTTGGCAGGGATCGTTAGTACACCGTCCTACATGTAGGACACTGGGACTATGTACAACATATTAGTTGGAAATTGTTTGTCACTTCATCCAGTTTTTTTAGGGTCAGGGTTAGTTCCAGGGTTGGTATTAGGGTCATTTTGAACAGGTAGGTCTGCCTAGTATGCCAATAGACAAATTTTTATGTTCTTACTGTTGTTATATTTGTGGTATATAGTATTGGCTTACACACTAGTAACGCAATGTATTAGAAATTTTTTCTTGTATCTTTACAGAATGTACAAACTTCATGAAGTGATGGCCATGCTGGAGGATGATCCAGATTCTGTGCCAGCTGCTGGAGTAGACATTGTTATACAGCCACCCGATAACGCATGTGCAGAAGTAACTGATGAGGATTCAGGAGATGAGGAGACGGTAACCATAAACAACCTGCCTCCAAGTCAGTTGCGTGCCGATGCTGAGACGCAACGTCCACCAGATGACGACAGCAGTACTGACAGCGATGATGATGCGCGTCACCTAGCTGCATCCAGTCTTCCTCCAGCAAAGAAGAAGATGAAGGTCTATACATGGAGAAAAGGTGATTTAGCGCTTTCTCCGATTACATCAAGGACTTGGAACCCTAAAGATGCCATTGAACTTAGGGAATCACCAGTTGACCTCTTTCTCACCTTCTTTGATGCTGAGGTCTTCGGCATGATCGTGACTCAAAGCAACAACTATGCAGCTCGCAAGAACAAGAATCTCGACATGACTGTTGAAGAGCTGAAATGCTTCATTGGAATTCTCCTTCTCAGTGGCTATGTTGAAGTACCGAGGCGCCGTATGTACTGGCAGCAGTCCGAAGACACGCACAACTCGTTGGTCGCTGCTGCAATGACTAGGAATCGCTTCGACGAAATTATGTCATGCCTTCACCTTACTGATAATGACCGTCTGGAAAAGACCGACAAGTTCGCCAAGGTGCGTCCATTGTTTGATGAACTGAACAAGGCGTTCCTAGCAAATGGCCCACATGAAGAAAATCACAGTGTCGATGAAGCAATGGTGCCTTACTTTGGGCGGCATGGCTGCAAGCAGTTTATAAGAGGTAAACCGATTCGGTATGGATTCAAGTTATGGGTTGGTGCAACGCGACTCGGTTATGTCAACTGGATGGAGCCATATCAAGGGGCTGGTACAAGGATTGATCCAAAGTACAAAGATTTGGGTCTTGGAGCAGGCGTCATACTTCAATATGCTGACGTGATTTCTTCCATTGGCGATGATCCATACCATATCTTCTTCGACAATTTCTTCACATCGATACCATTGCTGGCAGAACTTTCACAACGGAAGATGAAGGCAACAGGAACGATTCGGGAAAACAGAACTTCAAAGTGTCCTCTTCAGGACACAAAAGCTATGAAGAAGACTGAACGCGGCTCATACGACTTTCGAGTAGCGAAAGATGAGAACATTGTTGTTTGCAAATGGAATGACAATAGCGTTGTGTCCATTGCCTCGAATGCATTATCTGTACGACCGACTCACAATGTTACCAGATACTCACAGAAGAAGAAAAAGAATATCAGCGTCACACAACCTCACCTTGTCCGCGTCTACAACGAAAACATGGGAGGCGTCGACCGCTGTGACCAAAATATCAGCCTGTACCGTATTTCAGTAAGAGGAAAGAAGTGGTACTTCCCTCTGATATGTCACTGTATCGATTTGGCTGAGCAAAATGCCTGGCAACTGCACAAAACTCGCAAAGGATCACTGGATCATCTCCAGTTCCGCCGTCGCGTAGTAACCGCTCTACTGGAGACCAATGTCAAATCATCAAAGGGTGCAGGTAGACCGTCACAGACTGAACATGTCGACTCCAGATATGATCGATTAGACCATCTCGTGGAGCTGCAGGAGAAACAAACAAGATGTCGACACTGTCATCAAAAGTGCACCACTCAGTGCAGCAAGTGCAACATTGGTTTGCACGTGAAGTGTTTCATTGACTATCACAAGAAATAAACCAAGTCTAGATTAATTCTAGGCAGAACTCAAAATAGTCCTAATAATGTCATTTTCTCATTTGTGAGGAAAATAGATCTACATTATTGATGTAAACAAAAATCTATGATCATATTCATATTTGGAAACTGCATGTGTTGTGTGTTCCCAGCGTCCTACATGTAGGACGGCTGATTTCTAAGTAACTACGTACAGCAAACATGAAAATACATTTTCCCCCTCTATTTTGTATTTATTTCTATCAGATTATTCACAGTAATGCCTAAAACTATGAAAAAAAGGCCCGTGGGAACATCTGGGTTAATTCTTGTAATGGAGGAACTCGATCCGGAATGTCACAGAAAGCTAGTCGTAAAATTATCGAAAACGCCACTGGTTAGTGCTACAGCCAGGGTGATATTTTGCATTGATATCTGGTTCTCTTGCCTGTCAGGTCGTGGTGGAACCAGTTGGACAATCAGAAGGAAGTATGTAATCAGAAGACCAGTAATCTATGAATAGACAAAGCAGGTAACTTAGATCGTTAATGAGAGAGTTTGAGAACAATAATTATGGGGAAAGATGAACAAGTAGGTTAATCGCAAAGAAAATAGGTTATGGCGACCTGTCAGTGGTCATATAACAATGATAAAGAGCGCTTTCGTTGACGTACTAAACGTCGCTAGAGAAATTCTTTGCAGCTACATTTAAGATAATCTACGTCTTCAATGTTCGCATGCTTAGCTATAATAGACCCGTAGTAAATATTTAGGCCTATTTTGATTTGGTAAGTGTTAAATTTCCTATTTTGTTTTGTAAGCGCTTAGTAAGTTTCAGACAGCAAAAATAAAATGCAATCTTAAGAATAACCTTTAAATTTTGAAACTGAGATAGCCTTGCCCTGACTTACCGTAAGAATTGTGTTTCGATCGATTACAAAGATTTTCAGTACGCTAAAACCAATCGGTTCTCCACATAGGCCTATGCGATTGAGAAATATATAGATCTAAAATAATAAAATAATGTTGTAAATATTTCGTTTTATTTGTAGTTGTAGCTATATGGACTACCTTAATGGAAGAATATATACTTTACATGACATCTGTCAGCAACTTAAGATCTGAGGTTGCCACTTTCACAGGGACAATACAGACTCATTCCAACAACAATCGCATCGTAACGATGCTTTTTTGTCATATATAACCCAGCTATTGGCCAATTGTTTCATATGAAGAGTATTCAAGCTTCAATAAAATTAATGTTCTGAGTATATATACTTCAGTCTGTCGCAGGCCAGTGAAATTGAAACCGCTACACAATTGCTTCGCTGATCATATAATCCTCAAACAGCGGAGCATGATCCTTTGATGGATGCGCTGTATTGGGTTTATTTATGAAGTTCAAACGAATTCAGGCGCTATAAACATCTAAGTAAGTAAGTAAGTAAGTAAGTAAGTATATCCTTTATTCAAAACCAACTGCTAACCGCATTTTGGTGTACACAGTTCATAAAATTAAGCATATAACATTCGAATGACAAAGGTTTTGCGAGCTAAAGAGTCAGCATTAGGTATAATTCTAGTGTGTGCCCTGGTGCGCAGTGAGTATACAACAGCTTTCTCTGGAGGTAATAACTGATGCAAAGAGTATCCTATATTTGGTAGGCACCCGGCAGCTAAATTCCCTAGTCTTACCTTCTATGCAGTCTCCTCCTACATCAGAAGCTTGCTTTCGCACCTCATTTACATCGCCTTTCTCGCAACTGTTATTACGAGCTGCGCCAACTCTCGCACTGTCGCACACTCTCTTAATCCTAGTGCAACTGCCACTTTAGTGCATTCCTATATTGCAGTCCTACTCGATTATTGCTCCTCACGTAACATTGACCTCCAATCTGCGTTCTTAACGGCCGAATACCTAAATTTGGACTTATATCTAGTTATATGTTGGAGGCCCTGCGCTGGCGCCCTGTCATCAGCGTATTGTATACATCGTTCTCTCCTTAGTGTGTCGGTGCCAGCTGGGCTGTGCCCCAGCGTATTTGCGAGACCTACGCTACCTTGTTCATGGAGCTTGGCTAGCCGCTCCCTTCGTTCTTCTGGGCGGGAGGTGCTCATTGTGCCGTTTGCCCGCACGGCTACTATGCAGAACCGCGTCTCTGAAGCGACATGGATTGGGCTCTTTCTGGACCTGTGCTTGCTTCCAAGAACTCTTTCCGATACGTTTCATACCAGCCGAAAAACTGTCTTATTTGGCCGTGCTGGAGACGATAGCACCTCAGAGTAGCTCCCCTTGACGAGGTGAATGAATGAATAAATGAAGGATTGAATGAAATTGACATGGTCCTGATCATAAGAATTTAAATATCGTACAATCACATTCATAAAACAGACGATGATGCCAATCAAAGGCTGAAAAACGCTCAATGCTGTAAAATACTAATTCCTATGGAAAACTTATATACCTGTACAAATAAGGTTTGGATTCATTTACTATACCTGTCCAATTGTTTCCGCACTCAGATTCTTCAAATCAATATCATGAATTCTCTCGTAGATTTTATGAGCCTGCAAAAACACAAAAAGATTTACGCTTTGAAACAACTGACAACGAGAACAAACAAACAGAATCAATAACATGAAGGAGGAATATGAGCGAATTGAATGGCATTGCAACAAATTGTCATCATATCAGTTGTAAAACTCGCGCTGTTGAAAACACGGACTTAACAATTAATAATTAGGAACTCCTTCACTGATGACGACAATTTCTTCAAATTTAATTAACAAAGACAAGAGTTTAAAAGACTTCATTTTTATATCAATATTAATTATTTATTCATCCTAACAGTAACAAAGATATGTTAACAAAAGGCCAGAGGCCATAATGGATGGATGGCGAAGAGTTCTCAAAGGTACTGCGGCTGGGAGTATTGTAGGGGTGTGTATGTTAGGGACTCTGAAGTGGATCCGTTCAGCGATTTTTCGGCCAGTTGAGTGATTTCAGGACGGGAGTGATATCTTGCTGTTCGGGGGTCCTGGTAAAAGCTCGGGCTAGTGAATTTAGGATGACTTGCAGACGCTTTATTTCCCTGGGTTGGGGGTTGACGAAAATGGAATTACAGCAATGAAGCTTGAGTGAACAAATGAGGTAACAATAGTAGTTCAAAGTCAAGCATGGATGAAATGCGGCGGAGATGACGAACATGCATGAGGCAGGTGCGAGAGTGGTTGGAGATATGATTAGAGAAGAAGAGACGTAGATCAAAGGTAATGCCGCCAAAATTCAGTCTGAAGTGAAAGTGAGAGGTGAAGAGTTGGTGGTAGGTATATGGAAGGGTCGGGGATTGCATACCCAAAACTTTCACAGGGTTTCATGACGCACTGCCTAAAGCAGTAGATCCATTCATGATACAAAGTGACACACAACATAGTCTACTCTTCACGTGTGTCGTTTCTGGCATATTATATATCGTTTTGCAATTTCCGAACATTATCCTCAAATAACTTCATGTTCCGATTGGTTAGTGTAAGGGGATTTGTCAAAGCCATGGTTGTCAGAGGAAGAGCAGCACAGGACAGGTGTAGGCAGCAATGGCCCTCTGTTTATTAACATAAGTTGATCTACGATTTCAAGTTGATCTATGATTTGCGACGAGCGTGTACTAAATTTGACTGGGAAACCAATGGAACTCGTCGTTAAAGTGTTAAACGTTAGTGCAGATGATCCTTTTTAATACACTATAATCAATAAGACCAATTAGCCAACAAACGAAGGGCAGCGAAGTTAGGTTAATTTTGTTAATCAAAATACGAATATGGAAAACAGACAGACATTAATGGATTCAATAAATGTATTAATGTATATACACATTATTTCCGATCGTTACTTTCCTAACATCTGTAATAAACATCTGTAATAAACAACGCCACAGGAAAACTTTGTCTCAAATACCCTGATGCATAGAACTTGGAGAAGATTTTCAACTAATGAGCCTCTGATGAATTTTTGAAACTCCATTAGATTGAAGAACACTAATTTTGATAATACGTCACCGGCAGGCACAGTAAACTTAAGCAATCAAAGCCGGGTTCCTAGTTTGCAGAATGACCGACTGTTATACCCCGTGATCGATCGAGTCGAACTGCTACGATTGACTTGGCTCGGCCGACCATCGACTCGATCGACTTTGTCGACTTGTCGACCTCTCGTCGACTCGATCGACTTGGCAAATAAACGATCGACTTGGTCGACTTTGTCGACTTGGACTGTATCTCTTGGCCATGGGCCTGGGAGCCATGGCGCCAAAGGTGTCAATGCTCACACAAGTTTTGGCTCTGTAGCGTCGAGGCAGAAGTATGCTCACACAACTTTTAGCTGGCGCTTTGTATTTGATGCTTGCTAAAGTAGTTATTGACTTATTGTGCTATAGACGCGTTTCATTTCATGAATATGTAGGCCATGTATAATTATAAACTTTTCCACTGACTGTAAAAAATGACAAAATATTCTTATTGGTTATATCGGATATAATGTATAATTCTATCCATCTTAGGTGTGTAGCCTACTTGGCTGAGGTTAGCTCACGCAACTTTTAAACACTTTCAGAGCCACTGCTCTTGGTCAAAATCGAAGCATTCAGTCCACTCGACTTGTCAAAACGTATGATCGACTCGACTTGCAAGTCGATCGAGTCGAAGATTTCTCGACCGACTCGACTTGGCCGAGTTTCGATCGACCTGATCGAGTGACTCGATCGATCACGGGGTATTCCGACTGCGAAGTACCAATCCACCTAACATTCATTCCATTAAAAATGCGTTCCATCGATTAAATTGCTCTGTGTTTGCCTCTCAGCTTAAATTAATGAACCTTAAACTTCAAAACTAGAACCGTTTGGATGACTACGAATTTCTTTTCCACCGTCAATATCTACTCAGAAAGGTAAAATGCTAAATCGACTTACCGCGTGATTCACAATAATTCCGCCGTAAGAAACCATCGACAGTAGAATCGCGGTCCACAAGACTTTGAAAATTGAGTGAAAGAGAAGTATCGGAGTACTTGTAAGGGTTTTGTTCCATATTAAACTGTAAAGAGTCGCAATCAGGAGGAATATGAACCCAGTGAAGTAAATCGCGTTGCTGAGGCAGATAAATTTGTCGGCCTTTGAGACGAGACGACTCAGCATCTGATGTTGTCGTCGCAGATCTTCAAAGCTTTCTTTAAACGAGACGGAATTCCCGATGGATTCGCGGAATTTGCGGTTGCAGATGGTGAACTGGTGGGAAAAGATTGTAGCAATGACAAGATTGAATATCAAAGAAAAGTTGCCTGCTCCAGTTACATAAAAATGCATAGGAATATGTAGAACTCCAAGGAATTGCACTATATTGTGGTCAGGAAAAACTAGGGTTCTGATTGGAGCTAATGTGAGATCCAATGTATTTCCATTGCTTGAAAATAAGGAATAGGCGAGGAAAACAACGTTAATTGTCACGAAAATCCATGCCACAATTACATACAATATTTCGTTTCCCCGAACGCATTTGTACCAGTCCAGAGTGAGTTTCTCATGGAAGTTTTGAAGTAGCATACGCATTCTTCCACTGCTACAGGTTCTATAAAATAAGGTTTGTGCCAAGGTACTGAGAACCGTCCAAGTAAAGTAACTTACTTTCCAGATGAGGTTAGAGGATGGTTTGTCATCAGGAGAAAAGATTGTGGCTAGCCGGATCATGTTCAGCCACATGGCTATCAACACAGCAAATGCGTATACATGACTTGGACTGCTAAACTTCGGCAACGACCAACTTCTACGATTGCTGTTGCTGGCATCTTTTTCAATGTCTTTCAAGAAGAATAGTCCAAATATTCTCATTGAAATAATGATAGGTGATAGGGTTTTCAGCATTGCAGTTTCATCAGCCGTTGATCCCTGTGTGTCATCGCCGATATGTGTTTCAGGCATGACAATAATGACGTGATTCTTATTTTCCTGAGGACCAACTTTTGATCGCTTCATTCTGTTATAGATAGAATGGTTGCAGACACCGAAACAGACTCTGATCGTCTGAGAAGCTCAGATATGTCCTTCTCATAATACATGTACCTAAGGTAAATGGGCTTAAGAGCAGTTGGCGGTGCCCCGCATTATCCAGACTATATCTACCTAACGTACATCCATACGGTGCAGGCAACTGTTCATTTGAATAATAAATAATTAACCTACAGCGTAGGCTTTTCGCGCAGCCGCATTTCCAAGTGCAAGCTGCTGTCAACACTGGGAAACAACACCCTATGGCTAGCGCATTTGATGATGTGCCGACTTATAAGTTAATGAACACGCATTTACGGGCAATACCATTTTCCAGTCATCGTTTATTGTCATGGCTACGGACTGCATTAGCACGAAAATATTGATTTGGCCGAAACCACAATTAACATCAATGGCTCATGATAAAAATCGACAAAGTAAATTGCTTTCAATGATTGCACACGTTCATTATTGGGTCCGAAGGTTGGAGTGTAATATGCTTGTTTGTTCATTGCGTCATTTTTCTCATTCGACCTGTTTGTTTTACCAAATTGTCAACGTGATTTTATTTTTTAGAAGTGACGGGTAACAAGTTCAGAAAGGCCCCAGCGCGTCTGTTTCAAGTGTGTGTGATTGGATGTGCTGGCACTAAAACGTAGGTTTAACGTCAGTGATAATTCAGTCGCCACATCTTAAACAGGCTTCGGCGTGTTTGTATCACGTGAGCTCGCACTCGATAAATTTATGGATAAGAAGTTAGCGGTCATTCATACCTAGACACGATTTTTGCTGAATCAGTTGCAGTGAGGCTATAAAAGACCTCTGGTAAATGCAAGTAAGACACAAACAGACGAAGAAGAACGAAGACGACGGAAAAAAAGGAGAGAAAGACAATAATCACTAAAACACTTATGGTATCGCTAACATAAAGCAAGGTGTAGATAAAAGTCTCAAAGACCATTTGTCTTTATGGCATGTAAAAAGTAAGTAAGTATATCCGTTATAATACCAGTTCCTAAACCTCACTCTGGTGTACATAAATCATAAAAACAAACGAAAAGTAAAGCATGAAACACGAAAACATGTAAACTGACAGCCAAGACAGCGGCGCCTACCACGCTTGCGCCCACTCTAGCCTATATTTTTAAAGTCACCACCGACAGAAGAATTAATCTATAGGTAAACACCGTCTGAAACAGACAAATTATCTCCTGCGACGAACTCCAACGCCCACACAAAGAACCCAGCCGACGGATTCTCGCCAGATGTAAGCAGTTGACCGTTTAGAATCCCAAGGTCGAGTAGCATCTAGAGCGAAGAACAGCGGCGAGCAGCGCAATCGCAGAACGCATAGCACCACTTCGACACGGTCTTAGGAAGTTGGGATAAGAAACGGCATCAAGACCTCTCGTCCCATCCGGGTGAGTGAAGAATGGCTTTCATTCGCCAGGTGGCAGAAGTAATGATGCTATCAAGGGAGAGGAGGAGAGTAAACTCTTCTCCGATGCCTGAGCACTGGGAAAACCAATACCTACCTCCAGTCACTCCTCTGAGGTTTTCTGGTTGGGTAAGCTGGTCACCTGCAGTCTTGGACTCCATTTAGCGTGGTATACTGTATCTGTACACTGTTTGTTACAAGCGAGAGCTACGGTATTAATCTGGCGTCTCTAGGATTTGAATATTGATCGACTACGTCGAAGTAGCTGCAGAAACATGAGGTAACTTTACCTGATTTCATCATATTTTGTCTATTCTGATCTGTTGACTGCTAAAGATCTGTTATCGTAAAAGCCCAAAACATCAATCGATATTTGCTTCGAGTTAGACCGCAATAAAAAAAATCAATCTTTATTGAATCAATGATGATCCGTTAGAGGAGACAGGTGTAAATCCGATAGATGTAAAAAAATCTGATCTAATATTATATAGGTATGATCTAACTGAATTTAATCGGAATGTATGAGCTCCTGCCGGAATACTGAGAAGAGATGGACTGCGGACTAGCAGGGCGTGTTAGGCACGAGGGCCATTATGGTCATTTGCCTTCAGCAAATGAGGCAAGTGGAGCGAGAACCATTTGTTAGACTTTAATGAACACATCAAAAAGCGCGAGGCGTCTTTAAAAAACCCATGGAAAAGAATGCAATTTAAGGTAACGTTTCGTTGATTCGACTTTACACAACGAGTGTAGCGGTGGCCGCAACACTCGTTGTGTAAAGTCGAATCAACGAAACGAGTTTTCCGCAAGACTTACTGCATTCCGTGTGAAAGTCCATGATAAAATAGAGAGTTACGCTTGAGGTAATTCTCACTGTTGCACTTAATGTTTCTTCAATACGATCTTAAAATTGAGATGATCTGAAGATTGCCTCAAGAATGTTAAAGCTCAATCGTTATTTCAAATCATCGTAACCGTTATATATTTTGTTAGAAATTCCTATGTGGCATTATTGAACTGAGAAGTTTAATAAACTTCAGAGTCCACTGTTGTTGCAGTTGATATTTTTCTCTTCATGTAGTGAAATTTTATCTATCGCAGCCTATTCAACGACGCCGACAAAAAACATGACACTAAGTAAACTATTTAAACTAGTGGATTTGCTCGTCATTATGAGGGGGAGAGGTAGGCATAGAGGAAGGGAGCGAGGGAGGGAAGGAGGGAGGGAAAGAGAGAGGGTGGAAGGGCGGGAGCGAAGGAGGGAGGTAGGTAGGGCGGGAGAAAGAGAGGGCGGCATAGACGGACTTACTAACTACTGTTTGTCTTTGTGTCAATCCGTCTGTCTGTCTGTCTGGCTTTGCGTCTGTACGTCTATCTCCCTAGTGCCCAGTGTTCGTAGGAGGGGCCAATTTCGAGCGCCTGTGAGAGCGTTTATCGACACACAGATCTGGGAAACTATATTCATACATGAATAATTGTCACAGGTCAATTAATTTCGCAGATCATGTAAAAGGCTAAAATATTCTCTAATCACTGAAACAGTAGGCCTAAGTATGTATTGATGTGGACCCTTACTGTAGCCCCGTTTGGTGACTCACAACACTTCTGCATACGCCAAGCTAGGCTATTTAAAATTATTTAAAACAAAGAGCTAAGCATAGGGCGAACAGTCCCTAACTAGAAGAGTGACCATAGGCAAACTCCGGCAGACAAGCAGAGAGCAACAGACGGATTCCCATGGAGAGGGACAGACTTAAGAAAAGACTTCAGCAACATACCAATGGTATCGTGACCGATGTAATCCTGAAGCCAAATAGAGAAAATCTATAGTATAAAACACAAGGTAATAGTGGTTGGTGTCTTCAGGGGAAAGATACCACAATGAAGCGAACTCATCAAGGGAATGATGCAACAGTGAAGTGAAATATTAAGTCCATTTTGTTTAAGCACAGCTGAGAACGGTAACCCTTCGAGTGTCATTTGAGTGGCAAGAAATCGGTCTGTTCGGTGAACGGCCTCCTTCACCTTGGATAAGGCATATAAAGAGACCCGGCAGGTTGGAATAAATTGGGAGTGCGTCACAATACGTCCCCCGAAATTTAGCTTCTCTCGCTTCAGATAATCCTTTAGTCACAAAGATATTTGAGGAGGATTTCCGTTCGCCATCAGTAGAGAAGGGGTTCGCGCCTCCCCTTAGACTGTTACAGTGTAGGAACCTTCATCTAGTCCTTCACTCACAATTGCTCTGCGCTATCGACTGATGCTTGAACATTGTACAATGGCCCTTAATAAATACGTAATGATACAAATGAAATTTATATTATTAATAATAGTAAAAGTAGAACAAGTAAAAGAATTTTATATAATTAATAATAGTAAAAAAATAGAGCAAGCAAAAGAATTCTGCTACCTAGGGAGCATGATTACGACAGATGCCAAATGCCATAAGGAAATTAGCAGAAGAATAGCATTCACAAAACGGAAAGAGCTATTGAGAGGAGAAATGAACAGGAATCTGAAGAAAAGAATGGTAAAGACACTGGTGTGGAGTGTGGTATTGTATGGACCATGAGGAAAGATGACATAAAGAAACTGGAGGCGTTTGAGATGTTGGTCTGGAGAAGAATGGAGAAGATCGGCTGGACAGAACATAAAATGATGAAGTGATGGAAAGGATTACACACGTTAAGAACGAGGCAGAGGAAATGGATTGGACACACTCCTAAGGGACTCTCTCCTAAGAAATGCCATCGAGGGAAGAATGAAGGGAGGAGGACAAGAGGAAGACCAAGACAGAATATGCTGGATTGGATGATGAAGGAAAGATACAGAACACTCAAAGAAGAGGCTCAAAATCGAGAGAAGTGGCGACGTAAGACGTTCGAACCTGCCTGAAGGTAGAGAACTAGAAGAAGAATACTACTACCACTACTACTACTACTATTACTACTACTACTACTACTACTACTACTACTACTACTACTACTACTACTACTACTACTACTACTGATGATGATGATGATGATGATGATGATGATGATGATGATGATGATGATGATGATGATGATGATGATGATGATGATGATGATGATGATGATGATAATAATAATAATAATAATGATAATAATAATAATAATAATAATAATAATAATAATAATAATAATAATAATAATAATAATAATAATAATAATAATACAGGTAATAAAAATAATATTTCAGAACGTATCTTTGATCAGCGAATGGGTGTGCCTACAAATTACAATTGCCTTTCATCGTGCATTAAGAGTGGTGGTGCTACATAGACATAGACTATGCTATACATTTCAAATACGTATCAGTGGTTTCCTTACAATATCAAGAAGAGAAATTCTTAGGGCAGGCGGACGTACAAATAGCACATTAAATTTAAACGTTAGCGAAGCTGTGGAACTAGATCTATTGTTGCAACGATAGAGAACCTTCGCAAATTCATTCGAAGTTCGTTCGGATGTTTGATCATTCAGACCAGATGCCAGGTTCGTAGCGTTAGAGGAGACTGGCTGTGACGCTCTGAACATCATCGCCACCGGTCGTTGATACAGCCGCGGTGAGGTTATACGTCATATGTTCAGACGATGGTGGAACTAGTTGGACAATTAGTAGGAAGTACGTGATCAGTAGACCAACAATCTGTCAAGATACAAACAGTATGCCTTACATATATTATTTTTTATTGCAGAATACATTAAGACTATATTCTATAGCAGTGGTGTTCCAAATTCTGGTCCACAGACAACCTGTGATCCGCGAGAGTGAGCCAATTGTGCGGAAACGAGATACCAAATATTCCCCGCAACGTCCCTCCCGGTTAACAAAGTAAGACTGCGATTGTCGCAGTTTAGTAAATGACATTCTATCTTTTTTCTATTACCATGTCAATTCTATGGTTTTGGGGACGTCACTTTCGATAACATAGTGAACCCGTTTTGCCCTAACGACGGGGCATCTTTGTTTTTGAATCGTTGGGCCATAAGACGTATGCGTGGACCGCCGTCAGTTTGACTCCCGTAAAGTGATCCCAGGATGAGAAACTTGATCCCCACTGTTCAGGCTGTGAAGGTAAAGAAGAGAATAAAAAAAAGAAGAACACATGATAGGACAAGAAGGTTTGTGCGAAACTCTGTGGCTATAAAAGAAAAGACAAAGAAAAGGAGAGAGAAAGATGGCCAAGGAAATCTTGTTGGTAGGAAGTCTCCTAAAAGGTGAAAGAGAATTGAGGGTCAGCCAAAAATGAACAAAACTCAAAAGGTATCGACAATGCTTGCTTGATGCAGTGCTTAATTCTAGATTTCTAGCTAATCTGACGGCGTAGATGTTGCACGTGATACTGGAAGAAATGGCAAAAAAAGTCAAGAAAGTAGAGCAACATAGAAATTTAAAATGAATCGCAGCAGATCAAGTAGTCACTTAAAGTCTACGATATAAATAAATTCCTAGAAATCAGCTACGCAAGAGATAGTCCTTCAGGGTCTAAGTCTTAGACCGAACTGCAAATGAGAACATATGTAGGCCTACTAAGTAAGTAGTCCAGATTTCCGCTGATCTGACTCACCGTAAGAATTGCGTTACGATCTATGACAAAGATTCCCAAGACAGAAAATCCTATTGGTTCACCGGTTAATCGATTCAAAAAGGTATTGATCTACAAATAATAACATAGAATATTAAGATGTTCACCTACGTTTCTGCTCTCAGTAACAATCGCATTCTTGCATTATTCAATTGAATATTCATTCAGCAATCAATCAAAGGCATACTAGAGTAAAACAAAAATGATTTATTGATTACTTCATTGACTAATTAGACAGCCAGCTCTTCAACACAAATTTACAAATCGATTGGCCAGTAACTTTCCACTAAACTTTTCTAACACAGGAACAAAAGACAACTCTTCTAAGCATTCACCTGCCCAATTGTTTCCGCATTCAAATTGGTCATATCGATATCGTGAATTCTCTCGTATATTTTATGAGCCTGTAAATGAAAAGCAACATTATTTGAAACTATATGCAATGATTACCCATTAAAAAAAATAAGCATCTTTGAATGTTCATGCACATGTAGGTTTTAGTATGAACATAATCGTTTTTAAATTTACGGACGGGAGAATTAAAATGCTTCAAAGGAATTTGTTTTCTCGTAGAATTTTGACAACTCATCAATACTCGTTTTGTCACGATTTAAAATTTAACCTGATATCTCAGTAATAAAGTTTATGATCACTGCTGTGGATACCAAAATTGATTTATTTAATTCTAATTGTTATAGCCTATACCTTAGTTTTTTATTTTTACTGTTCTATGGGTATTTTGAGTCCGAAATAATTATAATTATAAATGCTACTCATGCTTACCGAATGATTCACAAGTATTCCACCAAATGAAACCATTGTAAGACTAAAAATGCTCCAAAACAGCCAAAATACTCCTAGAATTAAAAATGTTGGGGTAGTGGTAAGCCAAGAACTCCATATTAAATTGTAAAGACACGCAATCACAAGGAATATCAAGCCAATGACGTAAGCCGCGTTGCTGAGGCAGATAAATTTGTCGGCCTTCGAGACTAGACGACTCAGCATCTGATGTTTTCGTCGCAGTTTTTCAAAGTTATCTTTAAAAGAAACAGAATTCTCGATGAATTCGCGAAATTTACGGTTGCATGAATTGAATTCGTTGGAGAAGATTCTGGCCAGTAACAGATTTGATGCAATTGGAAAGAGACATGCACCGTTCACGTACACGTGAATTAGCATATAGAGACATCGAAGAACAGGCACTGTCTTTGGGTTGATGGGAATATGGGTCTCGTACGGTGCCAGTAAAACATCCATAACATTTTCTTTGCAGGAGAAGTAAACATAAGCATAAAATACAACGTTAATACTCCAAAACTGCCACACTATAAAAGTGTAAAGCAGTGCTTTCTTTTGGATGAATTTTAAACACTCCGGAGTAAGCTCCTTGTCAAAAATGCTAAATAGCATTAGTATTTTTCCACTGCTACAGGCTCGATAGCAAGAGGTTTGTGCTACGGTACACTTGAGCGTCCATACAAACACGACGCACTTCCATATAATATCAGATTCTGGATTGTCACTCGGATAAAAGATTGTGGCTAAACGGATCGTGTTTAGCCACATAGCCATCAACACAGCAAATGCGTAGACATGACTCGGACTACTGAACTTTGGCAAAGAACACCTGCTCTTAATGCTGGCGTTGCTTCCATTGTCTTTCAAGAAGAATAGTCCAAATATTTTCATTGAATTGATGAGTGGCGAAAGGGTTTTCAGTACTGTAGTTTCATCGGCTTTAGTTGCGTCTTTCTCATCAGCGTCTAATTTTTCTGGCACAACAACTATGGTTTCTCTTCTTTGTATTTTCGGATGGACTCTTCTCATTTCCATTTTCGTAGTAATAAAGTAATTTTCCAAAATGTTCTGAAACCTGAACTATTATTTTATTCTCAAGCCTCAGCTATTATTTCTCGTAATGTTTCTTTTAAGAAATGTTTGTTTCAATGAGTGATTTTTTTACATTCTAGCAGTTCTCATGCATGGCGTCTCTTCATGAAAACCGATAGGCAATAGTCACACGACACGATTCTGCAACGAAGACCTTTCTGTGCTATTCTGAACGTTTTCTGTCAGCAGCAACCCTAAGTAATACGACACTAATCGATGACTAAGACCTGCCTCGAAGTGATTTTTCAGTTGCAAAGTAACATCCAAGAGCAGTTACATTCACGTGCAGCGTCGAAGATTTCTACATTGATTGGTCCTGTTGGGTGTCTTCGTGCGTGGTTGCATAGGTCTAAAACACTATTCCAAATATATTACTATTTGCAGCGGTTGTGATGAGTGCTCAGGAGAGACTGCAAAAGAATGAATGGTCACTCACTTCTACTGGTAGGGGCTTATATGAACTGCAATTGGTTTTCAAATAGAAGTAATGCTCTAGGCCTACAATGGAATAATGTAGATATACAGGGTGGGCAATAAAAAAGTAGCCCCATACAGGTTTTGCTAATATTTCGGCCAAAAGTAAGAATTTTTAAATCAAGTTTTACTGGCTTAAAAGTAATTCATATTTACGTATAACAAATTTCACCAAAATATTTCAAACAGAACCAAAGTTGTATCAGTTTTACTGAGTTTGCCCACTGTTTTTTGATAGTTCAAAAACATGTAGCGCAACAAAAGTAACAAAAAACGATTTTATGAAGTCACATCTCAAATAATTGGTATCAAGCAGACGGCTGAAGGTTCACGACACGAAACGATTGTTATTCACGGATGAGAAGAACTTCTGTCTCATTCCACCAATCAGCACCAAAACAATCGTATAATTTTGGTCTAGCGGCAAGAAATCAGATGTCAGACCTGATCGCTTGATCGTTGAAGCGAGAAGTTCGCTCCACATGGTATGGTGTCGGCTGGTATTTGTTTTCGTGGCAAAGGTCGACTGCATTTTGTTCATGAAAGGCAAAGTAAATGCTGCATATTACGTTTCTCCTCTGCTTCCAGAATTAATTTCAGATTGCAAGCGTCTGTTGCCACCTGGATTCATCTTTCAACAAGACGGCCCACCAGCGCCTACTGCTTGTCTCACATAAGATTGGCTCAACAATACATGCAATATATCAGTTGCTATATACAGGGTGGGCCAAAAAAGTAACCCCGTACAAGTTCTGCTAATATTTCGGCCAAAAGTAATAATTTTCAAAATGAAATTCTATTGGCTTAAAAGTAATTTATATTTACGTATAAGAGCCAAATTTCACCAAAATATTTCAAATAGAAAAAAAAAGTTATATCACTTTTACTGAGTCCACCCTCTGTTTTTTGATGATCCAAAAACATGCAATGAGTTATACCACACCGAACCTGGTAAGTACGTGGATAGATGGTTAGATGTTGTTTAACGACGCTGTCACAAGAAGGATGATTGGTGTCACCCTTCTGGGGACTTACCATACCAGAATATGGGCACTGGTGGATTTGACATGGTTAGGCGATGATCCAAGGCGCGGCTACCTTGCGCCCACTCAGAATGTACGTTTACCTATAATGCCTGGCAGACAGAGGCATAGCACATGCATACATTTTTCATGCCAAATTAATTGGCAAGATATGTTAGACTCGATACCTCTTGAACTGACTTCTGGGCTTCTTCACTGGTTATACAGGCCTACAACCCTAAAGAACTAATCGCACCGTGGCTGCTACGAATCAATAGTTTCAAGAAGACCTTTAGGGGTTTGAGGATGGATTCAGTCTGACCTATAATAGAACCAGGAAAGAGTATTAGCTGTATCAGTCATTCTCATCTTCAGGAACATTCATATGAAGAATTTATATAGCGCCTCTTCAAGGTTATCTACTCAGAAGCACTTACTGGATACGAGCAATGATTCTGCTAGAGAAGCGGAGGCTTGCATGTTGCGTTTGAATTTGATATAGACCTACATGCGTTGTTATATTGTTCCACATTTAACTAGACTTAATTAACAACGCTATACCATCTGCCCCATGGCAGTGAGCATTATAGGCCCTATCTAAAGTTGATATTTTCTACAATAATAGCCATAGAGGGTGGAAATATAATGCCAACGCTGCATTGCATTCTTATATGTAGGCAACAGCGGCATTCATAATTCGAATCGCTCAGCATCGCAACACGAATCAAAATTCTTTTTCCGTCTATTTGAATAGCGAAAAACGACGCTATTGGTGAGACCAGCTGCTGCAACTGACACTGTATCTGACTGTCTTTGATGCTTATAACGCGATCTAATGCTTTTAGTTTATGGCACGTTTGTTATTGATCTGAAGTGAAACTCAACTTAGGCCTCCATGACTGGTCGATATATTCTCAGCTGTAGATGCAGAATGCACCGTATGATGAACCTTGAGGAAACCATGTCACCTGCAATTTAGTCACTTAGAGTGCTGTCCACTGTTTGCTCTAAACCTTGGATTGTCCTATTCATATCAATCATATCTGTTCTTGAAGTCTTCTTGTCATGACATCAGTCTACAAGGTAAAACACGTATGTCAGTCAGGTTATCTTTCGTTCTTGCTCACTCTTCAAAACATATTGCTCTCGCTCAGTGGATGCCTTGTTCCCCGAAGCAGAACGGTACTGCATTACCAAATAGTCGCTGGCCCGGGGATACGGAATAGGCTATCTATTTCTGTCCTGCCGTCTTCGATTTTAAAGGCTTTTCTTTCTTTCAGCACAGCGAAGCCAAAATGTAACAGCGGCAATGTCGACGACGAAAACTGATTTCAGGATGCATAGGAAGACATGTAAATAAAGGCAGAGCATCATTGTTCGGCAGATGAAGCTTTGTTCCGATAGAGCAATTATATCATCTAAGTTTGCCAGAGGCGCCTTCGAAAGGCTTTTACAGGGCACTGCATATATCTAAGTGGGCTGATGACAAAGCACATAGGTAATTCTTGTGTGGGAGAACAGCATACTTCGTATTGCAGTGTGTGCGAGTCGAAGCCTTTGAATGTAACAGTCATTTGCAGTGCTTTTTTTCTAGTAAAAAGGTTCCGGAACTGAACAATAGGTTCTGGAACTAAACAATTATGGAAGGGCTAAAATCCCGAGAAAAACGGGATTGGGGTTGGGGGTGGTATGAATAAACACTAAAAACAGTTCACAACACTGAAATTAAATTAAAATAACCAAATTATTGTTTTTATTATTAAAGTAACAAAATTATTTTTAGTAGCTGAAAAAGGTGCGTTCCGGCTGAAAAAAGCACTGGTAATTTGATACTAGCGCAATAGACCTATATTTTTTAATTTCTTTGATTTGTGATCTCTGTGAATAGAAAATAAAACATCAAAAAGATCAAACGTTTCAATTGAATCATAAGTTTTATTATTAATATTCTTTAATTGAAAAACGAGAAGCGAACCGCACATTGCTGAACAAGTTGCGAGATAATATAAAGCATAGAAGTAATGAGAAGATAATAAAATCTGGAAAAAAGAGAGTAAACATGTTATACGACAGGGAAGAGGCGTGTCAGAAGAGAAGACAGCGCTGAATCGTCTTTATGGACACGTGATCTCTGATGCCCTCGTTGCATATAGATGTAATGTAACCCTGATTTACTAAACGCCCCTATAAGCCTCTGCGACGTGTGCACAATATACAATTTACTCAACTGTTGCGCGAACGCTGTGAATGAACGCTCTTACAAACAGTGCTCGAAATGGACCGGAACGCACCGGAACGCCGTTCCGGTTCGTCAGCGTTCCGTTCCGGTTCGTCAAATGAATTATTGTGGGAAATACTATGAAATTAACGTGAATGC
The DNA here is from genome assembly GCA_963556255.1 of Allolobophora icterica. Taxonomy (NCBI): domain Eukaryota; kingdom Metazoa; phylum Annelida; class Clitellata; order Crassiclitellata; family Lumbricidae; genus Allolobophora; species Allolobophora icterica. Next base: position 67,903,500 of record OY744602.1, on the reverse strand, counting down.
TCCCATATCTTTGACTAGCGTTCCGTTTCGTAAAATTTTCCATTTCGAGCACTGCTTACAAAGCAATTCGTTGATGGCTCCGTCGGCGAAGATGGCTCTTCTCTCAGGCTCTAGCTTTCAATATATATTAAACGCCAACTATCTAACCTCAATCTATATCTATTATCCCAAGTATACGCCTGCTGGGCGTGGTTCCCCGCAAATCAATCATATATCGGCTTCAAAGGCAGATGCACAGAGACCGTAAATTCACAAAGCTTCAAGGAAATGTGTGATGTATTTCTGGACAGCTGTTCATCTTTAGCAGATGCTTCTCATAGCATATATATGAGCCTAACATACCATACTTGACCTCCCCGTACTCTGACCTGGCGGACATGACTTTTGCGGACTTTTGTGTGGCGCTGAGAAATTTCGGAGATTTACATATACATCTGCATTTACTGACCGCAGTAAGATTTGCTGATGACGACAGAATGCAGCGTAATGAAAAGTCCGCTAAAATATATCTCTCATTGAAACTAATTCACATTTAGTCATTAAAGTGATTAATTAAGACGCAGCTATGCGCAGTTCCTCAATCGAGTCATTCACGCGATCATCAACATTAGGATTCTACTGTATAATTTCTTAATTGCAATTAGAAATTTACATAGCGTCACTTTAGAAATAAATTACTCAGAGGCACGATAGCACCACTGCCCAGCGGTTCCTCTCTTATGGTACGTGGCGAACGTTAGGCCATCATCCTTCAATCCGCCCCCTCCACGTAGAACATTGTATTCGTCGCTTGGCGGTCGTTAGATCGAATGGCCACCAGTGACTAACGGTCAAGGTCACTCATCGACCGCGTCACTCATCGACCGCCGAGACAGAACTCACTCGGTTTCAGACAGAATAAGCAGTAAATGTGTACGTAGGTTCGATTCTCAACCGCACATCAGGAAGCCCTTCCCTCCTGATGAAGTCACGTAGGCCAAGATGTTATGCGAAGTCACGTAACCCAAATGTTGAATCGTAAATATGGTTCCCGAAGAAAAACTACACATGTGCTTAAAACAATCGGCGCGGATGCGTTTTTTAAACCATTATTTCGGCAGATGCGCAGCATGAGCTATAATCAATGTTAGGTTAAAGTGAATATTGGCACTTAGCCGCACGTTTCATGTGGCAGTGCAAGCCTCTTGGTAAAAAAAAACATGCACTGCCAATATTTCATAATTTGTAACATTACAATTAAGAATTAGAACTAAAATAACAAAATATTTTAAAATCATTTTTGGTCTTTTTTGGACGGCTGGCCACCGGAAATCTCCAGGTCTCCCGGCGGCCCAGTCCAAGCCTGCATATTGGGCGTTGCTCGGTGCTCGGTTCCTTTTCTTAGGCCCTAGAGCCGGTAATGGACGAATCCTAAGATCCTGGACACTGGGTTAGTGGCAGCGAGGACTTCTAGGTTGTATAGATATGTATGCAGATCTGCAGACTGCTATTTTATAGACTTATAAACCACTTCTTGAGAACATTTCAATATTGCTACTCTTCAACGTACTTAATGACCTTAATGTCCAGATATGGGTTAGATTATAGTTAGCTCAGAAACGAGAGAGGTTCCGGGAGATTGGATGTGACACGACAAAGCAAGCACTATGGGCAATAGGAAGTCAACATAACGTATGACCTCTTCTGTTCACGTTGACAGTGTACGGTTGTCTCATCACTCGTCTGCTGTCAAGAGCATATATTTGGAAAGCGCCAGTCCATGCTTACGCTTAAATGCCCTCCCCTCCTGTTCCATTCCTATTCCCATCCACCTACGGGCCATGGAAGCAACTGCCGCCAATGTCATATTAATCGTCAGCAGCCCTACAGCAGCACTACATGCGTTCGTACGTGTATGTCCAAACGTGTTAGTATATATAGACTGCACATTGCACAAATATTCACTGAATTGAAAGCCTAAGTGAAGAGTAGAAAGCCACCCGCAGCTAAATACGACACTAATGGTTTTCATCGACTATTATTCCTGCGAAGCACATCAACTATGCCCTGACTAATATATTATACAGCGCAGGCAGTCCTAAAGTCATAAACAAATGGCACAGCTGAGCATACAGTCAAATCATCTGATAAATAATCATCGCGTGGATCAAAATTCGTGCATTTTAAAAACAGATTGACTGCATAGCATCCATATTTTCGTAGGAGAACCGCACAGATCCTATATGGGTCCAATCTAATGCCAAAGAAAATGCTTGTAGCCTGGTAGGGTGGTAAGGCATGTTGAAAATTTGTCAGATAAGCATACAGCTTTAGTAAAAGGCAGTTAGGTCGGTTAGAATGAAATACATGCAGAATATACACATATTATTATTGTTATTGGTTTATTTTCACTACACATTGTCACAACGCAACATGGGAGAGTTTCAACTTCGTCGATAGGCCTAATGTGCTAGGAATCGCTAAAAATCAAATTATATCAAACACATTTCTCTAACTTATTATTTCGTCATACTTATGGGATATATTCGCTGGGTTCAAAAAGTGCAATAACAGTGAAATTATAAAATTCCAGAAAGACTCAAATAATATAAGAATTTCCAAAGCGATGAACTGGTTTAATTAAGTAGTAGGCCTATATACGCTGAACGTTTCAACTGAAAAAAATACGACAGCGCAGTAGGCCTACTCATGATGGCATTCAACTATATGTACATGAATGTGATTGGCAATGGCAACATGACATTTTCATAAATTACTGCAATTACACGCATATGATATCAAACTACGAATTTAAATGAGTTCTCCATGTTAATGTTCGTCATTCACTTTCAGAAGTGGCATTTGAAAACAATAGTATATGTATTGACTTTCAGATATTGGCTTATGACAGTGCGATTTTTTAAAGTTCGGGTTTCTCCTTACCATGTCAACAGCTATATTCTTCCTCATCTGTATGTAAATTTCAACTTGGCCGCCCTTCCGTTTGTATTGACCATCATTGAACGTGAAATAGCGTGATACCATTCGAGCACTTCCAGTGAAAGTGGGGAAGCACATTTTCTCTAACTTTAAAATAGGCATGAAAGCCCATGTTGAGCCAAATATTATATAAAGTTAAGCATCCTGATTTAATTAGTTGCACATTTATGAAGATTGGGCAAAGTACAATACAAGGTTTAATATTAAGAACACAAACACATAGGCTACATAAGAATAGATATATAAACCAGTCACGAAGAAGACATTAACTGCTAGTATAATGTGATGCTAGCCTATACGTGCAATTGCTTCGACATTAATTCTTGCAATGCAGAAACTCGAATCAGAATCCTACAGGAAGCTGGTTGTAAAATTATCAACAACGCCACTGGTTAGTGCTACAGCCAGGGTAGTATTTTGCGTTGTGTTCTGGTTCCCTTGCGTGTCAGATGGTGGTGGAACCAGTTGGACAATCAGAAGGAAGTATGTAATCAGAAGACCTGTAATCTATGAATAAACAAAACACAAAACGCAACTTACATTGTAGATGAGAGAGACGAAGAACAATATTGGAGATGGTGACTAAATAGGTCGCAAAGGCAATCGTTAACTATAAACTTCTAAAGCGCTACTCTAAAGCTAAGCGCAGAGTATCTGCTTATTCACGAGTGCTGCATCACATCAGAGGGATTGTCCAGAGATCGATGTCCAATGGAGGTCCAAGTCCGGTTTCTGGAGATACTAGCGAGAGGAGGCAGAGCAGTTGTTAAGGCGGGTTTCGTTGAGGTCGAGAAAGCTTGAAAGTCGGAGCATCGGATGGATTAGTATAGGAATTCTTGAAGAGGTGAAACTTCAATTTAGAATTGAAAGCTTGTGGGTGATAAACAGAGAAGCCTGAGATAGATGACGGTGGGTGGGGGAGGGGGTGTTGGTGAAGGAACTGAGAATTTTCGGAATTCAGAATGAAGCTCCTTTCTGAATTCATTCATTCATTCATTTGGGCATTTACATAGCGCTCCTTCAGGGAGGCTACCCGGAGGCGCTCCCGACTGCCGAACGGATATACAGAACAATTTTTAGCAGTGTCCAAAGACTCGGGTTGGGTTTTAGGAATTTTATTGGACTTGAGGTGCAGTGTCAGATATAAAGTAGTGACTGGGGGACGGAAGAGTGAGATAGGAGGAGGTTCGGGTAGATCGGGGTAACTGGATGGTGGGGAGTTCTCGAAGGTTCTGTGGCTGAGAGTATTGTAGCGAACAGTCTTTATTGGCCTGATCGCTTCTGGTACAAAATGCGCTAGATAAACTTACCAGAGGGGCGGAGCTTACTTCCCTTACGCTTGCGCTGCTTGCTAGCTAGACGGGGCAGTTGTTGTTTGCCTGGCCAAGGAAGAAGAAGGGGCAGCCATTTTGTTGACTCAAGAATTAAAATCTGAGCGATTAAACTTCAGAATTAAGAGGTATAAAGAGGTTAAATTTTAAGTCCGGAGGGGAGTATGAAGCCCTGAATCTTGAATGTTTCATGCCATGACCTTTGAACTTGGATGTAGCTTCATTGTTCATTGTAAAACTTTGCCTAGGTATTGTATTGTCCTAGTTTGCACGTTAGAAACTTTGCCTAGGTATTGTATTGGCCTAGTTTGCACGTTAGAAACTTTGCCTAGATATTAGATGCGTGGTAAACATTGCCGAGGCTGAAAGTAGAAAATACTGTGTTGATAGTTTTGAGAAGAGGTAGATGACTACGACGCGCTGTATTTACTGTTTGTGTTTTAAATGGTAACTGATTAAGTTTAAGTGCTATTGAAGTATAAGGTTTTATAGCAAGGATTCTATATTTAGAGGATTGGTTACTCGTGAAAATAACGTTGTACTTCCGGCAGCGGGGAGATCGTGGCGACATCTGTCGTCGCGGGTGTACGGGTCTCGAGAGAGGTAAAGAAGTTTACAGACGCGATGTGATGTTCAGGTATTAATTGCACGAATTCTAGAAAGAAGAATCCCGGATTATCTTTTTTTCAGTTTCCAAAGAACCAAGAAAGGTAAATGATAATAAGTCTATAGATATTGTTTTTAATTACTGTAATTTAAGTAGTCTAAATCAGGGCTTATTCTAACGTGCAGCTGGACACAAAGTGTGCAGTTGGGATAGAAATGTGTGCAGTTAAAAGTAAGATATTGTGCAGTTACATTTTGTAGGCCTAATTGCATTTATAAACTAACGGAAGTAACTAATAATGGAATATTTGAACCAAGCTGTTGGTTCGCCGAGTCCGAAATAAGCCAAATAACGATTAGTCAAGCGAGATTAAACGCAAGCAGTAGGCCCTAATTGCAGTTGGCCGTTGTAACATGAAAAAGTTAAAACGAAACAGTTACGAATAAGTCTGAGCATAGGGCTTCCTTGCTTTTGTGGCTGCAACTTGGCAAGGCATATACAAGAAATATACTTCCCTAGCTATTCCACACCAAGGCGGGCATGAATTTACTTCAGAGATCAAAATGCTTTTGGTTCTGCAACAGTGGCGGTGTTATCTTGAGCAAAACATTTTCGTCGCATTCTGCCTATTCGCTTCCAGAAACTGTAAATATCCCCATAAAGCAACTTTGTTTTGCTGCTTTGGTGTGTCTTTCGTTCTATGCGATCGTTTCTGCAGCCACACAAGCACGGAAGTAGAAGCAGAAGGAGCAGGAGAACGACGGGGAGAAGAAAACTGAGAAAGAGAAGTAGAAAATGAAGAAGCAGATTAAGGACGAGAAGAAGAAGGAGTGGCAGAAAAAGAAGACGAAGAAGGAGAAGTAGCAATCAAAATAGCAGAAGGATCGGAGGCAAAGGAGGAGGAGAAGAAAGAGAAGAAGAATAAAAAAGAGAAAAATTGCTGAAGTAGGAAGATCAGTTAATGAATAGTTGGAGGAGAATTAGAAACAAAAAAGGCTGAAGTAGGAGTATCAGATTAATGCAAAGAAGCTGGAGAAACGGTGGATGAGTTGCAGATGCTATTGAACGTCCGCGTAATGCTGTCAGATAGGCCCTAGGTTAGAACAGAGAAGCCGCTGTCTTGTTAGCCCCCCGTCGTAATTGATTAACACACTCAGTTTTGAATTTGCCTTTGATCTTCCATTGAGCTCCATCTCAGCGTCCTCTATCGGTGCTGAACCTCAAGTGCACATCCTAAGGTAGCAACAATAAACGAGAACAAATCTTTTGTTCTCTGTTGGGCTTGAATTGTCAGTCGATCAGGCTATGTCCAACATTCATGCATCCTTTTAAATGTATCGACTGTGCACTGGCGGCGATCTTGTTTCACAGGTGGGGTACACTTTTGAACTGATCTGGTCAAAAAAGAGTTTTGAACTGATCTGGTCCAAAAATTTTCTTACTTTTAATTGGTGTTTCTTCAAAATGTGGGGTGTGTCCCCACTCTCAAAGGTGGGGTCTTGTCCCCCTCAAACTCCCCCCTCCGGATCGCCGCCCATGCGACTGTGCGTCAACTTACTACAACGCAAGCTTTGATATTCACGGGATTGTGTTTCCTCATTGTATATCATCAGAAACAGATGCACACACACACATGACAGTGATGATACACAACTTAATGCACACATTTTGACATGTATAACAAAGCGATTGCCTTATTTTACCAGGGTGCAGATTCGTAATCTGATCCTAGCGCTGCAGGGCTGAATTTGTCTCAGTGTCAGTGCTCGAAATGGACCGGAACGCCGTTCCGGTTCGTCAAATGAATTAGCGTTTCCGTTCCGGTTCGTCAAATGAATTATTGTGGAAAATACTATGAAATTAACGTGAATGCTCCCATATCTTTGACTAGCGTTCCGTTTCGTAAAATTTTCCATTTCGAGCACTGCTCAGTGTCACTTTTTTCGTGCGCTGAATCTCAATCTGTTTTTGATCAAACATAAGCGCGTGAATGCCTTCATTATGAAACTGCAGCCGAAAGCGTTTCAATGGGAAAGCTTACCCGAATCTTCTCATATATCCCTTTCTGACTTTCAACAACTTTATGCTTCGCTTCCGAACACTGGCGATCGTTTTAAGGCCACCAGTCTGCCACAGTTACATTCAACTCATTCGTCCATATCTCTTGCTACTGGAGAACAGTTGAGGTCTGTTTTACTTATTCCTTATAGGGTTTGGGCCAGAATGACGTTTTGTGAATCGACTTTGACCAGCCTTAATTAATTATGTCCACCCGGAAGCCATAACATCGAAATAATAATATGCACTAAAAATTGCCAAAAATGAGGCGAATTCACTGTTTGAAATGTCATATCTTATTAACTTTAGGGAACAAACCCCTTGACAAAGGGCTTCGCCCCCCCCCCCGGACCCCACTGGGGCACAGCCCTCTGACCCAATAATTCGCCCCTCTTGTGCAGTTGAGAAAATTTCTTAGAATAAGCCCTGGTCTAAATTGTGGAAACATGCGTTGGGCATTGCGAAGCTATAGACCCATGTTTACCTGCAGTCAATGGCATCTGACATTAATTCGCAAAAAAGAAACCTGCGTTGTGTTTGCCTTAACTTTCCCAGTAACAAGTTAAAGTAAATGATAAGTAATTTATAAGTAAAAGTTTTAATAAATTTCAGGTAATGTGAACCTTAGAAATATGCACTTTTTGCGTCGTATGATAAGGCCTATGGCACATCTGACATCTTCAAACCACAAAGCAATCGTACAATCAATGTAGTGAAACATTTTGTGGATAACATATTGGGATGACTTTTACTCTGGTAGGCCCCTAATGAAATATTTTGCGTTACTTGTCTGTAAGAAAGTTTACTTTGCGATACGTGTTTGGCAGATGCAGGCGGTGGGTGCAGTTATGTCGACGTCAAGATCTAATCAAACGAACTGCAGCGTATCTATCTGTAAGCTGTGGACTGTGCGCCGACCATTTTGAGGAGAGCCATTTCATAGGCTTTGGATTTCATCATCATCATCATCATTGTCGTTATCGTTGGTGACTGTTATACCGTCTTAAATACTTAGTGTAGAATATTTATAAACATTTAAAAAACAGTGCTTGATTCAAATTTATTACATGTTTGTTACATCTGTCTGCACAGGTAGGCCTACACTTAAGCATTGGCTCTGAACAGTATTCTGTACAAATTTATAACTCAGTTAGTGAAAGCTTTAATTATAAAAACTTTTGTTCCTAATGACTTGTGTGTTTTGCAATGATCTGAAATAGTAATAAGTATTGTGTCTTAGTGTCTATAGGCCTATTGTATTAAATGTTCTTAGTTGAATAAAGAAACTAGGCTAAGCACAAAAGGCCTGTAGTTATGTGTTGCAAAGAATTTAACAATTAAATTTAATCAAGAATTGCAAAAAAGTCGAACTTGTAACTTTATATTAGGTAATAGAATTCTAAAATAATGGTGTAAAGTAATGCAAATCTTCCAGATCACTATAAAGACCAACATTTCAGTCGATGGAGTGACACTTAATTAACAGTTATCAACAGATCAGTCATTGCTTCACAATCTCAGAAACTATCATATAAAGACACTGTTTAAGATGCTGGCAAAGTGCAAGAAGTTGAGCAATGCTGAGCATGGTTAGTACTTTGATGGTATCCATTCACAGAATACTATGCTGTATTGGCGAACTCGGCTCTCCATCCACCTGAGTCAGTCAATTAATAACTAAGTGCTTTGGGGATGGTTAAAAAATTAAAATGTAGGGAGCCTATACCATGTTTCTGGATTGCAGTCATAAATACTTCAACCCCAATACTAAGGTTTTTTTAGAAACGGCCATAAAGACAAGCAATAATGAAGTTAATTTTACCTAAATATATGTTGTCAAAACTGTCAAGAGATTGTGCATTCTTCAGTGGTCAGTAAAACTGTACCATGCAGTCATCCAGAGACTGCAAGAACACTTGCTAAATCCCCCTTGTGAAGGACTGTGGTACACGCTGTTGACTCCCAACGTGGACTGCAGCTGGTTTGGTTATATGCAAAGCCTTTAGATCAGAATCAGACTGGGAGCAGAGTTAATAACTGACTAGGCTAGGCCTAAGCCCTGGCTAACCCGTTGGGACACTTACCATCAGATTGTGTAACCGTAGGCCTAATCAACATTCGACACACACACACACACGTCTAAAGAATTGAGAGTGTGAGTCCAATTGTGGCATGTTTGCGTACTGCAAAAGTTCTGCAAAATTAGCTTTAAAATTGAATAAAATGTTATATATGTTGTAATAGACAATACAGCACATATTAAATATAATTCCTCTGCACAGGCAATTGTTTATTAATTAATAAATAATTATTCGTCGATTTTCTTCGCAGAAAGCGCATTGCATTTGCTATCTAAACACGAAGTTCTACGCCTTTGTCGCTGGAAGCGCCACGCTCCATGGACCAATAACTTGTCCAACGGCCTTACATAAGGAGTTTCCAGTCCTTTGTACAGAGTCCTTGGTTTTATAGAAAGACATTACTGACAATTTGACAAGAAGATAATTGTAGTTTTAATAATCCATTTAAGTTTGAAATACAGTAAATTAGTGTTAATAATTAAATATTGTTTAATTTCTTTAAATAAAAGGATAAATGGATACAGATCAACTATTTGAGGCGGTGTGGAAGAGTCCCGTGCTTAGGCAGGTAGTTTCACACAGATTTCCTGAAATGCTCAGTCAAATACTGGAGGAGAGCTGTTATCAGGTGTGTGAATCTGAGCCGTCCTCCAGAAATAGAACCCCAGAGGCTGAGTTCGAATCCCGGTCTGATGTGCAGTTAGCCTTGAACCCTGAGGATAAAGATGACATGAAGTGGAGCGATGAGGCCCTCGTGAATCCAGATGCGTTACCCGGGGTAATCCTCACCTCTTGCTCAGAGGTCAAGGACATCCCTCGACATCCTATGGTACCAGAGTTCGAACCCAGGTCCAGGCAAAAGGCTGACTCGCATCCTCCCTATCTGCCTAGACGCAGCGAACGCCTGAAAGAAATGGCACCAGTACATTATAGAGAAGCACAGGGTAAGCTGACACCATTGGTCCCTGACACAAGACGGACCTCATCGCCAACGTATGGGACGGAGAGAGACCCTAACGTTTCAGTATTGTAGGGAGTTGTAGCTTAGCGATAGCACTTGGAGGTGGAAGCGCTCTGGGATTTTCAGCCAGTGGATTGAGTTCAGAACAGGAGTGATATTATGATGATCGTTGGACGTCCTGGTGACAGCTCGGGCTAGTGAGTTTTTGATGAGTCCTAGAAGCTTAATTTTGTCGAAGTACCAAAAGTAGAAGCAGTTTTAAAGTGAACCATGGGTCGAATATTCATGAAGCTGGTTCGCGAGAGATTGGAGATGTGATTAGAGAAGGAGAGATGCAGATCAAAGGTGACCCCAACATTGGGCACAGAGCAGTAAGTTTCTGTGGAGTGGCGTTTAGTGAGGCCAGATTGGTTGGGCTGAGGAGTGAGTCACAAGATTATCTGAACATTGATGACAGAGAAAGAGGTTATGATAACTTGCCAAGATAAAGAGCGCATTGTGACGTAGCTACTAAATGTCTCTAAAAGGCCATTGTAACTACACTTAAGATACGCCTTCAGTGTACACATGTTTACTTAGTGTAGGCAATAGTAGCTTACACACGTCTTTGCTTCAGTAATTGTTTTATATTCATTTTTGGGTCTTTGCGAGCCTTCACTAGGTTTTAGACAGCAAAAATAAAGTGTGATCTCAAGATTTAGCTTTTATTCACGTACTCAGATGTCGGATGCTCTGACTTACCGTTAGAATTGTGTTTCGATCGATTATAAAGATTTTTAAGACACTGAAACCAATCGGTTCTCCGCATATGCGATTGAGAAATATATAGATCTAAAATAATAAAATAATGTTATAAATATTTCGTTTTATTTGTAGTTGTAGCCTATATGGACTATTTTAATAGGAGAATACATACTTTACATGACATCTGTCAGCAACTTAAGATCCGAGGTTGTCACTTTCACAGAGACAATACAGACTCATTCCTACAACAATCGCATCGTAACGATGCTTTTCTGTCACATATAACCCAGCCATTGGCCAGTTGTTTCATATGAAAAGTATTCAAGCTTCAATAAAATTAATGTTCTGAGTATAATATACTTCAGTCCGTCGCAGGCCAGTGAAATTGAAACCGCTATATAGTTGCTTCGCTGATAATTTATTCCTCAAAGAGCGGAACATGATCCCTTGATGGACGCGATTTACTGGGTTTATTTATGAAGTTCAACCGAATTGAGGCGCAGTAAAGATGTTTCCACTACCAAACCATTCATTCATTTATTTGATCATTTATATAGCGCCCCTTCAATGAGGCTACTCAGAGGCGCTCCCGGCTCCAGCATGAATATACGGAACAATTTTTAGCATAGTGTAGAAAGACTAAGGTTGAGTTTTAGGAAAGAGACGCAGCTCCAGAGGTAGCCCGTTCCATACCACAGGGCCAACCACCAGAAAGGCTTGCAATACATTTGGATAGGCACCCGGCTGCTGAATTCCCTAGTCTTACCTTCTATGCAGTATCCTACTACACCAGGAGCTTACTTTCGCACCTCATCTCCATCGCCTTTCTCGCAACTGTTATTACCAGCTGCGCCAGCTCGGCATGTCGCACGTCTAGTGCAACTGCCACTTTAGTGCATTCCTTTATCACAGCCCGACTCGGTTATTGCTCCTCACCTAACATTGGCCTGTCATCTGATCTTGTGGCGTGCCTCGTCGAATTCTGCGATCTGCGGCGGGCCTAAACGGCCGAATACCTAAATTTGGCCATCCGGCCATGTGTCTAGTTATATGTTGGAAGCTCTGCACTGGCTCCATGTCAATCAGCGTATTGCATACAGGGTTCTCTCCTTGGTGTGGCGGTGCCAGCTGAACTGTGCCTCGGGGTATTTGCGGGACCTATGCTGTCCTGGGAGCCCAGGGTAGCCGCTCCCTCTGTTCTTCTGGGCGGGAGGTGCTCATTGTGCCGTTTACCCGCACGGCTACCATGCAGAACCGCGCCTTTACAATGGTGGACCCAGCAACATGAAATGGGCTCTCTCTGGACCTGTGCTTGCTTCCCAGAACTCTTTCCGATACGTTTCATATCAGCCGAAAAACTGTATTGTTTGGCCGTGCTGGAGTCGGGAGCACCTCAGAGTAGCTCCCCTTGAAGATGTGCCGTTCGAATGAATGAATGAATGAGTGAATGAATATTGTCATGGATCGGATCTTAAGAATTAATCATATATCGAACAATCACAATCATAAAATAGACGTTGACGCCAATCAAATGCTGAAAAACGCTAAAGGCCGTAAACTACTAATTCCTATAGAAAACGTATTGACATATACAAATAGGGTTTAAATTCATCTGCTATACCTGTCCAATTGTTTCCGCACTAAGATTCTTCAAATCAATATCATGAATTCTCTCGTAGATTTTATGAGCCTGCGGAAACACCAACAGATTTACGCTTGAAACAACTGTTAACGAGAGCAAACAAACAGAATCAACAACGTGGAAAACAGACAGACATTAAAGGATTCAATAAAATTAATATATAAATGTATTTAGACATAATTTCCGATCGTTACTTTCCTAACATCTGTAATGAACAACGACGCCGCAAACCTTTGTCTCAAATATCCTGATGCATAGAATTTGGAGAAGATTTTCAACTGATGAGTTTGTAATGAGTTTTTGAAACACTAGATTTTGGCACACTAATTTTGATAATACCTCACCGGCCGGCACAGCAAATTTAAGCAATCAAAGCCGGGTTCCTAGTTTGCAGGATGGCCAACTGTGAACTACCAATCCACTTAACATTCATTCCATTAAATATGTGTTCCATCGATTAAATTGTTTCTTCGTGTGATTGTATAATAATATAATATAATAATATATTCGTTATAATTCTAATATATTCGTTTATTAGAATCAGGATGACACACCACACAGAGGCGCGTTTACACGTAGGCGCACTAGGCGCGCACCTAGGGCCCCCAAATATGAGGGGCCCCCAAACGATGGAAAATATTTTTTTTCCAATTATAGAATTATCAAAAACAATTTGTGATAAATTTATCACAATAATGGAGACAACTGAAGAGCTCGATCAATTTATTCAAGAAGTAAAAATGGCCACGGATTTCACGTTGGTTGCTGATTTAACACCAGATTCAGTTTTAACTAAAATAATTAAACCAAATGACCACATTCCTTCAAAATAGCTTCTATACCTATTACCTACTCATAATTACAGTGACAGTGTCAATAAAACTCACAAAACGGCTTAAAGTTCAACTTCGTGGGTTTTGCACAGCAGCACATTATAGGCTAAACGCCACCAGAGTCTCAGACTCTCGGTCTACAGTTTCAGAAGGGCCAACCAAAAATTTTGCGCCTGTGGCCCCGTTTTCTGTAAACGCGCCTCTGACACCATATTCTGGTACAATATCGCTCGTTCGGGCTAGGACTGTGTTTGCGTCTCAGCTGAATAAACCTACAACTTCAAAACTAGAACCGTTAGGATGACTACGAATTTCTGTTCCAGCGCCAATATCTACTCAGAAAGGTAAAATGCTTAATCGACTTACCGCGTGATTCACAATAATTCCTCCGTAAGAAACCATCGACAGTAGAATCGCGGTCCTCAAGACCCTGAAAATTGAGTAAAAGAGAAGAATCGGAGTACTTGTAAGGGTTTTGTTCCATATTACACTGTAAAGAGTCGCAATCAGGAGGAATATGAACCCAGTGAAGTAAATCGCGTTGCTGAGGCAGATAAATTTGTCAGCCTTTGAGACGAGACGACTCAGCATCTGATGTTGTCGTCGCAGATCTTCAAAGCTTTCTTCAAAGGAATCTGATTTTTCGATGGATTCGCGGAATTTTCTGTTGCAGATGATGAACTGGTGGGAAAAGATTGTAGCAATGAAAAGATTGAATATCAAAGGAAAGTTGGCTGCTCCGTTTACATAAAAATGCATAGGAATATGTAGAACTCCAAGGATTTGCACTATATTGTGGTCAGGAAAAACTAGGGTTCCGATTGGAGCTAATGTGAGATCCAATGTATTTCCATTGCTTGAAAATAAGGAATAGGCGAGGAGAACAACGTTAATTGCCACGAAAATCCATGCCACAATTACATACAATATTGCGTTTCTCCGGACGCATCTGTACCAGTCCAGAGTGAGATTCTTATGGAAGTTTTGAAGTAGCATACGCATTCTTCCACTGCTACAGGTTCTATAAAATAAGGTCTGTGCCAAGGTACACAGAAGCGTCCAAGTAAAGTAGCTTACTTTCCAGATGAGGTTAGAGGATGGTTTGTCATCAGGAGAAAATATTGTGGCTAGCCGGATCATGTTCAGCCACATGGCCATCAACACAGCAAATGAGTAGCCATGACTTGGACTGCTGAAGTTCAGAACAAACCACCTTCTACGATTGCTGTTGCTGGCATCATTTTCTTTGTCTTTCAAGAAGAATAGTCCAAATATTCTCATTGAAATAATGAGAGGTGAAAGGGATTTCAGCATTGCAGTTTCATCAGCCGTTGATTCCTGTGAGTCATCGCCGATGTGTGTTTCAGACATGACAATAATGACGTGACTCTTATTTTCCAGATGACCAACTTTTGATCTCTTCATTCTGCTATAGATTGGATGGTTGCAGACACCGAAACAGACTCTGATCGTCTGAGAAGCTTAGATAAGTCCTTCTCATAAATACCTAAGGTAAATGAGCTTAAGAGCAGTTGGCGTTGCCCCCGCATTATCCAGACGATATCTACCTAACGTTCATCCATACGATGCAGGCAACTGCTCATTTGATTAATAATTAATTAACCTACAGCGTAGGCGTGTCGCTCAGCCGCGTTTTCAAGTGAAACTGTCAACGCTGGGAAACAACACCCTATGGCTAGCGCATTTGATGACGTGCCCACTTATTAGTTAATGAACACGCATTTACGGGCAATGCCATTTTCCAGTCATCGTTTATTGTCGTGGCTACGGACTGCATTAGCACGATATTATAGATTTGGCCGAAGCCGCAACTAGCATCAATGGCTCATGGTCAAAATCGACGAAGTAGGCCTAAATTGCTTTCAATGATTGCACACGTTAATTATTGGATCCGAGGGTTGAAGTGCAATTTGCATGTGTGTTCACTATGTCACTTTTCTCATTCGACCTGGTTTTTTTAACGAAATTGTCAAGGTGATTTTACCTTTTAGAAGTGATGAGTCTGCAAGTTTAGATAGGCCCCAGGGTGTCTATGTCACATGTGCGTGATTGAAGGATGTTCTAGCACTAAAACGTTAGCGATTATTCAGTCAGCACATTCTCAACAGGCTTCGGCGTGTATGCATCACGTGAGTTCGCACGCGTTAAATTCATGGGTAAGAAGTTACCTAAACACGATTTTTGCTGAATCAGTAGCAGTGAGGCTATAAAAAAGCCTCTGGTAAATGCAATTAAGACACAAGCAGACGAGGAAGAACGAAGTCGACGGAAAAAAGAAGTGAATGACAATAATCACTAAAACACTTATGACATAGCTAACATGAAGCAGGGTGTAGATCAAAATCTCCAAGAACATTTATCTTCATGGCATGCAAAAAGTAAGTAAGTATATCCGTCATTTTACCAGCTCCAAAAACTCACTCTGATGTACATAAATCATAAAAACAAACGAATACTAATACTAATACTAATCTTCGTTTAATATCTTCAAACTGACAACAACAACGCAGTATGATTACAAATCAGTATGAACGGATGATCACAAGTTATTACAGGAGTCGAATTTAACTGTACACGGCAGCCATGAAAGGCGCCCATCACGTCCTACATCTCATTTTAACAACGCGCCATCTCGCGAATGTAAGGCTGAGTGGACCTAAATTTGAGAGGGTAGCGGGAAGCGATCCCGCTACCTCTTACTCTTCACGCCAGTGATGTTACCACTACTCTATGGACCCCCCCCCCAATAGTAAAGCATGAAACACGAAAACATGGAAACTGGTAACCAAGACAACGGCGCCCACCCCGCTTGCGCCCACTCTAGCCTATGTTTTTAAAGTCACTACGACAGAAGAATTAATCTATAAGTAAACACCGTCCGAAACAGACAAATCCCCAGCGACGAACTCCAACGCCCACACAGAGAACCCAGCCGACGGATTCTCCCCAGATGTAACTTATGTAAGCAGTTGACCGTTCAGAATCCCAAGGTCGAGTAGCTTCGAGAGCGAAGAACAGCGGCGGACATCGCAGTCGCAGTACGCGTAGCACCACTTCGACACGGTCTTCGGAAGTTGGGATAAGAAACGGCATCCAGACCTCTCTCATCCCATCCGGGTGAGTGAGGAATGGCACTCATTCGCCAGGTGGCAGAAGTAATGATGCTATCAAGGGAGAGGAGGGGAGTCTACTCTTCTCCGATGCCTGAGCACTGGAAAAACCTATATCTACCTCCAGTCACTCCTCTGAGGTTTTCTGGTTGGGTAGCTGGTCGCCTGCAGTCTTGGACGCCATATAGCGTGGTATTCTGTATCTGTACACGGTCATTGTTACAAGCGAGAGCTACGGTATTAATCTGGCATCTCTAGGATTTGAACACTGATCGACTACGTCGAAGTTAGCTGCATGAATATGAAGTAACTTTACCTGATTTCATCATATTTTGGATCTGTCTAATCTAATCTGCTGACTTCTAAGATTCTGTTATCGTAATGTCCAAAACATCAATCGATATTTGCTTCGAGTGAAACCGCAATAAAAAATCAATCAATCAATCTTTATTTAACAAATGTAGATCCGTTAGAGGAGACAGGTCTAAATCCAATAGATCTAAAACTCTGATCGATCTGATCTAATAATTTTATATAAATTGAATTTAATCGGAATGTATGAGCTCCTGCCGGAATACTGAGAAGAGATGGACTGCGTTTGCACGAACTGCTTGGTGACTAGCAGGGTGTATTAGACGCGAGGTAACTATGACCACAAGACGTCGCGTAGGCCTAGAGCAATTGGAGCAAGTGGAGCAAGATATTCGCTTATGTAGGTATGTATGTAGGCGACTGCTCATGAATAAGAATGTATATGGATAGTTCTACGACAGCATTCCACTTTGAAGTAAACTCGTCGGAAAGATTATTAATTAACTCAGCCATCAAGTCATCTGAAGACTGCAACGCGAGGTAGCAAGTATGTCTGATGTCTTCTCTAAAAATTTAATCCACGGAATTATTATAAACGTTCACAGGATTGATCACAGGTCATGTTATCTTGGCGTTAGTTAAGTAGCCTACTTGTTAAGAACAGTGAAAACATTGGACAACGATAATTATACCTACAGGCTTTAATTAAGTACTGAGTTAAGAATGATGGATAATTGACTGCTTTCCACTTACTGTACTACTACCTAGGCGGCCCTGGTAGCGGGGTCATTTGACCCCTTTTGGGCCTCCTGTGTAGCCAGACTTTGGAATATAATAATGCATGTTTCTGCTTTAACTGTAAAATGTTTGGTTACTAAATAAACAAGTGTCAAGTGTCAAATTTAAAAACGAACGAATGTATCAAGGACGGTAGCGAACAACAAGGAATGTATATGGATAGTTCTACGACAGCATTCCACTTTGAAGTAAACTCGTCGGAAAGATTATTAATTAACTCAGCCATCAAGTCATCTGAAGACTGCAACGCGAGGTAGCAAGTATTGTATGTTTATGCAAAAGAATCACAAGGATTCTTGGTAGTTGCCTATTATGATTTTCCTATTGAATCAGGATGTTGGTGAAGTACGTGATCATACTGTGGAAACTTGGCTTGTGGATTTATCTAAGGTAAAAAAGTATATATATTTCTATATTCTTAGACTGCTTATCGAATTATCTTCAACGGAACTGGATTATTTGGGTTGATGTTACTTCGAAATGCGTTTGGACTCTGCAAAATTTAAGTTAACGCCACCGCTACACTCGTTGTGCAAAGTTGAATCAACGAAACGAGTTTTCCGTAAGACACTGCATTCCATGTGAAAATAGAGTTCCGCTTGAGCTTATTCTCACTGTTGCAATTAATATTTCTTCATTACGATCTTAAAATTGAGATATCTGAAGATTGCCTCAATCTATCAAGCCAAAGCTCAATCGTTATTTCAAATCATCGTGACCGTTTCATATGTTGTTAGAAATTCCTATGTGACATTATAATTGAACTGATCAGTTTAATAAACTTCAGAGTCCACTGTTGTTGCAGTTGGTATTTTTTCTCTTCATGTAGTGTAATTTTATCTATCGCAGCCTATTCAACGACGCGGATAAAAAAACACGACACTAGGTCAGGGATGGCGAACCTAGGGCACGCGTGCCCAAAGTGGCACGCGTTCAAATTTTTGGGGCACGCGGAATTCAGAGCGTCCCCCAAAATTTCAAACTTAGAAATACAAAATCTCTGTAGAAATCCACATTTTCTTTTTGAATGACTTTATTTTAACACCATTCAAAAACGATCTCTGAAATAACGTCTTTATTTTTTTTAACACTTTGTTAACTAAAACCTATATGAGAAAAATATTTATATAGGCTACTGTGCAAAATTCCGCAGCATTTTGGCACGCACCTTAAAAAAGGTTCGACACCCCTGCACTAGGTACACTATTTAAAACTAGTGGATTTGCCCGTCATTACGACGGGAAGAGGGAGCGAGCGAGGGAGGGAGGGAGGGCCTGAGGGAGGAAGGGAGGCATAGACAGACACTAACTACTGTTTATCCGTGTGTCAATCCGTCTGTGTGTCTGACCGTCCGTCCGTCTGTCTGTCTGGCTTTGCGTCTGTACGCCTATCTTACTAGTGCCCAGTGTTCGTAGGCGGGACGAATTTCGGGTGTGCGTGTCATATTGCATCGGCCATAATCAGTCTTCACCTCGTCCTCCTCCTCCTCAAGAGGGAGAGAGGTAGGGCGGGAAGGGGTGAAGGAGGTAGACATAGACAGACTTAATAATAGCTGTTTGTCTGTGTTAATTCGTCTGTCTGTTCGTGTGGCCGTCCGTCCGTCTGTGTGTCTGAATTTCGTGTGTACGTCTATCTCCGTTGTGCCCTGTGTTCGTGGGCGGCACCAATTTCGGGCGCCTGTGAGAGCGTTTATCGACACATAGATCTGGGAAACTATGTTAATGGATAATGAATTTCAAACATGAATAATTGTCACAGGTCAATTAATTTCGCAGACGTACTCAGAACAAATGCAGAATTAAACTCTGAGCTGATGGATCAATTTATACCGCGACAACATCTTTCAAAATTTAAATGAGAGGCTCGACTTGCACTGTGTACATTTCCAATATCTGATGCACAGAACTATGCTAGAGATTACGAGGTATTGAATGTGTGTTCGTTTGACCAGATCAGCTTTCCAAAGTGTTTTAGACCTTAGGTAGATAGGATAATTGCTATAGCACCATCATAGCAATCATCTTAACTGGATACATGGGACGCGGTGGTATACGTGGCGGTATGTTCTGTGCCTTATAACCAGAGGGTCGCAGATTCGAAACTACCTCAAGCCACTGCGTAGCGACCTTGGACAAGTTGCTCATCTACCACTGTTCATCGCTCGTGAATAGGCTGGTGCCCTGCGCTTGGCCTCGTAGAAGCGCTTTAGAAGTTTGGTGATTACGATACAAAATGCAGTGCATAGATTTTAGCATCCATACTCTGAGAAAGCCACCACGCTTGGACATTTGATAAGTTCTAAACACAATGGTTTTTGTAGCTATTATTTCATGCTCAGTCATCAAATAACACAAGTACACAAAGACAATGAATGAAGATATAGCCAACCTCAAGGCACCAAATTGGAGGAACTGTCTTACCCATTTTTAATCTTTTGTGTGTAATAAAGTATATGTTCTTTGGATTTATAAAGTTAATAATCAAGTTTTACATGTACTTTTACAAGTATGTGTTGTTATCATTGACCACAGCAAGACGAACGTGACCATAGAAAAGGCTAAAATATTCTCTGATAACTGAAACAGTAGGCCTAAGTATGCATTGATGTGGAGTTTGTGGACCCTTACTGTAGCCCCTTTTGGTGTCTCACAACAGTACTGCATAGGCCAAGCTAGGCTATTTAAAATTATTAAAAACAAAAAGTTAAGCAATAAGCGAACAGTCCCTAACTAGAAGAGTGACCAGATAGGCAAACTCCGGCAGACAAGCAGAGAGCAACAGACGGATTCCCACGGAGAGGGAGAGACTTAAGAAGAGACTCCGGCAACAAACCAATGGTATCGTGACCGATGTAATCCTGAAGCTAGATAGAGAAAATCTCTAGTATAAAACACAAGGTAATAGTGGTTGGTGTCTTCAGGGGAAAGATACCACAATGCAGTGAAACATAATTCAATTTCGCTTGAGCTCAGGAGAACGATAACCCTTCGAGTGCAATTTGAGTGGCAAGAAATCGGTCTGTTCGGTTAACGGCCTCCTTTACCTCCTTTACCTTGGATACGACATATTAAGAAACCGAGTAGGTTGGAATGAAATTGGGAGTGCGTCACAATACGTCCCCCAAAGATTAGGCGGCTGAAATTGACCTCCTGTCGCTTCAGTCATAAAGATACTTGAGGAGGATTTCCGTTCGCCGTCAGAGCCTACTGTGTACGAAAGGCAAGCAGAAATATATTCTTCCAGTAGAAGACGCATCGAATTGCATGAATGATTGCAGCGCGCAGAGAACGGGTTAGCGCCTCACCTTAGACTGTTTCTGTGTTGGAACCTTCATCTAGTCCTTCAGTCACAATTGCTCCACGCCGACGACTGATGTTTGAGCATTGTATAATGGCGCTTAATAAATACGTAATGATAAATATGATATTCATATTATAAATAATAGTTATACTACTACTACTACTACTACTACTACTACTACTACTACTACTAATAATAATAATAATAATAATAATAATAATAATAATAATAATAATAATAATAATAATAATAATAATAATAATAATAATAATATTAATATTGCAGAACGTATCTGGGATCAGCGAATGGGTATGCCTACATACAATTGCTTTTCATCGTGCATTAAGAGTGTGGGTGCTACACAGACATAGGCTCTACTATGTATTTTAAATACGTAACGGTGATTTCCTTACAATATCAAGAAGAAAAATTCTTTGGACATGCGAACATACAAATAGCACATTAAATTTAAACGCTAGCGAATCTGTGGAACTAGATCTATTGTTGCAACGATAGAAAACCTTTGCAAATTCACTGATATCGGAATTCGTTCGGATGTTTGATCGTTCCGACGAGATACCAGATTCGGAACGCTAGAGGAGACTGGCTGTGACGCTCTGAACATCATCGCTACTGGTCGTTGATGCAGCCGTGGTGAGGTTATACGTCATATGTTCAGACGATGGTGGAACCAGTTGGACAATTAGTAGGAAATACGTGATCAGTAGACCAACAATCTATCAAGATACAAACAGTATGCCTTACATATATTATTTATTATAGTAAAACACATTAAGACTATATTCTATAGCAGTGGTCTTCAAAATGTGGTCCGCAGACAACCTGTGATCCGCGAGAGTGAGCCTACTGTGCGGATACGAGATATCAAAATAATACTCCTGCAACGTCCTTCCCGGTTTACAAAGTTACACTGCGATTGTCGCAGTTTAGTAAATGGTATTCTATCTTTTTTCAATTACCATATCTATTCTATGGTTTTGGTTTCGTCACTTTCCATAACATAGTGAAATAATTTTGCCTTAACGACGGGACACCTTTGTTTTTTTAAATCGTTGGGCCATAAGACGTATGCGTGGACCGCAGTAAGTTTGACTCCCGTAAAGTGTTCCGCAGGATGAGAAACTTGATCCCCACTGTTCAGGCTGTGAAGGTAAAGAAGAGAATATAAAAAACAACAGAAACAGCACACGATAGGAGAAGAAGGTTTGTGCGAAACTCTGTGGCTATAGAAGAAAAGACAATGGAAAGGAGAGAGAAGATGGCCAAGTATACCATGAAAATGAATGCTATTTTTGTAATTGTATAAATGTTGGTAGGAAGTCTCCTAAAAGGCGAAATTGAATTGAGGGTCAGCCAAAAATGAACAAAACTCAAAAGGTATCGACAATGCTTGCTTGATGCAGTCCTTAATTATAGATTTCTAGCTAATCTGACGGTGTAGATGTTGCACGTGATACTGGAAGAAGTGGCAAAAATGAAGTCAAGAAAGTAGAGCAACATAGAAATCTAAAATGAATCGGGGCAGATCAAACAGTCACTTAAAAGTCTACGATGTAAATAAATTCGTAGAAATCAGTTACGCAAGAGATAGTACTTCAGGGTCTGAGTCTTAGACCGAACTGCAGATGAGAACATATGTAGGCCTACTAAGTAAGTAGTCCAGATTTCAGCTGATCTGACTTACCGTAAGAATTGTGTTTCGATCTATGACAAAGATTCCCAAGACAGAAAATCCTATTGGTTCACCGGTTAATCGATTCAAAAAGGTATTGATCTGCAAATAATAACATAGAATATTAAGATGTTCACCTACGTTTCTGCTCTCAGTAACAATCGCATTCTTGCATTATTCAATTGAATATTCATTCAGCAATCAATCAAAGGCATACTAGAGTAAAACAAAAATGATTTATTGATTAATTCATTGACTAATTAGACAGCCTGCTCTTCAACACAAATTTACAAATCGATTGGCCAGTTACTTTCCATTAAACTTTTCTAACACAGGAACAAAAGACAACTCTTCTAAGCATTCACCTGCCCAATTGTTTCCGCATTCAAATTGGTCATGTCGATATCGTGAATTCTCTCGTATATGTGACCCATCGCCACAGAACCAGTCGCAACTTAAAAATGATAAAAATTTAGTTTTTTACACCATCTTGTAGATCCTTTATTTACCTTTTCAAAACTGTTTTCGGTTTTTTTATACCTGACATACAACCGAAGTTACAGAAATTTCAATCCGACGGTTTACATAAATTGTTACTTGAGAAAACTGCGTTTAAGTTTAGTCATCATTGTCACTGTTGTCCTCACTTTCATCGCGATTTGTGGTAAAATATTCCCGCAACAACTCGTGCACTTTCGCTTGATCCGATCCTTTAGCATTTATCAAACTCGCAATAATAGCCTTCATTTCGAAAATGAAGTTTATTAAGTCGAAAATGAACAAAATAAGAAATGTTTGCCGTTCACCCGACCCATTTATCTGTCATTTAAACAAACCAGGTCACGTGAGTGGCATGCTCTGGGCCGACCTTTCAAACCTTCAGCCAACCACGGTGCAAAATTTAGTCACGTGCTCAGCCTTGCTAGCTAAATTCAAAAATTTAACGGTTAGTCGACCTCTTTCGGGCCAATCTCTGTGCATAATACACAAAGGAAGGTCATATTTATTAATTGAACAGACCGAGGAGATTGCCCTGATCAAAACGAGGCCAAGCACGCACGAAAATTCGATCTGTAACCTAATTAAATGTCACAACAAAGTTAGCGAAATTTTGACTACGATTCTGTTTTTCCATCTTGAAACAGATATAGGGCTCTTAGTTAAAAATGTTTTTTTACACATTTAGATACGTCTAAACAAATATTTTATATGTCATTTGTATTAAATATATATTTTTGTAATTGTTTTTGCATTAATGTCAATTACGACCGGTTTGAGGTTACCCATCATAAATCGGCTTTTCTGCGTAATAACGTTTTGCGATAAGCGACTGGTTTCGTGGTGACTAGTCACATATTTTATGAGCCTGTAAATGAAAAGCAACATTATTTGGAACAATATGCAATGATTACCCATTTAAAGTAAATAAGCATCTATGAATGTTTATGTTCATGCAGGTTTTAGTATGAACATAATCGTTTTTAAATTTATGGACGGGAGAATTAAAATGCTTCAAAGGAATTTGTTTTCTCGTAGAATTGGATACCAAAATTGATTTATTTAATTCTAATTGTTATAGCCTATACCTTAGTTTCTTAGTGTTACTGTTCTATAGGTATTTTGAGTCCGAAATAATTATAATTATAAATGCTACTCATGCTCACCGAATGATTCACAAGTATTCCACCAAAGGAAACCACCGTAAGACTAAAAATGTCTATAAAGAGCCAAAATACTCCTAGAATTATAAAAGTTGGGGTAGTGGTAAGCCAAGAACTCCATATTGCATTGTAAAGACACGCAATCACAAGGAATATCAAGCCAATGACGTAAGCGGCGTTGCATAGGCAGATAAATTTGTCGGCCTTCGAGACGAGACGACCCAGCATCTGATGTCGTCGTCGCAGTTTTTCAAAGCTATCTTTAAAAGAAACGGAATTCTCGATTGATGCGCGAAATTTGCGGTTGCAGGAATTGAATTCGTTGGAGAAGATTCTGGCCAGTAACAGATTTGATGCAACTGGAAAGTGAAATGCACTGTTCACGTACACGTGAATTAGCATATAGAGACATCGAAGAACAGGCACTATCTTTGAGTTGACGCGAATATGGGTCTCGTATGGTGCCAGTAAAACATCCATAACATTTTCTTTGCAGGAGAAGTAAACATAAGCGAAGAAAACAACGTTAATACTCCAAAGCTGCCACACTATAAAAGTGTAAAGCAGTGCTTTCTTTCGGATGAATTTTAAACACTCCGGAGTAAGCTCCTTGTCAAAAATTCTAAATAGAATTAGTATTTTTCCACTGCTACAGGCTCGATAGCAAGAGGTTTGTGCCAAGGTACACATGAGCGTCCATACAAACACGACGCATTTCCATATAATGTCAGATTCTGGATTGTCACTCGGATAAAAGTTTGTGGCTAAACGGATCGTGTTTAGCCACATAGCCATCAACACAGCAAATGCATAGACATGACTCGGACTACTGAACTTTGGCAAAGAACACCTGCTCTTAATACTGGCGTTGCTTCCATTGTCTTTCAAGAAGAATAGTCCAAAAATTTTCATTGAATTAATGAGTGGTGAAAGGGTTTTCAGAATTGCAGTTTCGTCGGCTGTAGTTGCGTCTTTCTCATCAACGTCTGGTTTTTCTGGCACAACAACTATGGTTTCTCTTCTTTGTATTTGCGGACGGACTCTTCTCATTTCCATTTTCGTGGTAATAAAGTAATTTTGCAAAATATTCTGAAACCTGAACTATTACTTTATTCTGAAGCCTCAGCTATTATTTTCTCGTAATGTTTCTTTAAAGAAATGTTTGTTTCAAAGAGAGTGTTTCTTATATTCTAGCAGTTCTCATGCATGGCGACCCTTCATGAAAACCGATAGGCAATAGTCATACGACACGATTCTGCAACGAAGACCTTTCTGTGTTATTCTGAACGTTTTCTGCCCGCAGCAACCCTAAGTAATACGACACCAATCGATGACTTTGACCTGCATCGAGATGATTTTTCAGTTGCAAAGTACATTCACGTGCAGTGTCGTAGATTTCTCCATTGATTGCTCCTGTTGGATGTCTTCGTGTTACATATTATCTAAACCACTAATCCAAATATAGTAGGCTACTATTTGCTGGACGACTGCGGTTGTGATGAGTGCCCAGGAGAGACTATAAAAGAATGAATAGTCACTCCTTCTGGTAGAGGCTTATATGAACTGCAATTGTTTTCAGGTAAAAGTTATTCTCTAGACTAACAATGGAACAGGCTAATAATATTTACGTTGATTCCCAGTTAGTGATTCATTTTCTTTGTAACTATGCGATGGAAAACACATGTAATTTTACATGATAATATGAACACATACAAAAACAAACCTTCATATGAATAACATGTATTCATGCTTGAAACAAAGCAGGAGTAACTATATACGGTGATCGACTAGTTGATCCTTATTATGTTTCGTGGACCTCCAAGAGTCGTTGCAATTCTTCTGATAGAAGAAGTTTGGAAAATGAACGGATATGCAGAGAACTGGCATGATTCTTGTAAATGAAGACCACAATCGATCATCAGACGTGTTCAGAATAAGGAAACCAATATAAGGAACACTTTGGTTGCCGATGTTTAGTTCCCACCTTTGCATTAATTGATCATCACCACCGAGAAAAGACGTAACAGACACCAGTAAAGTGTAATTAATCCGACACAACGATTATTGAAATAGAGATATCATGTGACAGTAGCCGTGGATTTTCCACATTTGTGATTGGCTATGGCAACATGACATATTCATAAATTTGTAATATTTAGCCACGAATTTAAATGAAATTTTCCATGTTACTGTTTGTCATTTATTTTCAGGAGTTGCATTTTACTCTGATATGAAAACAATAGTAAATGCATTAAAAATTGACTTTAGGATATTGGCTTCTAGCAGTGCGATTTCTTTAAGGTCGGTTTCTCCTTTCCTATATTCTTCCTCATTTGTATAGAGATCTCAACTTGGCCGCCCTTCCGTTTGGATTGACCCTAGTCGAATGTGAAAGAGGGAGTAAAGGACTACCGAGATACGTTTTCATTCCCAGAGCACAATTCGAGCACTTCCAGTGAAAGTGGCGAAAATACATTTTACGGTAATTTTAAAATAGGCATGAAATCCCATGTTTTACTTACTAATTATATCAAAGTAAACCACACTGATTTAATCAGTTCAACGTTTATGAAGAATGGGCGAAGTACGAGACAAGATTTAATATTAAGGATTCACTATCATAAGGGCGACTTCGAAGGGGCGACCATGAAAAGGACGCATTCAAAAAGGCGCCGCTAAGAAAGGCGCATGTTTTTAAAGGGCGCTGATCAAAACAGCGCGCTACTAAAAGGCGACAATCGAAGAGGCGAGAAAGTTTGCAGTTGGAAGAAGCATAGACTTTAAAACACAAACTTGGCATAGGTTGGCATAGGGGATTCGGTCAACTACTTGGAGCGTCTCATCCCACCCTATCGAAGTTCATAGACAGTTTGAAGAAAGAAAAGAGTCTCAACGAAATGAAGCTTTAGCAATTCGTTTCGGGTCAACATCGTTCGCATGGAAGGAATATCTACAGGGAAGTTGCCAAACGTATAAAGACCATAGTTGAAGATTCTGGCAACAGAACAAGCATGGATTATCTCAGAGGGATCGCTCATAAGCTCAACCTCAACAGTTGAAAATATCAATAGAGTAACGTCGGACTAACATTTGAAAAACAGACATTGTTAAGAGTGTCTCTAAGTACAGTAGTAATAACTATGAAAATATCAATAAAATAACATTGGACTAACATTTCAAAAACAGACAGCGTTATTGCTTATATTATCTCTAAATACAGTAGTATTAACTACGAAATATCAATAAAATAACGTAGGTACTAACCAGTCTTGTTGTCAAGACCTTAAACCTCAAGACCAAGACCAAGACCAAGACTTTGAGCCTCAAGACCAAGACCAAGACTTTGAACCTCAAGACCAAGGCCGAGACCAAGACCCAAAAAATCACAATCATATCCAGACTTATATTTTTTATTTAAAAATTGTCAAGTTAGACCACTCGATGTTTTAATGAAAACATGAGTCTTTTATTTTATTCAAGCTAAACAACTCTACATGCAGACTGCATAGAATTCCGAATTCGTGTTTACAAAAGTCCTTCATGCGAAATGTTATTCTATATACCTGTTGCATTTTATAGAGGGCAATTCGCTCAGAATTTTCTCTGGGGCCTCATATAAATTCCGCCATGTGAAAAATACGTTCAACAGGTGCTGAAATCGATGACACACAGCAGCTATTCAAGCACCGAATGTAAATGTACAACTCGTGAGTCTTTTTTAAAATCATCCCATGGTAAATAACCGGAAGTCAAAATAATTGTAAAAAACAGCAGTAAAGCCTCATTCACACCGTTTAAATACTAAAGCAATTGTATTAGTAATTATTGGATACATTTTTAGAATTCTTGTCTTTTGTTAAGTGACTGTTCATATTGTTGAAAGTCTTGGTCTTGGTCTTTCAAGACCGAGACCAAGACTTTGAACCTCAAGACCAAGACCAAGACTGTTGGTTTCAAGACCCAGACCGAGACTTTAAAAACGAACTCGAGTGCACTCGAGACGAAGACCTTGGTCTCGAGGACAACAAGACTGGTACTAACATTTGAAAAAAGACATTGAACGGTCCTATTATTCGCCTTTCTAAAAGCACGCCCTTATGATTGCGCACTCTTTTGATCAGCGCCAGTTTAAACAGGCGCCTTTCTTAGCGGCGCCTTTTTGAATGCGCCCTTTTGATGGTCGCCCTTTCGAAGTCGCCCTTATGACAGGATACCACAATATTAAGGACACACACATGCACCTACAACTAGATATATAAATCAGTCACGCAAAAGACAAAGCTTAACTGCTAGGATAAAGTGATGATAGCCTCTACGTTCAGTTGCTTCGACATTAACTTTTGCAATGCAGGAACTCGATCCGAAATGTTACAGAAAGCTAGTTGTAAAGTTATCGAAAACGCTACTGGTTAGTGTAACAGCCAGGGTGGTATTTTGCGTTGCGTTCTGATTCCCTTGCTTGACAGATGATGGTGGAGCCAGTTGGACAATCAGAAGGAAGTACGTAATCAGAAGACCAGTAATCTATGAATAAACACAACAGGTAACAGATTGTAGAACAATATTGGAGAGGATGACTTTGACTAAGTAGGTTGCAATCGTAATCGCAAACTCTAACCTTCTAAGGCTCTACTCTGAGGCTGAGCGCAGAGCACCAGCTTATTCATGAACACTGCGTCATATCAGAGGGGTTCATTTATCGATGTCCAGTGGAGGTCCGAGTGCGGTGACCAGCTTATTCACGAACATTGTGTCCATCGATGTCCAGTGTATGTCCGTGTCCGGTTTCCCGAGACACCAGCAAGAGGAGGCAGAGCAGTTGCTAAGGCGGGTTTCGTTGAGGACGAGAAAGCTTGGAAGGCGAGGATCGGATAGATTAGGAATTCTTAAGAGGTGAGACTTACTTCAGTTTGAAATTGAAAGCTTGTGGAGTGATAAATAGAGAAGCCTGAAGCAGATGACATAGGTGAGTGGCGGTATGAGCAAAGGAACTGAGAATTATTTTATGCTGAATTTCAGAGGGAAGTTCGTTCCTGAATTGAGGTACAGTGTGATATATATATGTATATATATATATATATATATATATATATATATATATTTATATATATATATATGTATATATATATAAGGGTGCCAATGAAAAACAAAGTTTGCAGTTTTTTAGGTCTCACCCCTTAGTTTTGTTCATTTAGCTATAAAACTGAAATACATCAAGTTTTGTAGCAATCACATAACATTTATTGGTGGCACAAGACCTGTAAAGTTTTCATACACTGAAAAATGGTATTACATAAGGCGCTACGTAGGCCTACACATGCAATGGTCCTCGTTGTCAGATTGTTTAATAATGTTAGCGGCTGCACATTTTTTGAACGAGTAAATGTTTTTTGGGTTCTGGAAACTGCTGGCGATGGCTCTCAACCACCTGGAGCAGATACTGCTTTTGCTCCTCCTGGTTTGTTATAGCGGAATTGAATGTCTGTACTAGTGCGACGCCCCGTTCGGCTGCGTCGTTCACCACCTTCAGTTTTTTTACCCTGCACTGTGCTGTCATGTATGCTTCATTGGTGTTCCATAAGCGTGGATCTTGCCAGAGGAAATCTTGTTGGATATCCATGGAAGCAAAAAACTTCTTTGTGTTTTGTGACACGAAATGAAACAGCTGTTTTCCAGAGATACAATTCTCGTCAATTGTCACTCGAACTGGAGGATCTTCTTCGCCCATATTACACAGGGCTGCGACCATATCCGCTTTTTCCATAACAGAAAGTTCAGGATCAAAGAAGGCCAGACCAAGAAGTGATTCACTCAAGTACCACAAATGGCGCATGAACGTTTTTATGGCTATATCTGCAACGGGCTTGTTCACATTGCGGTAGACTACAAGATCTTTCAACAGCTGTAAGTCGTTTCGTGGAGCAGATGTTGCTGATGTGCACGTGTACCATGCTTTGAGATATAGTCTAACCACAAACATGTTAAACTGTTGAAGTCCAGATAGTTCAGAGGCTGTCAAACGAAACTGTGAGCGAAACAAATAAATTTTAAGACTGTAGATAATTTTCCCCATCCATCGAGCCCTGTGGTAAGCTCCAGGTGCGTTGATATGGATGCTTGGAGAAGGCTCATCTCCTAGAAACAACAGTGACAACTGCAACAACTCCTTATAGTCATCTCTGGGATGAAACTGTTGCAGCTGCTTACGAAAAAATAGCAGTAAGTTTTCTTTCAGCGGCTCGAGTTCAGCGGTAATTTTTTGTTTTTCATCGCACACTCATAGGATGAATTGTCAATGTGAATCCATGCAGCAGAAAACCTTTCAAAGAGCCTAACATTTGGGCCACTAGAACATCCCATAAGCATATCAAATACTTTTGCGACAATGAGTTCGTGTATATGATGCCTGCATGTTAAGCTTATAAGCTGCTTGTGAAGTTTTTGCTGCAGTATGACACAAGCTCCCGCTTTGTTGCCAGTGTTGCTGGCGGTGGTGTCAAAACACATTAGCTGGACACGTTCACTGAGTTCCCAGTCGTCAATCATTTGAAAGACTGCTGCAGCCTGTGCCTCACCAGAACCACCGCATAATTTTGGGACCCCGAGAAGCTTCATCTCGCCATCTCCAGACGCTATGACGGCCAGCCTATCAACGGTGTCTTTACCTGTGAGAGCTGGCAATATCTTACCATCCCAGTGTATTGTCAAAGGACCAGGAATACCATCAAAGGAAAATGCTTCCTTGATCTTTAAAGCAGTCGATGCACGATGCTGCCTGCGTGCCAGTCGTACGGATTCCTTGTTAAGAATTAATTCTGATGGACCATGGCTAGTAATCCACAAAGTTAACAAGTTCTCAATGATAGAGAAGACCAATATGCCAGAAATTCACTAGCATTACGGCAAATATCACTATATACGCCTTCAGGAGCATTGTGCCACCTTTAAATATTTAAATATTTGGCTAATTTTTTTCCTCAGTAACTTCCATATACAAATGAACATTTTCAGATAGTGAGACCACAGAAAATAAAAACTTACATTTTTCATGTATGTTTCATTGGCACCCTAATATATATATCGGTTTGAGATTTTTTGGCGAAGAGAGACTGGGGACGGAAGAGAGTGAGATAGGAGGAGGATCGGGTAGAACGGGGTAACTGGATGGTGAAGAGTTCTCGAAGGTACTGTGGCTGAGAGTATTGTAGGGAGTTGTAGCTTAGCGATAGGCCTTTGAGTTGGATGCACTCTGGGATTTTCAGTCAGTGGAGTGATTTTAGTACGGGAGTGATATTATGATGTTTAGATGTCCTGGTGAGAGCTCGTGCTAGTGAGTTCTTGATGAGTCATAGAAGCTTAAGTTGGGTGTATTCGAGGTTGAGGAAGTCAGAGTTACAGTAATGAAGCTTGGAGTGCACAGTCGAGATAGCAATAGTAGAAGCAGTTTTAGAGTCAAGAATGGGTCGAATATGCATGAAGCAGGTTCGCAAGAGGT
Source organism: Allolobophora icterica (assembly GCA_963556255.1). Taxonomy (NCBI): domain Eukaryota; kingdom Metazoa; phylum Annelida; class Clitellata; order Crassiclitellata; family Lumbricidae; genus Allolobophora; species Allolobophora icterica. The sequence goes on along the minus strand of OY744602.1, from coordinate 67,871,874 downwards.
TGGAGATGAGATCGGAGAAGGAGAGATGCGGACGAAGGGTGACGACAACATTACGCAAAGGGGTGCAAGTTTCTGTGGAGTGGTGATTATTGAGGCCAGATTGTTAGGTGAGTCATTAATGACAGGAAAGAGGTCACGATAATTTGACAGTTGTCTAACAAGTTAAGAGCGCATTGTGACGTAGGTCTACTAAATGTCGCTAAAAGTCTTTATGACAACACTTAAGGTACTCCTTCAATGTACACATGTTTACCTAATGTAAGCCTATAGTAACCTACACACTAATACTTACGTCATTGCTTCAGTAATTTTTTGCATTCGTTAGTAGGTCTTTGTGAATTTTTAGGAAGTTTTAGACAGCAAAAATAAAAATGCATGATCTCAATATTTAGCTTTTATTTACAAACTGAGATATCGTTTGCTCTGACTTACCGTTAGAATTGTATTTCGATCGATTACAAAGATTTTTAAGACACTGAAACCAATCGGTTCTCCACATAAGCGATTGAGAAACGTATTGATCTAAAATGATAAATGATTTTAGAAATATTTCGTTTTATTTGTAGTTATATGGGCTATTTTAGTAGAAGAATAGGCCAACAGACTTTACATGACATCTGTCAGCAACTTAAGATCTGAGGTTGTCACTTTAACAGAGAGAATACAAAATTATGTCAACTACAATTGCATCGTACCAATACATGTCTGTCAAATATAACCCAGTCAGTCGCCACTTGTTTCTTACCAAAAGCATTGAATAATGGTCCGAGTATACTTTGGAGAAGGAGATGAAATCTAGTTAATTGCTTCGATGTTCAAATTATTCGTTTGGATTATCGTTTATGGATTTATTGTTATGGGTTTTATTTCTCCAAAATTGCAGTTAATTCAGCTTATTTTCATAATGAACATGTTTCCACTACCAAAGAATATAATAATAACATGATCCAGATTTTAACCCCTTAATAATGAAAGGGATTAGTTTTCTATACATTTTAGTGCACGTTCGTCGTTAAAGTGTTAAGATTTTATATTATATTGAACAATCACAACCATGAGATAGATGATGGCGACATTCAAAGGCTGCAAAATGCTCAAGGCCGAGAGGTCTAAATTTCTTGAAGAAAACGTATACCCGGTATATAGCTGTACAACTAAGGTTTAGATTCATTTACTATATAGGCCCTACCTGTCCAATTGTTTCCGCACTAAGATTCTTCAAATCAATGTCATGAATTCTCTCGTAGATTTTATGAGCCTGCGGAAGCACATAAAGATTTAGGTTTGAAACAATAGGCAACGAGATCAGTCAAAAATAATCAACAACATGAAGGAGAAACAAGTGCGAATTAAATCGTAATGCACTTAATTGCTATCACATCATTTGTAAGACTCTCTATTATGTTGTATCTAGAAATTTCTAAAGCGCCTCTCGCAGAATATTCAGAGGCGCTCTCAGCACAGAAGCCCCGGGGCAACAGAAATGCCTTTAGGGAACGCGAGACCGATGAGGAGAAGCCAGTCATTAGTTTGGCCCTGACCCTCTGTGATGGGTTGAATGGGTTCAGGTAGGTATGAACCATCCTTAGCAGCATGACCACTTCCATTTTGCAATATCTACATTAAAGGACCCGGGAATGGTTTAGGCATAAACTATATAATGGGCCTAATGTCACAATGTGTTTGCGACCTGTTATCTTGTGCTTTGATATTATAAAGATACTATTATATTCAAGACCGACAGGGCACACACTGCTGACATCCGACACACTGATATTCAATTTAAGTAAACATGTGCTTAAAGAAACAAATTGGTACTCAATTGAATTAAATATATTTGACTTGCAGACTTCATGATTTGCGCACATTTAACACCAAAATTCAGCAATTTCGCTAATATGGCTGTCTTAACAACATTCCAAACCCAACTGCACCACTCAACTGAATTAGTAGAACTTATCCAATAAAAAATAACGCCTCTCGATACATACGTACAATTTGCGTAGATTTGGGAGCATTGGTTTTGTGAATGCGGCGCCTGCAAGAACATTATACTTAAGCAAATAAACCGGGTTAATACCGATACTTTGAAAGCTGGCTTTCAACGGTGACTGAACGTGGAGTACCATTCAACCTAACATGCATTCTGCATTCATTCCATTATTATCAAAGCAAAGGAAACCAACGTAAGCTGAGTAATTTAAAACGTGTCCGGTCGATTGGATTGCTGTGATTGCATCTCACTGAATGACCTTTGACTTCATAAGTTAGATTTTCTACAGAGACGTATAAACAAGTCTGATACACCTTTATCGTTTACTCCGCTATTGGTAAACTTTTTGCAGCGATGTGTGTTTTTATTAGCATTTTACATTACAAATAAGCGACTACTTTAACTTAATATGCTACAATAACTACTTTACATAAGCAAGATATTTTGAGGTAGAGCTATTACATACAGAAAAATTGCAGATTATCCAGTGTCGTTAAAATCTCTTAGGAGGTACAAACATAGCGTTGCGATTTTTTAAAATAAACACACCTACCCCATATTAAGCCGAAAAACAAACACCAAGCCATTAACAACCCTTTTATATATATAATGACCAATTGCACCTGGTGCTCGAAAGTTTTGGTGCTTAAAGCATGATGTGTTTACATCGACCAATTGTCGTGCTCTTACATCTATCCATTGTTAAGGTTATTGCAGTTTATGTTGCACCTGTGAACCGCAGATCTGTGCATAGCTACAATTATTTATTTCATATTTCAAATTATTTGGAATTTAATTTTCAGGTCTCAAATGGTAGAAACTGACATTGTCTAACGATATTTTGCAGATTCTCTATGAATAGTAGGCCTAACATTAGGTATTGTGGGGTCTACTTCATTTTATGAAGGGAAACCGAAGTTTGATATACTCTAAAATTATTTTACTTTGAAATCAAATTTGCAATTATACGTCATTAAATTCAAATTGCGCTCTAAGCATGAGTGTAAATTTCTGTGCAGTGTAAATATGTACTCAGAAATGTAAAGAGGCCAATCAACTTACCGCTTGATTCACAATTATTCCCCCGAAAGAAACTGTCAACAGTCCACTCACGGTCCACGAGAGCCAGAATATTGTGAGAAAGAGAAATATCGGAGAACTGGCGAGCATTGGATTAAATATGAGGCTATAAAGATTCGAAATCAGGAGGAATATCAAGCCACTGATATATGCCGCGTTGCTGAGGGAGATAAATTTGTCGGCCTTTGAGACAAGACGACTCAGCATCTGATGTTGTCGTCGCAGATCTTCAAAGTTTTCTTCAAAGGAATCTGAGTTCTCAATTGATTTGCGGAATTTGCGGTTGCAGATGGTGAACTGGTGGGAAAACATTGTAGCAATGAAAATATTAAATGCTATTGGAAAGTTAGCTGTTCCGACTACGTACGTGTGTATGACCATATACAGAGTTCTCATGAAAGGTACAATATTGTGGTCAGGAAAAACTAGGGTTCTAATTGGAGCTAATGAGACATCCATTGCATTTTCATTGCTTGAATAGTGTATAAAGCCGAGGAACACAACGTTAATAGCCACGGAAATCCATGCTACAATTGCATACACTATGGCTTTTTTCCGAACACGATTCCAAATATCAAGGGTGAATTTCTTATGAAAGTTTCGAAGTAGTGTTCGCATTTTCCCAGTACTACAGGCTCGATAATAGGAGGTTTGTACTATGGTATTCATGAGCGTGAAAAGGAAGAAGCTTACTTTCCAGATAAGGTCATAGGATAGTTTGTCGTTAGGAGAAAAGATTGTAGCAAACCGTATCGTGTTAAGCCACATGGCCATCAAGACAGCAAATGCGTATACATGACCCGGACTGCTAAACTTCGGCAAAGACCACCTGCTACGATTGCTGTTGCTGGCATCATTTTCATCGTCTTTCATGAAGAACAATCCAAATATTTTCATTGAAGTAATGAGAGGTGAAAGGGTTTTCAGCATTGCCGTCTCGTCAAACGTTGAGCCCTGTGAGTCATCGCCGATGTATGTTTCAGGCATAACAATAGTGACATGTCTCTTATTCTTCTGATGACCAGCTCTTGATCTCTTCATTCTGCTACAGATGGTATGTTTGCAGACACCGGAGGGAGGCTATGATCGTCTGAGAAGCTTAGATATGTCTTCCTTATAAATGCCTAAAAGTTATACTGAAGCATTATCCATACGATATTATACTTAACGCTAATCCAAGCAGCCCGCGAAAATGTTCATTAGAGCTAAAATGAACCGACAGCATAGGTTTGTCACGCACCCGCGTTTCCAAGTGGTAGTTTGTCAATACTGGAAAACAACACTCGCTAGTCAGGGCTTTGATGACTTGAAGGACTATTTGTTAATTAACACTGCAATTTATGATTCTATACACAGAGTCAATACCATTTGCTAGTCACCATTTACTGGCATGGCTACTGACTGCCATTAGCACGAAATTATAGATTTTTTGCGGAAACCGCAATTAACTTCGTTCGTTCATATATATATATAGGCAATATATGCAGTGTAAATTGGCTTTAGAGAACTGACTCAATGATTGCACACAGGAATAATTGGATTAGAAGCTTAAAGTGGAATACGTTTACGTGGTCATTAGGTCATTATTCTCATCCGACCTGTTTTAACTAAATTGCAAACGTGATTTTACTTTTTAAAAGTAATGAGTCAGCACGTTTAGACATGTCCATGTCAATGACTGTATGGTATGCTTGCACTAAAACGTTGTTTCACCGTCAATGATGAGTCAGCACTTCTTCAACGGGCCCAGGAGTGTTTGCTTCACCTGAACTCTTGCGCACTCAATACCTTGGTACGAAGCTGGCAGTCATTTACACCTAAACGTTGTTTTGTCGAATCTGTTGTTGTGAGGCCTCTAGTATAGTGATATTAGTTTAAGAACAGCAGTGGTTTCATTGCTCAGTTGATTGGTTTAGTTTCAAAAGACGGCGAGTTTGTTATTTCTGAAATGAAGAAGAAGAAACAATACCCACTCATGGCCAGGAGAGCAGCAGGATAGCAGCAGTACGCAGTTGTATTCCCGCAACCCCCTCGGGCGGGTGCCTTGTGTGGCAGCCATAACGTGTGTTTAGTTAAAATATTGATAATTGTACTGCCAGGTCTCAATGTAATCTTACTGCGTTTGTCGATTTGAATTAATAAAGAAAAAGATTATTATTATTATTATTATTATTATTATTATTATTATTATTATTATTATTATTATTATTATTATTATTATTATTATTATTATTATTATTATTATTATTATTATTATTATTATTATTATTATTATTACGAAGAAACAGAACGTGAGACATGCGAAGAAGATGCGAAACATATAAAGAAGAAGAACGCGAAGAAGATGATGAAGAAGCGGAAGGGTAGAGGCGTAGCGACCCCCCTCCGTACCCTCCGACCGGAGGGGGCCCCGCAAGGAAGGGTTCCTCTAAAAGTGGCAATAAATAACCGTGAACGACGTGAAGTCATTATGATAATGTTTTGATACATCACATAATGCTATGTTCGGAGGGGGCCACGTTCTTTCGGAGGGGGCCACATTCTTTGTTGCTACGGCTCTGCGGAAGGGTAGTCCCTTAAGCTCGGTTCAGAGGTAGCCATTGGTATAAAGTTCTAGCGATTTCATTTTTCTTAGCCTCGGCTTATGTGGGTGACCAGTCCTCTTTCTCGCCGTCTGATCTTCCCATAGACAATGTGTGGTCAGTGTACTCATTATAGCCGAGTTGGCTAGGGGGCGCAGGTGGAAGAGAACTTTCGAAGCAATTTCAGCCCTGGCGGGGATTAGAAACCCCGGCCTCTCGGTTCAAAGCTAACCACAGCGTAACCTGTCTTGTTTGATTATACATATGGCGAACTGATATTATCGAATTATTCTCGCTTCATTAATGAATACCCACTGCCCGTGTACGGTCAATGTAGTCATTAGAAATGAGTTGTCAAAAAGCATAAATGGAGCTAAAATTTCGAAACAAATTAATTTTTGCCCTTGGGGATTTGAAAGCCCGTCTTCCAGGTCGATATTCCACACCCTATCAACTATAATATTGCACACCCCTTAAAAGTTTTGATGATGACTGTAATATTGTTTTGCGACCATGGAATACCATACTGGTGGCAACGTACTCCAGAGACATAAACAATTCAACTGAGTCCCGTTTGTCTTATGAACTTAAGCATGATAAGAACAGTAAAATTGTGGCATTTTGAATGTTCGCCAATCAAAGGTAGAGCGTGGCTTGCGTTTCCACCGTATTTCAATAAATGTAGACTCTACTAGAGCCTACTCTTCATTGTGCTCATGGCGATCCAAACCAATTATGACCGCAAGCATCGAAGTCAATCATGAAAAGAGCTATATAATTATAATCCGATAATATAATAATTCAGTCCAAAGCGGCACATATATAGGTCTACGGTTACAATGGCTTAAACAGAGACGATATAGGCAATGTCTGTTAATACAGATATTATAAGCATTTGCACAACATTGAATGTAGAATCCTAGAAGAAATTGTCTGTGATATTGCTGATGACGCCACTGGTCGGTGGTAGTGCCGTGGTGACATTCAGCGTTGTCACGTGATCTCTCTGAATACCAGACGGTGGTGGAACCAGCTGGACAATCAGAAGAAAGTAAGTGATCAGTAAACCGAGAATCTACCAAGAAACAACAACAACAATCCGTGCAAAGTTTACATACAATGTTGATAGAGAAAAGAAATATACATAAATAAAGATCAAAATAATTTATGATGCATTAGAACGATAAATGCGTTCTAAAAATATCCATTGTGGTAGCGGCGCTACCATGTATTTGTTCCATCTGTTCATCCTCTTCTCGGTTTTTCTTGGCTTGTTGCTACAAATGCTGCGATTCATCAATAATCCCTTTCTCAAGTTTCATGTTTTATTCTTAGTAGAAATATAGTTACTCTATAATATTTTAGCTGAACTATTATAAGCTATTGAATGTTCATCTAATTTGATACGTTTCATTCTGGATGACTTATTTTCGTATCGTACTCCCCCAGTTTCATTGCAGTATTCAAGAATACACTGTAAAGAAAAATCAAAAGAGGAAAGGACCAGAATCCCAGCCGAATCAGGTCATTCAAGAGAGCATAGACAAGGACAAAAGCAAAATTAACGTTCAAAAGAAACCTGTAAAGAACAGACAGAAGAGGATAAGTCAGGAATCTGAAATAAACCTGCCAAAAAGCGTAGTTGGACAATGAGCCAATTAATAGAGAAATAGATTGATCTGACGTAGGCTTACCGTTAGAATTGTGTTTCGATCGATGACAAAGATTCTCAAAAGAGTAAAGCCAATCGGTTCTCCACATAAGCGATTGAGAAATGTATTTATCTACAGAAAATAGCAATTAATAATCTCTGTTTCGATTCTGTCAATGAAGTCATCGTCATATCCCATAGTCAAATGGTAACAATGAAAATTTTAAAAGAGAAAAGCCAGATACAGCAAAATTATGCTTATGATGAGCACTTTCACAGAAGAGAGGTGTTGTCAGGTTCCCCTTTATAAATTTATTCCTTGATGTGAGAAGACAAAATAGACAGGCAGCACTGACTGAAAGCCAGGAATAATGCTCTAGTAGCCTCCTAAGACTGTATCTTTCGTCCTTATATGTCTCATAAACTTATCTACTGGAATTAGTAGACTATATAGTACGTCACAGGTTGAAGTCAAATGCAGTTTAGAAGTATTGAGACAATCTAGCTGACAGTTTAGTTATGCATACTATTTATTTGTTTCGAAATATTTAATAACAAATTATATTAAAGTTAAATATTCTTTTAGATTTAGTTAAGATTATTTTATGCGTCATACTGATTTATTGACGCGATTAATTATATTAGAGGTAATTATATAACGGCCTTTAATCATTTACCTGTCCAATTGTTTCTGCACTTAGGTTGGTCAAGTCGATATCGTGGATTCTTTCGTAGATTTTATGAGCCTAAAATACATTAATACGGTATTTACTAATATGAATCCTATTCCTGTTGCAACAAAATCACCAATGTTCACAATGGTATACCAGTTTCGATTTGTCTAGAAAGGTTAAGTAAGTTTTTTATATTGCAAATAAAGACGAAGACGTGCATAGATTAGGCCTACCAAATTCAAAGGCAAATTTTACACCCGTGTTTCCGTGCCTGTTTCTGCAGTCACACCGATGGGTAGTAGCTCCTGGTTTTGGGTTGTGAGCATGGCACGAAACAATTACATAGTTTTTAGATTCGTCACTGTTAAACCTTAAAGCTGTCTTTTTACGCAAACGCAATGTGCACCCTTACACATGAAAAGAAGGAACTGTTATTGAAACACAAAGAGCATAATAACTACAATTTTAACATCGAGAACTAGAGGCACTGCTAGTAGGAATGCAGCTCCAGCTCGCTCGTATATACCAAGAACTGTATGTTTCATTTGTGACTGGAACAGGCGAACTAAAAAGAACTGGCTGCTCCGTAAACGCATGAATCAAGGCAGAAAGGTGTGACACATAAACCACCTGCCGAAAAAAAATTGATTTGTCAGGCGCGTTGAAGGTAAAAATAAGAGATGAGGAGTTAGTGTATGGGTGCAAAGAATAGTCTGGGATTTTTTAATCTGATCTGGGATGTCAACGGGAAAATAGAAGATGGGTCTGGGGTGTTTTGAAAGCTGGCTGACTATTTTGTGACACCGAAAGGAGACACATCAGATGCTAAGTATAAACGAAAATCAGCAGCAAAAACATTTAGCTCAGTTGAGCTAATGCAATATGTCAGCATCATTGTGCAATTAAATATGCTAAATACAATAAAAGTTAATTTCATGTTACTCCAAACTCCTACGAGATACAGTGAATATTAAATTACAATGTGTTCACCTTATAGCTGTCTATCATAATCAACAAAGGAAATTTTTTAGAAAGAAAAACTTTTCTCAAACTTAGTTGTCCATTGTAGTTGAAGTTTCTCGCTTTTCTCAACTAACAATAGGCCTGATATGAAATGTACTGTGCTCACTGAAGACGCATCAAGAATGCTGTATTCCATCTGTGACAGCATTTTTGCAAACAGCAGCAGTATCTATACTATCGCAATGATTTCTAAAGTTTTGTGTACACTCACCGCTTGGTTGACAATAATTGATCCAAAAGAAACTATAGAAAGTCCGCAGACGCCCCCCACCATCCAAACAATACTCAGAAAGAAATAAAGCGGAGAACTGGTGAGCAATGGGTTCCATATTACGTTGTAAAGATATGCAATGACAAGATATATCAAGCCACAGACGTAAGCCGCGTTGCTGAGGCAGACAAATTTGTCAGCCTTTGAGACGAGACGACTCAGCATCTGATGTTGTCGTCGCAGATCTTCAAAGCTTTCTTTAAAGGAAGTTGAGTTCTCGATGGATTCGCGGAATTTGTGGTTGCAGATGGTGAACTGGTGGGAAAAGACTACTGCAATTAACAGATTTAATACCATGGGAAACTGTGCTGCTGCATTTGCGTAGATGTATATGAGTGTATTAAGGCATCTAAGAACCGGTAATATATGGGGATCGGAACCAATGAAGGTCTTGAATGGCGCGAGAGTAATATCCATGTCATTTTCCTCGCTGGAGAAATGAGCGTAAGCGATAGAGGCAATGCTAATGCCGAGAAATGCCCATGCCCAAACTGCACACAGCAGAGCTTTCATTCTGACATATTTGAAACACTCAGGAGTAAACATCTTGCCAAAGATTCGAAACAGTGTTAGAACTCTTCCAGTGCTACAGGCTCGATAACAAGAGGTTTGTGCCAAAGTCGACATGACATTCCAAATAAACATGACAGATTTCCATACTAGGTTGGTTCCTGGTTTGTCCTGTGGAGAAAATATCGTGGTTAACCGGATCGTGTTCAGCCACAGGGACATCAGCACTGCGAAAGAGTAGGCATGGCTCAGACTGCTGAACTTCAGAAATGACCACCTGCTCTTAATGTTAGCGTCGGTTCCGTTGTTTCTTAGGAAAAATAGTCCAAAAATCTTCATTGAAAATGTGAGAGGCAAGAGGCTTCTTAACATTGCATCTTCATCAGCTGTTGGCGCATGCTTTTCCTCGCAGTTTGACTTTGCGGGCAAGACAGTAACATCTTTTTTACAAGCTTCGGGAAAGACTTTTGCCATCATTGATGAAAACTAGTGACCACAATCTGTTAGTCTAAATGCTTGTTCCACTCAACAATTCTTTGATTCAGAACAGGCGCGATGTGACATTTCCAGTCCCTTATAACGAAAATCTGCCTAACACTGCTCTGTTCGCCGACATCAGAAAAGCATAACTCATGTACTGGAGTCTATTGATCATCACGAGCATCACAGCCAATGTTGTAGATAATGACGAATCGACTCATCGAGATATTCGATGTTAATTACATTTTCTGTTTTTAAAAACTAGGTTCCACGAGACAACTATAATTTATTGGGTGCTATTAGCGTCGTTATAACTATGGCCGCACAGAACAATAATTGGAAAAGCAAGAGTAGGCCTATGCGCTGAAAATGCCATTTGTAACAGCGCTTTAATGACAAAATGCACCGCGCAAACCAGTTAATTATGCATATAGGCAGATTAATCAAACGAATGGCATCGATGATTGTAATCCTTCAGGTAAACGTTGGCTGACTCGGCATTACAGCACATGTCGCGGAGGCATTAGCATGACCCACATACCTGTTTCCTGTTCAGCCATATGATTTCACTGTATTGTTGGTATAACCCTAAATTTGTTTCCAGTTCAGCAAATTCATTTCACTTTCTGCTGTTTTAACTCTCTATTTTTCCTCGTTCATTCGATTCATTTTGAAACAGGTAGAAAACCCTGATTAATTAAAAAAGCACTGATACTCCAAACCACCTGTGAAAAACTAATTGGCATTTTGGACACGTTTTAGATTCTTCGCCCTGATAAAAAATGATTCTACGACAAACGTTGCTATAAACGCTGAATCTACGGTTTTTAATTTCACTGTGCTAAGCAGGACAATGGGAGGGCATTCAGTCATACCTAATCCGCCTAATGCGCCTATCCGCAACCTTTGATAGAGTGTTTAAAACCAACTGATGCAGGGCTGTCAGTTAAATTGTCTATCCTGATTCATTCACTCCTCCGCCTTCCATTCTCTCTCGACTTAAACGAAACCCACTTCAACAGCTCTCTTGGATCCTCCGATCAACCGGAACTGGTTCTTCATTTCGTATCTCTTGACAACCACCCTGACGCAGTACTCTGGAATAAGTTGGTGCCCTATTAAGTAGCGCTTTGGAAATTCTGAGTTTACGATTACGATTCTTCCTTCGAATCCAGGTTGAAGCACAGTTCTAGACTGATGATGGCTGAAGGTCATTGAGAATGTTAGAGGAGCAACCCCGTCGGTATCACAAAAACTTGTACAAAACCAGAGAGCTTAAGTGAACTAAAGGTGTGCGGTGATATGCGCAGAGCCAACACTGTCATTAGTCGAGAATGGCACTTGGCACTTGGCTAACTCCGGTTAGCCACAATCGCCATCAACAAAGCAAATGTGTAGACATGGCTCGGAGCCTCGGACTACTGAACTTTGGCGAAGAACGGCTGCTCTTAATTCTGACGTTACTTCCATTGTCTTTCAAAAACAATAGTCCAAAAATTCTCATTGAATTTATGAATGATGAAAGGTTTTTCAGCAGTGCAGTTTCGTCCGCTTTAGTTGCGTCTTTCTCATCAGTTTCTGGTTTTTCTAGAAGTTGTCATGCATAACGACTCTTAATGAAGACCTGTAGTCCTACGGCACGGTTATGCAACGAAGACCTTTCTGCCTCAAGTTGTTCTGAACGGTTTCTGTCAGCAACCCTAAGTAATAAGACATGGCTCACACCTGCTTCCGGGTAATGTTTCAGTTGCAAAGTACGCTGTGGTATGAGCAGCTAAATTCACGAGCAGTGTCGTAGATTTCTAAATCGATTGCTTCTGTTAAATGTCTTCGTGGTTACATAGGCATAAAACTCTAATCCAAAACTAGTACTATTTGCTGAACCACTGCGTTTATGATGAGTGCTCAGGAGAGACTATTAAGTATGAATGGTTACTCACTTCTTCTAGTAGAGGCTTATATGAATTGCAATTGTTTTTAGACGTATGTAATACTATAGGCTTACACTAGAACAATGTAGGTAGGCCTATAGACTTGTGGTTGAATTTAATGAGAAAATTGTATCTCAGCTAAAATACTACATTAGATGAATCTATAAATTTGAATGTATATAACGAATAAGATGCACGAGTATAGTAATCTATAGGGTTCCATAATTGTGGGCAAAATGACTCCAAGTAAGAAATGTCTGACATTAGTCCTACAGACCTCAGGAAGACAGCTGTGCTTGAAGCGAATGATGTAATCATGCAGTGTAGCATTGTCAGTAAAATAAGATATAAAAAATGAATGAAGGATACCTAGATTATGTCGAAACATTAGGAGAGCCAGTTGGAGTCTATAGATATCATAAATTGCTAATAGACCGAGGGACTTGAAGAGACTCGAGCTTTCAGGATGATGATGAACATCATAGACAATTCTTACATCTCTCTTTTGTAGCAGATATATATGTTTCAGCATCGTCTGATATCCACCTGCCCAGACTACCCCTCAGTAGTTTAAGTACAGTTGAATAAGAGCAGTGTATTGTGACTTAATTCTGCAAATGATTTCTATCATATTGGATACCTTATTTATTGCATGTTCAACACCTACTTAAACTATACTCTTCTCTTATTGTACCTCTACTTATAGGTAATGTAAATATTATGGTAGTGCATGGTGGCTGTCTCTTCACATGATCAGTGTTCGAAAACGTTTCAAATATTTCTTCTTTCAATTGAACACACAAGAAAATCAGCACAAATCTATATTGCAATGTACCCTATGCTGTTCAAACTTCAAATCAACTGCTCCATTAGCTCATTGCCTTTCGCGCCGACACTTGCTACGCATACAACAATTGTACAAACAGCAAAGTTCAACATCTGTTCAGCAAACATCGACGCATTATACACACACAAATGCTAATTAAAACTAATCAGCGTAAACTTTAACTTCCATGAATTTCAAAGTACAACGAAGAAGAGCTCACACGGCCTTGCTGGATGTTATCAGTAGTAATAATGGGAGTAGAGGATTCTGATACACGTGTCCTGAAACTTGTAAATAAAACATAATTAGATCTAAATACGATCTAAGCAATGACACTATAGGCAAACTATGCATTTGCCCCGATGTTTATTCCTGCTATGCAGACACTCGAATGACTCGAATCAGAATCCTACAGAAAGCTAGTTGTAAAATTGTCAACAACGCCACTGGTTAGTGTTACAGCCACTGTCGCATTTTGCCTTGTGTTCTGATTCCCTTGTGTGTCAGATGATGGTGGAACCAGTTGGACAATCAGAAGGAAATATGTAATCAGGAGACCAGTAATCTATGAATAAACAAAACAAGAAATCCAGACCGTTACTGAGTGTTTGAGAGCAATTTTAGAGAAGATGAATAAGTGGGTCAATGACAGAGAAAAGAGGTCATTGCGACTTGCCAGTATTCTATCAAAAAAGATACGTAGCGCTTAAGTTACGTATCAGACGGCAGTAAATTTAGTCTCTTTAACTACACTCAAGTGCACATATGTTTACCTACTATAGACCTAAGTAACCAGTACGTACGTCTTTGCTTCAGTTATTGTTATTTTCGATATTAGGTCTTTGTAAGTGTTTAGTAAGTTTTATACAGCAAACATAAAGCGTAATCTCAAGATTTAGCTTTATTTACAAACTGACTCTGACTTACCGTTAGAATTGTGTTTCGATCGATTACAAAGATTTTCAGTACGCTAAAACCAATCGGTTCTCCACACAACCGATTGAGAAATGTATTGATCTAGAAAAATAAAAAAATTTGATAAATATGTCGTTTTTGCACAGTTGGAAACGGACTATTTTAATGAGAGAAACAAGTTGAGATCAGTCAGCAACATGATATCTGATAATGTTTAGCCGAATATGCGACTAAACATATTGAACAGAGAGACAGAGAGAGCTTTTTTTGTGTGAGCTATATTGTAAAGTGCGTGGTAAGACGCTTCGAGAGACTCTCATAAAGATAATACAAAGATAAGCCAAAAAAAATTGCATTGTAGCGATACTTGTCTGTCGAATATAGCCCAGCCAAATGTCACTTGTTTCAAATACTAATCAAAATTAATTGCTTCGTTGAAACATTATTCATCTCAGCGTTCATTTGATGCATTAAGCTTAATTGTAATGAATTTTAATTCTCAAATTCGATTGAGTGCAACTTATAGGCGTAATGAACGTGTCCACTAGTGTTAACTCTTTATAGCACCCCTATCAGTGATCCAAAATATTTTGATTTTATATCAGACTAAAACAGCTATTTCACGGAAAATGTAGCCCATTAAAATTTTCACAAAACGAACAAGACTTAATTTATAAATAATCTATGTAGATCGAAAAGGCCTACACAAATGAAGTTCGCATTCATTCTCCATACCTGTCCAATTGCTTCTGCACTCAAATTTGTCAAATCATAATCGTGAATTCTCTCGTAGATTTTATGAGCCTACGGAACATAAAAGATTAACATTTAAATCAACTGACAACGAGAGCAATTAGGAATAATCAATATTATGAAGAAGAAACAAGTGCGAATTGAATGCTGGACAACATTATGCGCAGACTGAATAACCTAAAGACTGTTTCACAGATGACTCTATTTCCTTCCAAAAAATAATGAACGAGAAACACAAGTTAAAGAGACCTGTGTGTTTTACCGATATGAATCATTTTGGTAGAAACAGGTTTCTCTTCGTTTATTGTTCTCAAAATTGACAAGGAAACAAGTTAACACAAAGTCAAGACGCAACATGGATCATAGTCCCGCCTAACTGTTACTGCTAAATGACAAGCATTTTTAAATCCAATATTTGAAGCAGTTCAAATTTTCGTGCGTCTGTGTCTACCCGTGGTGTTTTTTACCTCACGGAAGCATATCTCACTAGCCCAACATATTTGTAAGGCTGTGACTAGCGGACCACCAGGCGGCCCGCTAGTATTTCTAAACTTGCGGGCCGCCTGGCGGTCCGCTAGTCAATGCGATATTTTGTGACTAGCGGACCGCCAAGCGGCCCTGAAATTTCAAATACTAGCGGGCCGCCAGTAACGTGATTGCGCCAGGAGCGCTTTCAAATCCGAATCCTTGGGCCAAAACATTGGCTACACTAACCCTAAGACTAACCCTAAACGTCTGGAACCTGCGACTGAAAGACCCCCAGTCGGGAAGGTTGCTTTGTCCTTCGTTTTTTATACTTTCTGCGGCCATAGGCCCCGCTTCGTGCAGCATTATCGCAGCGAGGAATATCGCAGTTCATTCTTGGGACGTGCAGCCTTCTTCTTCGCATACTTTTTCTTGGATTATAACGTCTTGGCGTCACGGATTACTGTAAGAATAATAAACTTAATCGGTTCATAAAGTTTTTTGGAATTTTCTAAGTCGTTAGAGCTAAAAATTTGACCAACATAAATGAAACTGTCCGTTACGGCCGCCATGTTGCTTATGAAAGTAGCCACGTTCTGGAATCACGTGAGGCTTACACGTGACTGGCGGCCCGCTAGTTTTCCGAAATTTACGGGCCGCCTGGCGGTCCGCTAGTCACTTCGTATTTGTAATTACGCATCCAACATTTAGGCCTTACATTTTTCTCCGCACAAACAGGAATCGCTGTGTCGGGAGTTGACTTGGAAATAATTCAGAGTGAGAAGTGGTTTGTAAGTGTTAGGTCTATTTGCACAATATTTACAGTTTATGTACAAAAGACTCTTGATTAATCATGGTTATCGATGCGTATGATACTGTCCCGCAGCAGAAACAAAGACCCAAAAACAACTCTCACAAACCAAGCACAGTGTTCATGTATTTTCATTAGGCACTGGGAAAAGTCAGTTAATGATGCGTGTTGGTCTACTCTGCAATTATTAGTGATGATGATAACAATGATGGTGGTGGCGTTGGTGTTGTTTATGGGGATGGGACCTGTTAATGTAATAAAAAATATGACTGTGTTTCAAAATTAAGGCAAATATTAGGGTCTACATAAGATTTGCGTTATGTGTGAAAAGAAAATTTGATAGGTCAATGCGTATCTTACGCTACATCATATTTCATTAAATGTTTTTAAATGGACACAAGGTTTTTGAGATAACAATACGAGTAAGGTATTTTCGGTCCAATTCTCAGATTTAAAACCGTCACTTTATTGACCTTGGTTTAAAAATAACTTTCAGAATCGCAACCGTATTCGTGAACTCAAATTTCTAAAGCGCTACTTAAAACCTAAGCGTATTCATGAGGAGAGAGAGAGAGAGAGAGAGAGAGAGAGAGAGAGAGAGAGAGAGAGAGAGAGAGAGAGAGAGAGAGAGAGAGAGAGAGAGAGAGAGAGAGAGAGAGGGGGGGACAGACAGACAGACAAACAGAAATAGACAGAGACAGAGACAAAGACACAGACAGACAGAGACAAAATATTTGAAGATGAACGAGTTCATGAAGAGATGAGACTTTGATTTGATGTGGAAACCCAGAAGGGAGACAGATAGAGGAGTTTAAGGCAGACGATGGTGGGTAAGGGCGATATAGGTGAAGGGTCTGAATATCTACAGAATTCAGGAGGTAGATCGTTCCAAGTCAAGGCGTAGCATGGTACTGTATATGGATCGGATAGAGAAATTGATATGGCCAGTGACTGGCAACTGGGAAGTTATAGATAGGAGGAAAATCGGGTTGAGCGAGATGGTTGGATGGTGAAAAATTGGACGAAGTTACTTGACTGGAAGTATTTTAGACAGTTGTAGGTTCGGCATAGGACTTTGAAGCGGATGTGCTGCGCTCAGGAATTATCCACCTATGCAGTGATTTATGTGGATGACATGGTGACGTTGTTCGCCCTGGTTCTACTGTCGATCGCTATCAAGTGACGAGTTGAGGCAGAAATGGATTGATGTATGTAAAGCACGTCATATCTGTCTAGCACATTATATTGTAATCGATGAGAACAATTAACCAACAATGACGCGCTGTGGATTGCCGTTAATTGGGAAGCGAAATCAATGTGACCATTGAAAAGCGAGAGTTAATGCATTCCATTAGTGAATAAATGGAATTGTCATTTCCGTTCGCTACACTCCCTGCATCGAAAATAAACGACAAAGCCGCAAATTTTGGACCGACATCTGAGAGTCAATGATGAAAATCATAGAGAACGTTTCCGGCAAATTAGTGAGAGTTTGCCAGAAACTCTCCACCAGCAGAGCTTTAGTTGCGTCAGCGAAACGCGTTTCTCGCGCTGCGCAGTGAAGTAATTGAAAACTGGGCGAGATTGGCCGCCGGATTGAGATTGTTTTTTCACAATGCTTTCAATCTAGGAAAACAGGTTCCTGAACTGAACAATATGTTCCGGAACTGAACAAATATGGAAGGACTAAAATCTCGAGAAAAACGAGATTGGGAGTTGGGAGGGGTCTCAATAAACACTGAAAACAGTTCACAACACTTAAATTAAATTAAAATAACTAAATTATTGTGTTTATTATTAAAATAAATAAATTATTTTTAGTAGGCCTACCTGAAGAAAGAACTGTTTTTTAATGAATGCGCAACGCTATTCTCTCTGGTAGCGTTGCTTCTTCCTTTTCTCACCTTAAATCCTGCTTTTTCTCTCGGGGTCTCGCGCACTGGGAGCGCCTCTGAATGGTATAAACCGCCAGAGGCGCTTTATGAATGCCCATGTACAATGCAATACAAAAATGCATGTCTTGTAAGCCAACTCAGTCCTTTTTAACAATGTGTGAGCAGCAGAGCTACTTGAAAGGTTTAAAAGGTGTTCTGTTGGTCAATTTCCGCGGATAAGCTTTAGCCTGGAGATTCTCCAAATACCGGCCAATCTAACGGTTCAGCCAGGGAAACATAAAATTCTTCATCTCAAATATCTACATGTAGGGCTTTGTAGGCCTATAAAACTTGGAGATAATATCCAACTTACAAACAGATGATGAGCTTTTGAGGATGCATTTTAGCAGGTAGGCCAATTGGACGCACTAAAAGCAATAATCATGAGGAGTAAGAATCTTGGTTAAATTTTCATGATTTTTGATGGGTTTAAGCATGATATGCAGTAAAATAATAGATTAAATAATAACAGAGAGTTCTTTAGCACAGTTTCAAATGATACCACACAAATAAAAGCACATAAAAATAACCAGGTCAACTCATTGCGACGGTCCACGAAGGGTGCATGCATGTAATTTATAAAACCTTGCATTTGCCTACCCTATTTTCCAAAATCCACCCATAGACCACCCGGCTGAATTAACAAAAAATTGTATAAAAATCATAAACTTTAATGATGCTGTCTCAAAAACAGCCTGTTTTTTCTAATAAGTTATTTTATTTAAAGCATTAATTGCTGGCACTCGACATGCTTGTATTCATATTAAATCCAGTTGAATACCATAGGCACATTATAATTATGTGCGTAAGGTATTGAACTGGATAAAAATTTATCTGCTGTAAAATTTTAATGATGTAATGTAATACACAGTCGATTTCATCATTTGTGCAAATCCGGCACATAAATTCAGCAACTTTTGGTAATTTGGTAAATGAGCTATGGATGTGTAGACTATGAGTTTTTCATCTCAATCATGTAGCCATTAACACGTGGACTGCACCACCATGAAAACAAAATAGCGTTTCTCCAGAAAGTGCATACAATCAATCAATCAATCCTTTTATTGAAGCCATTTGTAGTACAAGGAAAATACAACATAAAAGTTTGAACTTTGGCAACAAGAGGAGACCCAAAAGGGATCTTGATCCCGCTTAGCAGGGCCACCTAGTTAACATTTATCATAATACAAGTAAATGGCAGCACAATCAATACTTTTAGCGGTAACATCGATCAAGTTATATGATCAGCAGGTAAAATAAACAATGATAGAACTCTTAACTAAAGAACTTAACTATCAGTATACAATTCGCAGAGTTAAGCACGATGATTTTGCTCAGACGAATCGGGCACGGACAATGAACAGTGATGTTAGCAGTAAGAACCGGGTTATTACTTTGAAGGTGACCTTCCGTGGAGTCATGGGCATCAATTTTTGCATGCGGAGCAAAACTTTTGTAGGAGGGAAAGGTTTTGTAGGGGGGAGCAAAACGAAATTTTTGCAAGCTATTCGTGAATACATAACAAGTGACAACTTTAAAAATAAATAATGGTCGAGGACTTAACCTAAATAATTAAGTGTTTCAATCATTGAAAACCGTGTTTGGACTGTTGTAGTAATCATAATAATCAAAAGACGCTGGACAGCCACAGTGGAGCAGTAAAGTTCTCGGAGGCAAGGAGGCCAAGCCCTCAAGGCACCGCCGAACCAAAGCAGCAGTTTAGTTTATACATGTGTGTTTTACAGCGTTTACTTAATATGCTAACTAAAGACTACCTTACACCAGCAAGGTTTGACGCAGAGCGCTTTGATACAGAAAAATCGCTGATTGTCCAATGCTAAAAGCTTTACGGAGGCATTAATAGAACCAGAATTTCGGCACATGTTGACCAATAGTGCCTGGTGTTCGAAAGTTTGGTGTTTAATACAGAACTTCAAATCTCATTCCCTATATTTGTCCACTTAATGGTTAAACCGTCTATTAGTCGTAAACCTGCGCATAAGCAACAATTTATCTGTAATTTCCAATTATTTAGAATTTAATATCGCAATTCTCACATACTAGACATTGTCTGACGGGAACAGCTTTGCTATAAATAGTAAAATTAAAATTGTTAGTCCAAATTCATTTTATTTAGGCACCAAGGAAACCTAGGTTTGATGTGCCAATATCGTGTTTGGAAATAACTTTGCGTTTGCACGTGGTTAAAATTCAAACTAAGTGCTGAAGGTGACTACGGATTTCAGTGCCAAAAACTGCATACTGGATAATCAACTTACCGCATGGTTCACAATAATTCCGCCGAAAGAAACCACCGCAAGTGCAGACACACTCCACGAGAGCCAGAATATGGTGACGAAGATAAATATCAGAGAACTGGTTATCTGTGGATTAAATATGATACTATAAAGATTAGCAATCACGAGGAAAATCAACCCACTGACGTATGCCGCGTTGCTGAGGCTGATAAATTTGTCAGCCTTTGAGACAAGACGACTCAGTATCTGATGATGTCGTCGCAGATCTTCAAAACTTTCTTTAAACGAATCTGATTTGTCGATAGATTCGCGGAATTTGCGGTTGCAGATGGTAAACTGGTGGGAAATCATTCTAGCAATAAAAAGATTAAATGCCATGGGGAAATGTGATGCTCCACTTAGGTAGAAATGCGTGATCAAATACAGAGCTCTCAGGATTGGCACTATACTGTGGTCAGGAAAAACTAGGGTTCTGATTGGAGCTAATGTGACATCCATTGGAGGTTCATCGCTTGAAAAGTGGACATAGGTGGCGAACGCAACGTTAACAGTAACGAAAATCCATGCCACAATTGCATTCAGTACAACGTTTACCCGGACGCAATTGTAACAGTCCAGAGTGAGTTTCTTATGGAAGCTTCGAAGCAGTGTTAGCATTCTTCCAGTGCTACAGGCTCGATAATAGGAGGTTTGTACTATGGTATTCATGAGCGTCCAAACAAAAAGGATCAATTTCCATATGAGGTTATATGAAGGTTTGTCCTCAGGAGAAAACATTGTGGCTAACCGGATCATGTTAAGCCACATGGCCATCAAAACAGCGAAGGCGTAGACATGACTCGGACTGCTAAACTTCGGCAAAGACCACCTGCTGCGATTGCTGTTGCTGGCATCATTTTCTTTGTCTTTTAAGAAGAATAGTCCAAATATTCTCATTGAAGTAATGAGAGGTGAAAGGGTTTTCAGCATTACCCTCTCGTCAACCGTTGATCCCTGTGAGTCATCGCCGATATGTGTTTCAGCCATGACAATAATGACATGACTCTTATTTTCCTGATGACGAACTTTTGATCTCTTCATTCTGTTTTAGATAGGATGGTTGCAGACACCGAAGGCAGGCTGTGATCGTCTCAGAAGCTTAGATATGTCTTTCTCATGAATGCCTAAAAGCGATTAGTTATACAGGAGCATTATCCATACGATATTATACCTAACGTTGAACCATACGGTGCCGGCGATTGCTCATTAGAATAGTTATAAACTCACAGCACATGCTTGTCACGCACACGCGTTTCGAGTTGGTAATTGTCAATACTGGAAAACAAACCTCATTGGTCAGCGCTTTCATGACTTGCAGTTTTTCGTTAATGAGCACTGGAATTGATGACCCTATAATTATATGGAGTTAATATTTTGCCAGTCACCGTTTATTGTCGTGGCTGCGGACTGCATTAGCACGAATTTATTGATTTTACTGGATCTGCAATTAACATCAGTAGCTTTGATTTAAGTGGGTAGAGTAAATACTGATAAAACACAGAATAAATGATAGCGTGCATGAGTAATTGGATCCAAAGGTTGATGTTGAAGAGGCATGTGTGTTCACTACGTCACAGTTCTCAACCGGCCTATTTTAACCAAATTATGAACGTGCTAGTTTAGATAGGCTGGAGCCTTCTGCATCACATATCTGTGATTGGGTGATGTGCTAACATTAAAACTTTGGTTTAGCATCAGTGATGAGTCATCAAGTCCTAAGCAGGCCCCAGCGTGTTCGTTTCACCTGAGCTCTTGCGCATAAAAATCATTGGTGTGACATTGGACAATGTTTTGCTAATTCAGATGCTTTGAGGATATATAATTATGGCTTCTGGCAAACACGTTTTAGAAAGAGGTTGAGAAATGTGTTTTAGAGTAGCAATGGTTTTTGTGCACAGTTGATTGTTTTAGTCACAAAAGACGTACAAAATTGCTAACGATAGCTAATCTTAAAGTTTTACTTAACTGGCTGCGATTTGTCAGTAAGAGCTCAAATAAACGAATATAGATAAGTTTTAACGTCGGCCATGTAAGTAAATGTCTTAATTGAAATGATGTAAAATAATACCCTAAGAAATGGGAATTTAATAGATTCAGAGTCTTTCATCGTCAGCGATTTCCATCGTAGCACCATGCTGTCACTTTGTGATGACTTCAGCTTGACATCGCCGGACATCGATCAAATGTTTGGACAAGTCGAGTTGATCGTTGTTTCCTCGATTTTACTCGACTATAAAATATTTACTTAATTTTGACGGTTGCGTCACACAATTACCAACATGATGTAATGACGTGGGCTAATTCTGTGTGAACACACAGCTACCGTATTAACCTGATTTGAAGTGCCAGTGCAAATTATGACACTCTTGGTGTTTTCGTGCAGTGAAGGCTGTAGCGATACTTTTTTCAGTTTTACGGTAAAATGGAGAGATTAAGAAGCGTTAAACTACAGACTACTATTAGTAACTAACTTCAGTTATCTCGAGCAGTTTCAAGTTTCTTTATTTATTTATTCCGGATATTTCTATAGCGCCTCTCGAAGTCAACTACTACTCAGAGGCGCTCCCGACTACAGCATTTGATACTGTGCCGGAATTTTCACGCCGAAGCGCCACGAGCAATTGCGAGTGAAGGACTTGCCCAAGGTCCGTACGCAGCGGCTAGAGTGGGATTCGAACCTGCAACCCTCCGGTCACAAGGCGCCGAACTTACCACTGAGCCACCACGCCCCACACTTGAACTAACTGTGAACTAGACACTGCACGTCCTCTACTGCCGTAGGAGATTCCCTCGTAGCCTAGCTGATCGAGTCGACGCCGACAGCTTGGCTTAATACTTACGTGAATAATATAACAGGGCCTAAAATCGCGTAACTTCTGACACGAGGTGTGCAGTTGACAGTGTCTACTTGACTTGTCTAGATCGAGTGTGCAGTGTGTGCAGTGTGAATTTTGAGAGATTAGCTCTTGTCAACCACACACGATATCATTATAATACCTGAAATTTTACTTACCAGTTCAATTACAGTTTTACACTTTGAGGAAGAGCGTGGAATTGAAATCCATGAATAATTTAGGTACTGGAATATAAGACTGCAACAGTCGTCAGCAATTTTGACCAAGAGACTACCAACCAAGTCGACCAAGTCAATCGTTTTAGACTATTTGCCAAGTCGATCGAGTCGACGAGAGGTCGACTAATCGACAAAGTTGATCGAGTCGATCGTCGGCCTAACCAAGTTGATCGTAGCATTCGACTCGATCGACCCATGGGGTATTGCACCGGAGCGGTCCAAGCAACCTAGCTGTTGCGGACTTGATTTCATATGGCGCCGGCGTCTAAGCTGGTTCCCCAACGTGGTTTTTGTGTCGTGCTGACAAATTTCGGAGATTTATATGTCCTCAAGCGTCGGGTGATACTAAGATTTGAAGCTCAATCGATCACATCGAAGATACGTCTTCAATGTATACATGTTTGCCCACTAATAATATCGAACGATGCGAATCGGTGAGCCGATCTTAACCACGAATACGGTTTAGAACTTGGGAATACGTTCGAAATCGATTATAGTTCAGCGTTTCGCATATTCGAACGGAACTTTAAGGAATCTACTTCGATTCGACAAGTGGAACAGACTTTGCAATATCTTAAACGCTCCACATACATGACCAAGGATCTTCATTGGCTTCCTGTGGCGTTTAGGATCAGATTTAAGGCCTTGCTCTTAGTAACTAAGTCCCAGCAGGGTCTAACGTCTAAATATCTCTGTTATCTGATATGTAAACCACTCTCTGCCCGCTCTTCTCGTTCTCTTAGTTCCGCCATCCGATTTGATCTTTTTGTCCCTCGATCGCGAACTTCTTTGGCCCAGCATCGAGCTTTCGCTGTAGTGGGTCCCTTACTATGGAATGACCTTACCCTTGCAATCAGTAGTAGGATTCTAGAGGGAATCACACCTGCGTCTATTCGCTGCCAAAAGACTTAACTGTTTACGGGTCTCACACGTTGAGAGCGCTTCTGTATAGCCCTGCTGAGAAAAGCACTTTATAAAATTATGTTTTTAAATAAGACAAGATCAGATAAACAGCTCATTGTGACTTCACATGCAGCTTCTATTTGCAGATTTTAATTCGCCTTCGTTGGATGTGACATAGGGAGTTAAGGACTAGCGTGATACCTTTTCATTCCGAAAGTACCTCTCGACCAATTCCAGTAAGTGTGGCGAAAACTACATATGTGACTTTATATTAGTCTTGCAGGTCTAAATTCAGCCAAACCTAACATATTAAACTTAACTATCTTCATTTTAACTGTCGTAGATTTTATGAAGATTTGGCATAGTACAAGTAGATCTAATATCCAGGTCATAATTCAAGTAGACAGAACAATCATGAAACACCGAAAGTCAATTGCTACTACGATATAAGTAATGTCACTTTAGCCAATATATGCAGTTGTCCAGATATTTATTCCTGCAATGGAGAAATTCGATCAGGAATCCTACAGGAAGCTGGTTGTAAAATTATCAACAACGCCACTGGTTAGTGTTACAGCAACGGTGACATTTTGCGTTGTGTTCTGATTCCATTGTGTGTGAAATGATGGTGGAACCAGTTGGACAATCAGAAGGAAATATGTAATCAGGAGACCAGTAATCTATGAAAACGACAAATCAGGAAATTTATATCGTTGACGAAAGTTTAAGAACAACATGACGTGAATATGACGATGCCATGCGTATAGTAGCGTTTTAGAAATTTGTTGTTTATTGTTATGAAGATGGATAAGTAGGTGAATGCTACGGCGAAGAAGTCGAACAAGACATAGCGACTCGCCAGTGGTCTAACAACAAGATAGATACCATCTGTATGGTGCAAAAAGGCTCAAAATTAAATCTCTGTAGCTACATTTAACATACGTCTTCAATGTATACATGTTTACCTACTACACAAAGTACACTTAGGTGTACAGTTTCATTTCAGTAATTTTTATATTCATTGTAGGCCTAGTCTTTGTAAGCGTGTGTCATGTTTAAAATAATAAAAAGAAAGTACCATTTTAAGATTTATCTTTTAATTTCAAACTGAGATGTCGGGTGCTGTGACTTACCGTAAGAACTGTGTTTCGATCGATCACAAAAATTCTCAAGACGCTGAAACCAATCGGTTCTCCACATAAACGATTGAGAAACGTGTTGATCTAAAATAATAAAAAAATTTAATGTACAGTTGGAATATTTTAACAAGAGAAACCATACGGCATTGCATTTGTCAGCAAAAGCTGATGTTTCGCCTCTTATGCGACCGCAATAATATATTGAACTTATAAGGCTTAATTACTGTGAGCTATCGTAAAGTGTGTGGTAAGTCGCTTTAAAAAAACTCACATAAACAATAAAAATCATGCCAACAACAATGGCATTGAAACAAGACTTGTATGTCGAATATATCCCAGCCTATTTTCACTTGTTTCATATCAAAAGTCATCGAATGTCAATAAATGTTTTAAGAATAACAACTCATCCTATATTCGACCGTCAACTGTTATTCCTTTATAGTTAATTGCTTCGCTAATGTCTGGATGTATCAAGACACTTATATAGCGACTGTTTAGTATCTCACAAAAGTGTTGCACACATGGCTATATGACTGATCTAAACAAGACAGTTTGAGAATGTTTCCTGTGCAGGGCAGAGTGCAACAGCGCGTAAATGCATTGGAAGACTGTTCCACGAAAATGGTCCAATACAAGAGAAGGCACGATGAGCTCGAGTTGAAGTGCGAAAATGCGGCACCTGCATATCTCCACTGGTAAAGATCGCAACGATTGCTGACCAGGTTGACTTGAAACTGGAACACCGAGCTCTTCGATTTATGCCGAGCAAAGCCAAAAATTGAAGCATATGTCAGTAAGATGATCTTAAAAGAAATCCTTTCGGCAACAGAAAGCCAATGTTGCATCTCTCGCATATATTGCGGTGTATGCAAATAATTTGGCATACTGGCTAGAACTCGGACTGCTAAATTTAAGACGGACTGGAGCTGGTGCAAGCGGAATTCTGGGAGGCCCGCAAGGACTGAATTGCAATAGTCCAGGCGCATTAAGGCGAACGATTGCATGAAGGTAGTTGCAGCGCTGACTGACAGATTGCGTCGTTAGACCCGTATTTGACGCAACTGGTAGAAGCAGGACCTGCATAGGAAGTTCATGTGATCATCAACCAGCACACTGATATCCTCGTCGCAGTCGAAACTTGGCATCAAACTGCCTCGGATGTCGCTCTACGAAGTTCTGTGCCAACAGGTTTCCACGTCGTAGATGCGTCTTGTAGCGACTCAGATCTGGTTACATCGCGATCGACTGGTGGAGGAATTGCTCTTTTGCAAAGAGCAGCCCTGCGCGTGAAATGGTTGGAACTTTATGTAATCTTCATCATATTTGAGATCTTGCTCAGTTCCTTCGCCAGAGCGCCTGGCCCGGTGACCTCTACCGCCATCTACCGAAATGGTTTTCGAACTGGCGGTTCTGTCAACGCATGTCAAGGCTCCTCGGCTGAATTCATCGTTTACCGCAGAGGATTACCAGCGCTACATATCTATGAAAGTCATGGATGTCCGTAAAAAGAGAGAGGGCTCCGTCCACCAACACCCATAACAAAAACCGCCAGTTCCAAATGGTGACTGGCGAAGAACTAAAAATTGATTCTGCTATTTTCCTCGCCGAATACATGTGCGCTCGACTCTGTCCCGACATTCCTTCTGCAGGAATTTGCTAATGAATTTCTTCCTTTCCTAGTGCGCGGATCTGTAATTCGCCGTTGGCGGAAGAATGCCTACCAGCGAAACAAAAGCGCACAGTTGTTCATCCATGCTTGCAGAAATCGGGTCTAGATCTACGTAACATTGGCAGCTACCAACCAATCTCGAATCTTACATTCCTACCGAAGCTGAGTATGAAGGTAGTTGCTCAGCAGATGGTGAGGTATCTAGAAGCAAGTCACCTTATGCCGAAGCTTCTGTCCAGTTTCAGAAAGGGACCTTCAACTGAGACGGTCCTGCCAAACTCATCTCGGACATATGACACGCAACTGATTCTGGTTGTGTTATGTAGCTTGCCCGTCTAGATGTTAGCGTGGCCTTTGACACGGTCTATCATGCAATTTTGATCTTTTTTTAATTTAGTGAGTGACCACTAAATTGGCTGTGCTCCTTTCTGGATGAACAGACAATTATGGTCAAAATCAGCTCTGACTGCACGACATGGACAGCCGTGCCATTCGGTGTCAAGCAAGGCTTAGTACACGGGCCGCATCTTTACATCCTGTATACGTCCGATTTCAACGATTTGACACACAACTCGTTACGTCTCTGGGAGCGAGGATTCACCAATAAGGCAATGACGTACAATAATTGTATTCCACTTGCCACCCATCTGATGCACTTGCTTGTGTTGCTTCTACAAAGGTCATTGTGGCAGAAGTGAGAAATTGGATGTCGTCTAATCGGCTGCGGCTGAATCCATCAAAGACACAGTATATTAGAATGGGCAGCATGGACGGCGATCCCGGGGGGTCGAGGGGACAAGACCCCACCTTTAGGAGTGGATTTTATTTCTTAATTTCGAGTGAATTATAGGCTACTCATACATGCTGTAGACATATTTCTTCCACTACCAAAGAATATTTATTGCCATGATCCAGATCTTATTATTTTTATATATCTAACAATGACAGTCATCATAAGATTGAAGATGGAGCTGATAAAATCCTGCAACAAGAACATGGCCGAAATGTATAATTCCTATAGAGAAAGTACAGACCTACACATATAAGGTTTAGATTCATTTACTATACCTGTCCAATTGTTTCCGCACTAAGATTCTTCAAATCAATGTCATGAATTCTCTCGTAGATTTTATGAGCCTGCGGAAACACAGATTCACATTAGGAACAACTGACAACAACAACATTCAAGGATATTCGATATCAAGTAGGAAAAACAAGTGAGAATTGAATGATATTGCGCCTAGTGAGAATTGAATTATATTGCGCCAAATCATCATCACGATAGTATTTTTCGTAAAATTTACGCTGTGGAAACAATGTGCACGTTGAATAATCTAAAGCAGGCCTACCGTTTCACAGATGACGATAATTCATTCAAAATTAATTAACAAAGGTGAAGTTAGAGACTTTGTGATAAACCGAAATTAATCATTTGATGGAAATATTTGTCTCAATTCATTTATTTTATCGAAAGAGTGACAATAATACAATACATAAAGTCAGGATGCATCAGGACCATTATAGTGCCGCTCAATTAGTGGCCGTTCCCCTAATTAACAAGTAGGTCTAATAAGGATAGATGTCATATTGCTAACATTCCCTTTTTACCACGAATAATGCGCCTATTTTAGCAGCCTTTTGAGATCAAATCTATAGTCTCAGCTGCCTGTGAAAACAATGATTCCTCATAAATCGGAGTCGAACACATTTTCACGCATTTCTATGAAGATTTTCAACACGTCCGTCATAAGAGCTTCTCCATTATCAGGACATTCCGGCGGTTTGCATCTACAACTGAACGTCAGGTTCTACGAATCTTATCCATGTTCTACCAAATGCAGACACACCAACTGAAAGCATTTACCATTCACAGAAAGTCGAGGGACTTTGAAGCATAAATTTCCCAGGGATATTCTTCTTCCGAGTTCCAACGGCAGCATACTAGCAATCAATTTGACTATTCGATTATGCAACGACAATGAAATGTTTCCATCATTGAAACCAAAATATGCGCAGGATTACGAATTCGCCAAAGCGTGGAGTGCTCAAGAATGGCCTGTTTGTTGCTTGTTGACCTGGCTGCGGTGTGCCAACCAGTTTTCCACAATAAGCGAATATACTACTACTACTTCTGTGTGTTCAGTCGCTTTGCATCTTTTAAAACATTTCAATCAAGGGTCTTTCTTGACAATTTCATTTACTGATGGCTGATACATGCCCAGTTCTCGTAGAATTTCTCTCTGTATAAGATTAATTTTCGGTTGGTTCTCTTGTTTTAAACAAGATCTTGTACCTTGTCAATGTTTTCTTTACTTCTCGCAGTTATTAGTCTGCCACTATCTGTCTGAAGACTTATCGACCCGGTTCTATCAATCTTACTCAGAAGGGTCTTCAGTATACCATGATTCCATCTTTTTGTCTCCAATAATAAAACGACGCTATTCTTCTCTATTTTGTGCCTTTCCGTAATTTCTTTATGTCCTAGCCTGTTTTTTATTTATCATCCAGTCCAACATCTTATTTCATGGTCTTCCTTGGGCTATATCTACTTACATTCTTCCTTCGAGCACCGTCCTCATGCAGCAGCAACATATCCGCGCAGTGTGTGGCCTATCCAGTGTGTCTCTTCTCTATTGTATTGACTATCAAAACACTTATGTCGCTTTGATACAAATCTCGTCTAGACTCAAATACAATTTAAACTCAACTCAAAACAAAAAGTGTCTATTAGTCGTCGATCTTTACAAGGACTTTATTTTTCTCTAAGTTCCAATAATTTCGAGAGTAATTGACAATTCCAAGATAGTAGGCTAGAGAGTGACATTCTTTTAGAGCAGCAGCTGCTCTTCATGAGCAGTAACTTTGTGGATTGGTGACCATTCTTTATTTTATTTGTGAAAGAATCCGAATGTCCGAAATGCCGAAATCAGGTTTTTCAATGGCGCTTGCGATTAAAATTCAAAATGAGCGGTTTTATTATGAATACGGATGTCTGGGCCATCGTCATTAATACTCATTATCTACTTAGAAATTGTAAAATGGTTAATCGACTTACCGCATGATTCACAATTATTCCGCCGAAAGAAACCAGGAGAAGTCCCGAAAGAGCCCAGAAGAGCCAAAATATTCCGAGAAAGAGATATATCGGACAGAGTTTGATCACTGGGTTCCATATGAGGCTATACAGATTAGCAATTACGAGGAAAATCAAGCCAGAGACGTAAGCCGCGTTGCTGAGGCAGACAAATTTGTCGGCCTTTGAGACGAGACGACTCAGCATCTGATGTTGTCGTCGCAGATCTTCAAAGCTTTCTTCAAAGGAATCTGAGTTCTCGATGGATTCGCGGAATTTACGGTTGTAGAAGTTGAACTGGTGGGAAAAGATTGTAGCAAAGAAAAGATTAAATGCCATGGGAAAATGGGCTGCTCCAGTTACGTAGAAATGAATGGGCATATACAGAGTTCTAAGGAAAGGTACTATTTTGTGGTCAGGAAAAACTAGGGTTCTAAATGGAGCTAATGACACATCCATTGCATTTTCATTGGTTGCATAGTGGACATAGCCGACAAATACAATATTAATAGTCACAAAAATCCATGACACAATGGCATACATTATTGCTCTTCTCTGGAAGGAATTGTAAATGTCAGGAGTGAGTTTCTTGTGGAAATGATTAAATAGTATTAGCATTCTTCCAGTGCTACAGGCTCGATAACAGGAGGTTTGTGCCAAGGTACAGATGAGCATCCAAACAAAGACGATCAATTTCCAGATGAGGCCAGAGGCTGGTTTGTCATCAGGAGAAAACATTGTGGCTAACCGTATCATGTTCAGCCACATGGCTATCAACACAGCAAATGCGTATACATGACTTGGACTGCTAAACTTCGGCAACGACCAACTTCTACGATTGCTGTTGCTGGCATCTTTTTCATTGTCTTTCAAGAAGAATAGTCCAAATATTCTCATTGAAATAATGAGAGGTGAAAGGGTTTTCAGCATTGCAGTTTCATCAGCCGTTGATCCCTGTGTGTCATCGCCGATGTGTGCTTCAGGCATGACAATAATGACGTGATTCTTATTTTCCTGATGACCAACTTTTGATCTCTTCATTCTGTTATAGATAGAATGGTTGCAGACACCGAAACAGACTCTGATCGTCTGAGAAGCTCAGATTATGTCCTTCTCATAATGCATGTACCTACGGTAAATGGGCTTAAGAACAATTCGCGCTGCCCCCGCATTATCTAGACGATTTCTACCTAACGTTGATACATTTGGTGCAGGCAACTGTTCATTTGAATAATAATTAATTAACCTACAGCGTAGGCGTGTCGCGCAGCCGCGTTTCCAAGTGGAAGTTGTCAATACTGCACAACAGCATCCATTAGTTAGCTTGTTGATGACTTGCAGACTTATTTGTTAATGAACACGCATTTATGATCTTACACATACAGGCAATACCATTCTTCTATTCATCGTTTATTGTCATGGTTACGGGCTGCATTAGCACGAAAATATTGAGTTGAATATGCAATTAACACCAATGGTCCCAATTTGGTATCAGGAGTAAATAGGGCTCAAAAGAAAAGATTCTATGACAGCGTACGTTAATAATTTAATCTGAAGGTTGAATTCGAATTTGAATGCGTGTTCACTACTCCACTCTTTTCATCCGACCTTTTTAAATTGAATGGTGAAAGTTATTTTACATTTTAAAAGTAATGAATCAGCAAGTTTAAGCATGCCGAAGAAGTCAGTATCGCAGGTCAGTGATTGGCTGATGTGCTGCATTAAAACGCTTTTACGTCAGTGATGAGTGATCACGTCTTCATCAGGTACTGACGTGTTTGTATCACGTGAGTCCTTGCGCACTAAATCATTGGTAGTAAGTTAGCACTGATTCCGACCTAGACAGGCTGATATGCAATTATTGAATCAACTGCTCCGAGGCTATATGCATTAAAGACAGTGTTTAATCGTGCTTAATAACAACAGTGGGTTATACCCATTGCTTAGGGTGCGAGATAGTCCTGTGGTCAGCGTGCCGGTAGGCTATGTCAAACGAGAAGGCGGGGCTTCAAATCTACAGTGCTGAATTTTTTCGAGATTTCTACTCCAGCTGCCCCTCCCAGGCCATCTAAAAAAATTAAAACCGTGGTGGGAAATTCGACGGCGAGAGAAATGCGACGGCAAGGGAGAGGAATGGCCATCCGCCTCTATATGCAGAGGCTAAGAAAATGATGTCGGTAGCACTTCATATCCATGGCTGTCTCTCAGGCTAGTTTAAGGGACTTGCTCTTCGTCTTCTCTTTCTTCTTCTTCTGATTGAAATAGTTACAAAGACGTTCATTACTGCTGACGATAGCAATGCAGAGAGTTTTACATAGATAAATTTTAATGTGGGCTATGCAGTTTATGATTTAAATAGGGCAACTTAATCACATAATGCAGATTATGATTTAAATAGGGCAACTTAATCACATAAAGAACGCAATAGAAAAGACGCAGTGTCTTTTCTTGAGCGAAAGCTACGGTAGAAATCGGCTAGTCTAGAATTTGAATCTCGATCACCTACATCGAGTTCGCTCACATAAGTAGGCCCTATAATGCAGTTTTGCCTGATTTTGTCTTATTCCATCCAAAAAATCTGACTTGATCGACTTGATCTAATATTATATAGATATAATCTAACTGAATTTAGACACGAGGTTACATTCGGCCGGAAGACGTTGGGTGGAATCGTAAACTTCAAATTCCTGAAACTCTTCTCTAAAGCTGATCGCAGGTCAACACCTTATTTACGAGCGCTGCGTCGTATCAGAGAGGTTGTCCAGATATCGATGTCCAGTGGAGGTCCGAATCCGCCGCAGTCCGGTTTCCAGAGATACCAGGTTGCCAGCGAGTCTCTGCGTAATAGAGTGTGCGGATCGCAGTTCGCTTACCGAAGGTGGCTTATTTCAGAGATTTCAATCTCGGGCTAGCACGATCCGTACACGGGGGTCTTAAGATCATGATAATAATAATAATAATAATAATAATAATAATAATAATAATAATAATAATAATAATAATAATAATAATAATAATAACACGGACAATTTCTAGAGCGCCGTAACGCCACCGTGCCGTTACAAGGGATAGATGAGCGGGTGCCTAAAAGGATTCCAAGACATGTGTTTCATAAGATCTTGATAATGGTACCGTCATGTTTCAACGTAATTTAATGCGGTTTGTCAGTGAGCTTGTGAATAAACACAAATATATTACGTAAAGAGCGTTATACAATGCTCTGATAGATACATACATACATACATACATACAGGCATCGTGATTCCCAGCCAAAATTTCACATATAGGCTACCACATATGCAAATAAGTATGCAACAGTCTTCACAGTTTCAGAACGATTGTTACGACTACGAGCAAAAATGTTAAATGGTATTACAATTGTAGGTATCTTCGGCAGGTTACCAGAAATCTGTATTGGAAAATTTCGGTGTTCAAAAGACAACTTATAAGTTTTTAACGCGTAACTTCTATCGTGGCATCGTTGACATTCATTCCTAAACTGTGCCCTGCCAATATGCCAACATGGGGCCCATATTGAAGTCAAATATTTCTATTGGGCCTTTATAGGGCCTATAGGGGTCCTATAAAATAGTTGTGAGCATGTTGGCAGAGTATGAATGGCCTGCTTATAACTCTTGGCAAAAGTCAGCATCAATGAAAGGATGGTTCTGTGTTTTACATGGAAGTGTAAACAAGATGTAGTCTGTCATTTGCAATTGTCTGGGCACATGCTGTTTTATTTGCACGCATAAAGCACACAGCTCACTATAAACTAGACAATCAATGTGTTTTATGCGTGACCAAACCAGTATGAAAGAAGCATCAATTGCATTAATGTGCCCCATTGCGCATACAGTTGTATTATTGCTGATGACTGTGTGATTCTTTTCTAAGCTTCACGCGCAACGAACCATATTTGATGCCAATCAAAGAGCAGATCGCCAGAGTGAACATCACCAGCAATCCCACGAGAACTGGTAAATAGTGAGCTTAAACAAAGCATTCTATAGAGATTTACTAGTAGGTCTATGCAACCATATTACAATGCGGCCAGAAATGTCCTTGCGGGCGAATAAGCATTAAAACTACTTAGCGGTAAGCTTGCTGGTTGTCAGTCCAAGGGTTGAAATCTCTACCTCGATAAAACGATATTTCAATTTATCCGACAGCGCTCCTAGAGAATCAATGACTACATCAGCAGTATTGTGCCGATGAAAACTACCATGAATTGTCATGTCTGGGTGGTGCTGGTGCGAGCTACGTCTTCTCCTAAAAGCTCTGAGAACTGTGATTCGTTTTCAGGAAACTCCATCCGATTGAGTCTGTACGTCGTTCTGTTTAATAGGTTGCGATATTGTTGTGTTTCAAAGCATGCAGTGTTTTATAACAGGCAAGGACTTAAGTGTGTCATGGAATTTTCTTTCATTGATTTATCATAAGTAACATTGCACATCGATGACTATTTCTGGTATACCAAACGGATGTTCATAAAAGTCAAATGTAAACCTAGTACCTACAGCAGCTCAATAGTAGATAGTAAAAGACCTACAGCAATGGTACGATTTATAAGAAGAAAGGGGACCATCTGTATATTGGACCATACTATCTATTACCCCTCCACAGGGGCGTCTACACTATAGAAACCTTGGAGCAAATACTCCATCCAAGAAATAGGAGGGGAAGATCTGTCAGTGTGTGTGCCACCATTTTAGGGGGGAAGGAACGAGAAGGGGGGAAGAAGAGGGGGAAAGGGACGTTGCTCCAATGACTTAGGGGGGATAGACGCCCCTGCCCCTCCATCATTTCAATCTTCACTGCTTCCAGCCACAGATCGCACCTTATCGTAGTCTTTCTGAGACTGGTTTTCTACATATAATCAGATTATTCTTGCGTAATATTGATGTCTGATTTAAGAAGACATTTCTTGGATAAGCATGCCTATACAGCTGCCAGTTTGATTAGTTTGTGTAGCCAAGTATCTGCGTAACATATCCTAAGCTGATGAGGGGAACGCTGTCAATAAAAGCCAAGCAGCTTCGTTGCTGTCCTTTTGATAGACTCGTTTGCTACTGTGTTATTTCGATTTTTGTGGGGCGTGGTGGCTCAGTGGTAAGTTCGGCGCCTTGTGACCGGAGGGTTGCAGGTTCGAATCCCACTCTAGCCGCTGCGTACAGACCTTGGGCAAGTCCTTCACTCGCAATTGCTCGTGGCGCTTCGGCGTGAAAATTCCGGCACAGTATCAAATTCTGTAGTCGGGAGCGCCTCTGAGTAGTAGTTGACTTCGAGAGGCGCTATAGAAATATCCGGAATAAATAAATAAATAAAAGATAATATAATATGAAGTCTAAAGCTTGTGTGTGTTTTTTTCAAAACGTTCAGTTCTTGTGGCAGTTGGCTCTCACTGCTGCCCAGTGAGTTAGAGGTTGTTCAGCGCTTTTGATATTTCTCGGTGTTCAATGCTATTCTATCTGTTGCTGAGTGATTTCTATGCTTGCTGCTCAGTGCTTGTGACATCTCTATGCTACTTGGTGATTTTGAATCAATGATTTTGTATCTTTGTTAGACTCATGTTCTTATCTTTGTAGCGTCGGCTATAAATGAGTTTTATCAAGTTGGACTAAATGAGTTGGGACTGTTATTTTGTATTTAATCAATTAATTACCTTCAGAACAAACAAAAAAAGATGTTAAGAATGCGGGCATATATTATCTTTCTTTCCAGATTTCTTAGGCGCTCACAGACTGTAAATTATGTCATGACGCAGATTAAAATTGTCAAACCCAACACAAAAACAGATTTAATTATGACAGCAAAGGATACATTAAATGGTAGCCAAGCAATAAGCATACTCTGAGTATTTCTAAGAGTTTTAGAATATCTAACACGTTGTTATTAATTGAGTTCAATTAAATATGGAGAAAGAAATAATAATGGTATGGATTATGCTCGGTCGTTTTCAGCTTCTTCTGGTAGGTGTCGCTGTGTGTATCCAGGTTCGAATCCCGATGGTTCCGAATCGAAGCCACCTTGAGGTACTGGTCAGGTGCCAGTGCTTTTACCACGAAATGTTTGTAATAGCCGCCGCCCAGATTGACCTGGTAGGCGTTGTACCACCATCCAACGCACCCGAAGGTTGAAGTAGAATACGCATGTGTGTTCACTACGTCACTGTTCTGAACCGACCTAAATGTTAGCCAAAGAGTTCTGCATTCTTTGCAGCTTCAGGATGTTTG
The DNA here is from genome assembly GCA_963556255.1 of Allolobophora icterica. Taxonomy (NCBI): domain Eukaryota; kingdom Metazoa; phylum Annelida; class Clitellata; order Crassiclitellata; family Lumbricidae; genus Allolobophora; species Allolobophora icterica. The sequence goes on along the minus strand of OY744602.1, from coordinate 67,835,588 downwards.
ACTAAATTAAGTACTAAACCAATTTAGCGCAGGACCAGAGATCCAAAACCAGTGCTTAAGGCGATGAAGAAGAAGAGAATGATCCACAGTATCAAAAGCAGCAGACAAGTCAAGAAGAACAAGTGCTGTAACCTTACCCTTGTCCATTGAGCATATGATGTCATTATGAACAGCAAGAAGTGCGGATTCTGTTGAATAAAACTTACGATAAGCCGACTAAAAAAGGAGATTAATGAGTTTGATGATAGGTGAGTTTGCGTGTGATTCACGACTATCCGTTCAAGGATTTTAGATGTAAAATTAAAGTTTAAGATGGGTCTATAATTTGACAGATTATCAGGGTCAAGAGAAGGTTTCTTAAGCAGCTGATGAACTATGGCATGAGCAAAACCAGATGGGAAGAACCCTCGTGCAATGAGAAATAATCGATGTAATAGTTGGACCCAAGACATCAAAGCACTCTTTCAGAAACCAAGTAGGAATGATGTCAATGAGACCGGTTTTGTTAAGCGAGGAAAAGATGCGTGGTCGAACGTCTTCAATTGTACTTGGCAGAAAGTAGTTTATGATAGAAGGTGTAGAATTTAGATCGAGGTATTTGTCCAATGCAAAGGAACTGACAAATTTGAGCGGTATACCAGAAATTTGTCAGCAGAAACGGTAAAGAATTTACTTGCAAGGCCATTGGCAGCTAAGCGCACAATGGAGAACAAATTGTAACTTCTCCCGATGTAGCAATTTATTTAAAGCCAACCACAGGGGTTTGGTGATGCAGAACTTTCAGCGATTAAATTAGTTAAATATGCAGATTTGGCAGATTAAAAAGGTTTCGCACGCGTTGTTCTGCTCTTTAGGCCTAAACATAGTGTGATAAGAAAGCAGACGAGAGTGGCGCCACCAACGTTGCAATTGACTACCGGTAAGAAATCACAATTGAACAGAATCAGTGTTTGAAAAACGTAAGAAATGGCAACTAAATAGATTCAATGTTTGAAAACCCTAAGAAATGGCAACTGAATAGATTCTGTGTCTTTCACCTTCAAAGATTCCATCGTAGCACCATGCTGTCTCCTCAGCTTGACCTCGCCGGATTCTGACCTTGCAATGGAACGGACCAGACCACCTAACTATTCTGGTCTTGATTTCATATAGCGCCATAAGTCTAAGCTGGTCTCCCTACGTGGCTTTGGAGAGACCCTGAGAAATTTTGGAGATTTACATTTCCTCAAGCGAAAGCTAGGATATAAATCGGGTGATTCTAGGACTTGAAGCTCAATCGATCACATCGAAGTCGCTGCATATTTTGGATCTGTCAAATCTATTCTGTTGACTTCTATAACGCTGTTATTATAGTTCGAGAATTCGTGACTTTCGGTTTGAAATTTCGTAAAAATTCGCGAATTTTGGCATATTTTAAAATTCGTAAAAATTCGTAAAAATTCGTTGGACCTTTTTACATTGACAGTGGCGTTTTGTAAAAACAGCGTAACCAACAACAACAAATGTGATGACGTCATGATTTCTTGTGTTAAGCCTCTGCTTAGAATTTAATATAAAATTCAATATAAAAGCTTATTACGTAACGAGTTAATTTAGTTAAAATCTAATTTCTTAAAGATGAAAGAACATGGACCGGAGTGGAAGTGTGTAGTAATTTTGGAGGAGAAGGAGAGGGTAATCCAAAAATACAGTGTTGTTTTGTGACAATTAAGGAATTTGTTGGTTGTTCTGCTCGAATTCGGGACCATTTGCATGGCGAAAATATGCCTAAAGAAACCAGAGTCGAGTGGGAGCAGTGGGCTGTTCCTGACTCAGAATCAGAGGACGATGAAATAGAAGACACAGCTCGGTGAACGTTGCCAACCCTTTTTAACCGTATTTGGTTACGAGCTGTGTTAGTGACTGACTGGTTACACTAGAGCTGGGGCACTGGTGGTTTTTCTTTCTGCTGACTGACATTCACAGTCACACGCCCCAACTACGATAGAAATCGAAGTTCAAGACTCTATGTAGAACAGTAATTGAATATCAGTACAATTGTGTTGCTAGTCAGCTATCTTTTACGGCTGATTGATTGATTGCCCATGACATTGACACTTACTTGCTTAAGGGGCCATCCATATATTACGTACACAAAAATCCGGGAAAATTGGACCCCCTCCCCTCCCTGTTCGCAAGCGTACTTTCTTCCACCCCCCCCCTGAGTACGTACGTTTGACGCGCACCCCCCCCCCCGATGACCAGCTGCAGAAAGTGTCTCCAGGCAGCCTGTGTGCACTTTAGTGCACTTTAGGCCAGATTATTGAAGGGCCAATATAGACAAATTATAGGTGTCGTTCACAGCACAGAATGACTGCACATGGCTTTTATATAATGTAATAAAATGCCATGGGAGGACTATAGGATAATACAGAGTTATAAATAGGCTAATGTGGACGTCATAATTAGAAATTTATTTTGGGTACGTACACATTTTGTTGCCCCCCTCCCCCCCCGTTCGCACCCGTACGCAAAATCGCCAAAATCCGACCCCCTCCCCCCCTAAGTGCGTACGTAATATGTGGATGGCCCCTTAAAAAGTTGAAAAGTAAACAAATAATAAAATTCGTTGCCATGGCAAAGAATTCTATTATTTTATTATTTCACGAATTTTAACGAATTTTAAAACTACGTACAGTTTTAAAATTCGTTAAAATTCGTGAATTTTTAAAATTCGTAAAATTCGTAAACTGCGAATTCTCGAACTATGGCTGTTATCATCAATATGGTTCCTTCAATTGAAATCGCAATTAAAAATTCGTTGTTTTAGATAAGCAAGCTAGGTCTAAATCCGATATAACTAAATCTGTTTTTTATATAATATATGCAATCTAACTGAATCTAATCGACTGAATGAACTTCTGGCTGAATACAGGAAGGAGATGGACTGTGGATGCATGGATGGCTGGATGAGTAGCCGGATGTGTTAGGCACGAGACTAAGTACGTTCGGTGGAGCAACTGGAGCAAGAACCTTCCGTCAGAAATTTAAATAAACACTTCCAATAGCGGAAAGTATGTTTAAGTGACTCGTGGAATGAGTGTAACTTCACTTCCATAAAGTGTTATTTGAACACAGTAGTCTACCGTGTGGTATTGCAGGCCCACATATAGGCCTACATGAACTAGACACTTCCGATAATTGACAATTGATAACAATTCCGATCTCCTTTAATTTAGAAATCGTATATATCAACTGTGTATAAACAACTCATTGTGACTTCGCTTGCATCTTCTCTTTGCAGGTTTGGATTCGCCTTCGTTGGATGTGACATAGGGAACAAGGACTATTGTCTGATAGCTCTTCCTTCCGAAAGTATCTCTCAACCAATTCCAGAGAGCTTGGCTAAAATACATTTTGCTGTGACTTTATATTAGTCTTGCAGGCCTATGTTCAACCAAACTATTAAATTAAACTTAAATGTTGTAGACTTTTTAAAGATGTGGCTTAGTACAAGTAGGTCTAATATCCATGTCACAATTCCACAAGTAGAGAAATCAACCATGAAAAGAACTAAGCTCAACTGCTGCTACGATATAATAATGTCATTTAGCAAATGTATGCAGTTATCAAGATATTTATTCCTGTAGTGTTGAAACTCGATCAGGAATCGTACAGGAAGCTGGTTGTAAAATGGTCAACAACGCCATTGGTTTGCGTTACTGCCAAGGTGGCATTTTACGTTGTGTTCTGATTCCCTTGCGTGTCAGATTTTGGTGGAACCAGTTGGACAATCAGAAGGAAATATGTAATCAGCAGACAAGTAATCTCTTAGGAAATTCCAACGACTCTCCCAATGCTTATAACTATTTTATTATAGCGCAACTCTCTCTAGTTAAGCGCTACTGTAAATTGATTAGGTTATTCTAAGCCCTTATTAATTAAATAAAGGGGTCATTTGATAAGTCTTGTACCGTTACAAGGACGTTATACCTCACTGGTTATTTATAGCGATAAATCGATAAAATCTGACTGTTCTAGTGATCATCATTAAAGAAATAGAGTCGTACACCGAGAATTCGGCAGGTAAAACGCCTCAATTACTCAGAATGACAGTCGTCAGTGTTAACAGAGTGACGAACTGATTCGATGAGGTTTTCGATTAACAAATACACGACATTTTTTACTTCCTGTTAACAGGCGAGTTCCCATTATACGTAATTGCTGCCGCATTTGCTGTGTATATAGTTATAAAAACCTGCGCTTCATTAATCTTTATATAATAACAATACTACGAGCATATCTAATCGAATGCTATTACCACATCATTATTGCCATGGCCACACGATGCCATATTTCGGAAAGCATCAGCATTCGCCGATAAAAGCTACATGGGGCATGAGTTTAACGACCAAATGCACATAGGAAATCTATTATTTCGTAATTAGGCACCAGCTGAAATGTGGGCATAGCGACGATGATAATAGCGAATTAATAATCATACGTGCAGGGCAATAATTTAGCTTGTTTGAACTATATTCATTTAGTTAACCTGTCTGAATATTATTAATATGTCGGGTTAGACTATTACATGGTAGGCCTAGTGGCATAATTATTTTGCTCACGTGTAAGTTGGACAGAGATCATAAAAGAGTCGGAGGCCAAAGGTTAGGAAGCATGTTGAAAGGGTATTTATAAGATGGCTGCTGCAGAGCTCAGAGCATTTCGTTCTAAATAAGTCTTTTTTAAAATCGTTGATTCACAGTAGTTCTGCTTCAATTAGAGGAAGTAAGCTAGGTGTAAATTTATCTGAAAGGAGAGAGTGAGAAGAGACTCCGGCAAGAGACCAAGGTTTTGGCAACCTATATAATCTTCTAGCCTCTCTTTCATCCGAGCAGACTACACTTCCAATCGGCCGTTAAGATTTATTTCATCTAATAACATTCTTCCACTTCATTACATATTATAATTTTATAGTCATGAACAACAAATATACTCCTGAATCTAATCTAATATTTTATCACCTATTGTACTAGTTGTGGATGCTGGTTAATTAATTATAATAGATTAAATACTCTATCAAAGCTAGCGTTTCAAAACACTTAAAATATCATCAAATCACAACTATATATATATATATGAATTATATATACCGTATACAGAAAACAAGGTCTTGCGTGTTCTGGGATATCGTCACATGCAGTTAAACGCATGTGTTATTTAACCACAGATTTAACTGAATTTTCTTTTGTTACCGTTTGTCAGCTATTGTTAGATTTCGCATTTTTTCTTATGTGAAAAAAATGGTATATGTATTAAAGCTCTACTATATTCTTCCTCGTCTCCATTGAGATTTTAATTTGGCCGCCATTCCATTTGGACTGATCTTTTCTGAACGTGATAGAGGAAACAATATGACTAGCGAGATACTTTTTCTTTCCGAGATCACCAATCCATTGAAAGTGGCGAAAATACACTTTACTTTAACTTTTAATAGACATGAAAATAGGCGTCAAATAATACATAAAAGTAAAACATCCTGATTTAACCAGTTACACATTTATGAAGATTAGACAAAGTGCTAGACAAGGTTTAATATCTAGAATACACGCCTATCTCTAGATAAATCAGTCACGAAAGGGACAAAGATTAACTGCTATTGTAAAGTATAATGATAGAAAATATATGCAATTTCCTTTTACATTATGTCACAAAAAGTTAGTCGTAAAATTATCGAAAACGCCACTGGTTAGTGCTACAGCCAGGGTGATATTTTGAATTGATATCTGGTTCTCTTGCCTGTCAGGTGGTGGTGGAACCAATTGGACAATCAGAAGGAAGTATGTAATCAGAAGACCAGTAATCTATGAATAGACAAAGCAGGTAACTTAGATCGTTAATGAGAGAGTTTAAAAACAATAATTATGGGGAAAGATGAACAAGTAGGTTAATCGCAAAGAAAATAGGTTATGGCGACCTGTCAGTGGTCATATAACAATGATAAAGAGCGCTTTCGTTGACGTACTAAACGTCGCTAAAGAAATTCTTTGCAGCTACATTTAAGATAATCTACGTCTTCAATGTTCGCATGCTTAGCTATAATAGACCCGTAGTAAATATTTAGGCCTATTTTGATTTGGTAAGTGTTAAATTTCCTATTTTGTTTTGTAAGCGCTTAGTAAGTTTCAGACAGCGAAAATAAAGTGCAATCTTAGGAATTACCTTTAATTTTGAAACTGAGATAGCTTTCCCTGACTTACCGTTAGAATTGTGTTGCGATCAATTACAAAAATTCTCAAGACGCTAAACCCAATCGGTTCTCCACATAAACGATTGAGAAATGTGTTGACCTAAAATAATAAAATATTTCTATAAATATTTCATATAATCATTTGAGATCAGACTCAAGACACACTACTTCAAGCTAGCCTATGGGCCGTGTTGAACTTGTCAAAGGGCCCTTGTAACGGCATGTGTCGTGATATGGCGCTGTAGAAATCGTCGTGATCATCATCATCATCATCATCATCATCATCATCATCATCATCATCATCATCATCATCATCATCATCATCATCATCATCATTTCGTGTATCGTACAGTTGGAAACGGACTATTTTAATCAGAGTAACGAGACAGCATTCGATTTTTCAGCAACTTGATATCTGACGATGTCTCCCCGATTACGTGACCGCAACAAATTGAACATAGAGGGCTTAATTACTGTTAGCCATCGCAAAGTGGGTGTTAATGCGCTTCAAGACACTTTCACAGAGACAACACAAGATTATGCCGACAACAATCGCATCGTAACAATACTTGTCTGTCGAATATAACCCAGCCAATTGTCACTTGTTTCTTATCAACAGTTATAAAGCGTCAATAAATGTACTGAGAATAGGCCCTACTTCAGTCCGTCGCAGGGCAGTCTGTAATCGACCGTGAAATTAAAACCCTTGTATGTAATTGCTTCACTGAACTTTTTTTATTCCTCGAATGGCGGAACATGACGGATGCGTTGTATTGGGTTTATTTACGAAGTTCAAGTGAGTTAAACTTTTAAGCGCAATAAACTTTTTATACTACCAAAGGAATACATATTGTCATAGTCCAGATCTTAAGATTTTGTATATCGAACAATCACAACCATAAGACAGATGATCGTGGCATTCAAATGCTGCAAAGCGCTCAAAGTAAAAAATATATAAATATCCTACAGAAAACGTGTAGACATACACAAAAAGGTTTAGATTCATTTACTATACCTGTCCAATTGTTTCCGTACTCAGATTCTTTAAATCAATATCGTGAATTCTCTCGTAGATTTTATGAGCCTGCGGATAACCAAAAATTCAGGATTGAAAAAACTCACGAGATCAAGCAAAAAGAAGAAACAACATGAAAGAAGAAACAACTGCGATTTGAATTGCATTGAGCCAAATAACCGTCATCATATCATTCGTAAAACTCGCAGTCTCGCAATGTTGACAAACACGGACTTTTTTATATTGCCACGACCTTGACAATTACACAACATACGTTGAATAATGTAAAGAAAGTTGTCAAAGACGGAAGTTTAAAAGACTTCCGTCTTAATCAATATTAATTATTTATTCATCCTAACAGTGACAAAGATATGCTAACATAATGTCAGAGGCTATAATGCCGCTTATTAAGATCCCTCAATTATCAAGCGCTAGTAATAAGCGTGATATTGCAGGCACTGCATTTTACCATAGAAGAACCTGCTCACTTTAATTAAAGTCCAACTACTCTGAATCTGAACATCTTTATATTTTGTTAAAGTAATTAATGTCCATTATTTTACCCTTTTGTCTTTATATAAGCTTAAGTGCACATCAGGACCTTTGTCGAATGATCTAAAGTATTGACAGAACCGTTTTCGAATAATTTCTTTTCCCGTTTCGCCTCAGTCCTACATTTCATACTGACTTGAGGTGAGTAGTGACTGGGGACGGGGATAGTGAGATAGGAGGATCGGGTAGAGCGGGGTAGCTGGATAGTGAAGCGTGCTCGAAGGTACTGAAGCTGGTAGTAATGTAGGGAGTTGTAGGTTAGTGAAAGGACTTTGAAGTGGATGCGCTCAGGAATTTTCAGCCAGTGGTGTACTTTCTGGATGGAGTGATATGATGATGTTTAAGTGTCCTGGTGACAGCTCGGGCTAGTGAGTTTTGGATGAGTTGTAGGCAATTAATTTGGCTGGATTAGAGGTTGACGAAAAGGGAATTACAATGATCAAGCTTGGAATGAACAATAGAGGTAATAATAGTTGAAGGGGTTTTAAAGTTAAGCATGGGTCGAATGCGGCGGAGTTTATGATAATGCATGAGGCAGGTGCGCGAGGGGTTAGAGTTGTGCTCATAGAAGAAGAAATGTGGATCCATGTTCGCGCACAGGTGAGTCGAAAAATGAAAGTGTAAGATGAAGATTTGGTGCGTAAGTGTATGGGAGTCGGAGATTGAAGACCGACCAGCCAACTTGTTGCATATTGAACAACTTCACAGGGTTTCATGGCGCAGTGTCTAAAGCAGTAGTTCCAGTCATGGTACACTTGTGTCGTTTATAGCGTGGTACTTCTGATGATAGTAATGTTGTTGATGGTGGTGGTGATGTTATCAGTAGTTGTAATGTGGGCCTATACTTTTAAGAAGTAGGCCTAGTGTTACTGTAAGCCTAACGTGAGGTATTTGCTGCGTAATATTTGTGTAATGTAACGACAAAATGTGATAGGGCTGCATCACCATATCACATTGCTTTACATTTAATTAAATGTGTAAAATAGATACAGGAATTTTATAGGTGAGAACACGAACAAGTTATTCTAAATTTAGGGGCAGCAATAAAACCACCGTGGCGCAAATAGTCGAATACTCAAATTTTCAGGTTCGCATTATTGACCTTGTCGTCGCGGAGTAGTGCTAGGGCCGCGAATTTCTCATTATCGGAGGAGACGTCGCAAGCCTGCCTGTTGGGGCGGGGTAGATTTCTCATTATCGGAGGATACCTCGCCGTCTCTTGTCGCCGTGAGGCAATGGTTGGGCCGTAAATTTCTCATCATTGGAGGAGACTCCCACGCCTGCTTGTCCCACGTTCCACTCAGCTCCAGGCCACCATTTGACAAATGGTTACAGCAGGTTATCTCCCAGACTCTTTCCAGAGCATCGAACAGCTTTGTCAAAGAGCCGACTCCCGTCTCTCTTCAGGCATCGTCAACGAATCAGCACACGTTCTACACGGGCTACTGCCACCCATAAAACCCACTTTATACTCACTACGTCCTCGAGCTCATAACATAATGATGCCAAATGCAGACTTTTTGATAGGAAAGACATTTATCATAAGGATGATTTACACTTGATCTGAACACGGAAGATAGGAAGAAAGTAGAATAAACTTGATAGGCATTGGTGACAAGTCGGTCCAACTTGTAAAGCAAATACTATAACAGTGTAAACCAAAGTGCGGTTAGCTATTAGTACAATAAAAGATATACTTACTTACTTACTCATCGCTGCGAAGCAATGGTTGCCCCGTGAAATTACTCTTTCGAGAAGCCATCGTCATTTGTTCGTCGTGGTTACTCATCGCCCGATCCCCTTCGCCATCGCGCCACCCACTACTTCGTCATCACTCTGATTCGACACCTTCATTCACCGCGTATCGCTCCCACCATCGCAGGGGTCCACTTACGGTATTATGTGTAGCAGTTCCGTCTTAAGGCTTGGGCACGCTAGGCAGTCGCCAGAGGGGCCCCTACGATTCTAGGGGACCTCAAATTAAACAGACCAAAACAATTAATTTGTGCGTGACCTCCATGTGCGGCAGAAGTGAAACTTCTTAGCTATGAGTGCAAGGCTTGCTCAAAAGTTTGTGTTGATTAATCTTCATTTTACATTATGTTTCTTTGTGTTTTATTGATTTTATTACAAGGTGAATGTTGAAAATAAAAATTAATCTGTAGGTCTACTTTTATCGACCATTTAATTTTTATCCCCGTGGGTGGCTGGGGCTTCAGTACACTGCTTTGCCCAGGGCCTGCAACGCTGTTAAGACGGTACAGATGTGTAGTTTATTTAGACAAACTCGTGTGTATTATATATGCAATTGAAGTTTTAATTGTTAACGTTTTTTTATGAAATTATAATATTTAGATGTTTATATTGTAGATGCTTGTGTTTATATAGAGCAACTTCGTTTTTATGCATAACTTAGATTAATAATAACCGTCTATTAAGTTCGTTCTTATCATTTTATCTTATTTCCGAGCGTTATTCTCAAACTGCTTCATGGCTTCCGTTTGGTTAGTATAAGAGGATTTGTTGAAGTCGCGGTTATCAGAGGAAGAGCACAACATGACGAGTGTAGGCAGCAATGGCTCAGCGTTTATTAAACTTTAATTCAGGTTCCCTTTCTAATACACTGTATTGTAATCAATTAGAAAAATTAGCCAACAAACAAAGCGTTATGAAGTGTGGTTGATTGTAAAGCGAATTCATGCGAATATGGAAAACAGACAGACGTTAACGGATCGAATAAATTAATAAATGCATTAGTAGTTTCCGATCGTTACTTTCTGACGCCGGAAATGAACAACGAAGCCAAAGATTTAGACCGAAATCATGGATCAATACAGAGAATCGTAGATCAACTACAGAACAGCATCCACCAAGAGAGCTTTATGCATGCCTAGATCAGGGAAGCGTGTCTGTGGGTAAGCGCATCACGACGGACCAGCATAAGGAGTCAGCAACAATGGGCAACATTAGCAGCTGGTTTGGGTCTGTCTGTGGAAAAACTACAGGCCATTTACCCCCAACTCAGCCCTCTCATGAACAATGTATGAGTAGCAGCGCTAGTTGAAAGGTTAAACAAATATCCTGTTTGTGAATTACTGTGGTAAAGAACCACCCGGAAGATCCTTAAAATAAATATACCGGCCTATATAAACACTTATTCAGAGGAAAATCATTTTGTCTCAAATATCCACATGCATAGAATTGGAGAGGATTTTCAACTTATGAGGCGCTGATGATTTATTTAATGTGCCTTAGCAGAAATTGGATACCGTACACATGTGATGATTCTGATGACTATATACGTAACATAAAAATTCATCAATTTTCGAAAATACCAATCCACCTAACACTTAGCATTCATTCCACTATTTTTATTCGAAAACAAAAGGCAGCACCGCAAGCTGAGTATTTAAAATGTGTTCCATCGTTTGTATTACTGTGACTGTGATTGCATATCACCTGAATGAAACTTCAACTTCAAACTCGAGGAGTTTCTATAGAAGCGCTCAAGCAAGTCTGATAAGCCTAGCTTTTACTTTGCAAATTGAGGAGCACATTTCCAAAATTCACTCAGTCTAATGCTTATCAATATGCTGTGAGTGAGTTTTGGAATTGTAATCCTCAATTGAGAACATTGTTACTGCTATGTAGTTTATACTTTAACATCTTACATCATGGTTAATTGACTTCTGTTGACTTAGTGTCTTACCATAGCTATTCTATTACCAGTCATATTTGCATTCACAGAGCCATGTGATATTGAAAGATTGCAGAGTGTCCAGTGTAGAATTTCGGTGCAAGGGTCAATATCTACTTAGAAATGTAAAATGGTTAATCGACTTACCGCATTATTCACAATAATTCCGCCGTAAGAAACCACCGATAGTTCAATCACGCTATACAAGAACCAGAAAACTGAGAGAAAGAGAAGTATCGGAGTACTTGTAAGGGTTTTGTTCCATATTAAATTGTAAAGAGTCGCAATCACAAGAAATATGAAGCCACTGACATATGCCGCGTTGCTGAAGCAGATAAATTTGTCGGCCTTTGAGACAAGACGACTCAGCATCTGATGTTGTCGTCGCAGATCTTCCAAGCTTTCTTCAAAGAAATCTGGGTTCTCAATTGATTCGCGGAATTTGCGGTTGCAGATGGTGAACTGGTGGGAAAAGATTGTAGCTATGAAAAGATTGAATATCAAAGGAAAGTTAGCTGCTTAAGTTACGTAGAATTGCATGGACATATACAGAGCTCTCAGGATTGGAACTATACTGTCGTCAGGAAAAACTATGGTTCTGATTGGAGCTAATGTGACATCCATTGCATTTTTATCGGTTGCATAGTGGACATAGCCGACAAATACAGTGTTAATAGTCACGAAAATCCATGCCACAGTTGCACACAATATTGCGTTTCCACGGACGCATTTGTACCAGTCCAGCGTGAGTTTCTTATGAAAGTGTTGAAGTAGTGTAAGCATTCTTCCAGTGCTACAGGCTCGATAACAGGAGGTTTGTGCCAAGGTACACATGAGGGTCCAAACAACAACGATCAATTTCCATATGAGGTAATAAGATGGTTTGTCCTCAGGAGAAAAGATTGTGGCTAACCGGATCATGTTAAGCCACATGGCTATCAACACAGCAAATGCGTAGATATGACACGGACTGCTAAACTTTAGCAAAGACCACCTTTTACGATTGCTGTTGATGGCATAATTTTGATTATCTTTCAAGAAGAATAATCCAAAGATTCTCATTGAAGTAATGAGAGGTGAAAGGGTTTTCAGCATTTCCGTCTCGTCAACCGTTGATCCCTGTGAGTCATCGCCGATGTGTGTTTCAGACATGACAATAATGACATGATTCTTGTTTTCCTGATGACCAACTTTTGATCTCTTCATTCTGTTATAGATAGAATGGTTGCAGACACCGAAACAGACTCTGATCGTCTGAGAAGCTTAGATATGTCCTTCTCATAAATACCTAAACAAATGGGCTTAAGAACAGTTCGCGGTTCCTCCGCATTATCCAGACGATTTCTACCTAACGTTGATCCATTTGGTGCAGGCCACTGTTCATTATTATTCTAATGTGCGTAGGCGTGTCGCAGGCGCGTATCCAAGTGGAAGTTGTTAATATCCGTTGGCAACACCCATTGATTTATGTTTGTGATGACTCGCAGACTAATATACTAATAAACACTGAAATTTATGACCCTGTGTATGGAGTTAACATCACATTGCTAGCCATCGTTTATTGTCATGGTTACGTACTGCATTAGCACGAAATTATAGATTTTGCCGAAACCGCAATTAACATCCATGGCTCATAGTTAATCAAAATCGACAAAGTAAATAGCTTTCAATGATTGCACAACAATGCACACGTTAATTATTGGATCCGAAGTTGAAGTGTGATATGCATGTGTGTTCACTACATCACCTCTCTCATTCGACCTGCTTTTTAATCAAATTTTCAACGTGATTTTACTTTTTAGAAATGACGAGTCTACAGGTTTAAATAGGTCTCAGGGCGTCCGTATCATATGTCTGTGATTGAAAGATGTAATTGAACTAAAACATTGAGTTTACGCCGTATTTGTATCACGTGAACTCGCACGCATTAAATTCGTGGGAAAGAAGTTAGCGGTCATTCATAGCTAATCAATATTTTTCTGAATCAGTTACAGTGAGGCTATAACATAACATATATTTTTCTTTATTGAAACCAAAATTATAACAAGCGACAGTACAACAGCTCAAAGCAAATCAAGATGGTCACAAAGGTAGGCCAAGAAGGGAAGACTCCTGCTAGTAGCCTAGGGACACCTCTATACTTACAATTATATTAACAAGGCGAGAACCAACTTGACGGCTTAAGTTACTAGGTAGAATTAATAAACAAAAAAAACAGGGTAGTGAAACCAAGGCCGACGCCGACTGGGCAGCGGTGAAACAGAAAAAAACCAAAAGACTCCGCTTAACAGGGGCGGAGTAAATAAACATTAATACAAGACTTAACTACGGAGAATGGCCGATGGCGGGTCAAGGATAGCGAGAAGTATTCTCTATAAGATATTGGCGTGGCTGACTTTTGAATGCTGAGAGGGATCCCACCTGCTGGAGCGGGAGAGGGAGAACATTCCATATCAGCGGTCCTGTAACATTGATAGAGAATCTCCGTGTATTGCAGTGAGAACAGGAGGGCCTATGTTTGCTAGCACTTCTTGTGAAGTGGGCATGGATGTCAGAACCCGTACGATAAAGTCCTAAAGTTAGGGGGCAGAAGGTCACGCGTAAATTTGTACATAAAAATACCAATTTGATAATTCCTTATTTGGCTCATTTTTAATATCCTGTATCTAGCGAAGATGGGATCGATATGGGAACCCCAGGAGGAGTTACTGATAGTACGGACTGCTCTTTACGGTAGAATAAGAGCAGTGTACAGTGAGTTAAGTTTGCAAATGATTTTTAGGATTTTAGATACCTTATTTATCACATGTTCAACACCTACTAAACTATACTTTTCTTTACTGTACCTCTACCTATAGGTAATGTAAATATGGTGTGCATGGCTGTCTCTTCACATGAACAAAGTCCGAAAACGTTTCAAATATTTCTTATATCAGCTGAACACACAAGAAAATCAGCACAACTCTATATTACAATGTACCCTATGCTGTTCAAACTTAAAATCAACTGCTCCATTACCTCATCCCTTTTCGCGCCAACACGTGCACGCATACAACAATTGTACAAACAGCTATTATTAGATATGCAAAGACTGTTCAACACCTGTTCAACCAAGCGTAAACATCAACGCACTATACACACACCTAACACTTCTCTCAATCAAACGTCCTTACACAAAATGTTAATTAATTAAAACTAGTCATCATAAACCTTAACTTACATCAATTTCAATGCTTTACGAAAGCCCGCTCACACGACATTGCTGGATAGGCCCTATCAGTAGTTATAATGGGAGTAGAAGATTCTGGTACACGTTTCCTGAGACTTGTAGGGGCCTAAATAGAACGTAATTCGATCTAAAGTCTACGATCTACACAAAGGCATTATAGGCAAAGTATGATTTGCCTCGATGTTTATTCTTGCAATGCAGAAACTCCTACAGGAAGCTGGTTGTAAAATTGTCAACAACGCCACTGGTTAGTGTTACAGCCGCGGTGGCATTTTGCGTTGTGCTCTGATGCCCTTGCGTGTCAGATGATGGTGGAACCAGTTGAACAATCAGAAGGAAATATGTAATCAGAAGACCAGTAATCTATGAATAAACAAAACAGGAAACTTAGATCGTTAATCAGAGCTTAAGAACAATTTTGCAGAAGATGAATAAATGGGTCAATGACAGAGAAAAGGTGATGGCGACTTGCCAGTATCCTATTAAAAAAGATACGTAGCGCTTAACTACACTCAAGTGTACATATGTTTACCTAATATAGACCTAAGTAACCAGTACGTACGTCTTTTCTTCAGTAACTGTTATATTCGATATTAGGTCTTTCTAAGTGTTAAGTAAGCTTTATACAGCAAATAAATATGTCGTAAAGCGTGATCTCAAGATTTATCTTCTATTTTCAAACTGAGTTGTCGGTTGCTCTGACTTACCGTTAGAATTGTGTTTCGATCGATTACAAAGATCTTCAGTACGCTAAAACCAATCGGTTCTCCACATAAGCGATTGAGAAATGTATTGATCTAAAAAAATTATAAATTTGTCGTTTTTTTGCACAGTTGGAAACGGAGAAACAAAGTCAGCAACATGATAAGTAATCTGAAAATTAATTATTATGAGCTGGGAGCGCCTCTGAGTAGGCATCAGGTATCTTGAAGAGGCACTATATCAAATCCTTAGAATGAATGAATGAATGAATTAATTAATGAAAATGTCTCGCCGAATATGCGACTAAACAAATTGAATATATTATATATATATATATATATATATATATATATATATATATATATATATATATATATATATATATATATTTCTACACTGTGTCCCGATGAAAAGTAGACCCCAAGAAAAAGTGTTATAACTCGGCCAAAAGGCGTAGCATTTGCCTGAAATTTAAAAAAAAACAGTAGCCATATTACCACCAAATCGTAACGCCGTTTGGAAATGTTAGTGAGTTTGTCAAGTTTATGAACGTTTGAGATGCAGTACTGAAAAGGGAAAATTTCCAACATACAAAAGCCATAAGGAAGTGAAGTTCAGCTACAGCTGGTGTTCAAAATGTCCTCCTTGTTCACGGACACACGACCGTAGACGTGAACGCTATTGTTTGATGGCCCGGTCGATGATCACGTGGTCAAACAGCGGCTACTCTTCAATCAGGCGCGCCCTCAGGTGATCGACGTCACGAATGCGGGAACGATAAACGCGCTCCTCCAGTACACTCCAGATTTGATAGTCAACTGGATTGAGGTCTGGACTTTTGGGCGGCCACAACTGCGGGGATATGAAGTCGGGTGTCTCCCGGGACTGCAGAGCAATGGTATCACGTGCTCGGTGCGCAGGGGCACTGTCTTGTTGAATGTGAAGTAGCCGCCCGATGAAAAGCAGACCCCTAAACGTTTGTCAAAAATTTTTATTTTGGAAATTTCCCCTTTTCAGTACTGCATCTCAAACGTTGATAAACTTGACAAACTCACCAACATTTCCAAACGGCGTTACGATTTGGTGGTAATATGGCTATTGTTGTTGTTTTTAAAATTTCAGGCAAATGCTAAACGTTTTGACCGATTATGACACTTTTTCTTGGGAACTACTTTTCATCGGGACACAGTGTATATATACATAAGAGAGCTTACTTTGTGTGAGCTATTGTAAAGTGTGTGGTAAGACTTTCACAAGGAGACTTTCATAAAGAGAATGCAAAGATAAGCCAACAACAATTGCATTGCAACGATACTTATCTGTCGAATATAACCCAGCCAAATGTCACTTGTCTCAAATACTAATCAAAATTAATTGCTTCGTTGAAACATTTTTCATCTCGGCGATCAGTTGATGCATTAAGCTTAATTGTAATGAGTTTTAATTCTCAAATTCCAATGAATGCAAATTTTAGGTGTAATGAACGTGTCCCCAAGCGTAGACTCTTTATAGCCTTTACAGCCCCTATCAGTGATCCAAATATTTTGATTTTATATCAGACTATATAAACACAAAAAATGGAGCCCATTCACATTTTTTGCCAAAATGAACAAGGCTGAATTTATAAATAATCTATATAAGTCGAAAAGGCCTACACAAATGAAGTTCGCATTCATTCTCCATACCTGTCCAATTGCTTCCGCACTCAGATTTGTCAAATCATAATCATGAATTCTCTCGTAGATTTTATGAGCCTACGGAACACAAAAGATTAACATTTGAAACAACTAACAACGATCCAGAGTAGGCCCCTAAAATAAAGAGTATTATGAAGAATAAACAAGTGCGAATTGAATGCTAGACAATATTATGTGCACATTGAATAACCTAAAGACTGTTTCACAGATGACTCTATTTCCTTCCAAAATAATGAACGAGAAACATTGTCAAGTCAAAGAGACCTGTGTGTTTAACCGATATGAATCATTTGGTAGAAACATTTTTCTCTTCGTATATTGTTCTCAAAATTAATTGGCCAAGAAACAAGGTAACGCAGCATGGATCATAGTCCCGTTTAACTGATACTGGTAATTAACAAGAAATTTTGAAAGCAGTATTTGAAGCAGTTCAAACTCGTTTATTTTCGTGCGTCCGTGACTTTCTGTTGTGTTTTTTTTACCTCATGTCTCACTTGCCCAACATATTTGTAATTACGCACCCAACATTTACATTAATAACTTTCCTCCGCACAAACAGGAATCGGTGTGTCGGTAATTGACTTGGAAATAATTCAGAATGAGAAACCGGTTTGTAAGTTTTGATTCTGTTTGCACAATATTTGCAATTTATATACAAAAGATTCTTCCTATAGTCATGATCATCGATGCGTATGATACTGTCCCGCAGCAGAAACACACTCCAAAACAACGCTCACAAAACAAGCACAGTCACACAATCATATCCCGACGTATTCCCGTGTTATGACTTAAATATTTCAAGAAAATGCCTAACAGTCAACACATCATTTGTCTTCATCGAAAAGTCTCCCACTTGAAATTAGATCTTTACCCGCAAAAATAGCTCAGAAAACGTTTTCAATTCATCTTAAGGCGCACCATTCTAGATCAGTTAGATAGCCGTGAGACAGCGCCGTTGTAGGATTTTTAAAACGCGCTATGTAAGTGTTCAGATGCACACATACCATATATCTACATCTGTACAACTTCAAAATGTCTGAAACATTTGCCGTTATGTCTTTACGATAAACCTTCACAAAGTGTTTGTTTCTATCTTTGCAATAAAGCTCGAGAACAGAGGCGGCGCTACACCAGGGCGAGCCAGGGCAAATGCCCTGGTAAAAAAGCCTTTGCCCTGGTCGTTGCCCTGCCAGAATTTTTACTCTGTCCAGTGTCCACAATTTGTTCGGGGCATAAATCGCCCTCTGCACTGGTTTCTTGTATGACTGCCCTGGTTATGCCCTGGTTATAAAAAATGTCTGGCGCCGCCACTGCTCGAGAATAACTCAGACACTAGGCCTATAAAATAAAACACCAACGCTTGGAAACTTCGAACATCCTATACATTTCCAATTCATTTGTATATATATTCTTTAAAGAAGCTCTTTTCATTTATATACACATATACTGACATAAACAGTAACGCTGTTATTTATGCAGTATATTTTTTACACAATTGGTAGACTTATTTCGCTTAGTCGCCTTCTGTGAAAGTCAGAGTAGGCCTATGTGCATTGAACCTGATAACTTCTACTGCACGGTAATTTGTTTTCCAAATACAAAGATGAAAAAATCTTTAAAAATTCACCGTATTCTACATCTACAGTAAAATGTTCATATTATTTTCATGGCGCACTGAAAAAATCCGTTAATGATGCATTTGTTGGCTACTCTTCACTTTGCCAATTATGGTAAAGTAACGATGATAATCATGACGGTGGCGGTGATGACGTTGGTGTCGGTTGTAGGGATCGGGATCTATGAAAGTAATAAAGAAATATGACTCTGTGCCCCAATAAAGGCACATATCACATAAGGTTTGCGTTATGTGTGAAGAGAAAATGTGATAGGCCCTAGGTCAATATATATCTTACGCTGCATCATATTTCATTAAATGTATTTAAATGGATACAAGGTTGTTTGAGACAGCAATACCAGCAAGGTATTTTCGGTCCAATTCTCAGATTTAAAATGGTTGGATCATTTGGATGGTGAAGAGTGGGCGAATTTACTTGACTGGGAGTATTTTAGACAGTTGTAGGTTCGGCTTAGGACTTTGAAGCGGATGCGCTGTGCTCAGGAATTATCCACAAATGCAGTGATTTATGTGGATGACATGGTGACGTTGTTCGTCCTGTTTCTACTGTCGATCGCTATCAAGTGACGAGTTGAGGCAGAAATGGATCGATGTGTGTAAACCACGTCATCTCGGTCTAGTACATTAGATGGTAATCGATGAGACCATTTAGCCAACAATGAAGCGCTGTGGGTTGCGGTTAATTGTGAAGCGAAATCAATGTGAATAATAAAACGAGAGTTAATGGAGTCCATTAGTGAACAAATCGAATTGTCATTTCCGTCCTTACTTCGAAAATAAACGACTAAGCCGCAGATTTTGGACCGACATCTGAGAATCAATGATAAAAATCATAGAGAACGTTTCCGGCAAATTAGTGAGAGTTTGCCAGAAACTCTCCACCAACAGAGCTTTAGGTGCGTCAGCGAAACGCGTTTCTCGCGCTGCGCAGTGAAGTTATTGAAAACTGGGCGAGATTGGCCGCTGGATTGAAATTGTTTTTTTTACAGTGCTTTCAATCTAGAGAAAGAGGTTCCAGAACTGAACAATATGTTCCGGAACTGAACAAATATGGACGGACAAAAATCTCGAGAAAAACGAGATTGGGAGTTGGGAGGGGTCTCAAGACTCTCAATAAACACTGAAAACAGTTCACAACACTTAAATTAAATTAGAATAACTAAATTATTGTGTTTATTATTAAAATAAATTATTTTTTAGTAGCTGAAAAATGGTGCCGGAACGCCTTTCCAGTGCGTTCCAGCTGAAAAAAGCACAGTTTTTTAATGCGCAACACCATTCTCTCTGGTAGCGTTGTTTCTTCCTTTTCTCACCTTAAATCCTGCTTTTTCTCTTCTGGTCTCTCGCACTGGGAGCGGCTCTGAATGGTCTAAATCGCGAGAGGCGCTTTATAAATGGCCATGTACAATACAATTCAAAAATGCATGTCTTGTAAGCCAACTCAACCCTTTTTAACAATGTGCGAGCAGCACAGCTACTTGAAAGGTTTTAAAGGTGTTCTGTTGGTTAATTTCTGCGGTTTAGCTTCAGCCTGGAGATCCTCCAAATACAGACCAGTGTAACATTCAGTGAAGAAAATATTAAATTTTTTCTCAGATATCTACATGTGGGGCTTTGTAGGACTATAAAACTTGAAGAAAATGTCCAACTTACAAACCGCTAATGAGCTTGTGAAAATGCATTTTAGCAGGTAGGCCAATTGGACGCACTAAGAGCAATAATCCTGAGGAGTTAGAATCTTGGTGAAATTTTTATGATTTTTGATGGGTTTAACCATGATATGCCGTAAAATAATATATTAAATAATAACAAAGAGTTCTTCGGCACAGTTTCAAATGATACCACACAAATAAAAGCACATAAAAATAACCAGGTCAACCCACTGCGACGGTCTACGAGGGGTGCATGCATGCAGGTTATAAAACCTTGCATTGACACCCCTATTTTCCAAAATCCACCAATAGACATGGCTGAATTAACAACAAACTGTATAAAAATCATGTTATTGATACTGTCTCAATGTATTAGCACCCTGTTTTCTTGTGATCGGATTCTAATAAGTTATTTTATTTAAGGCATAAACTGCTGGCACTCGACACGGTGTTATTCATATTAAATCGAGTTATATAATTATGTGCCTATGGCATTCAACTGGATAAAAATTTATCTGCTGTGAAATTGTTATGATGTAATGTAATACACAGTCGAGTTCATGATTTGTGCATATCTGGCAAATAAATTCAGCAAATTTTCGTAATTTGGTTGATGAGCTTTGGATGTTTACGAGTTTTACATTTCAATCATGTGGCCATTAAAACTGGACTGGTAGAAATGCGTGAGCATATACAGAGCTCTCAGGATTGCCACAATGATAACAAAATGGCGTTTCTCCAGGAAGTGCTTACAGTTCGCAGAGTTACGCGCGTTGATTTTATTCAGACGAAACCGACAGGGACACTGAACAGTGATGTTAGCAGTAAGAGCCGGGTTATTACTTTGAAGGGTGACCTTCTATGGAGTACCATTGCACCCAGTATTCACTCAGCAATCAATTCTATATTGCTCGAAAGCAAAAGATGCAAACGTTATAGCTAAGTTATTAATTAAGAATGTATAACCCATCGATTGAATTGATGTGGTTGTAGCTGCTTCTGAGCCGAATGAACCAGCTTGAAGAGATTCTACACGGGTGCATAAACAAGTCTGATACATTTAGCTTTTACTTAGCAGTTTAAAAGTTGTTGTTGCTGTGTGTGTGTTCTACAGCGTTTACTTAATATGCAAAAATAAAGACTACCTTTCATCAGCAAAGTTTTGACGCAGAGCGCTTTGATACAGAAAAATCGCTGATTGTCCAATGCTAAATGCTTTAAGGAGGCATTAATAGAACCAGAATTTCGGTTTTCAAGAACAAATACATATACCCAATTAAAAAGTTAAACAAATTCCACACGATGACCAATAGTACCTGGTGTTTGAAAAGTTTGGTATTTAATGTATTCTGTGTTTAATATAGAACAAATCTCATGCTCCTATATCCGTCCATTGTAAAGGTTATTACGTCTAAACTGGCTATTAGATGTAGACGTGCGCATAAGCTACAATTTATCTCTAATTTCCAATTATTTGGGATTTAATTTCGCAATTCTCAGATACTAGACATTGTCTTACGAAAAGCTTTTCTTTGAATAGTAAAATTAACATTGTTAGTCCCAATTCATTTTATGTAGGCCCAAAAGAAAATCTAGGTTTGATGTGCTAAAATCGTGTATTGATATGCGTTTACACGTGGTTAAAATTCAAATTAAGTGCTGAGAATGACTACGGATTTAAGTGCCAGTGTCAGTCTCTACGCAGAAATGTAAACTGGTTAATCAACTTACCGCATGGTTCACAATTATTCCGCCGAAAGAAACCACCGCAAGTGCAGACACACTCCACGAGAGCCAGAATATTGTGACGAAGATAAATATCAGAGATCTCGTTATCAGTGGATTAAATATGAGGCTATAAAGACACGCAATCACGAGGAAAATCAACCCACTGACGTATGCCGCGTTGCTGATGCAGATAAATTTGTCAGCCTTTGAGACAAGACGACTCAGCATCTGATGTTGTCGTCGCAGATCTTCAAAGCTTTCTTTAAACGAATCTGATTTGTCGATGGATTCGCGGAATTTGCGGTTGCAGATGGTGAACTGGTGGGAAAACATTCTAGCAATGAAAAGATTAAATGCCATGGGAAAATGTGCTGCTCCGTTTAGGTAGAAATGCGTGAGCATATACAGAGCTCTCAGGATTGGCACTATATTGTGGTCAGGAAAAACTATGGTTCTGACTGGAGCTAATGTGACGTCCATTGCATTTTCATTGCTTGAAAAGTGGATATAAGTGGCGAACACAAAGTTAAAAGTCACGAAAATCCATGCCACAATTGCATACAGTATAACGTTTACTCGGACGCAATTGTAACAGTCCAGAGTGAGTTTCTTATGGAAGCTTCGAAGCAGTGTTAGCATTCTTCCAGTGCTACAGGCTCGATAATAGGAGGTTTGTACTATGGTATTCATGAGCGTCCAAACAAAGACGATCAATTTCCAGATGAGGTAAGAAGACGGTTTGTCCTCAGGAGAAAACATTGTGGCTAACCGGATCATGTTAAGCCACATGGCCATCAAGACAGTAAATGCGTAGACATGACTCGGACTGCTAAACTTCGGCAAAGACCACCTGCTACGATTGCTGTTGTTGGCATCATTTTCTTTGTCTTTTAAGAAGAATAATCCAAATATTCTCATTGAAATAATGAGAGGTGAAAGGGTTTTCAGCATTGCAGTTTCATCATCTGTTGATCCCTGTGTGTCATCGCCGATGTGTGCTTCAGGCATGACAATAATGACATGTCTCTTATTTTCTTGATGACCAACTCTTGACCTCTTCATTCTGTTACAGAAGGTATGGCTGCAGACACCGAAGGCAGGCTGTGATAGTCTGAGATGCTTAGATATGTCTTTCTCACAAATGCCCAAAAGCGATTAGTTATACAGGAGCATTATCCATCTGATATTATACCTAACGTTGAACCATACGGTGCCGGCAACTGTTTATTAGAACAGTAAACTCACAGCATAGGCTTGTCACGCACTCGCGTTTCGAGTTGATAATTGTCAATACTGTAAAACAACACCCATTGGTCAGCGTTTTCATGACTTGCAGTTTTTCGTTAATGAGCACTGGAATGTATGACCCTATATATGGTGTTTATATTTTGCCAGTCACCGTTTATTGTCGTGGCTACGGGCTGCATCAGCACGAATAAATGATTTTACTGGATCTGCAATTAACATCAGTAGCTTTTGATTTAATTGGGTAGAGTAAATACTGATAAAACACAGAATAAATGATAGCGTACATGAGTAATAATATTGGATCCAAAAGTTGATGTTGAATAGGCATGTGTGTTCACTACGTCACATTTCTCAACCGACCTCTTTTATCCAAATTATGAACGTACTAGTTAGCAGTGATAGGAAAATACTTTTAAAAATATTTTTAGTACAAGTATAAATACTTGCTCACAAAAGTATTTAAAATACAAGTTTAACATACAGTATCATACAAGTATTTTAAATACAAGTATAAAATACTTGCCTGGAAAAAGTATTTTAAATACTAAATATAAATACTTCAGGCCAAAGTTTATCACAAACGATCAAGTCGTATCAAAATGAGACAGAAATTCTTAATGTAGAATATTGAACACTACTACACTAGTTAAAACATTTGTCCAGTTCTGCAGTCATATCGCACTTAGGCATTGGCCTTGATTATCACTGTAGTTGCTCAAAATGCTGGTCATTTAAGCGATTACGTCTTGGTAATGAAATTAGAGATCCTTTGGAGAACAACCTATCACCAGAGGCATACAAGTCTCTAAAAGCTGGTTTCTCAACAGTGCAAAGTGGTCTAACTTCTTCAACAATATAGTTCATGATTAGCTCATTAACTCTGTCTTGGCTGATCAACTTGACTGATTTTGCATTGGGAAAAGCCTGTTTAGAACTCTAGGAACAGCTGGACATGCTGGTAGTTGCTAGTTCATCTACAGTTGTACGTGGCAGCCTCTTCCGAGCTTTTTGTGTTCAGCATAATCGGCGAACTTGCTCTTGTGTGCATTCTAAAACACATTATCAGCATTAGTTTCTAAAGTATAATTTCTCAGCATACCACAATATTAAAATGTTATTTCATTGCTTTTATTGTATCTGTCAGGTTAGTCGGTGTGAAAATGAGAACTGTAATGAAGGACTTGCTCAAGGTGCATACACAGTAACCATTTCAGGCAAGGATTTAATCTTAGCATGTCAAAAATTGCTTTAACAAGAGATATCACTATTTGAAATGAAATCTCACTCACAATAAATAACCACTTTATTAACGGGTTAAGTCACGCAGTTACATTCAAGCATCACTTTCGTCGCCTCGAGGGTGAAAGACCAACAAGTAAGCGGAAACAGCTCATGAAAGTCTGTGAGTCTACTCTATGACTATGAGTGTTACAAGAGTGAACAATTTTTTATATAGTTTACGGAATTTGCGTCTGAAATTATCATTTGCAAGCTTTAGAAATAAAACTCTTCCGGGACGCAAATACAACTGGAATGTAAAAAAACAGGTAAACAAAGTGCTGAAATTCCGGTAGGCCTACGGGTCGGGCCTTTGGAGCAGCTTCCGAATCTCACCAAATTTTACTGGGTGATAGCTGGCACCGAAAGTCGTCTAACGCGCCTATTCCCGACTTCTGGAAATGATCCGAACATTTTTTTTGCACATTTTTTAAATTCTATAAAATCCAATGGAAAACCATCGATTATGATTACGTTTATACCGTCAGTTATTTGAAATTTTATAGCGCAATGAGTAAACAATGACATCATTGAAGAAAACATCGACGTCCTAGAAAAAACAGCAACGAGATTGACGTCGGACAGCAGACCATATGGACTGATCGTAAACACGACGAAGACAAAAACGATTTTTATTCGGCAGCGAATCAATTGAACGGCAAATAACCTTAGATGGAGAAGTACTAGATAACGTTAAAGAGTTCGTGTACCTGGGAAGCACGTTTACACATGATCTAAGTTGCAAGAGAGAAGTAACTCTGAGCTTTGCCAAGGCCAAAGCTGCTCTCGCTGCTTTAGACAAGATCTGGAAAAGTAAAGAGATAGCGCTGAAGACCAAGCTGGCAGTCCTGGATACTTGTGTGTTCAGTGGAGCTTTGTACGCCTGTGAGACCTGAGTGATAACCAAGGAAATTTAAAGACGAATAATGGCTTTTGAACGAACGTGCTATCGAAAACTGCTGAGAGTCGGATGGAGACGAAAGATGACAAATGAAGAACTGTACAGTCAAATTGGCCCAACAGAAACTCTGTTACAAAAAGTAATTTGCAGAAAATTACAACTGTTTGTATTCGCCTTACTTTATATTACTTTACATTACTCTTTAATTTATCCGTACTTAATGTTCTGTAACATGATATGGGCCTCTACGTATGAATCCAGAGTAAAAAAAACTGGTGACGCTACAGAAAAGAGCAATCCGAATAATTGCTGGGGTACCTTACTGTTCACATACTGACCCTATTTTTGTAGAACTTAAACTGCTCAAATTCCATCAAATAAGATACTTTCAGACAGCCATCTTTATGTATCAATTCACCCATGCCCTCTTACCCCCAAGGTTTACTCACTATTACAACATTGGTGCTGAATATCACTTTCATAATACCAGAGCAGCAAAATCCTATCGCACTATTTTTGCTAGATCAAATATTTGCCGTTTCTCAACTAAATACAATGGTCCCCTGATATGGAGCTGTGTTCCCACAAATATTCAACTGGTCCCAAATCTTCATCTTTTTAAAAACCAATTACGTTCTCAATTAACGGATGGATTAATTAATGACAATTCATGGAACTGATTTAAACTGGATTACATGCCGTCTTGCAACTGTTAATCTAAGACTATAATGTTCATAATCAAATCACTGTTCACTGTTTTTGTATGCTTATGAATACCTCTGTTTAATCACTTAGTTAAGCATATCACTGTGTATCTCAATCGAACCTCTATCTTCAACGTAATTAACTTACAAAATTGGGTGTCCCTATTAGCGGGATTTCCATTCCTTCTGGGCCTTCCCTTTGTCAACGTTTTCTTGTAACATAATGTTGAACTGATGTATGTTATATCGTTGCAATAAAAATTGATTGATTGATTGATTGATTGATTGATTGATTGATTGATATATGTAGAATGAATGACTCCAGGAAACTCAAGATGCTAGTTTTTGGCATGATGGAGGGGAAGAACAAAAGAGGAGGCCCTAACAGAGAATGGACAGACGATATCATGACATGGTGCAGAAACGATTCTTTACAGCACCTGAGCCACATAGCAAGAGAAAGAGACACATGGAAGGAAGTGATAAGGAGCGCATCAAGCACCTACGGGCGATGAACCCATGGTTAATGATGATGATGATGAATGAGTAAACGACGTCGTATAAACTTTTATATATGCAGATAATCATTGTATGTTAAGTGTGCGATTATTGGTTATGTGAACAATGAAAATTATGGTTATCATTTGTGTTATAATGATTGTATTTATGTTTAGATACAATACAATGCAATACAGTATTTAAGAAATGTATATATGCCAAATGTCTGTAGTGCGCCTCTTAACAGCTCTTCTGCCTCCTCTGGCCTGTGTCAACTGGACTGGGTCTCCACAGGACAACTCAAGCTGTGGCTCTGTGCCTAGCTTTGCAGTGGCGCTTTATAAACTCGGAATTTAGTATTGTAAAGGAACTTTGGGTGTAAATAATAATTGTATTGTTCATATTTAACAAAATGCTTTATTTTATACTGTCTGTGTGTGAATGACTATGATAAACTGAAGTAGTAATAACTTTTTCAGCAATTAGACTTTATTGTAAAGGGACTTTGAATTAAATAAAATGATACATCACCGGGTAAACTATCACATTAGACTGTGAATAGGCCAACAGATCTAAGGAAAACAATGCCTAAATTCCTATGTTGCAAACAAGTTTTGCCAAACCTTATAACTCAGGACATTATCCACTTACACGAACACAAGCTCATCAAGCATAGTCTATGGAAGGTTGTCTTCCATCAAGAGTGCAAGTCAGGTGCATTTACACTTCTGCCAGAAGATCCAGCAGATGTCATAGAGAAATGGTAAATATGACAGCATACTACCAAAAGCCCTGAATCCAGTACCAGAATGTGAACGTATAAAAGTCATTCTTTATTGCACATCCGTTTCTTAACAAATGCAGTACAAGTAACAGTTAAATGTGTATGTCACAAATGATAACCAAAGCAATACAAGTATTTAATTTAATAAAGTATTTGATTTTGTACAAGTATGCCACAAGTGATAACTACCATGTCATACAAGCAATAATTAAACCCGTGTTCCACAAGTGACAACTAAAATTTAGTAGGGACTAGGGCCTACAAGTAGGCTAATACTAAAAGCGGTTTGCGGTACTGCCGCATTATCCTTACGATTTCTACCTAATATTGATCCACACAGTGGAGGCAACTGTTCTTTAGAATAATATTGAACCTAAAGGATAGGCTTGTCGCGAAGCCGCGTTTACAAGTGGAAGTTGTCAATACTGCAAAACCGCCTCCATTAGTTAGCGTTTTGATGACTTGCAGACTTATTTGTTAATAAACACACATTTATGATCCTTTACATACAGGCAATCGCTAGTCATCGTTTATTGTCATGGCTACGGACTACATTAGCACGAAAATATTCAGTTGGTTGCATATGCAATTAACATCAATGGTCCCAATTTGGTAGAGTAAATAGGGCTCAAAAGAAAAGAATCTATGACAGCGTATGTGAGTAATTGAATCTGAAGGTTGAAGTCGAATTTGTATGCGTGTTCACTACTCCACTGATTTCCTCCGACCTTTTTAAATAAATTGTCGCCGTCGAATTTTTGATTTTGCGTTTTACAAGTAATGAGTCAGCAAGTTTAGACAGGCCCCAATGCATATCTGTATATTTAGTAATTGGCTGATGTACTAGCTGCTAGCATTAATGTTTTCGGACGTCAGTGATGAGTGATCACATATTCATCAGGTACTGACGTCACGTGAGCACTGTTCCTCTAACCTGTGCGCGTGTGCGCGCACACACAGGTAGTGAGACGAGCGCGCACAAGAAAACATGGAGCGTACAGAAAATTTTCATCCAAAAAATGTTATTTGCACATATTTCATACACGTCGTTCTTAATTTTTCCTCAAATTTTCCTCAAAGAAACTGTTTTTGCTCGTTTTTCATACGCGTCGTTTTAAATACAAATGACGCGTGCCACGCCACCAGAGCTTTCTTCTTCCTAACTCTAAATAAATCTATGTAATGGCCAACTTCCGATCTCGTTCTTCCTGTTACGATTTTGCAAGACTCGCGGTTATGACTTATGAGATGATAATTATTTAAAAATAATATTATCAGTTTTATCACATGCATTCAGTCGACATCAATGCAACCATTATAGCAAGAACAATGTATGGTTCTCCTGCCTGGTGGGACCTAGCTGACGAAAAAGACAAATCTCGCCTGGAACGCCTAATGAATAAACTTTAACGATCCGGCTATATTCAGGCCAATTCTCCCTCTATCGCAGAGCTTGCAAACAAAGCTGAAACTGTATTATTTAAAGCTGTCCTGTGTAATGAAAACCATTCACTAAGATGCCTTTTCCCTAACCATCATTTAACTCCCTATTTTCTTAGAAACAGACCTCATAACTTTAACCTCCCTGATAAAGACTCACGAAACTTTATTTCTCGTATGTTATTCGCCAACTCATACTAAGCTATTACTTCCTCAGTTCTATTTTTCATGTACACCTACAGCGTTTTTCCTGTTGTTCTACGTAATAAACGAATATAAAACATAAAACATAAAAAGATACAAAATGGCGCAGAATAAAGGTCTGAAATGAAAACGAACTCCGACTTCATTTAAAAGTGAATGGCTGGATGAGGTCGTTGAAACCGAGTCAACACAATCGCCATGCACGGTGCGATTAAACATTCGTGAAATATTACATTGGAGTCGTCTGCTTGGGTTGCCGTGATGCGAGAACTGCAGGAGATTTTTCAACTGGAAGATTATGGGAGAGTGCATGGAAGCTAGATTCCTTGAAACGCCATCTTTGAAGTAAGATGCATGATGCATGATGCATCTTACTTCAAAGATGGAGTTTCAAGAAATCTAGCTTCCATGCTCTATCCCACAGTCTTCCAGTTGAAACATCTCCTGAAGTTTTTGAACGCTTGATAGATACATCATGTACTTTGAGTTTGGCATTGAGCAGATTAAGAGTCTTTATTCAAAGTACCAAGACTTGCTTGTTGAAAATACCAAAATCATTGATCAATACAATGATTACAAGTTTACAGTTACAGAAAGAATTTAAAGCAAATTGGTATTGAATTTTCAAGATATGTTCAATTTTGCACTTAAGAGTGAACAGTTTCATGATCTTGCAAAACTGATGGATATCGGAGGAACTTTTCTGGAATCCAGTGTGGCTGCGAGCGGGGATTTTATTTAATGAATGCGCTGAAGACCAAGATAAGGAATCGATTAGAAGAAGACTATCTATACATGCTGATGGGCATTAAGAGTTATCATCTCGGAGGAGGCTTCATTGACCTGGACAGAGTCTATTCCGAATGGATAACTGCCAAGGATCGAAGAGAGAAATTATAAAGGTTAGGCCACATTACAATATTTATGTTATATACTTATATTGATATTCCAAGTTTAATTTAGACTTTGTCAATGAGATATTTAAATTAGACACTGGTCTAGAATAATTATTATCCGCCGACTCTGCAAAGCGCACAAAAGTTTTCTGTCCTTGTACAATGTTGCACAAAAGAAATTTTATGCGCACACAGACTCCAAAAAATTAGAGGGAACATTGCACGTGAGTACTTGCGCACTAAATCATTGCTAGGAAGTTAGCAATGAAGTAATCAATGCGCAGGCCATACCTACGGGCTGTCAACCCATGGACTATGAAGAAGAAGAAGAGGAGGAAGAAGAAGAACAAGAACAAGAACAAGAACAAGAAGAACAAGAACAAGAACAAGAAGAACAAGAACAAGAACAAGAAGGAAGTTAGCATTGTTTCAGACCTAGATATGTTGACATACAATATTGAATCAACTGCTCTGAGGCTATATGCATTACCGACAGTGTTTGATTATGTGTAATAACAACAGTAGGTTTTTGCCCATTGCTTAGGGTGCACGATATTCCGTGGTTCGCGTGCTGGTCTGTCAACCGAGAAGGCGGGGCTTCAATATGTGATACACGAGGAGGGAGATTTTGATGACGATACGGGCGCGGATGGGAAGCCAGTGAGTCCGCCGCAGTCCGGTTACCAAAGATACCAGAGGTTGCCAGCGGCGAGTGCCTTATAAGAGAGCGTGCAGATCGCTGTTCGCTTCCCGAAGGTGACTTATTTCAGAGATTTAAATTTCCGACTAGCACGGTTGATACACGAGGACCTTAAATGGCGTGGCGCCTATTCAAACGGGCAAAAGTCGTGAAGGATCTCACAAGATCAATTCATTGAAAAATGAGCAGGGTCAAGGCCATACTGTCGCTATATAAAATCGTGTACATTTACATTTACGTTTAGCTAGAATTTTTAAATGAACTCATTGAATGCAATTTGAGCCTAATTGTTTACCATTGCTGCATAACGGCTTCCACATACCGCAAATAATTATGCAACAGTCTTCACAGTTTCAGAACGATTGTTAATAGACAAACACGACATATGACTACGAGCAAAATATTAAATGCTATTACAATTATTGTAGGTATCTACGGCAGGTTACCAGAAATTTGTATTGGAAAATGTTGGTGTTCAAAAGACAACTTATTATTTTTTAACGTGCAATGTCTATCGTGGCATCCCTGACATTCATTCTTAAACTGTGCCCTGCCCATATGCCAATATGGGGCCCATATTGAACCCATATATTTCTATTGGGCTGTTATAGGGCCGATATGGGTCCTATCACATATTTGTGAGCATGGTGGCAGAGTGTAAATGGCCTGTTTATTGAACTCTTGACGAAAGTCAGCATCAATGAAATGATGGTTCTGTGTTTTACATGGGAATGTAAACAAGATGTGGTTTGTCATTTGCAATTGTTTGGGCACGTGCTATTTTAGTTGTACGCATAAAGCACACAGCTCACAATGGACTGGACAATCAGTGGGTTTGATGCGCGAGCAAACCAGTATGAAAGAAGCATGAATTGCATTAATGTGCCATTGCGTATACAGTTGTATTATTGCTGCTGACTGCGTGTTTCTTTTCTTTGCTTCACGCGCA
The DNA here is from genome assembly GCA_963556255.1 of Allolobophora icterica. NCBI lineage: Eukaryota > Metazoa > Annelida > Clitellata > Crassiclitellata > Lumbricidae > Allolobophora > Allolobophora icterica. The sequence continues at coordinate 67,803,849 of OY744602.1, read as the reverse complement.
AGGAACGATATCTGATGCCAATCAAGTAGCAGATCGCCAGAGTCAACATCACCAGCAATCCCACGACAACTGGTAAATAGTGAGCTTAAACAAAGCATTCTTTAAGGATTTGCTAGTAGGTCAATGCAACCATTTTACAGTCTGACCAGAAATGTCCTTATGAACGTATCAGCATTAAAACTAGTTTGCCAAACTATAGAATAGCGGTAAGCGTGCTGGTTGTCAGTTCAAGGTTTGAAGTCTCTCCCTCGATAAACCGATATTTCAATTTATTCGATAGCGCTCCTAGAGCAGTGTTTCCAAAGTGGGTTCCGCGGAACCCTAGGGTTCCGTGAGGGGAAGACAAGGGTTCCATGAAGCTATCGGATACGTGTTGTTTGAATCTGTTCTTACATTTTAAATCAGATTCCGAGGTGGGAAAATTTATTTAAAATTATTTTAGTCTTGCAGGCCTATGTTCAACCAAACTATTAAATTAAACTTAAATGTGATAGATTTTAGAAAGAGTTGGCTTAGAACAAGTAGGTCTAATATCCATGTCAAAATTCCACAAGTAGACAAATCAGCCATGAAAAGAACTAAGCTCAACTGCTACTACTATATAAGTATATGTCATTTAGCTAGTTGTAAAATGATCGACGACACCACTGGTTAGCGTAAAAGCCACGGTGGCATTCTGGGTTGTGTTCTGATTCCGTTGCGTGTCAGGTTATGGTGGAACCAGTTGGACAATCAGAAGAAAATAAGTAATCAGCAGACCAGTAATCTACGAGTAAACAAATCAGGAAATTTACATCGTGGATGAAAGTTTACGAATAATATGAGAAAAGACAACCCTGGACTATCTCTCGAAACAGAGGTTTCTTCGCTTCAAATCTCTCGTTGGGTCGCAACAAACCGATCGAACTCCTTGCTCGATATTTCAAGTCTGTCTTTCAAGCCGGCCCATTCGTTGGCTTCCTTAGTTGTCATGGTAACTCGTCTGTCATGCTTGAAATTTCAATTAGCAAATACCAACGACTCTCCCAATGGTTATAAATACTATTTTATAGTTCCACTCTCTCTAGTTAAACGCCACTGTAAATTGATTAGCTTATTCTAAGCCCTAATTAATTAAATCAACAAGTCAAGTGTTGACCCGCTACAAGGTTATACCTCACTGATAATTTATAGCGATAAATCGATAAAATCGGCCTGTTCTATTAATCATCATTGTATGATACAAGGAGAGCCTCTAATTTAAGAGATGCATTTGCAAGAACTAATATACGGAAGTTATCTATAGTATGCGTAGGGCCCACTAATTAGAACTTCATACCTATGTATATAAAAGACAGTCCTAATATTAATATCTTCAAACGCCACTTAAAAAGCTGGTTATTTAATAGCTGATAAGACTGAACAGTGATACTGACTCTGATGAAGTCACAGATATTACTTAGCCTAGTATATAGACTAGTGTGTACTAATGTTTGTTGGTCTCTTGTTTGCTCATCACCAGGCCTGTCAAGATTGGGATTGCTGTGGAATTTACCTTTACTACCTCTACTCATGTAGGCCTACTAATATCAATATGGGGGACCCTTTATAGAGGGATTTTAGTTTTAAGCTTACTATGCCACATGTTACCTATAGTGAGGATTGTTTGAACGATATGGTTCAGTTCTGTTTACTTTTCTTCTTTTTTGGGTTTAAAATACGACTGTGATAATGTAAATAGATAATATGTAAAATTGTTGTGGACCAATAGACGTTATGTTATGTTATTAAAGAAATAAAGTCGTACACCGAGAATTAGCAGGTTAAACGCCTCAATTACTCGGAATGACAGTCGTCAGTGTTAACAGAGTGACGAACTGATCCGATGAGGTTTTCGATTAACAATTACACGACATTTTTTACTTCCTGTTAACAGGCGAGTTCCCATTATACGTATTTGCTACCGCATTTGCTGTGTATATAGTTATAAAAACCTGCGTTTCATTGATCTTCATATAATAACAATACTACGAGCATAATCTAATCGAATGCTATTATCACATCATTATTGCCATGGCCACACATTGCCTTATTCGGAAGGCATTAGCATTCGCCGATAAAAGCTATATGGAGCATGAGTTTAACGACCAAAGACACATAGGAAATCTATCATTTCGTAATTAGGCACCAGCTGAAATGTGGGTATAACGACGACGGTAAAAGTGTGTTTATAATCATACGTGCAGGATAATAATTTAGCCTGTTTGAACTATATTCATTTATTTAACCTGTCTGAATATTATTAATAGGCCCTATGTCGGGTAAGACTATTATAATGGTAGTGGCATAATTATTTTGCTCACGTATAAGTTGGACAGAGATCATAAGAGTCGGAGAGACTTAGACGCGAAGTACGTACATGAGTATGCTGATTGGAGAGTCGTTGGAGCAGAGATTTCCTATTGATGGGTGGATGTGAAATATTGCTGATAGGTGGAGGCGAAAGATCAGAGGTGAAGGAAACAAATTTTTTTAAATAGAAGGCAGTTTGAAAGAAGATATCGATAAAATGACGGTCAAGCGGACAGCATCCATAGTGTCAAAAATTAATTAGCCTGTGCATCTAATAAATTTGTATCTCATAAACGAGCCACGAACTCTAAATTGCAGATCTACTGTATATGTCCTCGTAATACGTTGCTGTACATCTTGTATTTATAAACGAATAAACTAGGCCTAAGTGAGAAAATAGATTCCTGATATTTCAGCTTTGCTATAGTTGATATAAACTGCGATTTAATTTACCCCACATTCTACAGAGAATGTTATTTGCTCTCTTCATTTGGTTATATTTGACATCGGAGTATGTTAATTCTTGTCTGCTTCTGAAGCCTTTTGGAAAAGATATTGACATTGGGGCCATAGGTCTGCAAGGTAAGCTGTAATGCTAATTGAACTAAAAATAGTGCGCACACGGTCTTAGTCAAAGTCGGTGTCGGCAGCAACGTTTCTGGGTACAGTTTGCAACTGTTCGGTGTTTCGGACATGGAAAGCAGCGAATGACTGGAGTGCGAGGCTAAAGGTTAGGAAGCATGTTAAAAAGGGTATATAAGCTGGTAGCTGAAGAGCTCAGGGCATATCGTCCTAAAGAAGTCTTCTTTAAAATCGTTGATTCATTAATGTAAATTTAGGTTTAATTCAGTAGTTCTGCTTGAATTAGAGGAAGTAAGCCAGATGTAAGTTTCTCTGAAAGGACAGCGTGAGAATATACTCTGGCAACAGACCAAGGTTATGGTAACCTATATAATCTTCTAGCCTCTCTTTCATCCGAGCAGACGACACTTCCATTAGTCGGTTAAGATTTATTTCATCCAAAAGCATTCTTCCAATTCATTATATATTACATAGTCACTAACAACAAATATAACCCTGAATCTAATATAATATTTTATCATCCATTGTGTTGGTTGTGGAATGTGGATGCTGGTTCTAGTAGATTAAATACTCTACCAAAATTAGCATCTCAAATCACTTAAAATATCATCAAATCACAGCGCTATGTATTAGATATATACATATACATATATATACAGAAAGAAAGGTCTTTTGTGTTCAAGGGACATCGTTACATACAGCTAAACGCATGTGCTATTTAACCACAAATTTAAATGAATTTTCTTTTGTTGCAGTTTGTCATCTATTGCCAGATTTCGCATCTTCTCTTATGTGAAAACAATGGTATACGTATTAAAAATTAACTTTCAGATGTTGGCCACTGACAGTGGGATTTCTTTAAGGTTGTCTTTCTCTTTACCGTATCAGATTCTACATTCTTCCTCGTCTCTATTGAGTATTTAACTTGGCCGCCCTTCCGTTTGGATTGACCTTTGTTGAGTGTGACAGAGCACCAATCGAGCACTTCCAATGAAAGTGGCGAAAATACATTTTACTCTAACTTTAATGAAATAGACACCAACTATTTTATAAAAGTAAGACTAAGAATAAGATTTAATCAGTTGCACATTTATGAAGATTGGACAAAGTACGAGACAAGGTTTAATATCTGGAATACATACCTACAATTAGATAAATCAGTCACAAAAGAGACAAAGATTAACTGCTATTGTAAAGTAATGATAGGAAATATATGCCATTTCCTTTTATATTAATTCTTGTAATGGAGGAACTCGATCCGGAATGTCACAGAAAGCTAGTCGTAAAATTATCGAAAACGCCACTGGTTAGTGCTACAGCCAGGGTGATATTTTGCATTGATATCTGGTTCTCTTGCCTGTCAGGTCGTGGTGGAACCAGTTGGACAATCAGAAGGAAGTATGTAATCAGAAGACCAGTAATCTATGAATAGACAAAGCAGGTAACTTAGATCGTTAATGAGAGAGTTTGAGAACAATAATTATGGGGAAAGATGAACAAGTAGGTTAATCGCAAAGAAAATAGGTTATGGCGACCTGTCAGTGGTCATATAACAATGATAAAGAGCGCTTTCGTTGACGTACTAAACGTCGCTAGAGAAATTCTTTGCAGCTACATTTAAGATAATCTACGTCTTCAATGTTCGCATGCTTAGCTATAATAGACCCGTAGTAAATATTTAGGCCTATTTTGATTTGGTAAGTGTTAAATTTCCTATTTTGTTTTGTAAGCGCTTAGTAAGTTTCAGACAGCAAAAATAAAATGCAATCTTAAGAATAACCTTTAAATTTTGAAACTGAGATAGCCTTGCCCTGACTTACCGTAAGAATTGTGTTTCGATCGATTACAAAGATTTTCAGTACGCTAAAACCAATCGGTTCTCCACATAGGCCTATGCGATTGAGAAATATATAGATCTAAAATAATAAAATAATGTTGTAAATATTTCGTTTTATTTGTAGTTGTAGCTATATGGACTACCTTAATGGAAGAATATATACTTTAAATGACATCTGTCAGCAACTTAAGATCTGAGGTTGCCACTTTCACAGGGACAATACAGACTCATTCCAACAACAATCGCATCGTAACGATGCTTTTTTGTCATATATAACCCAGCTATTGGCCAATTGTTTCATATGAAGAGTATTCAAGCTTCAATAAAATTAATGTTCTGAGTATATATACTTCAGTCTGTCGCAGGCCAGTGAAATTGAAACCGCTACACAATTGCTTCGCTGATCATATAATCCTCAAACAGCGGAGCATGATCCTTTGATGGATGCGCTGTATTGGGTTTATTTATGAAGTTCAAACGAATTCAGGCGCTATAAACATCTAAGTAAGTAAGTAAGTAAGTAAGTAAGTAAGTAAGTAAGTAAGTAAGTATATCCTTTATTCAAAACCAACTGCTAACCGCATTTTGGTGTACACAGTTCATAAAATTAAGCATATAACATTCGAATGACAAAGGTTTTGCGAGCTAAAGAGTCAGCATTAGGTATAATTCTAGTGTGTGCCCTGGTGCGCAGTGAGTATACAACAGCTTTCTCTGGAGGTAATAACTGATGCAAAGAGTATCCTATATTTGGTAGGCACCCGGCAGCTAAATTCCCTAGTCTTACCTTCTATGCAGTCTCCTCCTACATCAGAAGCTTGCTTTCGCACCTCATTTACATCGCCTTTCTCGCAACTGTTATTACGAGCTGCGCCAACTCTCGCACTGTCGCACACTCTCTTAATCCTAGTGCAACTGCCACTTTAGTGCATTCCTATATTGCAGTCCTACTCGATTATTGCTCCTCACGTAACATTGACCTCCAATCTGCGTTCTTAACGGCCGAATACCTAAATTTGGACTTATATCTAGTTATATGTTGGAGGCCCTGCGCTGGCGCCCTGTCATCAGCGTATTGTATACATCGTTCTCTCCTTAGTGTGTCGGTGCCAGCTGGGCTGTGCCCCAGCGTATTTGCGAGACCTACGCTACCTTGTTCATGGAGCTTGGCTAGCCGCTCCCTTCGTTCTTCTGGGCGGGAGGTGCTCATTGTGCCGTTTGCCCGCACGGCTACTATGCAGAACCGCGTCTCTGAAGCGACATGGATTGGGCTCTTTCTGGACCTGTGCTTGCTTCCAAGAACTCTTTCCGATACGTTTCATACCAGCCGAAAAACTGTCTTATTTGGCCGTGCTGGAGACGATAGCACCTCAGAGTAGCTCCCCTTGACGAGGTGAATGAATGAATAAATGAAGGATTGAATGAAATTGACATGGTCCTGATCATAAGAATTTAAATATCGTACAATCACATTCATAAAACAGACGATGATGCCAATCAAAGGCTGAAAAACGCTCAATGCTGTAAAATACTAATTCCTATGGAAAACTTATATACCTGTACAAATAAGGTTTGGATTCATTTACTATACCTGTCCAATTGTTTCCGCACTCAGATTCTTCAAATCAATATCATGAATTCTCTCGTAGATTTTATGAGCCTGCAAAAACACAAAAAGATTTACGCTTTGAAACAACTGACAACGAGAACAAACAAACAGAATCAATAACATGAAGGAGGAATATGAGCGAATTGAATGGCATTGCAACAAATTGTCATCATATCAGTTGTAAAACTCGCGCTGTTGAAAACACGGACTTAACAATTAATAATTAGGAACTCCTTCACTGATGACGACAATTTCTTCAAATTTAATTAACAAAGACAAGAGTTTAAAAGACTTCATTTTTATATCAATATTAATTATTTATTCATCCTAACAGTAACAAAGATATGTTAACAAAAGGCCAGAGGCCATAATGGATGGATGGCGAAGAGTTCTCAAAGGTACTGCGGCTGGGAGTATTGTAGGGGTGTGTAGGTTAGGGACTCTGAAGTGGATCCGTTCAGCGATTTTTCGGCCAGTTGAGTGATTTCAGGACGGGAGTGATATCTTGCTGTTCGGGGGTCCTGGTAAAAGCTCGGGCTAGTGAATTTAGGATGACTTGCAGACGCTTTATTTCCCTGGGTTGGAGGTTGACGAAAATGGAATTACAGCAATGAAGCTTGAGTGAACAAATGAGGTAACAATAGTAGTTCAAAGTCAAGCATGGATGAAATGCGGCGGAGATGACGAACATGCATGAGGCAGGTGCGAGAGTGGTTGGAGATATGATTAGAGAAGAAGAGACGTAGATCAAAGGTAATGCCGCCAAAATTCAGTCTGAAGTGAAAGTGAGAGGTGAAGAGTTGGTGGTAGGTATATGGAAGGGTCGGGGATTGCATACCCAAAACTTTCACAGGGTTTCATGACGCACTGCCTAAAGCAGTAGATCCATTCATGATACAAAGTGACACACAACATAGTCTACTCTTCACGTGTGTCGTTTCTGGCATATTATATATCGTTTTGCAATTTCCGAACATTATCCTCAAATAACTTCATGTTCCGATTGGTTAGTGTAAGGGGATTTGTCAAAGCCATGGTTGTCAGAGGAAGAGCAGCACAGGACAGGTGTAGGCAGCAATGGCCCTCTGTTTATTAACATAAGTTGATCTACGATTTCAAGTTGATCTATGATTTGCGACGAGCGTGTACTAAATTTGACTGGGAAACCAATGGAACTCGTCATTAAAGTGTTAAACGTTAGTGCAGATGATCCTTTTTAATACACTATAATCAATAAGACCAATTAGCCAACAAACGAAGGGCAGCGAAGTTAGGTTAATTTTGTTAATCAAAATACGAATATGGAAAACAGACAGACATTAATGGATTCAATAAATGTATTAATGTATATACACATTATTTCCGATCGTTACTTTCCTAACATCTGTAATAAACATCTGTAATAAACAACGCCACAGGAAAACTTTGTCTCAAATACCCTGATGCATAGAACTTGGAGAAGATTTTCAACTAATGAGCCTCTGATGAATTTTTGAAACTCCATTAGATTGAAGAACACTAATTTTGATAATACGTCACCGGCAGGCACAGTAAACTTAAGCAATCAAAGCCGGGTTCCTAGTTTGCAGAATGACCGACTGTTATACCCCGTGATCGATCGAGTCGAACTGCTACGATTGACTTGGCTCGGCCGACCATCGACTCGATCGACTTTGTCGACTTGTCGACCTCTCGTCGACTCGATCGACTTGGCAAATAAACGATCGACTTGGTCGACTTTGTCGACTTGGACTGTATCTCTTGGCCATGGGCCTGGGAGCCATGGCGCCAAAGGTGTCAATGCTCACACAAGTTTTGGCTCTGTAGCGTCGAGGCAGAAGTATGCTCACACAACTTTTAGCTGGCGCTTTGTATTTGATGCTTGCTAAAGTAGTTATTGACTTATTGTGCTATAGACGCGTTTCATTTCATGAATATGTAGGCCATGTATAATTATAAACTTTTCCACTGACTGTAAAAAATGACAAAATATTCTTATTGGTTATATCGGATATAATGTATAATTCTATCCATCTTAGGTGTGTAGCCTACTTGGCTGAGGTTAGCTCACGCAACTTTTAAACACTTTCAGAGCCACTGCTCTTGGTCAAAATCGAAGCATTCAGTCCACTCGACTTGTCAAAACGTATGATCGACTCGACTTGCAAGTCGATCGAGTCGAAGATTTCTCGACCGACTCGACTTGGCCGAGTTTCGATCGACCTGATCGAGTGACTCGATCGATCACGGGGTATTCCGACTGCGAAGTACCAATCCACCTAACATTCATTCCATTAAAAATGCGTTCCATCGATTAAATTGCTCTGTGTTTGCCTCTCAGCTTAAATTAATGAACCTTAAACTTCAAAACTAGAACCGTTTGGATGACTACGAATTTCTTTTCCACCGTCAATATCTACTCAGAAAGGTAAAATGCTAAATCGACTTACCGCGTGATTCACAATAATTCCGCCGTAAGAAACCATCGACAGTAGAATCGCGGTCCACAAGACTTTGAAAATTGAGTGAAAGAGAAGTATCGGAGTACTTGTAAGGGTTTTGTTCCATATTAAACTGTAAAGAGTCGCAATCAGGAGGAATATGAACCCAGTGAAGTAAATCGCGTTGCTGAGGCAGATAAATTTGTCGGCCTTTGAGACGAGACGACTCAGCATCTGATGTTGTCGTCGCAGATCTTCAAAGCTTTCTTTAAACGAGACGGAATTCCCGATGGATTCGCGGAATTTGCGGTTGCAGATGGTGAACTGGTGGGAAAAGATTGTAGCAATGACAAGATTGAATATCAAAGAAAAGTTGCCTGCTCCAGTTACATAAAAATGCATAGGAATATGTAGAACTCCAAGGAATTGCACTATATTGTGGTCAGGAAAAACTAGGGTTCTGATTGGAGCTAATGTGAGATCCAATGTATTTCCATTGCTTGAAAATAAGGAATAGGCGAGGAAAACAACGTTAATTGTCACGAAAATCCATGCCACAATTACATACAATATTTCGTTTCCCCGAACGCATTTGTACCAGTCCAGAGTGAGTTTCTCATGGAAGTTTTGAAGTAGCATACGCATTCTTCCACTGCTACAGGTTCTATAAAATAAGGTTTGTGCCAAGGTACTGAGAACCGTCCAAGTAAAGTAACTTACTTTCCAGATGAGGTTAGAGGATGGTTTGTCATCAGGAGAAAAGATTGTGGCTAGCCGGATCATGTTCAGCCACATGGCTATCAACACAGCAAATGCGTATACATGACTTGGACTGCTAAACTTCGGCAACGACCAACTTCTACGATTGCTGTTGCTGGCATCTTTTTCAATGTCTTTCAAGAAGAATAGTCCAAATATTCTCATTGAAATAATGATAGGTGATAGGGTTTTCAGCATTGCAGTTTCATCAGCCGTTGATCCCTGTGTGTCATCGCCGATATGTGTTTCAGGCATGACAATAATGACGTGATTCTTATTTTCCTGAGGACCAACTTTTGATCGCTTCATTCTGTTATAGATAGAATGGTTGCAGACACCGAAACAGACTCTGATCGTCTGAGAAGCTCAGATATGTCCTTCTCATAATACATGTACCTAAGGTAAATGGGCTTAAGAGCAGTTGGCGGTGCCCCGCATTATCCAGACTATATCTACCTAACGTACATCCATACGGTGCAGGCAACTGTTCATTTGAATAATAAATAATTAACCTACAGCGTAGGCTTTTCGCGCAGCCGCATTTCCAAGTGCAAGCTGCTGTCAACACTGGGAAACAACACCCTATGGCTAGCGCATTTGATGATGTGCCGACTTATAAGTTAATGAACACGCATTTACGGGCAATACCATTTTCCAGTCATCGTTTATTGTCATGGCTACGGACTGCATTAGCACGAAAATATAGATTTGGCCGAAACCACAATTAACATCAATGGCTCATGATAAAAATCGACAAAGTAAATTGCTTTCAATGATTGCACACGTTCATTATTGGGTCCGAAGGTTGGAGTGTAATATGCTTGTTTGTTCATTGCGTCATTTTTCTCATTCGACCTGTTTTTTTTACCAAATTGTCAACGTGATTTTATTTTTTAGAAGTGACGGGTAAAAAGTTCAGAAAGGCCCCAGCGCGTCTGTTTCAAGTGTGTGTGATTGGATGTGCTGGCACTAAAACGTAGGTTTAACGTCAGTGATAATTCAGTCGCCACATCTTAAACAGGCTTCGGCGTGTTTGTATCACGTGAGCTCGCACTCGATAAATTCATGGATAAGAATAGCGGTCATTCATACCTAGACACGATTTTTGCTGAATCAGTTGCAGTGAGGCTATAAAAGACCTCTGGTAAATGCAATTAAGACACAAACAGACGAAGAAGAACGAAGACGACGGAAAAAAAGGAGAGAAAGACAATAATCACTAAAACACTTATGGTATCGCTAACATAAAGCAAGGTGTAGATAAAAGTCTCAAAGACCATTTGTCTTTATGGCATGTAAAAAGTAAGTAAGTATATCCGTTATAATACCAGTTCCTAAACCTCACTCTGGTGTACATAAATCATAAAAACAAACGAAAAGTAAAGCATGAAACACGAAAACATGTAAACTGACAGCCAAGACAGCGGCGCCTACCACGCTTGCGCCCACTCTAGCCTATATTTTTAAAGTCACCACCGACAGAAGAATTAATCTATAGGTAAACACCGTCTGAAACAGACAAATTATCTCCTGCGACGAACTCCAACGCCCACACAAAGAACCCAGCCGACGGATTCTCGCCAGATGTAAGCAGTTGACCGTTTAGAATCCCAAGGTCGAGTAGCATCTAGAGCGAAGAACAGCGGCGAGCAGCGCAATCGCAGAACGCATAGCACCACTTCGACACGGTCTTAGGAAGTTGGGATAAGAAACGGCATCAAGACCTCTCGTCCCATCCGGGTGAGTGAAGAATGGCTTTCATTTGCCAGGTGGCAGAAGTAATGATGCTATCAAGGGAGAGGAGGAGAGTAAACTCTTCTCCGATGCCTGAGCACTGGGAAAACCAATACCTACCTCCAGTCACTCCTCTGAGGTTTTCTGGTTGGGTAAGCTGGTCACCTGCAGTCTTGGACTCCATTTAGCGTGGTATACTGTATCTGAACACTGTTTGTTACAAGCGAGAGCTACGGTATTAATCTGGCGTCTCTAGGATTTGAATATTGATCGACTACGTCGAAGTAGCTGCAGAAACATGAGGTAACTTTACCTGATTTCATCATATTTTATCTAATCTGATCTGTTGACTGCTGAAGATATGTTATCGTAATGCCCAAAACATCAATCGATATTTGCTTCGAGTTAGACCGCAATAAAAAAAATCAATCTTTATTGAATCAATGATGATCCGTTAGAGGAGACAGGTGTAAATCCGATAGATGTAAAAAAATCTGATCTAATATTATATAGGTATGATCTAACTGAATTTAATCGGAATGTATGAGCTCCTGCCGGAATACTGAGAAGAGATGGACTGCGGACTAGCAGGGCGTGTTAGGCACGAGGGCCATTATGGTCATTTGCCTTCAGCAAATGAGGCAAGTGGAGCGAGAACCATTTGTTAGACTTTAATGAACACATCAAAAAGCGCGAGGCGTCTTTAAAAAACCCATGGAAAAGAATGCAATTTAAGGTAACGTTTCGTTGATTCGACTTTACACAACGAGTGTAGCGGTGGCCGCAACACTCGTTGTGTAAAGTCGAATCAACGAAACGAGTTTTCCGCAAGACTTACTGCATTCCGTGTGAAAGTCCATGATAAAATAAAGAGTTACGCTTGAGGTAATTCTCACTGTTGCACTTAATGTTTCTTCAATACGATCTTAAAATTGAGATGATCTGAAGATTGCCTCAAGAATGTTAAAGCTCAATCGTTATTTCAAATCATCGTAACCGTTATATATTTTGTTAGAAATTCCTATGTGGCATTATTGAACTGAGAAGTTTAATAAACTTCAGAGTCCACTGTTGTTGCAGTTGATATTTTTCTCTTCATGTAGTGAAATTTTATCTATCGCAGCCTATTCAACGACGCCGACAAAAAACATGACACTAAGTAAACTATTTAAACTAGTGGATTTGCTCGTCATTATGAGGGGGAGAGGTAGGCATAGAGGAAGGGAGCGAGGGAGGGAAGGAGGGAGGGAAAGAGAGAGGGTGGAAGGGCGGGAGCGAAGGAGGGAGGTAGGTAGGGCGGGAGAAAGAGAGGGCGGCATAGACGGACTTACTAACTACTGTTTGTCTTTGTGTCAATCCGTCTGTCTGTCTGTCTGGCTTTGCGTCTGTACGTCTATCTCCCTAGTGCCCAGTGTTCGTAGGAGGGGCCAATTTCGAGCGCCTGTGAGAGCGTTTATCGACACACAGATCTGGGAAACTATATTCATACATGAATAATTGTCACAGGTCAATTAATTTCGCAGATCATGTAAAAGGCTAAAATATTCTCTAATCACTGAAACAGTAGGCCTAAGTATGTATTGATGTGGACCCTTACTGTAGCCCCGTTTGGTGACTCACAACACTTCTGCATACGCCAAGCTAGGCTATTTAAAATTATTTAAAACAAAGAGCTAAGCATAGGGCGAACAGTCCCTAACTAGAAGAGTGACCATAGGCAAACTCCGGCAGACAAGCAGAGAGCAACAGACGGATTCCCATGGAGAGGGACAGACTTAAGAAAAGACTTCAGCAACATACCAATGGTATCGTGACCGATGTAATCCTGAAGCCAAATAGAGAAAATCTATAGTATAAAACACAAGGTAATAGTGGTTGGTGTCTTCAGGGGAAAGATACCACAATGAAGCGAACTCATCAAGGGAATGATGCAACAGTGAAGTGAAATATTAAGTCCATTTTGTTTAAGCACAGCTGAGAACGGTAACCCTTCGAGTGTCATTTGAGTGGCAAGAAATCGGTCTGTTCGGTGAACGGCCTCCTTCACCTTGGATAAGGCATATAAAGAGACCCGGCAGGTTGGAATAAATTGGGAGTGCGTCACAATACGTCCCCCGAAATTTAGCTTCTCTCGCTTCAGATAATCCTTTAGTCACAAAGATACTTGAGGAGGATTTCCGTTCGCCATCAGTAGAGAAGGGGTTCGCGCCTCCCCTTAGACTGTTACAGTGTAGGAACCTTCATCTAGTCCTTCACTCACAATTGCTCTGCGCTATCGACTGATGCTTGAACATTGTACAATGGCCCTTAATAAATACGTAATGATACAAATGAAATTTATATTATTAATAATAGTAAAAGTAGAACAAGTAAAAGAATTTTATATAATTAATAATAGTAAAAAAAATAGAGCAAGCAAAAGAATTCTGCTACCTAGGGAGCATGATTACGACAGATGCCAAATGCCATAAGGAAATTAGCAGAAGAATAGCATTCACAAAACGGAAAGAGCTATTGAGAGGAGAAATGAACAGGAATCTGAAGAAAAGAATGGTAAAGACACTGGTGTGGAGTGTGGTATTGTATGGACCATGAGGAAAGATGACATAAAGAAACTGGAGGCGTTTGAGATGTTGGTCTGGAGAAGAATGGAGAAGATCGGCTGGACAGAACATAAAATGATGAAGTGATGGAAAGGATTACACACGTTAAGAACGAGGCAGAGGAAATGGATTGGACACACTCCTAAGGGACTCTCTCCTAAGAAATGCCATCGAGGGAAGAATGAAGGGAGGAGGACAAGAGGAAGACCAAGACAGAATATGCTGGATTGGATGATGAAGGAAAGATACAGAACACTCAAAGAAGAGGCTCAAAATCGAGAGAAGTGGCGACGTAAGACGTTCGAACCTGCCTGAAGGTAGAGAACTAGAAGAAGAATACTACTACCACTACTACTACTACTATTACTACTACTACTACTACTACTACTACTACTACTACTACTACTACTACTACTACTACTACTGATGATGATGATGATGATGATGATGATGATGATGATGATGATGATGATGATGATGATGATGATGATGATGATGATGATGATGATGATGATGATGATGATGATGATGATGATGATGATAATAATAATAATAATAATAATAATAATAATAATAATAATAATAATAATAATAATACAGGTAATAAAAATAATATTTCAGAACGTATCTTTGATCAGCGAATGGGTGTGCCTACAAATTACAATTGCCTTTCATCGTGCATTAAGAGTGGTGGTGCTACATAGACATAGACTATGCTATACATTTCAAATACGTATCAGTGGTTTCCTTACAATATCAAGAAGAGAAATTCTTAGGGCAGGCGGACGTACAAATAGCACATTAAATTTAAACGTTAGCGAAGCTGTGGAACTAGATCTATTGTTGCAACGATAGAGAACCTTCGCAAATTCATTCGAAGTTCGTTCGGATGTTTGATCATTCAGACCAGATGCCAGGTTCGTAGCGTTAGAGGAGACTGGCTGTGACGCTCTGAACATCATCGCCACCGGTCGTTGATACAGCCGCGGTGAGGTTATACGTCATATGTTCAGACGATGGTGGAACTAGTTGGACAATTAGTAGGAAGTACGTGATCAGTAGACCAACAATCTGTCAAGATACAAACAGTATGCCTTACATATATTATTTTTTATTGCAGAATACATTAAGACTATATTCTATAGCAGTGGTGTTCCAAATTCTGGTCCACAGACAACCTGTGATCCGCGAGAGTGAGCCAATTGTGCGGAAACGAGATACCAAATATTCCCCGCAACGTCCCTCCCGGTTAACAAAGTAAGACTGCGATTGTCGCAGTTTAGTAAATGACATTCTATCTTTTTTCTATTACCATGTCAATTCTATGGTTTTGGGGACGTCACTTTCGATAACATAGTGAACCCGTTTTGCCCTAACGACGGGGCATCTTTGTTTTTGAATCGTTGGGCCATAAGACGTATGCGTGGACCGCCGTCAGTTTGACTCCCGTAAAGTGATCCCAGGATGAGAAACTTGATCCCCACTGTTCAGGCTGTGAAGGTAAAGAAGAGAATAAAAAAAAGAAGAACACATGATAGGACAAGAAGGTTTGTGCGAAACTCTGTGGCTATAAAAGAAAAGACAAAGGAAAGGAGAGAGAAAGATGGCCAAGGAAATCTTGTTGGTAGGAAGTCTCCTAAAAGGTGAAAGAGAATTGAGGGTCAGCCAAAAATGAACAAAACTCAAAAGGTATCGACAATGCTTGCTTGATGCAGTGCTTAATTCTAGATTTCTAGCTAATCTGACGGCGTAGATGTTGCACGTGATACTGGAAGAAATGGCAAAAAAAGTCAAGAAAGTAGAGCAACATAGAAATTTAAAATGAATCGCAGCAGATCAAGTAGTCACTTAAAGTCTACGATATAAATAAATTCCTAGAAATCAGCTACGCAAGAGATAGTCCTTCAGGGTCTAAGTCTTAGACCGAACTGCAAATGAGAACATATGTAGGCCTACTAAGTAAGTAGTCCAGATTTCCGCTGATCTGACTCACCGTAAGAATTGCGTTACGATCTATGACAAAGATTCCCAAGACAGAAAATCCTATTGGTTCACCGGTTAATCGATTCAAAAAGGTATTGATCTACAAATAATAACATAGAATATTAAGATGTTCACCTACGTTTCTGCTCTCAGTAACAATCGCATTCTTGCATTATTCAATTGAATATTTATTCAGCAATCAATCAAAGGCATACTAGAGTAAAACAAAAATGATTTATTGATTACTTCATTGACTAATTAGACAGCCAGCTCTTCAACACAAATTTACAAATCGATTGGCCAGTAACTTTCCACTAAACTTTTCTAACACAGGAACAAAAGACAACTCTTCTAAGCATTCACCTGCCCAATTGTTTCCGCATTCAAATTGGTCATATCGATATCGTGAATTCTCTCGTATATTTTATGAGCCTGTAAATGAAAAGCAACATTATTTGAAACTATATGCAATGATTACCCATTAAAAAAAATAAGCATCTTTGAATGTTCATGCACATGTAGGTTTTAGTATGAACATAATCGTTTTTAAATTTACGGACGGGAGAATTAAAATGCTTCAAAGGAATTTGTTTTCTCGTAGAATTTTGACAACTCATCAATACTCGTTTTGTCACGATTTAAAATTTAACCTGATATCTCAGTAATAAAGTTTATGATCACTGCTGTGGATACCAAAATTGATTTATTTAATTCTAATTGTTATAGCCTATACCTTAGTTTTTTATTTTTACTGTTCTATGGGTATTTTGAGTCCGAAATAATTATAATTATAAATGCCACTCATGCTTACCGAATGATTCACAAGTATTCCACCAAATGAAACCATTGTAAGACTAAAAATGCTCCAAAACAGCCAAAATTCTCCTAGAATTAAAAATGTTGGGGTAGTGGTAAGCCAAGAACTCCATATTAAATTGTAAAGACACGCAATCACAAGGAATATCAAGCCAATGACGTAAGCCGCGTTGCTGAGGCAGATAAATTTGTCGGCCTTCGAGACTAGACGACTCAGCATCTGATGTTTTCGTCGCAGTTTTTCAAAGTTATCTTTAAAAGAAACAGAATTCTCGATGAATTCGCGAAATTTACGGTTGCAGGAATTGAATTCGTTGGAGAAGATTCTGGCCAGTAACAGATTTGATGCAATTGGAAAGAGACATGCACCGTTCACGTACACGTGAATTAGCATATAGAGACATCGAAGAACAGGCACTGTCTTTGGGTTGATGGGAATATGGGTCTCGTACGGTGCCAGTAAAACATCCATAACATTTTCTTTGCAGGAGAAGTAAACATAAGCATAAAATACAACGTTAATACTCCAAAACTGCCACACTATAAAAGTGTAAAGCAGTGCTTTCTTTTGGATGAATTTTAACCACTCCGGAGTAAGCTCCTTGTCAAAAATGCTAAATAGCATTAGTATTTTTCCACTGCTACAGGCTCGATAGCAAGAGGTTTGTGCTACGGTACACTTGAGCGTCCATACAAACACGACGCACTTCCATATAATATCAGATTCTGGATTGTCACTCGGATAAAAGATTGTGGCTAAACGGATCGTGTTTAGCCACATAGCCATCAACACAGCAAATGCGTAGACATGACTCGGACTACTGAACTTTGGCAAAGAACACCTGCTCTTAATGCTGGCGTTGCTTCCATTGTCTTTCAAGAAGAATAGTCCAAATATTTTCATTGAATTGATGAGTGGCGAAAGGGTTTTCAGTATTGTAGTTTCATCGGCTTTAGTTGCGTCTCTCTCATCAGCGTCTAATTTTTCTGGCACAACAACTATGGTTTCTCTTCTTTGTATTTTCGGATGGACTCTTCTCATTTCCATTTTCGTAGTAATAAAGTAATTTTCCAAAATGTTCTGAGACCTGAACTATTATTTTATTCTCAAGCCTCAGCTATTATTTCTCGTAATGTTTCTTTTAAGAAATGTTTGTTTCAAAGAGTGATTTTCTTATAGTTTAGCAGTTCTCATGCATGGCGTCTCTTCATGAAAACCGATAGGCAATTGTCATACGACACGATTCTGCAACGAAGACCTTTCTGTGCTATTCTATACGTTTTCTGTCAGCAGCAACCCTAAGTAATACGACACTAATCGATGACTAAGACCTGCCTCGAAGTGATTTTTCAGTTGCAAAGTAACATCCAAGAGCAGTTACATTCACGTGCAGCGTCGAAGATTTCTACATTGATTGGTCCTGTTGGATGTCTTCGTGCGTGGTTCATAGGTCTAAAACACTATTCCAAATATATTACTATTTGCTGAACCACAGCGGTTGTGATGAGTGCTCAGGAGAGACTGCAAAAGAATGAATGGTCACTCACTTCTACTGGTAGGGGCTTATATGAACTGCAATTGGTTTTCAAATAGAAGTAATGCTCTAGGCCTACAATGGAATAATGTAGATATACAGGGTGGGCCATGAGAAAGTAGCCCCATACAGGTTTTGCTAATATTTCGGCCAAAAGAAAGAATTTTTAAATCAAGTTTTACTGGCTTAAAAGTAATTCATATTTACGTATAACAAATTTCACCAAAATATTTCAAACAGAACCAAAATTGTATCAGTTTTACTGAGTTTGCCCACTGTTTTTGATAGTTCAAAAACATGTAGCGCAAAAAAAGTAACAAAAAACGATTTATGAAGTCAAATCTCAAACAATTGGTATCAAGCAGACGGCTGAAGGTTCACGACACGAAACGATTGTTATTCACGGATGAGAAGAACTTCTGTCTCATTCCACCAATCAGCAACCAAAACAATCGTATAATTTTGGTCTTTTTTGCTTGTGCTGTCGGCTCACGGAGCCCTAGCGATCGCCACGATACACAGTCTCCATTGCCGTCTTGCTCTTCCCCAGTAGCTTTTGAGTCGCGCTCCGGCCTGGGAGTTCCCACCATCAGCGACTGTCGGCGTTTTTGGTTTGGTGTGTCTCGTGACGATTTTCTTGGCATGATAACAGGGGTGGTTTGCCATTGCCTTCCTCTGGTTTTGCCTGCCGTGCCCGTTCGTTCCCCTTCCTTTGGAAGGAAGGGTACTAACAGGTGGGCACGGAGGACTTTGGTTCACCAGCCCAGGTCGGATCCGAGTCTACGCTCATGAGAGATGTCGGTCAGGTCGCCTCCATGCTTTACTCTGTAACAGAGTGACTGGTGAACTTTTGCGGAAAACTCCTAGCTCATAAATTATTCAGAAATTTGACCCTTTTTTTTACTTATTCGCGTATACCCTCGTCTAGAGCGCTGAGTATACGCTCTCAAATTTCGCTAGAGGTCAGTATACGCTGTATACCCGCGTATACCCTCGACTACAGCCCTGATTTAAACCCACTGGATTATCACGTGTGAGGAGCTATGCTGGAGAAATACCACAATCCGCGGCCAAAGCCAAAAACGATAAGATAATGGAAGATCGCGTTGAAGTTGATATGGGAAATTTACTCGTGGAACGTATCAACAAGGCCATAAAAAACTTTACAAAGAAACTCAGAACATGATTGTGTGGGTACTGCTGGTGGACATATTGAACACAAGTTGTGAAGCAATATCAAGTCTGTTTGATACCAATTATTTGAGATGTGACTTAATAAATTCGCATTTTGTTACTTTTTGTTGCATTACATATTATTTTATTGTATTGTATTCGGATATTTATAAAGCGCTTCTAGCGGGAGGGCCATTCAGAAGCGCTCCCAGTGCGAGAGACCCCGAGAGAAAAAGCAAGTTTTAAGAAAGGTAAAAGAGGATGAGACGTTACCTGATAGAATAGAAGTACGAACGAACGAACGGAGGAAGCTCATTCCAAAGAGCAGAGCCAATGGAGGCAAAACACCTAGATTGAGCCAGAGAAGTCCTGACACGGGGAACGAGGAGGTCTAAACGGTCATATGAACGAAGAGGACGAAGAGAAGCAGCAGAGTGAGGGCGATGAATTAAGTCACATAAATATTTTGGAGCGAAACCAAGTTGAGCCTTAGAGATAAGGATGAGGACCTGCCAGCGTCATATCAACAAAATCAAAAACTCGCCAACCCTAAAGAACTAATCGCACCGTGGCTGTTACGAATCAATAGGTTCAAGAAGACCTTTAGGGGTTTGCGGATGGATTCAGTCTGACCTATAATAAAACCAGGAAAGAGTATTAGCTGTATCAGTCATTCTTATCTTCGGGAACATTCATATGAAGAATTTATATAGCGCCTCTTCAAGGTTATCTACTCAGAAGCACTTACTGGATACGAGCAATGATTCTGCTAGAGAAACGGAAGCTTGCATGTTGTGTTTGAATTTAATATTGGCCTACATGCAATATTGTTCCACAATTAACTGGACTTAATTAACAACGCCATACCATCTGCCCCATGGCAGTGAGCATTATATCTAAAGTTGATTTTTCTACAATAATAGCCATAGAGGGTGGAAATATAATGCCAACGCTGCATTGCATGATCCTTATATGTGGACAGCAGCGGCATTCATAATGCGAATCGCTCAGCATCGCAACACGAATCAAAATTCTTTTTCCGTCTATTTGAATAGCGGAAACGACGCTTTTGGTGCGACCAGCTGCTGAAACTGACACTGTATCTGACTGTCTTTGATGCTTATAACGCGATCTAATGCCTTTAGTTTATGGCACGTTTGTTATTGATCTGAAGCGAAACTCAACTTAGGCCTCCATGACTGGTCGATATATTTTCAGCTGTAGACGCAGAATGCACCGTATGATGAACCTTGAGGAAACCACGTCACCTGCAATTTAGTCACTTAGAGTGCTGTCCCAGTGCCGGCCTTAGGGGCGTGCGAACCGTGCGGTCGCACGGGACCCGCAACTTAGGGGGGCCCAATAATGTCACAGAAAATTAACATGAACAAGACACTCTAATAATAATATTACGGTTTCGATTAAATCTTCTCTTTTCTCATTAAAATAAAAGTCCACTCAGTCTTCCCCTATATCTCTAAATTCTTGTGTGTAACTAAATTTGACTTGTCGTCTTGTCTTGTCTTGTCTTGTCTTGAACCTTCCTCAATCCGAGGGTTGGTCGCTTCATGGACAAGTTTCCTCCATCTCCTCCTGTCCTCCGTCTCCGACAACACTTGATTGAACGATAAATCCATCCAAGTTCTGATGTTGGTGATCCATCCCATCCTCGGTCTCCCTTGTGCTCTTGCCCCTGGGACTGTACCCTGCACTATCTCCTTTTCCAGGCAGTCTCCCTTCTTCCTCATCAGGTGTCCGAAGTAAGAAAGCTTCCTTCGTTTGATCGAGTTAAACAAGCTTCTTTCTGTTCCTATCTTCTCCAGTACCCATTCATTTGTTCTTTTTACCGTCCACGATACTCTCAGAATCTGTCTTAACCATTTCATTTCGAATGCTTCTATTCTTTCTTCGTCTCTTTTCTTGATAGTCCAGCTTTCACAACCATACGTTGCCACTGGCCAGAGAAGGGCCTTCATGATTCGTAACTTAGTAGCCAGTTTTATGCTGTGACTCCTCCATATTTGCCTCAGTGCTGCCCTGTGCTCAGTCCCCTTGCCAGTTTCTCTCTTATATCTCTGGTGCATTCTGCATCTTCAGTTACTAGCGATCCCAGATACCGAAAAACGTCAACCTGTTCCAGTTTATTTCCTCCAACCTTTATGTTGCATGTTCTGCCTTTTAGCGCCATCACCTTTGTTTTGTCCATATTTATCAGTAATCCCCTTTTCTCCCCCACTTGCTCCAATCGAGTGACTAACTTCTGTATCCAGTTCTGATCCTGCCAGGAGTACAATATCATCAGCATATCTTAAGTTCGTAATTTTCCTACCACCTATCTGCACCCCTCCCTCCCATCCATCCAGCACTTCCCTCATGACCACCTCCGCCACAATGTTAAATAGATTGGGGGAGATCACACATCCCTGTCTGACCCATCTCCTGACGCGGAACCCTCTTGATAGTGTTCCCGCCACCTTTAAATTACTTTAGCCTGTTGTTTGCAGTACAATTTGTTCAGTAAGTTAACAATGTGTGCCGGATAGCCCATCTCCCCCATTACCATCCAGAGCTGTTCGTGTGAGATACAATCGAAAAATTTTGTGAAGTCAACGAAACACATGACCAAGACTTGTTGTACTTGTTAGCAATCTACTAAAATAAAATGATTTGCAATGAAAAACAATTTGACTTGTGTCATGGGGGCCCGTACAGTATGCTCTGCACGGGGCCCGAAATATCCTAAGGCCGGCACTGGCTGTCCGCTGTTTGCTCTAAACCTTGGATCGTCTCATTCATATCAATCATATCTGTTCTGGAACTTTTCTTGTCATGACATCAGTCTACAAGGAAGTACACGTGTGTCAGCCAGGTTATCTTTCGTTCTTGCTCACTCCTCTAAACATATTGCTCTCGCTCAGTGGATGCCTTGTACCCCGAAGCAGAACGGTACTGCAAGTACTACTGCATGCATTCCCAAATAGTCGCTGGCCCGGGGATACGGAATAAGCTGTCTATTTCTGTCCTGCCGTCTTCAATTTTAAAGGCTTTTCTTTCTTTAAACATAGCGAAGCCAAACGTGACAGCGGCAATGTCGAAAACTGATTTCAGGATGCATAGGAAGACATGTAGCTGAGGGCACAGCATCATTGCTCGGCAGGTGAAGTTTTGTTCCGATGGAGCTATTTTATCATCTAAGTTTGCCAGAAGCTCCTTCAAAAGGCTTTTACAGGGCACTGTGGATGTCTAAGTGAGTTGATGACAAAGCACATAGGTAATTCTTGTGTGGGAGAACAGCATACGTCGTATTGCAGTGTGTGCGAGTCGAAGCCTTTGAATGTAACAGTCATTTGCAGTGCTTTGTTTTCTAGAAAAAAGGTTCCGGAACTGAACAATAGGTTCTGGAACTGAACAATAATGGAAGGGCTAAAATCCCGAGAAAAACGGGATTGGGGTTGGGAGTGGTATGAATAAACACTAAAAACAGTTCACAACACTGAAATTAAATTAAAATAACCAAATTATTGTTTTTATTATTAAAGTAAAAAAATTATCTTTAGTAGCTGAAAAGGTGCGTTCCGGCTGAAAAAAGCACTGGTAATTTGATACTAGCGCCATAGACCTATATTTTTTGATTTATTTGATTTTTGATCTCTGTGTATAGAAAATAAAACATCCAAAAGGTCAAACGTCTCAATTGAATCATAAGTTTTATTATTTATATTCTTTAATTGAAAAACTAGAAGGGAACCGCACATTGCTGAACAAGTTGTGAGATAATATAATTGGATTAGTGCATTATTAAGTCATTTATTGTTCCAAACCATCCCTTGCACCTCAGAACTAAGATGCCTACTAATATATCAATACCATTTTCATACTTATTATGGCTGAAAGTTCATCTAGTACCATGGCTCTTAGCAATGCTTCCTTGAGCCATACTAATTTAACTAATCTATGTCCCTGCCTACCTGTAGCTACCTTTCCAACTTCCCAGCCTGCAGTCATTAACCTATGTAATTTTTGTATTAATAGACTAATGCCTTTTTGTGACAGTGTTTTAGATGCAGTTAATCCTCTGACCGACGACTTTTCTGGCTCACTTCCTCCTATATCTCCTGTTTCTTTGGACACTTCCAATAACCTTCTGACTCAACCCAACGCTACTTATATCGGTTTGGATGAAAATATTGACCCTGATCTTAATCTTCTAACTCCTCTATCTAATATAATTGCTAATTACTACCTTGAAGACCAATTTAAAGATATGATCACCCAACATAGTCTACAGAATAACCTTAAAATTTTTCACCTAAATATTCGCAGTAATAGCAAAAATAACATAGACTTTTGGTCCTATACTAATAATCTAGATTCTAGAGGCCCATTTTGATATAATTGCGCTTACTGAGACTTGGACCTCCCCAGTTCCCCAGGATGGACTCAAGCATCCGGGATACAATACTTTGCCAACTCACGTCCTCCTGGCAACGGTGGAGGTCTTGCCCTATTTATTGACCATAAGTACCCCACTCAGATCTTTGATCTCAAATTTAGTCCTACTAGTCCTATTGAGTTTCTATTTGTGAACATTGCACCGCCTGCCCATAAAGACATTATTATTGGAGTACTTTATCGACCTCCCAATTCTGATCTCAAATCATTCAACTCTGACCTCGACCACTTACTCCAGTCCTTGTCTAATCTGCATAGGCCTTGCTATTTATGTGGTGACTTTAACATTGATTTATTAAATGCTGACTCTCACTCTCCTTCTGACACATTCCTGAACACTATGTCCTCCTCTTTCTTCCATCCACTTATTACTCAACCTACTAGACTCACCCCTCATTCCGCCACACTTATAGACAACATCTTCAGTAATGTAATATCCTCTAAAGAGCTACCTGGTATCCTACGGGCTGATATTAGTGATCATTTTCCTGTATTTCTTATATTGGAATAGAAGTCCTCGATTCGGATCAGGCCCAAGTTTATTACCTGTCGCCCCAGCTATGAGGCTGCCCATTTAGATTTTCAAGCATTACTCAATAATGAGCCTTGGATGGATGTTCTCCACACCCAATGCCCCAATGCTATACTCTCCTTAATTAATAATAAATTATTTAATATGTATGACACTTCTTTTCCCCTTATTACCCACAGAGCCAGGATTTTTAAAACTAAGCTTAGACCTTGGATAACTACTGCCCTTTTAAAATCTTGCAAAACTAAAAATAAGTTATATAAAATTTACTTAAAATGTCACACACAGGATTCCTTAAACAGTTACAAGAAATATAAAAGCAAACGTACCCTATTATTGCGCAATAGTGAAAAACTATATTATGCTCGAATGTTTGAACTCCACAACAATAATCTCCGTAAAACTTGGAAATTCATTAAACAAGCTATGGGCCATTCCGCCGTTACTCAGTCAATTGTCCCTCTGCTTATTGACAATAAGCTGATTTGTGATTCTTCCCTTACTGCTAATGAGTTCAACAAGTTTTTTTTACTGCCATTGGACCAAATATAATTGCCAATGTTCCTCGTACTACTAGTAATTTTAAAGAATATTTAAGTGATGCTACCTCTGATTCATTCTTTTTTGCTCCGACTAGTGAAAATGAAATCCTTAATATTATTACTGATCTGAAATTAACCAATCCCATTGACAGTTCTGACTTTGATGTTCAACTGCTCAAACGCTATGCCTCTCATCTTGCTTTGCCCTTGTCCCATCTAATAAAGCAGTCAATTAGTCTAGGAACTGTCCCCGATCTAATGAAAATTGCCAAGGTCATTCCTATATTTAAAGCAGGCAGTTCCCAAGATATGAGCAATTATCGACCTATTTCAACCTTAACTAGCTTTTCTAAGACACTGGAAAAGGTCGTTCACAAGCGCTTATATGAATTTTTAGACTCGAACCAGATTTTATATGACACTCAATATGGATTCAGAAAGAACCACTCTACTCCCCTGGCTGTTATTGAAATGATTGATCGTATTCCCGAATCCATGGATACTCACAAGCTATCTCTGGGCATCATCCTTGATCTCTCTAAAGCTTTTGATTCTATCCGACATGATATTCTCCTGGACAAATTGTATCATTATGGCATTCGTGGACTACCGTGGAACTGGTTTCAATCATTTATTTCTGACAGATTTCAATATGTCTCTTATGTAGGCTCGAAATCTAATCTTCTCCCTATTTTATATGGGGTTCCCAGGGATCCATCCTTGGCCCCCTATTATTCCTTATTTATATCAATGATGTTTCTCACTGCTCTAATGTTCTCACTTTATTCTTTTCGCTGATGATACCTCAGCTTCTCTTTCTTCTATCAATCCGGCTCCTCTATTTCAGAATATGGCTCTTGAACTCAATAAGCTCTCAAATTGGTTCTGTGCCAACTTCCTAATGCTCAAAACTAAAACATCTTGCTATGTTTTATGTAGTGGTCCTAGAACTATTATTACTAACTCTAATATTCAACCTTTATTTATAAACTCCATTGAACTGAAACGTGTTACTAGCATTAAATTCCTGGGTGTTATCCTTGATGAGCATCTTACTTGGAGCGACCACATACTGATGATTACTAACAAAGTATCTAAAATGACAGGTGTCATTAGTGCCCTTAGATGGAAGCTACCCTACCTGTATACTCCGTAATTTATACAATGCCTTCATCCTACCTTATTGCACCACTGTCTGGGCTGGTGTCTCTCATAACAGACTCAAACCTTACTTTTACTCCAAAAGAGGTTGTTTAGAATCGTCATGGGTGTTAATTATCTTACCCATAGTCCTCCACTATTTAAGTTCCTTAATCTTCTCACTATATATGACATTTATCTACATTAAATGGCCATGCTTATGTTTAGACACCATCAAGGTCTTCTTCCTCCCACGTGTAGTCAATTATTATTCATAACTAATTCTACCCTCCACCAATATAACACCCGTAGGCGTCATGATTATCGATTTACCCTATCTAGAATCTCAGCCCGTTCATCTTCAGTTCGTGTCATGGGACCGAAAATATGGAACTCTGTTAATCCAAACTTACGCACTGCTCCAACACTCTATTCCTTTAAATCCTCCTTCAAAATAGCACTTGTAAGTCAATATTATTAATAATTATATGCAATCCTAGTTTATTATTATCCAGAAAATAGTCCTGTTAAATCTTGTCCTTCTTATCGAATTACACACTCATATATTTCACCATGTCATCTAATATTAATTTCGTACTAATGCAAATAGTTCCAAGTTTACCTTATACAGTACCTATATATATGGGGACGACCCGATAAGCAGATTCTGCTTCATCTCCTCATCAGTCTTACTTTCTTCACTTGAACTATTCTTTAGCACTGTCTAGACTTGAATCTCTCACTATGTATTCTTTGTTTAATTTTACCTTCATTAAGTTTACCTATGATGTTTATATAATTGTCATTATTACGTTACTTTAATTTCATCCTTGTACTTGTCATGTTCTTGCTGTTTTGTTCAAATAAATAAATTAATTAAAAAAATAAAGCATAGACGTAATGAGAAGATAATAAAATCTGGAAAAAAGAGAGTAAACATGTTATACGACAGGGAAGAGGCATGTCAGAAGAGAAGACAGCTCTGAATCTTCTTTATAGACACGTAATCTCTGATGCACCACTCATTGCATATAGATGTAATGTAACCCTGATTTACTAAACGCCCCTATAAGCCTCTGCGACGTGTGCACAATATGCAATTTACTCAACTGTTGCGCGGACGCTGCGAATGAACGCTCTTACAAAGCAATTCGTTGATGGCTCCTCCGTCGGCGAAGATGGCTCTTCTCTGAGGCTGTAGCTTTCAATATATATTAAACGCCAACTATCTAACCTCAATCTATATCTATTATCCCAAGTATACGCCTGCTGGGCGTGGTTCCCGGCAAATCAATCGTATATAGCGGCTTCAAAGGCAGATGCACAGAGACCGTAAATTCACAAAGCTTCAAGGAAATGTGTGATGTGTTTCTGGACAGCTGTTCATCCTTAGCAGATGCTTCTCTAAGCACTCATAGCATATATATGAGCTTAACATCCCATACTTGACCTCCCCGTACTCTGACCTGGCGGACATGACTTTTGCGGACTTTTGTGTGGAGCTGAGATACTTCGGAGATTTACATTTACATCTGCATTTTCTGACCGCAGTAAGATTTGCTGATGACGATAGAATGCAGCGTGATGAAAAGTCCGCTAAAATAAATCTCGCAATGAAACTAATTCACATTTAGTCATTAAAGTGATTAATTAAGACGCAGCTATGCGCAGTTCCTCAATCGAGTCATTCACGCGATCATTTAACATTAGGATTCTACTGTATAATTTCTTAATTGCAATTAGAAATTTACATAGCGTCACTTTAGAAATAAATTACTCAGGGGCACGATAACAACACTGTCCAACGGTCTTATGGTACGTGGCGAAAGTTAGGCCATCATCCTTCAATGCGCTCAGTCCAAGTATAACATGTATTCGTCGCTTGGCGTTCGTTAGATCGAATGGCCACCAGTGACTAACGGTCAAGGTCACTCTAAAGACCGCGTCACTCATCGACCGCCGAGACAGAACTCGACCGGTTTCAGACAGAATAAGCAGTTAAGTGTGTACGTAGATTCGATTCTCACCCGCACATCAGGAAGCCCTTCCCTCCAGATGAAGTCACGTAGGGGAGGGAGGGGCATGTTGTCTCACGGGTATGTTGTCTCAACAATCGTGTAGAAAAAACTGTATGTTCTTTTGTGCGCTGATATCGTCAGGATGTGTGTACACAACATCCAGATCATTTATAAGCAACTTTGGTTAATACAGCTATAAAGGTTAGTTAGCAGCCAAAATGTCATATTTTTCACAACCCAAAAGCATCTTCTTGCTTGTTAATGATTTTCATAGTGTTGAAAGAGTTTTTTACTTAGACAAATTATTTCTAGACCGTTATTTAGCTTATGAACCTGCTATATTAGTACGAAATGCGCTGGAACGTTAAAGGCACTTGCTTTGCACTTCTGATGTTAACTTCATGAATTTTTGCAAGGGGTATGTTGTCACAATTTGTGACAACATACCCCATGCAAATTTAAGCTTGAGACAAAACATACCCTGTCATTGCTTGTGTCACATTTTATTGTACTATGGCAGTTTGACTGTTTAATATGCAGGATATATGGGTCTATGATGCGTTTTTGGACTGGGGGTCCGCACCCCACTTCTTAAACAATGCCAATAAATAGTTTGATCATCCTACCATCTCAGTCTTTTTCGACCCCAGTCACTTGTCATCCCAAGTTCTCCAACCGAGCCATATCCAACACAGCACCACGCCTCTATCTGGAATGATCTCCCCCTGGATTCCTCTGGATTCCTCAGATTTTCAGTTCCGTCATCATAATTGCAACACGTCCTTCATTCCCCTCATATTCCTCTATTTTTCACCCCTAAGGCTTTCCACTTAAAACTGAAGTCTCACATTTTCAAGTAGGCCTACTTCTACCCTAACTTGTCAGATCCTCCGCCTTCAAATTCTTCTCGCCCTAAACTATATCTGCCTTAACAGCGGCTCTTCCTCCTTTCTTGATCTGGCCCTCTGGAAAGCGGACTCGGACCTCCTTGGGACTACTCTCTGAAAACCTTTTCCTCTGATTTGATATGGCCTTTTGGAAACCGGGCTCGGACCTGTTTTGGACTACTCTCTGGAAACTCCCTCTGATTTGACGTAGCGTTCGTGAATAGGATGGTGCCCTGCTCTTGGCCTTCTAGTGGGGATTTAGTTCATCAGTTACAAAATCGTATATGGAGTTATGGACCCACACTCATATTGTCGGCCTTGATATGACGCCTCACCCCTCAATCCCCTCACAATCTCAGAATCAATAACTGTCCTGGTTAAACATATCCGAGCCAGCTAGCTGAAG
This sequence comes from Allolobophora icterica, assembly GCA_963556255.1. Classification (NCBI taxonomy): domain Eukaryota; kingdom Metazoa; phylum Annelida; class Clitellata; order Crassiclitellata; family Lumbricidae; genus Allolobophora; species Allolobophora icterica. The sequence continues at coordinate 67,774,469 of OY744602.1, read as the reverse complement.
ACAGCTCCCTCCGTTACATAACATAGCATTTAAGACGTCGTTGATCTTGATTTATACACGTCGTGTTCCGATTTTGCTGATAGGGAAAATGTAGTTCAGGAGTAGAATTCTTGTCAACGACTCTGTCAGCATACTTTGTAGTTTTTTGTAGCTGACATAATCTGTTTCTATTTGTCAGTTGACAGGTTTTATTATTTATAGTCGGATTAGACTATTTATAATTGATTTTGAATATTACTACAATATTTATTTTTATTTTTCAGTGTCAAATGTTATTTGTGACAACATGCCCCCATCTGCGAGACAACATATCCCGATGTCGGGGTAAGTTGTCACATGTTGGGGCTCATGTTTAAACTATTTTATTAAATAGTGCGTTTTAATATTTTGTCATTATTTTTCATTTACTATGTCAAGGAATGGTATACCTCCCCGGTACATTAATAGGATTTGTAATAACTTTATTTACGCAGTGTACATAACGAAGAAAGTAAAAATTGAGACAACATGCCCCTCCCTCCCCTAGGCCAAGATGTTATGCGAAGTCACGTAACCCAAATGTTGAATCGTAAATATGGTTCCCGAAGAAAAACTACACATGTGCTTAAAACAATCGGCGCGGATGCGTTTTTTAAACCATTACCAGTATTTCGGCAGATGCGCAGCATGCGCTATAATCAATGTTAGGTTAAAGTGAATATTGGCACTTAGCCGCACGTTTCATGTGGCAGTGCAAGCCTCTTGGTAAAAAAAAACATGTACTGCCAATATTTCATAATTTGTAACATTACAATTAAGAATTAGAACTAAAATAACAAAATATTTTAAAATCATTTTTGCTCTTTTTTGGACGGCCAGTGTCACGAAATAGAGTATCCCCCATACATGCGTATCCCCCTTAGCGAAATGGAGTATTCGGTTTAGTTTGCATTTTTGGCGGTTTCTAAGTGTATTCAGTCGTACTGTTTGGATTTATTGCACACATAAAATGTTCGAATTGCGTATCTTTAGTTTGTACGTCGACCTGAAATCAATTTACTTTGTTTTTGGTGATTTTGACTGGAATTTCGTCGAGGCTATCGTGATGCGTATGACGAGGGGGGATAGAATGGTTCATCCCACCGGATACTCTAAACCGGTTTATTCCATCCGGGGGATACGCTTTAGGGGGGATAGAATATCTCGGGACACCGGCCACAATCTCCCGGTGTCCCGGCGGCCCAGTCCAAGCCTGCATATTGGACGTTGGGAGGTGCTCGGTTCCTCTTTTTAGGCCCTAGAGCCGGTAATGGACGAATCCTAAGATCCTGGACACTGGGTTAGTGGCAGCGAGGACTTTTAGGTTGTATAGATATGTATGCAGATCTGCAGACTGCTATTTTATAGACTTAGGGCCTATAAACCACTTCTTGAGAACATTTCAATATTGCTACTCTTCAGCGTGCTTAATGACCTTAATGTCAAGATATGGGTTAGATTGTAGTTAGCTCAGAAACGAGAGAGGTTCCGGGAGATTGGATGTGGCACGACAAAGCAAGCACTATGATCAATAGGCAATGACCTCCTCTGTTCATGTTGACAGTATACGGTTGTCTCATCACTCGTCTGCTGTCAAGAGCATATATTTGGAAAGCGCGAGTCCATGCTTACGCTTAAATGCCCTCCCCTCCTGTTCCATTCCTCCTCCCATCCACCCACGGGCCATGGAAGCAATTGCCGCCAATGTCATATTAATCGTCAGCAGCCCTACAGCAGCTCTACATACGTCCGTACGTGTATGTCCAAACGTGTTAGTATATATAGACTGCACATTGCACAAATATTCACTGAATTGAAAGCCTAGGTGAAGAGTAGAAAGCTACCCGCAGCTAAATACGACACTAATGGTTTTCATCGACTATTATTCCTGCGAAGCACATCAACCATGCTCTGAATAATATATTATACAACGCAGGCAGTCATAGAGTCATAAACAAATGGCACAGCTGAGCATACAGTCAAATCATCTGATAAATAATCATCGCGTGGATCAAAATTCGTGCATTTTAAAAACAGATTGACTGCATAGCATCCATATTTTCGTAGGAGAACCGCACAGATCCTATATGGGTCCAATCTAATGCCAAAGAAAATGCTTGTAGCCTGGTAGGGTGGTAAGGCATGTTGAAAATTTGTCAGATAAGCATACAGCTTTAGTAAAAGGCAGTTAGGTCGGTTAGAATGAAATACATGCAGAATATACACATATTATTATTGTTATTGGTTTATTTTCACTACACATTGTCACAACGCAACATGGGAGAGTTTCAACTTCGTCGATAGGCCTAATGTGCTAGGAATCGCTAAAAATCAAATTATATCAAACACATTTCTCTAACTTATTATTTCGTCATACTTATGGGATATATTCGCTGGGTTCAAAAAGTGCAATAACAGTGAAATTATAAAATTCCAGAAAGACTCAAATAATATAAGAATTTCCAAAGCGATGAACTGGTTTAATTAAGTAGTAGGCCTATATACGCTGAACATTTCAACTGAAAAAAATACGACAGCGCAGTACTCATGATGGCATTCAACTATATGTACATGAATGTGATTGGCAATGGCAACATGACATTTTCATAAATTACTGCAATTACACGCATATGATATCAAACCACGAATTTAAATGAGTTCTCCATGTTAATGTTCGTCATTCACTTTCAGAAGTGGCATTTGAAAACAATAGTATATGTATTGACTTTCAGATATTGGCTTATGACAGTGCGATTTTTTAAAGTTCGGGTTTCTCCTTACCATGTCAACAGCTATATTCTTCCTCATCTGTATGTAAATTTCAACTTGGCCACCCTTCCGTTTGTATTGACCATCATTGAACGTGAACTAGCGTGATACCATTCGAGCACTTCCAGTGAAAGTGGGGAAGCACATTTTCTCTAACTTTAAAATAGGCATGAAAGCCCATGTTGAGCCAAATATTATATAAAGTTAAGCATCCTGATTTAATTAGTTGCACATTTATGAAGATTGGGCAAAGTACAATACAAGGTTTAATATTAAGAACACAAACACATACCTAAGAATAGATATATAAACCAGTCACGAAGAAGACATTAACTGCTAGTATAAAGTGATGCTAGACTATACGTGCAATTGCTTCGACATTGATTCTTGCAATGCAGAAACTCGAATCAGAATCCTACAGGAAGCTGGTTGTAAAATTATCAACAACGCCACTGGTTAGTGCTGCAGCCAGGGTAGTATTTTGCGTTGTGTTCTGGTTCCCTTGCGTGTCAGATGGTGGTGGAACCAGTTGGACAATCAGAAGGAAGTATGTAATCAGAAGACCTGTAATCTATGAATAAACACAACACAAAACGCAACTTACATTGTAGATGAGAGAGACGAAGAACAAAATTGGAGATGGTGACTAAATAGGTCGCAAAGGCAATCGTAAGCTATAAACTTCTAAAGCGCTACTCTAAAGCTAAGCGCAGAGCACCTGCTTATTCACGAGCACCGCGTCATATCAGAGGGTTGTCCAGAGATCGATGTCCAAATGTAGGCCCGAGTCCGGTTTCTGGAGACACTAGCGAGAGGATTCAGAGCAGTTGCTAAGGCGGGTTTCGTTGAGGACGAGAAAGCTTGATGGATTAATGTAGGAATTCTTGAAGAGGTGAAATTTCAATTTAGAATTGAAAGCTTGTGGGTGATAAACAGAGAAGCCTGAGATAGACGACGGTGGGTGAGTGGCGGTATTGTTGAAGGAACTGAGAATATTCGGAATTCAGAGTGAAGCTCCTTTCTGTATTCATTCATTCATTCATTTGGGCATTTATATAGCGCCCCTTCAGGGAGGATACTCAGAGACTCTCCCGACTGCCGCACGGATATATAGAACAGTTCTTAGCATAGTGTAGAAAGACTCGGGTTGGGTTTTAGGAATTTATTGGACTTGAGGTGCAGTGTCGGATATAGATTGGTTTGAGAACCTGAGGCGAGTAGTGACTGGAGGACGGAAGAGAGTGAGATTGGAGGAGGTTCGGGTAGATCGGGGTAACTGGATGGTGAAGAGTTCTCGAAGGTACTGTGGCTGAGAGTATTGTAGGGAGTTGTAGTTTAGCGATAGCACTTGGAGGTGGAAGCGCTCTGGGATTTTCAGCCAGTGGATTGAGTTCAGAACAGGAATGATATGATGATCGTTGGACGTCCTGGTGACAGCTCGGGCTAGTGAGTTTTTGATGAGTCGTAGAAGCTTGATTTTGTCGAAGTACCAAAAGTAGAAGCAGTTTTAAACTGAACCATGGGTCGAATATTCATAAAGCTTGTTCGCGAGAGATGTTGGAGATGTGATTAGAGAAGGAGAGATGCAGATCAAAGGTGACCCCAACATTGCGCACAGAGCAATAAGTTTCTGTGGAGTGGCGTTTAGTGAGGCCAGATTGGTTGGGCTGAGGAGTGAGTCACAAGATTCTCTGTCATTAATGACAGAGAAAGAGGTTATGATAACTTGCCAAGATGAAGAGCGCATTGTGACGTAGCTACTAAATGTCTCTAAAAGGCCCTTGTAACTACACTTAAGATACGCCTTCAATGTACACATGTTTACCTACTGTAGGCAATAGTAGCTTACACACATCTTTGCTTCAGTAATTGTTTTATATTCATTATTGGGTCTTTGCGAGCCTTTACTAGGTTTCAGACATCAAAAATAAAGTGTGCTCTTAAGATTTAACTTTTAGTTAAGTACTCAGATGTCGGATGCCCTGACTCACCGTTAGAATTGTGTTTCGATCGATTACAAAGATTCTCAAGACGCTAAAACCAATCGGTTCTCCGCATATGCGATTGAGAAATATATAGATCTAAAATAATAAAATAATGTAATAATTTTTTTTATTAATATTTCGTTTTATTTGTAGTTGTAGCCTATATGGACTACTTTAATAGGAGAATACATACTTTACATGACATCTGTCAGCAACTTAAGATCTGAGGTTGCCACTTTCACAGAGACAATACAGAATCATTCCAACAGCAATCGCATTGTAACGATACTTTTTTGTCATATATAACCCAGCCAAAAACCAGTTGTTTCATATCAAAGCATATCAAAGCATTCAAGCTTCAATAAAATTAATGTTCTGAGTATATAAAAATTATACTTCAGTCTGTCATAGGCCAGTGAAATTGAAACCGCTATATAATTGCTTCGCTGATCACATATTCCTCAAAGAGCGGAACATGATCCCTGGATTGGGTTTATTTATGAAGTTAAAGCGAATTCAGGCCCAGTAAAGATGTTTCCACTACCAAACAATTCATTAATTCATTCATTCATTTGAGCATTTATATAGCGCCCCTTCAAGGAGGCTACTCAGAGGCGCTCCTGACTCCAGCACGGATATACAGAACAGTTTTTAGCATAGTGTAGAAAGATTCAGGTTGAGTTTTAGGAAAGAGACGCAGTTCCAGAGGTAGCCCGTTCCATACCACAGGGCCAACCACCAGAAAGGCTTACAATATATTTGGATAGGCACCCGGCTGCTGAATTCCCTAGTCTGACCTTCTATGCAGTATCCTACTACACCAGGAGCTTACTTTCGCAACTCATCTCCATCGCCCTTCTCGCAACTGTTATCACCAGCTGCGTCAGCTCGACATGTCGCACGTCTAGTGCAACTGCCACTTTAGTGCATTCCTTTATCACAGCCCGACTCGGTTATTGCTCTTCACTTTACGTTGGCCTGTCATCTGGTCTTCTGGCATGCCTCGTCGCATTCTGCGTTCTGCGGTGCGCCTTAATGGCCGAATACCTAATTGGTCATGTATTTAGTTATATGTTGGAAGCCCTGCACTGGCTCAATGTCAATCAACGTATTGCATACAGGGTTCTCTCCTTGGTGCGGTGCCAGCTGGACTGTGCCTCAGAGTATTGCGGGACCTATGCTGCCCTGTCCTGGAAGCCCAGGGTAGCCACTCCCTCTGTTCTTCTGGGCGGGAGGGGCTCATCATTGTGCCGTTTACCCGCACGGCTACCATGCAGAAAGGGCCTTGGCAATGGTGGACCCAACAACATGGAATGGGCTCTCTCTGGACCTGTGCTTGCTTCCCAGAACTCTTTCCGATACGTTTCACACCAGCCGAAAACTGTCTTGTTTGGCCGCACTGGAGTCGGGAGCACCTCATAAGTTGAGTAGAGTAGCTCCCCTTGAAGATGTGCCATCTGAATGAATGAATGAGTGAATGAATATTGTCATGGGTCGGATCTTAAGCATTCATTTATCGAACAATCACTATCATAAAATAGACATTGACGCCAATCACATGCTGAAAAACGCTCAAGGCCGTAAAATACTAATTCCTATAGAAAACGTATAGACATATACAAATAGGGTTTATATTCATCTGCTATACCTGTCCAATTGTTTCCGCACTAAGATTTTTCAGATCAATATCATGAATTCTCTCGTAGATATTATGAGCCTGCGGAAACACAAAAAGATTTACGCTTGAAGCAACTGACAACGAGAGCAAACAGACAGAATCAACAACGTGGAAACAGGCAGACATTAAACAGGTTCAATAAAATGTATAAATGTATTTAGACATTATTTCCGATCGTTAGCCTACTTTCCTAACATCTGTAATGAACAACGCACCTTTGTCTCAAATATCCTGATGCATAGAATTTAAAGAAGATATTCAATTCATGAGCCTCTGATGAATTATTAAAACTGCATTAGATTGGGGAACACTAATTTTGATAATATGTCACCGGCAGGCACAGTAAGCCTAAGCAATCAAAGCCGGGTTCCTAGTTTGCAGGACGGCCGACTGTCAACTACCAATCCACCTAACATTCATACCATTGAAAATGCGTTCCATCGATTAAATTGCTATTCGTGTGACACTGTGTTTGAGTCTCAACTGAATGAACCTTAAACTTAAAAACTATAACCGTTAGGATGACTACGAATTTCGGTGCAAGGGTCATATATCTACTCAGAAAGGTAAAATGGTTAATCGACTTACCGCGTGATTCACAATAATTCCGCCGTAGGAAACCATCGACAGTAGAATCGCGGTCCACAACACCCTGAAAATTGAGTGAAAGAGCAGAATCGGAGTACTTGTCAGGCTTTTGTTCCATATTAAACTGTAAAGAGTCGCAATCAGGAGGAATATGAACCCAGTGAAGTAAATCGCGTTGGTGAGGCAGATAAATTTGTCGGCCTTTGAGACAAGACGACTCAGCATCTGATGTTGTCGTCGCAGATCTTCAAAGCTTTCTTCAAAGGAATCTGAGTTCTCGATGGATTCGCGGAATTTGCGGTTGCAGATGGTGAACTGATGGGAAAAGATTGTAGCAATGAAAAGATTGAATATCAAAGGAAAGTTGGCTGCTCCGTTTACATAAAAATGCATAGGAATATGCAGAACTCCAAGGATTTGCACTATATTGTGGTCAGGAAAAAATAGGGTATTGATTGGAGATAATGTGAGATCTAATGTATTTCCATTGCTTGAAAATAAGGAATAGGCGAGGAAAACAACGTTAATTGTCACGAAAATCCATGCCACAATTATATACAACATTGCGTTTCCCCGGACGGATTTGTACCAGTCCAGAGTGAGTTTCTCATGGAAGTGTTGAAGTAGCATGCGCATTCTTCCACTGCTACAGGTTCGATAAAATAAAGTTTGAGCCAAGGTACACAGAAGCGTCCAAGTAAAGTAGCTTACTTTCCAGATGAGGTTGGAGGATGGTTTGTCATCAGGGGAAAAGATTGTGGCTAACCGGATCATGTTAAGCCACATGGCCATCAACACAGCAAATGCGTATACATGACTTGGACTGCTAAACTTCAGCAACGACCACCTTTTACGATTGCTATTGCTGGCATCATTTTCATTGTCTTTCAAGAAGAATAGTCCAAATATTCTCATTGAAATAATGAGAGGTGATAGGGTTTTGAGCATTGCAGTTTCATCAGCCGTTGATCCCTGTGAGTCATCGCCAGTGCGTGTTTCAGGCATGACAATAATTACATGACTCTTATTTTCCTGATGGCCAACTTTTGATCTCTTCATTCTGTTGTAGATAGAATGGTTGCAGACACCGAAACAGACTCTGATCGTCTGAGAAGTCTAAATATGTCCTTCTCATAAATACCTAAGGTAAATGGGCTTAAGAGCAGTTGGCGGTGCCCCCTGCATTATCCAGACGATATCTACCTAACGTTCATCCATACGGTGCAGGCAACTGTTCATTTCAATAATAATAATAAATAATCCTACAGCGCAGGCTTGTCCCGCAGCCGCGTTTTCAAGTGGAAGCTGTCAACACTGGGAAACAACACCCCATGGTTAGCGCATTTGATGATGTGCCGACTTATTTGCTGATGAACAAGCATTAATGATGCTATACATACGGTCAATACCATTTTTCCAGTCATCGTTTACTGTCATGGCTACGGACTGCATTAGCACGAAATTATAGATTTTGTCCAAACCGCAATTAACATCCATGGCTCATAATTAATCAAAATCTACAAAGTAAGTAGCTTTCAGTGATTGCACACGTTAATTATTGGATCCGAGGGTTGAAGTGTAATATGCATGTGTGTTCAGTACGTCACTTTTCTCATTCCACCTGTTTTTTTAACCAAATTGTCAACGTGATTTTATTTTTGAGAAGTGATGAATCTGCAAGTTTAGTTTGGCAAGCGCGTCTGTTTCACACGTGTGTGATTGAAGGATGTGCTAGCACTAACAGGTAGGTTCAGCACGTTCTCAGCAGGTTCGGGCGTGTTTGTATCACGTAAGCTCGCACGCGTTAAATTCATGGGTAAGAAGTTAGAGGTCATTCATACCTAGACACGATTTTTGCTGAATCAGTTGCAGTGAGGCTATAAATTTTAAAGGCCTCTGGTAAATGCAATTAAGACACAAACAGACGAGGAAGAACGAAGACGGCGGAAAAAAGGAGAGAAAGACAGTAATAACTAAAACACTTGAGACATAGCTAACACGAATCAGGTTGTAGATTAAAATCCCCAAGAACATTTGGCATGTAAAAAGTAAGTAAATATATTCTTTATTATACCAGTTGCATAGCCGCACTCTGGTGTACATACATCATAAAAATAAACGAAACGTAAAGCGTGAAAACACGAAAACATGGAAACTGGCAGCCAAGACAGCGGCGCCCACCACGCTTCCGCCCACTCTACCCTATATTTTTAAAGTCACCACCGACAGAAGAATTAATCTATAGGTAAACACCGCCCGAAACAGACAAATCCCCAGCGACGAACTCCAACGCCCACACAGAGAGCCCAGGAGCCGTCGGATTTTCTCGCCAGATGTAAGCAGTTGACCGTTCAGAATCCCAAGGTCGAATAGCAATGAGGGCGAAGAACTGCGGCGGGCAGCGCAATCGCAGAGCGCATAGCACCACTTTGACACAGTCTTCGGAAGTTGGGATAAGAAACGGCATCCAGACCTCCCTCGTTCCATCCGCATGAAACCGTGATAAAAAAATCAATCAATCAATCTTTATTGAACCAATGATGATCCGTTAGAGGCATAGGCGCCGACTTCTTGGGTGCCTTGGGTGCCAATGCACCCAGAGAGAGAGAGAGAGAGAGTTAAGTGGGTGCCTGGCACCCAGAAGAATTCGGACCTTAAATTCAATTTTTTGGACAACTAACTCACAACTTGAGAAGTACAACTAACTACAAGAACATTTTTGGGGTATTCCTAAAAAAAAGGTCGTGACATATTTTTGGGGGGGATGAATTCCTAAAAAAAGGTCGTCACAATTTTAGGAGAGAATTACCTTAAAAAATGCACTGGGACACAGGCACCCAGAGACAAAAGTAAAAGTCGGCGCCTATGGTTAGAGGTGACTAGCAGGGCATGTTAGACAGGAGGCTCATTAGTCGCGTAGCCTACAGCAAGTGAAGCAAGTGGAGCAAGAACCATTTGTTAGACTTAAATGAACACATCAAAAAGCGCGAGGCGTCTTTTTAAAAAACCCATGGAATGAATGCAATTTTAACCCAGTAGTCTACCACGCTGTATAATACAAGTGGGTGAACTGGACTGATAATTTAGCAGTTGCAATCGGCTTCTATTTAGAAATAGGGCCTAATTATTTCGACTGTGTATTAATCTATTGTATCATATGAATACGCCTGATCAATTGGATTAGGTCTGATAACCTGGCACCATACGAATCAACAATAGATATAATTAAAGATAGTCGCCACAGTCAAATTTAAAAACGAACGGATGTATCAAGGACGGTAGCGAGCAACAAGGAATGTATAGGTAGGAATAGTTCGACGACAGCATTCTCCTCTAAAGTAAACTCGTCGGAAATATTTTTAATTAACTCAACCATTGAGTTATCTGAAGACTACAACGCGAGGTAGTAAGTATCGTATGTTTGTGCAAAAGAATCACAAGGATTCTTGGTATAGTTGCCTATTATGATTTTCCTATTTAATCAGGATGTTGGTGAAGTAAGTTGTCATACTGTGGAAACTTAGCGTGTGGATTTATCTAAGGTAGAAAATTATATCTATGTCTATATCCTTAGACTGTTTATCGAACTATCTTCAACGGAACTGGATTATTTGGGTTGATGTTACTTCGAAATGCGTTTGGACATCTACAAAATTTAGGTTAACGCCACCGCTACACTCGTTGTGCAACTTCGAATCAACGAAACGAGTTTTCCGCAAGACCTAGGCCTACTGCATTCCATGTGAAAGTCCAAGCTAAAATAGTTACGCTTGAGGTAATTCTCAATGTTTCTTTATTACGATCTTAAAATTGAGATGATCTGAAGATTGCCGCAAGTCTCAAGATTGCAAAAGCTCAATCAAGTCATCGTGACCGTAATATATTTTGTTAGAAATTCCTATGTGGTATTATTGAACTGATAAGTTTAATAAACTTCAGAGTCCACTGGTGTTGCAGTTAATATTTTTCTCTTCATGTAGTGAAATTTTATCTATCGCAGCCTATTCAACGACGCGGATAAAGAAACATGACACTAAGTACACTATTTAAACTAGTGGATTTGCCCGTCATTATGAGGGAGAGAGGTAGGCATAGAGGAAGGGAGCGAGGGAGGGACGGAGGGAGGGAGGGAGGGAAAGAGAGAGGGAGGAAGGGCGGGAGCGAAGGAGGGAGGTAGGTAGGGCGGGAGAAAGAGAGGGCGGCATAGACAGACTTACTAACTACTGCTTGTCTCTGTGTCAATCCGTCTGTCTGTCTGTCTGGCTTTGCGTCTGTACGTCTATCTCCCTAGTGCCCAGTGCTCGTGGGCGGGGACAATTTCGGGCGCCTGTGAGAGCGTTCATCGACACACAGATCTGGGAAACTATATTCATGAATAATTGTCACAGGTCAATTAATTTCGCAGACATACTCAATTCGAAATGCGGAATAAAACTTTGAGTTGATGGAGCAATTTATACCGCGACAACATCTCTCAATATTAAATGAGAGTGCTCGACTTGCAGAGTGTACATTTCCACATCTGATGCACATAACTATGCTAGAGATTACGAGGTATTGAATATGTGCTCGTTTGACCAGATCAGCTTTCCAAAGTATTTAGATCTTAGGTGGATAGGACAATTGCTATATCACCATCATAGCAATCATGTTAACTGGAAACAAGGGACGCGGTGGTATACGTAGCGGTATGTTCTGTGCCTTATAACCAGAGGGTCGCAGATTCGAATCTACCTCAAGCCACTGCCTAGCAACCTTGGACAAGTTCTTCATCTACAATTGTTCATCGCCCGTGAATAAGACAATGAATGAAGAAATAGCTAACCTCAAGGCACCAACTTGAAGGAACTGTCTGACCCATTTTTAATCTTTTGTGTGTAATAAGGTTCCATGGATTCATAAATTTAATAATCAAGTTTTACATGTAGGCCTACTTTTACAAGTATGCGTTGATTTTATTGACCACAGCAAGACGAACGTGACCATATAAAAGGCTAAAATATTCTCTGATAACTGAAACAGTAGGCCTAAGTATGTATTGATGTGGACCCTTACTGTAGCCCCTTTTGGTGATTCACAACACTACTGCATACGCCAAGCTAGGCTATTTAAAATTATTTAAAACAAAGAGCTAAGCATAGGGCGAACAGTCCCTAACTAGAAGAGTGACCATATAGGCAAGCTCCGGCAGACAAGCAGAGAGCAACAGACGGATTCCCACGGAGAGGGACAGACTCAAGAATAGACTTCAGCAACAAACCAATGGTATCGTGACCGATGTAATCCTGAAGCCAAATAGAGAAAATCTCTAATATAAACTACAAGGTAATAGTGGTTGGTATCTTCAGGGGAAAGATACCACAATAAAGTGAACTCATCAAGGAAAGATGCAACAGTGAAGTGAAATATTAAGTCCATTTTGAATGAGCACAGGAGAACGGCAACCCTTCGAGTGTCAATTGAGTGGCAAGAAATCGGTCTGTTCGGTTAACGGCCTCCTTTACATTGGATAAGGCATTTTAAGAGACCCGGCAGGTTGGAATAAATTGGGAGTGCGTCACAATACGTCCCCCGAAATTTAGCTTCTCTGGCTTCAGATAATCCTATAGTCACAAAGATACTTGAGGAGGATTTCCGTTCGCCGTCAGAACCTACTTTGTACGATAGGCAAGCAGAAAAAAATTCTTCCAATACATTGTCAAGGCGCATCGAAAGGCATGAATGATTGCCTATTGGTCATGGCAGTGGTTTTCAAACTTTTTGGACCAGGGACCCCTGTTTTTTTCCTAGGAATAGCTCGCGGACCCAAGTATTTAAAAAAATTTATCACTTAAAATTTAATCAAAATAACAGGCAGACTATTTCCACAATTATACAAGTAGGCCTAGTGTATGAATTTGAGAACACACGCTGCTAATGCTAAAACCATGCAGTGTTAATCATTAGGCCTAATGAATATTTCTCAGAACGCTCTCGTGGACCCCCGCCATATCCGCCACGGACCCCTCTTGGTCCGCGGACCACAGTTGGAAAAACTCTGGGTTATGGCGCTCACCCTGTAGAATGGGTTCGCGCCTTCCCTTAGACTGTTGCAGTGTAGGAACCTTCATCTATTCTAGTCCTTCAGTCACAATTGCTCCGAGCCATCGACTGATGCTTGAGCATTGTTCAATGGCCCTTAATAAATACGTAATGATAAATATGAATTTATATTATTAATAATAGTTAAAGTAGAATAAGTAAAAGAATTTTATATTAATAATAATAGTAAATGTAGAGCAAGTAAAAGAATTCTGCTACCTAGGGAGCTTGATTTCGACAGATGCCAAATGCCATAAGGAAATTAGAAGAAGAATGGCACTGGGTAAAGAGGCATTCACAAAACGGAAAGAGCTATTTAGAGGAAAAATGAACAGGAATCTGAAGAAAAGAATGGTAAAGACACTGGTGTGGAGAATAGTGTTGTATGGACCATGAGGAGAGAGGACATAAAGAAACTGGAGGCGTTTGAGATGTTGGTCTGGAGAAGAATGGAGAAGATCGGCTGGACAGAACATAAAATGAAGAAGTGTTGGAAAGGATTGGAGAAGAAAGATCCTTCATACACACGTTAAGAATCCATATTTATCCTATTGTAATATCTCATGGGGCTCTAATTATCCATCGTACTTAAAACCTATAGAAATTCTCCAGAAACGAGCTGTTAGGGTAATCTTTCGGCTTCATTGGTTATCTAGCACCAAGCATATTTTCAATAAATATAGGATTATGCATCTAGGTAGTATAAATAAACTTCAAATAAGCTTGTTTATGTTTAGGTTCCACAGACATTTATTACCCTCAAATTTTAAAAATTTCTTCCTTATGGGTAAGGATATACATGATCACAATACTAGAACCTCGGTTTGTTATAGAGGTGATTATGCGAGAACTAGATTAAGACAGTTTTCTATTAAATGCTCAGGTCCGCGAACATGGAACTCGCTCCCAGAAAACTTAAAAATTGTTGTAACTCTAAATCAGTTCAAATCTAGATTGAAGATGTTTTTATTACTGACACAGTGAAAAGTATTTTGGCAGCTGCTGCCTCATGCTTATTGTTCTGCCTTATGTTTCTATTCCATGTGATGAGATAAACTGCTTCTGTGACTGCGTTGAGTTAACACAAAATAGACTGGTAAATGAGCCAGCCGAGTTGTTAGCGGGTCTATTGATCCTTTTCGGCTGACTCATTGTCTCGTACTGTAAGCTCAGGTTATAAATGCACTTTGCTACAAAGAGTTTGTACTATTTTGTTTAACCTAATGTGTTTGTTTATGTAATGTTTGATGAGTCAATAAACTGATTGAACTTGATTGAATGAGGCAGAGGAAATGGATTGGACATACGCTGAGAGGGGACTCTCTCCTAAGAACTGTCATCGAGGGAAGAATGGAGTGGAAGCGGACAAGGGGTAGACCAAGACAGATGATGCTGGATTGGACGATGAAGGAAGGATATAGAAGACTCAAAGAAGAGGCTCAAAATCGAGAGAAGTGGCGACGTAAGGCGTTCGAACCTGGCTGAAGGTAGAGAACTAGAAGGAGAATACTACTACCACCACCACTAATAATAATAGTAATAGTAATAGTAATAATAATAATAATAATAATAATAATAATAATAATAATAATAATAATAATAATAATAATAATAATAATAATAATAATAATAATAATAATAATAGCAACAAAAATAATAATAATAATAATAATAATAATAATAATAATAATAATAATAATAATAATAATAATAATAATAATAATGATAATAATATGGCAGAACATTTCTTGGATCAGCGAATGGGTATGCCTACAAATTACATTTGCTTTTCATCCTGCATTAAGAGTACGGGTGATACATAGACATAGACTATGCTATACATTTTAAATACGTATCGGTGGTTTCCTTACAATATCAAGAAGAGAAATTCAAAGGACATGCGAACATACAAATAGCACATTAAATTTAAACGTTAGCGAAGCTGTGGAACTAGATCTATTGTTGCAACGATAGAAAACCTTTCCAAATTAATTGATATCGGAATTCGTTTGGATGTTTTATCATTCCGACGAGATACCAGATTTGGAACGCTAGAGGAGACTGGCTGTGACGCTCTGAACATCATCGCCACCGGTCGTGGATACAGCCGTGGTGAGGTTATACGTCATATTTTCAGACGATGGTGGAACCAGTTGGACAATTAGTAGAAAATACGTGATCAGTAGACCAACAATCTATCAAGACACAAACAGCATGCCTTACATATATAATCTATTATAGCAAAAGACATTAAGACCATAGTTGTTAAAAACGATAGAAACTAAATAGAAAAAGGAAAAAACGTCGTTTAAAAAAAAATCAAAAACAAGAAAAAAAAACGGGAAAAAACGACAAAAGAAAATAATTTGACTTTCCCGCATCTTGTAAGCCCTACTGCAATATATGATTAAAAACCTAATTTACAGAATTTAATTAGCAAATAACACAACTTTTTAGTAAATACTAAATAACATCAATCTACAAAAATTATTTTATTTCTCATAAGTTTGGTTTAATAAGAAATTGAGAAATTAAAATATTGAAATCATTTCAAATTTAAATTGTTATCATAAGTCCACATAAGTCCATTCTGACTAAACCTGGGACTAGCATTGCAATGTTAGTCCCAGACTAAACTAACACAATAGTAAACTAAACTTTGTAGGTAGCCTATAGATTATAGAGGCCAAGTGTAAACTTTCTCGCAGTAATTTACCCAATGCAGAGTTTTTGTCTTTCTCGTTTATCAAAGTAACGTGAATCCATTCCGCACCATTTTCTTTTGGCATTTTAGATAACTTAGAAATAACCTTTTAAAATTTTATTTATTGTACTGTGCTATTTTATAAGGTTTTTATTTCTCAAATATTGACGTAAATCGGGGCGTAAATTAACTGAATCCTTGAAAGTACGATGACAGAAATAATAGAAGTAACATACAAAAAATAAAAGACGGAAAAACGGTAAGAAAAATAAAAAACGAAAAAACGAGGTTTTTGTAAAAAAAATAAAAAACGAAAAAAAAGGTTTTAACAACTATGATTAAGACTATATTCTATAGCAGTGTTCCTCAAAATTGGGCCCGCAGACAACCTGTGATCCGAGAGAGTGAGCCAATTGTGCGGAAACGAGATACCAAATATTCCCACAACGTCCTTCCCGGTTAACAAAGTAAGACTGCGATTGTCGCAGTTTAGTAAATGACATTCTATCTCTTTTTCTATTTCCATGTCAATTCAATGGTCTTCGTTAAATCACTTTCGATAACACAGTACGTGAACCCATTTTGCCTTAACGACGGGGCACCTTTTGTTTGTTTAATAGTTGGGCCATTAGAGGTATGCGTCGACCTCAGTAAGTTTGACTCCCGTAGAGTGATCACCAGGATGAGAATCTTGATCCCTACAGTCTGTTCAGGCTGTGAAGGTAAAGAAGAGAATAAAAAACAACAGAAACTGCACTTGATAGGAAAAGAAGGTTTGTGCGAAACTCTGTGGCTATAAAAGAAAAGACAAAGGAAATGAGACAGAAGGATGGCCAAGGAAACCACGAAAATGAATGCTATTTTTGTAATTGTATAAATGTTGGCAGGAAGTCTCCTAAAAGGCGAAAGTGAATTGAAGGTCAGCCAAAAATGAACAAAACTCAAAAGGTATCGACAATGCTTGCTAGATGCAGTCCTTAGTCCTAAATTTCTAGCTAATCTGACGGCGTAGATGTTGCACGTGGTACTGGAAGAAATGGCAAAATGAAGTCAAGAAAGTAGAGCAACATAGAAATTTAAAATGAATCGCAGCAGATCAAGTAGTCACTTAAAAGTCTACGATATAAATAAATTCGTAGAAATCAGTTACGCAAGAGATAGTCCTTCAGGGTCTGAGTCTTAGACCGAACTGCAGATGAGAACATATGTAGGCCTACTAAGTAAGTAGTCCAGATTTCAGCCGATCTGACTTACCGTAAGAATTGTGTTTCGATCTATGACAAAGATTCCCAAGACAGAAAATCCTATTGGTTCTCCGGTTAATCGATTCAGAAAGGTATTGATCTACAAATAATAACATAGAATATTAAGATGTTCACCTACGCTTCTGTTGTCAGTAACAATCGCATTCTTGCATCATTCAATTGAGTATTCATTCAGCATTCAATCAAAGGCATACTAGAGTAAAACAAAAATGATTTATTGATTAATTCATTGACTAATTAGACAGCCTGCTCTTCAACACAAATTGACTAATCGATTGGCCAGTTACTTTCCACTAAACTTTACTAACACAGAAACAAAAGACAACTCTTCTAAACAGTCACCTGCCCAATTGTTTCCGCATTCAAATTGGTCAAGTCGATATCGTGAATTCTCTCGTATATTTTATGAGCCTGTAAATGAATAGCACCATTATTTGAAAATATATGCAATGATTACCCATTTGAAATAAATAAGCATCTATGAAAGTTCATGTACATGTAGGTTTTAGTATGAACATAATCGTTTTTAAATTTATAGACGGTAGAATAAAAATGCTTCAAAGGAATTTGTTTTCTCGTGGAATTTTGAAAACTCATCAATACTCATTTTGTCACAATTTAAAATATAACCTGATATCTAAGTAATAAAGTTTATGATCACTGGGGTGGATACCAAAATTGATTTATTTAATTCTAATTGTTATAGCCTATACCTTAGTTTCTTAATATTACTGTTGTATAGGTATTTTGAGTCCGAAATAATTATAATTATAAACGCTACTCATGCTTACCGAATGATTCACAAGTATTCCACCAAAGGAAACCATTGTAAGACTAAAAATGCTAAAAAACAGCCAAAATACTCCTAGGCTTATAAAAGTTGGGGTAATGGTAAGCCAAGAACTCCATATTAAATTGTAAAGACACGCAATCACAAGGAATATCAAGCCAATGACGTAAGCCGCGTTGCTGAGACAGATAAATTTGTCGGCCTTTGAGACAAGACGACTCAGCATCTGATGTTGTCGTCGCAGTTTTTCAAAGCTATCTTTAAAAGAAACGGAATTCTCGATGGATTCGCGAAATTTGCGGTTGCAGGAATTGAATTCATTGGAGAAGATTCTGGCCAATAACAGATTTGATGCAATTGGAAAGAGAGTGGCACCGTTCACGTACGCGTGAATTATCATATAGAGACATCGAAGAACAGGCACTGTCTTTGGGTTGAGTCGAATATAGGTCTCGAACGGTGCCAGTAAGATATCCATAACATTTTCTTTGGAGGAGAAGTAAACATAAGCAAAGAATACAACGTTAATAGTCCAAAACTGCCACACTATGAAAGTGTAAAGCAGTGCTTTCTTTCGGATGAATTTTAAACACTCCGGAGTAAGCTCCTTGTCAAAAATTCTAAATAGAATTAGTATTTTTCCACTGCTACAGGCTCGATAGCAAGAGGTTTGTGCCACGGTACACTTGAGCGTCCATACAAATACGACGCACTTCCATATAATGTCAGATTCTGGATTGTCACTCGGATAAAAGATTGTGGCTAAACGGATCGTGTTTAGCCACATAGCCATCAACACAGCAAATGCGTAGACATGACTCGGACTACTGAACTTTGGCAAAGAACACCTGCTCTTAACCGAGGCGTTGCTTCCATTGTCTTTCAAGAAGAATAGTCCAAATATTGTCATTGAATTAATGAGTGGCGAAAGGGTTTTCAGTATTGTAGTTTCGTCGGCCTTTGTTGCGTCTTTCTCATCAGCGCCTGGTTTTTCTGGCACAACAACTATGGTTTCTCTTCTTTGTATATGCGGACGGACTCTTCTCATTTCCATTTTCGTAGTAATAAAGTAATTTTCTCAAATATTCTGAAGCCTGAACTAGTATTTTATTCTGAAGCCTCAGCTATTATTTTCTCGTAATGTTTCTTTTAAGAAATGTTTGTTTCAAAGAGTGATTTTCTTATATTTTAGCAGTTCTAGGCCCTGATGTATGGCGACTCTTCATGAAAACCGATGGGGAATAGTCATACGACACGATTCTGCAACGAAGACCTTTCTGTGTTTTCCCAAACGTTTTCTGTCAGCAGCAATCCTAAGTAATACGACACTAATCGATGACTTAGACCTGCCTCGAGGTGATTTATCACTGCAAAGTACGCTGAGACATGAGCAGTAACATCCAAGAGCAGTTACATTCACGTGCAGTGTCGTAGATTCATACATTGATTGCTCCTGTTGGATGTCTTCGTGCGTGGTTGCATAGGTCCAAAACAATAATCCAAATAGTAGGCTACTATTTGCTGAACGACTGCGGTTATGATGAGTGCTCAGGGGAGACTATAAAAGAATGAATGGTCACTCACTTCTTCTGGTAGGGGCTTATATGAACTGGAATTTTTCTTCAGATAAAAGTAATGCTCTAGACTTACAATGGAATAATGTAGATATAGATTTGTGTTTGAATTTCATGTCAAAAATTGCATCTCATCTGGAATATTGCACTAAGTGAATCTATTCGCCAATGTGGCTAGAGACAACTTAAATATCTTGGTGTGAAGCTTTAAGGTGATTTTCAAATCCAGCTAGACTCCTTGGCGCCTGGATTTTGCATATCCTTCATAATATTTCTTTAAAGAAATGTATACGTATGCCTGAGCTTACTTAGACTAAGTATTCATATGTCGCTTTTACAGTGATAGTAAACTCTGAAGGCTCTGTGACAATATTTACGTTACTTCCCAGTTAGTGATCCATTTTCTTTGTAATTATGCGATGGAAAACACATATAATTTTATCTGATAACATGAACACATACAAAAACACGCCTTCATGTAGAATACATGTATTCATGTTGCAAACAAAGCAAGAGAAACTATATACGGTGATCGATTTGTTGAACCTTATTATGTTTCATGGAATTCAGAGAGTCGTTGTCATTCTTCTGATAGAAGAAGTTTGTACAACTGAAAGGAAATGCAGAGAACAGACATGCTTCTTGTAAACGAAAACCACAATCGATCAGCAGACGTTCAGAATAAGGAAATCAATATATGGAACAGTTTAGTTGCTGATGTTTCGTTCCCACCTTTTTATTTATTGATCATCACCACCGAGAAACGACGTAACATACACCTGTAAAGTGTAATTAATCCGACACAACGATTATTGAAATAGAGATATCATGTGACAGTGGCAGTATACGCATGTGATATTAGTGCAGTATACGCATGTGATATTTAACCATGCGTTTAAATGAAATTTTCCATGTTACTGCTTGTCATTTATTTTCAGATTTCGCAGAAGGGGCCCGTAAAGTAATGGATAACACACTGGCGTGAAGTGCAGTAGGAACCAAGATCGAATCCCGTAGACCCCGTAAGGTTTATTCAGCCTTCCACTCGGTAGGTGGGGGAGGTGGTTAAATGAATAGTAGGCCGTGATTGGCGCCCTGTTGGCTGCAGTATAAAAACAGTTATATTCGATTCCTGCAAAGCTGTTATCATGTGCTCCTACTGTATACATGTATGTAAGGCGCCCTGCGTGGCTGCCGTTTCTACTATATTTATGTTCACTGTACAGCGCAGTGCGGTTAGCAGGCGCTTAAATAAAGAAAAGATTATTACATTATTATATTTTACTCTGATGTGAAAACAATAGTAAATGTATTAAAATTTGACGTTCAGATATTGGCCTCTGTTGCAGTGCGATTCTTTAAGGTCGGGTTTCTCCTTATCCTGTCAATTCCTATATTCTTCCTCATTTATATAGAGATCTCAACTTGGCCTCCCTTCCGTTTGGATTGGCCTTCGTCGAATGTGAAAGAGGTAGTAAAAGACTAGCGAGATACCTTTTCATTCCCAGAGCACCATTCGAGCACTTCCAGTGATAGTGGGAAAATACATTTTATGCTAACTTTAAAAAGGCATGAAATCCCATGTTTTACTTTCTTAATATATCAAAGTAAACCATACTGATTTAATCAGTTGTGCATTTATGAAGATTGGGCAAAGTATGAGACAAGATTAGATATTAAGGACACATACATGTATCTACAACTAGATATATAAATCAGTCACGAAAAAGACAAAGCTTAACTGCTAGAATAAAGTGATGATAGCCTGTACGTGCAACTGCTTCGACATTAACTTTTGCAATGAAGGAACTCGATCCGAAATGTTACAGTAAGCTAGTTGTAATATTATCAACAATGCCACTGGTTAGTGTTACAGCCACGGTGGCATTTTGCGTTGTGTTCTGATTCCCTTGCGTGTCAGATGATGGTGGAGCCAGTTGGACAATCAGAAGGAAATATGTAATCAGGAGACCAATAATCTATGAATAAACAAAACAGGTAACAGATTGTGAATGAGAGATTTGAAGAACAATATTGGAGAGGATGACTAAGTAGCTCGTAATCGTACTCGTAAACTATAAATTTCTAAAGCGCTACTCTAAAGCTAAGCGCAGAGCACCACTTATTCATGAACACTGCGTCATATCAGAGGGGTTGTCCATTTATCGATGTCCAGTGGAGATCCGAGTCCGGTTTCCCGAGACACCAACATGAGGAGGCACATCAGTTGCTAAGGCGAGTTTCATTGAGCACGAGGGAGCTTGGAAGGCGAGGATCGGATAGATTAGTAATTCTTAAGAGGTGAGACTTACTTCAGTTTGGAATTGAAAGCTTGTGGTGTGATAAATAGAGAAGCCTGAAGCAGATGACAGTGGGTGAGTGGCGATATTGGTTAAGGAACTGAGAATAATTTTATGCTGAATTCAGAGGGAAGTTCGTTCCTGAATTGATTTAGCCCTACTGTAGTGTGATATATATATATATATATATATATATATATATATATATATCTATCGGTTTCAGACTTTTGGCGATTAGAGACTGGGTCGGAAGAGGGTGAGATAGGAGGAGCATCGGGTAGAGCGGGGTAACTGGATGGTGAAAAGTTCTCGAAGGTAGAGAGTTGTAGCTTAGCGATAGGCCCTTAAGTTGGATACACTCTGGGATTTTCAGTCAGTGGAGTAATTTTAGGACGGGAGTGATATGATGATGCTTTGGTTTCCTGGTGAGAGCTCGGACCAGTGAGGTTTTGATGAATCGTAGGGCGTAATACTGTAGAAGCTTAAGTTGGGTGTATTCGAGGTTGAGGAACTGGAAATACAGTGATGAAGCTTGGGGTGCACAATCGAGGTAGCAATAGTAGAAGCAGTTTTAAAGTCAAGCACGGATCGAATATGCATGAAGCAGGTTCGCGAGAGGTTGCAGATTTGATTGGAGATGGAGAGATGCGGATGAAGGGTGACGCCAACATTACGCTCAGAGGTGCAAGTTTCTATTGAGTGGTGTTTAGTGAGGGCAGATTGTTGGGGTGAGTCATTAATGACAGAGAAAGAGGTCGTGATAACTTGCCAGTTGTCTAACAAGATAAAGAGCGCATTGTGATATAGGTCTACTAAATGTCGCTAAAAGTCTTTATGACAACACTTAAGATACTCCTTCAATTCACACTTGTTTACCTACTGTAGGCCTATAGTAATTACCTACATACTTACGTCATTGCTTCAGTAATGTTTTTGCATTCATTATTAAGTCTTTGTGAATGTTTAGGAAGTTTTAGACAACAAAAATAAAGAAGCGTGATCTCAAGATTTAGATTCTATTTTCAAACCGAGATGTCGGTTGCTCTGACTTACCGTTAGAATTGTGTTTCGATCGATTACAAAGATTTTCAAGACACTAAAGCCAATCGGTTCTCCACATAAGCGATTTAGAAATGTATTGATCTAAAATAATAAAATAATTTTATAAATATTTCGTTTTATTTGTAGTCGTATATGGACTATTTTAATAGAAGAGTACAGACTTTACATGACATCTATCAGCAACTTAAGATCTGAGGTACGGTAGTCACTTTAACAGAGAGAATACAAAATTATGCCAACTACAATCGCATTGTTACGATACTTGTCTGTCAAATATAAACCAGTCGGCCGCCACTTGTTTCTTACCAAAAGCATTGAATATTGTTCCGAGTATACTTTGGAGAAGGAGATGAAATCTAGTATATTGCTTCGATGGTCAAATTATTCGTTTGGATGATCGTTGATGGATTTAATCTAATGGGTTTTATTTCTTAAAATTGCAGTTAATTCCACTTATTGGGGTACTGATTCTAATGAACATGTTTCCACTACCAAAAGATATAATAATAACATGATCCAGATTTTAACCCCTTAGTGATGAGAGGGATTAGTTTTCTATACATCTTAGTGCATGTTCGTCGTTAAAGTGTTGAGCTTTTATATTATATCGAACAATCACAACCATGAGATAGATGATGGCGCCATTCAAATGCTGCAAAGCGCTCAAGGCCGAGAGGTCTAAATTTCTTGAAGAAAACGTATATATACCTGTACAAACAAGGTTTAGATTCATTTACTATAATACCTGTCCAATTGTTTCCGTACTCAGATTCTTCAAATCAATGTCATGAATTCTCTCGTAGATTTTATGAGCCTGCGGAAGCACATAAAGATTTAGGTTTGAAACAACAGACAACGAGATCAGTCAAACAGAATCAACAGCATGAAGGAGAAACAAGTGCGAATTAAATCGTAATGCACTTAATTGCTATCACATCATTTGTAAAACTCTATGGTGGGTGCATGTAGGGTATGAACCCTCGTTAGCAGCATGGCCACTTCCATTTTGCAATATCTACATTCAAGGACCCGGTAGTGGTTTAGGTATAAACTATATAATGGACCTAATGTCACAACGTCTTTGCGACCTGTTATCTTGTGCTTTGAAATTATAAAGATACTATTATATTCAAGACCGACAGGGCGCATACTGCTGACATCCGACACACTGATATTCAATTTAAGTAAACAGGTGCTTAACGAAACAAAAGGGAAAGCCTCCGCTACTCAATTGAATTAAATATATCTGCTGTGAACGTGTAATTATTTGACTTGCAGACTTCATGATTTGCGCACATTTAACACAAAAATTCAGCAATTTCGCTAATTTGGTTGTCTTAGCAACATTTCAAACCCAAACTGCACCACTCAACTGAATTATTAGAACTTATCCAATAAAAAATAACGCCTCTCGATACATACATACAGTTTGCGTAGATTTTGGAGCATTGGTTTTGTTAATACGACGCCGGCAAGAACATTATACTTAAGCAAAAACCCGGGTTAATACCGATACTTTGACAGCTGGGTTTCAACGGTGACTGAACGTGGAGTATCATTCAACCTAACATGCATTCTGCATTCATTCCATTATTATCAAAGCAAAGGAAACCAACGTAAGCTGAGTAATTTAAAATGTGTCCGGTCGATTGGATTGCTGTGATTGTGTTTGCATCTCAACTGAATGACCTTTAACTTCATAAGTTAGATTTTCTACAGAGACGTATAAACAAGTCTGATACCTTTATCGTTTACTCCGCTATTTATACACGTTTTGCACCGATGTGTGTTTTTATTAGCATTTTACATTACGGATAAGCTACTACTTTAACTTGATATGCTACAATAACTACTTAACATCACTAAAATATTTTGAGGTAGAGCTATCATATACATAAAAATTGCAGATTATCCAGTGTCGTTAAAAGCTCTTAGGAGGTACAAATATAGCGTTGCGATTTTTGAAAATAAACACACCTACCCCCTATTAAGCCGAAAAACAAACACCAAGCCATTTAAAACCCCTTCATATATTTTATGACCAATTGCACCTGGTGCTCGAAAGTTTTGGTGCTGTAAGCATGATGTGTTTAATCGAACAATTGTCATGCTCTTACATCTATCCATTGTTAAGGTTATTGCAGTTTATGTTGCACCTATAAGTCGCAGATCTGTGCATAGCTACAATTATTTATTTCATATTTCAAATTATTTGGAATTTAATTTTCAGGTCTCAACTGGTAGAGATTGACATTGTCTAACGATATTTTGCAGATTTTCTATGAATAGTAGGCCTAACATTAGGTATTGTTGGATCTACTTTATTTTATGAAAGGAAACCGAAGTTTGATAAAATACGTTAAAATTATTCTACTTTGAAATCAAATTTGCGATTAAACGCCATTAAAATTCAAAATGCGCTCTAAACATGAGTGTAGATTTCTGTACATTGTCAATCTGTACTCAGAAATGTAAAAAGGTTAATCAACTTACCGCTTGATTCACAATTATTCCCCCGAAAGAAACTGTCAACAGTCCACACACGGTCCACGAGAACCAGAATATTGTGAGAAAGAGAAATATCGGAGAACTGGCGAGCATTGGATTAAATATGAGGCTATAAAGATTCGAAATCAGGAGGAATATCAAGCCACTGATATATGCCGCGTTGCTGACGCAGATAAATTTGTCAGCCTTTGAGACAAGACGACTCAGCATCTGATGTTGTCGTCGCAGATCTTCAAAGCTTTCTTCAAAGGAATCTGAGTTCTCGATGGATTCGCGGAATTTGCGGTTGCAGATGGTGAACTGGTGGGAAAAGATTGTAGCAATGAATATATTAAATGCTATAGGAAAGTTAGCTGTTCCGACTACGTAGGTGTGTATGACCATGTACAGAGTTCTCATGAAAGGTACAATATTGTGGTCAGGGAAAACTAGGGTTCTAATTGGAGCTAATGTGACATCCATTGCATTTTCATTGCTTGAATAGTGTATATAGCCGAGGAACACAACGTTAATAGCCACGGAAATCCATGCTACAATTGCATACACTATGGCTTTTATCCGAACACGATTCCAAATATCAAGGGTGAATTTCTTATGAAAGTTTCGAAGTAGTGTTCGCATTTTCCCAGTACTACAGGCTCGATAATAAGAGGTTTGTACTATGGTATTCATGAGCGTCCAAAGGAAGAAGCTTACTTTCCAGATAAGGTCATAGGATAGTTTGTCGCTAGAAGAAAAGATTGTAGCAAACCGTATCGTGTTAAGCCACATGGCCATCAAGACAGCAAATGCGTAGACATT
The DNA here is from genome assembly GCA_963556255.1 of Allolobophora icterica. NCBI lineage: Eukaryota > Metazoa > Annelida > Clitellata > Crassiclitellata > Lumbricidae > Allolobophora > Allolobophora icterica. The sequence continues at coordinate 67,748,346 of OY744602.1, read as the reverse complement.
ACTCGGACTGCTAAACTTCGACAAAGACCACCTGCTACGATTGCTGTTGCTGGCATCATTTTCATTGTCTTTCAAGAAGAATAGTCCAAATATTCTCATTGAAGTAATGAGAGGTGAAAGGGTTTTCAGCATTGCAGTTTCGTCAAACGTTGAAACCTGTGTGTCATCGCCGATGTATGTTTCAGGCATAACAATAGTGACATTTCTCTTATTCTTCTGATGACCAACTCTTGATCTCTTCATTCTGCTACAGATGGTATGTTTGCAGACACCGAAGGTAGGCTGTGATCGTCTGAGAAACTTAGATATGTCTTTCTCATAAATGCCTAAAAGTTAAACTGAAGCATTATCCAGACGATATAATTACTTAACGCTTATCGCAGCAGCCCGGGCAAATGTTCATTAGAGCCACAATGAACCGACAGCATAGGCTTGTCACTCACCCGCGTTTCCACGTTTTAGTTAGTTTTTGAATACGGGAAAACAACACTCGCTAGTCAGGGCTTGATGACTTGAAGGATTATTTGTTAATTAACACTGCAATTCATGATTCTATGAGTCAATACCACTTTGCTAGTCACCGATTATTGTCATGGCTAATGACTGCCATTAGCACGAAATTATAGATTTTTGCCGACAGCGCAATAAACTGCGATGGTTCATGGAAAATATTAAGAGCAATATAGGCAGAGTAAATTGCGCTAAAGAGAACAGAATCAATGATTGCGCACAGGAATAATTGAATAATCAAAGCTTGAAGTGGAATACGCATGCCTGGTCACAAGGTCATTATTCTCATCCGACCTGTTTTAACTAAATTGCAAACGTGATTTTACTTTTTAAAAGTGATGAGTCAGCACGTTTAGACATGTCTAATCCATGTCACTGACTCTATGATGTGCTTGAACTAAAACGTTGGTTTAACGTCAACGAGCCCAGGCGTGTCTGCTTCACTGCGCGCTCAATACGTTTGTACGAAGTTAGCAGTCGTTTACACCTAAACGTTGTTTCGTCGAATCTGTTGTTGTGAGGCCTCTAGTAGGCCTATAGTGATAGTGGTTTAAGAACAGTAGTGGTTTCATTGCTCAGTTGATTATTTTAGTTTCAATAGACGTCGAGATTGTTTTTTCTGATATAAAGACGAAAAAGATGATGATAATGATAATGATGATGAAGAAGAAAGAGAACTTAGACATTCGAAGAAGAATGCGAAGCATGTAAAGAAGAAGAACGCGAAGAAGAGGATGATGAAGAAGCGGAAGAGTAGTCCTTTAAGGTCGCTTGAGAGGTAGCCATTGGTATAAAGTTCCAGCGATTTCATTTTTCTTAGCCTCGGCTTATGTGGGCGGGTAACCAATCCTCTTTCTCACCACCTGATCTTTCCATGGACAATGTGTGGTCAGTGTACTCATTATAACCGAGATTGGCTATGGGGGCGCAGGTGGAACAGAATTTTCAATGCAAATTTCTGCCCTGGCGGGGATTTGAAACCCGGCCTTTCGGTTGACATTCCAGTACGTTAACCACAAGACAATCGCGTAACCTGTTTGTCTGATATATTATTCTCGCTGCATTAATAAGTTTGTACAAAGAGACATTTTCTGGACAAATTTGCTTTTATACATAGGCTACAACTTTGATTTAGTTGATGAGGCAAACTACGTCACATTTGTTACGTTGATGAGGGAAACGCTGTCGAAGAAGAACCAAACAACTGTGTTGCATAGAACTTTTTGCTACCGGTTGCTAAGTGCTTCCCACATATTAGGTGCTTATCGCTTTCCGATAGCAGTGTCTAGATTTAATAATGACAATAGAAGTATTGCTGTAATTGAATTTCTGTAATTGAATTGCTGATTTATTAACTTTGTAGGGTCTAATGGACTTTGTCAGGTGTTCGCTGAGTATAATTATGAATTGAAACTCAATCGTTTCGCGATTTCAGAAGTTCGCCGAAACGGACAGCTCGTTTGCAAGGGTCTAAGATCACCATCTGATAATGATGATTTGGATGACGACAACGACGACGACGACGATGATTATGATGATATTTTCCCTTCATCTAAAACAATACCCACTGACCACTTACGGTCAATGAAGTCATTAGAGCCGAGTTGTCAAAAAAAACATAAATGGAGCTAAAAGTTCCAAACAAATGTCTGCCCTTGGAGGATTTGAACTCCGTTCTTCCAGGTCGATATTCTACACTCTATCTATTAGAATATTGCACACCCCTTAAAAGTGTTGCTAATGGCTTAAATCGGTAAAACCTAACAGTTCAAATTCTACATTAGCCTTTTTTCCAGGTTTTGGGTAAATAATAATAAAAATGATGATAATGATAATTATATAATAATAATGATAATAGTAATAATAATAATTATTATTATTACTTTCGTGTTTATTAAGCGCTACTACTTAATGGCTGGGCATCTTCGATAGCACTGAACAACTGTGCTCAAGGTTCCTACACAATAACCATCTTAGAGGACTCGAAGCTGCACACATCGCGTTATAAATAGACAAGCTTTCAAAACAATCGGCTACAGTATCAATCATTTTAATAGTTTAACATCCAGTCTAAAATAATGTCCTAGTGAAGAAGAACATCTTGCAAAGAATTTTGATTCCATATCATATTGTTTTGCCACCATGGTAAACATAATTCTCGCAACGTAGCCTACTCTAGATGCATAAACATTTCAACTGAGTATGAACTTAAGCATTATAAGAACACTGAAATTGTGGCATTTTGAATGGGTTCCAATCAAAGGTAGAGCATGGCTTTTTCCGAAAAGCTTGACTTTCCACCGTCTTTCAATAAATGTAGAGCCTAGTCTGCATTTTGCTCAGGGCGATCCAAACCAGTTACGACCGCAGGCATCGAAGTCAAACACGAATAGAGCCTATAATCCGATTGCACGGTTCAGTCCCAATGACACATATTATATACGGCTGCAATGGCTAAAACAGAGACGATATAGGCAATGTCTGTTAAAACAGATATTATAAGCATTTGCGCAACAGTGAATGTAGAATCCTAGAAGAAATTGTCTGTGATATTGCTGATGACGCCAATGGTCGGTGGTAGAGCCGTGGTGACATTTAGCGTTGTCACGTGATCTCTCTGAATACCAGACGGCGGTGGAACCAGCTGGACAATCAGGAGAAAGTAAGTGATCAGTAAACCGAGAATCTACCAAGAAACAATAACAATCCTTTCAAAGTTTACATACAATGTCGATAGAGAGAAGAAATATACATCAATAAAATAGATAAATAATTATAATGCATTAGAACGATTGCTTATGCGCTCTGCAACATATCCATGGTGGAAGTGGTGTTACCATATGATTGTTCCATCTGTTCATCATCTTCTCGGTTTTTCTTGGTTTGTTGCTTCAAATGCTGCGACCCATCAATAATCCCTTTCTTAAGGTTCATGTTTTATTTTTAGTAGAAATATATATTTACTCTATAATATTTTAGCTTAACTATACTTAAACTATTAACTGTTCATGTAATCTGATACGTTTAATTCTGTATGACTTATTTTCGTATTATATTCCTCAGTTTCATTGTAGTGCTAAAGAATACGTTGTAAAGAAAAATCAAAAGAGGAAAGGACTGGAATCCCAGCCGAACCAGGTCTTTAAAACATAACAAAATTCAAAAGATCACAGTCGAGGACAAATGCAAAATTAACTTTCAAAAGAAACCTGTCAAGAACAGACAGAAGAGGATAAGTCAGGAATCTGAAATAAACCTGCCAAAAAGCGTAGTTGGACAATTAGTCAATTAATAGAGTAATAGATTGTAGGTCTACCGTTAGAATTGTGTTTCGATCGATGACAAAGATTCTCAAGAGAGTAAAGCCAATCGGTTCTCCACATAAGCGATTGAGAAATGTATTTATCTACAATAAATAGCAATTAATAATCTCTGTTTCGATTCTGTCCATGAAGTCATCGTCAAAATAAATCCCAAAGTCAAATGGTAGGCCCTAACAATGAACATTTAAAAAAGAGAAAAGCCAGATAGCGCAAAATTATGCTTTTGATGTGCAGTGTTTAATCTAGTCCCCCTCTTCTGGGTGGGAAGAAGGTTTGTGGGGGGAATAACGAGCATCGGAAAATTTTCGAATTTCGACATGACTTTTTTTTGGGGGGGGGATTTCATCCATCTTCAAAGAGTTTTAAGAATTTTCTTAAATTTCATCATCCAAAAAACTTGATGACTTGTTTTTAGATGTTCGTCTCACTTTACTGACTTTTTACAATTTCAATACTGCGACACACATACACAGTGGTCTCAAAACTATTATTGAATTTTTTTATTTCTCTGGTTTCTGGGGAAGGGGAAACATAAATCCTGGGGGATTCCTCCCCCTGAAAGGTGTCTAGATTAAACACTGTTTGATGTGCACTTTTACAGAAGAGAGGTGTTGTCAGGTTCCCCTTTATTAATTTATCCGTTGAAGTGAGAAGCATATAAAGGCGAGTTTGACTGTACCCCTAGTTGACTAACTATAGGCTACGACTGATTATTATCTTCGCAAATAATAAGGGACAAAATAGACAGGCAGCAAAGACTGAAGACCAGGAATAATGCTCTAGTAGCCTTCTAAGACTGTAACTTTCGTCCTTATATGTCCCACTTGACTTATCTACTGGAATTAGGAGGCTATATAGTACGTCACAGGTTGAAGTCAACTACAGTTTAGAAGTTATGAGACAAACTAGCTGAGACAGTTTAGTTATACATATTATTTATTTGTTTCGAAATATTAAAAAAAATTATATTAAAGTTAAAAATTCTTTTTTATTTAGGAAAGATTATTTTATGCGTCATATTGATTTATTGACGCGATTAATTATATTATAGGTAATATAACGGCCTATAATCATTTACCTGTCCAATTGTTTCTGCACTTAGGTTGGTCAAATCGATATCATGGATTCTTTCGTAGATTTTATGAGCCTAAAATACGTTAATATTTACTAGTATGAAACATGATGCAACAAAATCACCAAAGTTCGCAATAGTACACCAGTATCGATTTGTCTAGAAAGGTTAAGTAAGTTTCTTATATTGCAAATAAAGACGAGAACTTGGATAGATAACCAATTAAAAGGCAAATTTGACACTCGTGTTTCCGCAGCTCGAGCTCGCTCGTATAATTGGGCTATAGCCTACCAAGTAGGCTACTGTATGTTTCATTTGTGATTGGAACAGCCGTACTAAAGGGAACTGGCTGCTCCTTAAACGTATGAATCCAGGGCAGCAAAGTGTGACACATAAACCACCTCTCGACAAAAAAAGTAAATTTGCCTCCTCCTCCTCGTAGAAAATCAGAATGATAAGAAATTTTATGAAAACGATGAATAAGGAAATTGAAATCATCAACGACCAGAGGAGGTTCAACGATCTGCTGGTGGATTCAGAGAAAATCTAAGGCGTTCAAAAATGTTGTTGAGAATATTCTCTACAACTACAGAGTCCCAGACTTTGTCCATCTGATTGAGAACATGCCTCATGCATTCAAAAACATGAAGTGCAACATGTTGCTGAAGATTCATTGTCTGCATTCATATTTGGACTACTTCTCTGCTAATCTTTGGGCAGTCAGTGATGAACATGATGACAGTTTCACCAAGACATTGCGGACGACGATAGTAATCATAATCGTAATCGTATACACTACAAATTTGCATAGCGCTACTTGAGAGCTAAGCGCAGGCCACCAGCTTATTCACAAGCGCCTAATTGTTTCAGAAGGGTTGTCCAGAAATGTCCTGTGGAGATTTCAAGTCCGGTTGCCAGAGTGACGAGAGAGAGGAGGTTGAGGATCTGTAAAGGCGTGTCTCGTTGAGGACAGGAAAGCTTTGGTAACAGGATGATCGGGTGGACCTGGGTGGCTGGATGGTGAGGAGTTTGCGGAGATACTTAAACTGGGACCATTGTAGAGAGCTGTGGGTTAGTGCATTATAGAACAATTAAGATATTTTCAGTCAGTGGAGTGATTTGTGGAATGAGAGTGATATATGGCGATGCTTGGATGTTCTGGTGACAGCTCGGCGAGTGAATTTTGGTTGAGTTGCAGACGCTTGATGGTTGGATTTGTGGCTGAGGAACTGGTATTTACAGTCATCAGGCTAGGAGTGGACAATGGGGCAGCGATAGTTTTAAAGTCAAGAATTGGTCGAATGAGGCGGAGGTTACGAATATGTATGAAGCAGATGCGCGAAAGGTTGGAGGTGTGATTAGAAATGGAGAGATGTAGATCAACGGTAGTGCCAAGATTATGCACAGGTTAGTTGGAGCTAAAAGTAAGAGGGTTGTCCAGAAAGGAGTTAGTGTATAGGTGCACAGAATAGTCTGGGCTGTTTTTTTCATCTGATCTGGGATGCCAATGGTAAAATGGAAAATTGATATGGGGTGACTGGAATGCAAGATATGCAAGATATGCTGACCATTTTTTGACACTGAAAGGAGAAACATCAGATGCTAAGTGTAAACGAAAATCAGCAGCAAAAACATTTAGCTCAGTTGAGCTAATGCAATATGTCAGCATCGTTGTGCAATTAAATATGCTAAATACAATAGAAGTTTATTTCATGCTACTCCGAATTCCTACGAGATACAGTAAATCTTAAATTATAATATGTTCACCTTCAAGCTGTCTATACCAATCACCAAAGGAAATTGCAGAAAGTAAAACTTTTCTCAAACTTAGTTGTCCATTGTACTAGACGTTTCTCGCTTTTCCCAACTAACAATAGGCCTGATATGAAATGCGCTCTGCTGATTGAAGACGCATCAAGAATGCTGTGTTCCATTTGTGACAGCATTTTTGCAAACAGCAGCAGTATCTATTCTATCACAATGATTTCTAAGGTTTTGTGTACACTCACCGCTTGGTTGACAATAATTGATCCAAAAGAAACCATAGAAAGTCCGCAGACGCCCCCCACCATCCAAACAATACTCAGAAAGAAATATAGCGGAGAACTGGTGAGCAATGGGTTCCATATTACGTTGTAAAGATATGCAATGACAAGATATATCAAGCCACAGACGTAAGCCGCGTTGCTGAGGCTGATAAATTTGTCAGCCTTTGAGACAAGACGACTCAGCATCTGATGTTGTCTTCGCAGATCTTCAAAGCTTTCTTTAAACGAATCTGATTTCTCGATGGATTCGCGGAATTTTCGGTTGCAGAGGGTGAACTGGTGGGAAAAGACTACTGCAATTAACAGATTTAGTACCATGGGAAACTGTGCTGCTGCATTTGCGTAGATGTATATGAGTATATTAAGGCATCTAAGAACCGGTAATATATGAGGATCAGAACTAATGAAGGTTTTGAATGGCGCGAGAGTAATATCCATGTCATTTTCCTCGCTGGAGAAATGAGCGTAAGCGATAGAGGCAATGCTAATGCCAAGAAATGCCCATGCCCAAACTGCACACAGCAGGGCTTTTATTCTGACATATTTGAAACACTCAGGAGTAAACATCTTGCCAAAGATGCGAAATAGTGTTAGAATTCTTCCAGTGCTACAGGCTCGATAACAAGAGGTTTGTGCCAAAGTCGACATGACATTCCAAATAAACATGACGGATTTCCATACTACGTTGGTTCCTGGTTTGTCCTGTGGAGAAAATATCGTTGTTAACCGGATCGTGTTCAGCCACAGGGACATCAGCACTGCGAAGGAGTAGGCATGGCTGAGACTACTGAACTTCAGAAATGACCATCTGCTCTTAATGTTGGCATCGGTTCCGTTGTTTCTCAGGAAGAATAGTCCAAAAATCTTCATTGAAAATGTGAGAGGCAAGAGGCTTCTTAGCAATGCATCTTCATCAGCTGTTGGCTCATACTTTTCCTCGCAGTTTGACTTTGCGGGTAAGACAATTGCATCTTTTTTACAAGCTTCAGGAAAGACTTTTGCCATCATTAATGAAAACTAGTGACCACAATCTGTTAGTCAAAATTTTTGTTTCGCGTAAATAACTCTTTCATTCGATGACCAGACCATCTACAATTCTTTGATTCAGAACAGGCGCGATGTGACATTTCCAGTCCCTTTTAACGAAAAAACTGCCTAACACTGCTCTGTTCGTCGACATCAGAAACGTATAACTCGTGTACTGGAGTCTAATGATCATCACGAGCATCATAGCCAACGTTGTAGATAGTGACGAATCGACTCATCGAGATATTCAATATTAATTACATTTTCTGTTTTTAAAAACGAGGTTCCACGAGATAACTATTGTTTAGTGGGTGCTATTAGCGTCGTTATAACTATGACCGCACAAAACAGTATTGGAAAAGCAAGAGTATGCGCTGAAAATGCCATTTGTAACAGCGCTTTAATGACAAAATGCACCGCGCAAACCAGTTAATTATGCATATAGGCAGATTAATCAAACAAATGGCATCGATGATTGTAATCCTTCAGGTAAACGTTGGCTGACTCGGCGTTACAGCACATGTCGCGGAGGCATTAGCATGACCCACATACCTGTTTCCCGTTCAGCCAAATGATTTCACTGTATTGTTCGTATAAACCTAAATTTGTTTCCAGTTCAGCAAATTCATTTCACTTCTTGCTGTTCTAACTCTCTTTTTTCCCTCGTTCATTGGATTCATTTTGAAAGAGGCAGGAAACCCTGATCAATTAAAAAAGCACTGATACTCCAAACCACCTGTGAAAAACTAATTGGCATTTTGGACACGTTTTAGATTCTTGGCCTTGATTTCAAAAAATGATTCTACGACAAACGTTGCTATAAACGCTGAATCTGCGGTTTTTAATCTCGCTGTGCTAAGCAGGACAATGGGAGAGCATCTAGTCATACCTAATCCGCCTAAAGCGCCTATCCGTAACCTTTGATAGAGTGTTTAAAACCAACTGATGCAGGGCTGTCAGTTAAATTGTCTGTCCTGATTCATTCACTCCTCCGCCTTCCATTCTTTCTCGCCTTAAACGAAACCCACTTCAGCAGCTCTCTTGGATCCTCCGATCAACCGGAACTGGTTCTTCACTTCATATCTCTTGACAACCACTCTGACGCAGTACTCTGGAATAAGTTGGGGCCCTATTAAGTAGCGCTTTGGAAATTCTGAGTTTACAATTACGATTCCTCCGTCGAATCGAGGTTGAAGCACAGTTCTACACTGATGATACTAAACCAGAGAGCTTAAGTGAACTTAAGGTGTGCGGTGATATGCGCAGAGCCAACACTGTGATTAGTCGAGAATGGCACTTGGCACTTGGCTTACTCCGGTTAGCCACAATCGCCATCAACAAAGCAAATATGTAGACATGGCTCGGAGCCTCGGACTACTGAACTTTGGCGAAGAACGGCTGCTCTTAATTCTGACGTTACTTCCATTGTCTTTCAAAAACAATAGTCCAAAAATTCTCATTGAATTTATGAATGATGAAAGGTTTTTCAGCAGTGCAGTTTCGTCCGCTTTAGTTGCGTCTTTCTCGTCAGTTTCTGGTTTTTCTAGAAGTTGTCATGCATAACGACTCTTAATGAAGACCTGTAGTCCTACGGCACGGTTATGCAACGAAGACCTTTCTGCCTCGAGTTGTTCTGAACGGTTTCTGTCAGCAACCCTAAGTAATAAGACATGGCTTAGACCTGCTTCCGGGTAATGTTTCAGTTGCAAAGTACGCTGGGGTATGAGCAGCTAAATTCACGAGCAGTGTCGTAGATTTCTAAATCGATTGCTTCTGTTAAATGTCTTCGTGGTTACATAGGCATAAAACTCTAATCCAAAACTAGTACTATTTGCTCAACCACTGCGTTTATGATGAGTGCTCAGGAGAGACTATTAAGTATGAATGGTTACTCACTTCTTCTAGTAGAGGCTTATATGAATTGCACTTGTTTTTAGACGTATGTAATGCTATAGGCTTACACAGTGCTCGAAATGGACCGGAACGCACCGGAACGCCGTTCCGGTTCGTCAAAATGAATTAGCGTTCCGTTCCGGTTCGTCAAATGAATTATTGTGGAAAATACTATGAAATTAACGTGAATGCTCCCATATCTTTGACTAGCGTTCCGTTTCGTAAAATTTTCCATTTCGAGCACTGGGCTTACACTAGAACAATGTAGGTAGGCCTATAGACTTGTGGTTGAATTTAATGAGAAAATAGTATCTCAGCTAAAATACTACATTAGATGAATCTATAAATTTGAATGTATATAACGAATAAGATGCACGAGTATAGTAATCTATAGGGTTCCATAATTGTGGGCAAATGACTCCAAGTAAGAAATGTCTGACATTAGTCCTACAGACCTGAGGAAGACAGCTGTGTTTGAAGCGAATTATGTAATCATGCAGTGTAGCATTGTCAGTAAAATAAGATATAAAAAATGAATGAAGGATACCTAGATTATGTCGAAACACTAGGAGAGCCAGTTGGAGTCTATAGATATCATAAATTGATAATAGACCGAGGGACTTGAAGAGACTCGATCTTTCAGGATGATGGTGAACATCTTAGACAATTCTTACATCTATCTTATGTAGCAGATATATAGGTTTCAGCATCGTCTGGTATCCACCTTTCCAGACTATCCTTCAGTAGTTTAAGTACGGTAGAGAAAGAGCATTGTATAATGACTTAAGTCTGCAAAATGATTTCTAGGATTTTAGATACCTTATTTATCACATGTTCAACACCTACTTAAAATATACTTTTCTTTACTGTACCTCTACCTATAGGTAATGTAAATATGCTAGTGCATGGTGGCTGTCTCTTCACATGAACAGAGTTCGAAAACGTTTCAGGTATTTCTTCTTTCAATTGAACACACAAGAAAATCAGCACAAATCTATATTGCAATGTACCCCATGCTGTTCAAACTTCAAACCAACTGCTCCATTTGCTCATTGCCTTTTCGCGCCAACACTTGCTACGCATACAACAATTGTACAAACAGCAAAGTTCAACATCTGTTCAGCAAACATCGACGCATTATACACACACAAATGCTAATTAAAACTAATCAGCGTAAACTTTAACTTCCATGAATTTCAATGCACAACGAAGAAGAGCTCACACAGCATTGCTGGATGTTATCAGTAGTAATAATGGGAGTAGAGGATTCTGATACACGTGTCCTGAAACTTGTAAATAAAACATAATTAGATCCAAATACGATCTAAGCAATGACACTATAGGCAAACTATGCATTTGCCCCGATGTTTATTCCTGCTATGCAGACACTCGAATGACTCGAATCAGAATCCTACAGAAAGCTAGTTGTAAAATTGTCAACAACGCCACTGGTTAGTGTTACAGCCACGGTCGCATTTTGCGTTGTGTTCTGATTCCCTTGTGTGTCAGATGATGGTGGAACCAGTTGGACAATCAGAAGGAAATATGTAATCAGGAGACCAGAAATCTATGAATAAACAAAACAAGAAATCCAGACCGTTACTGAGTGTTTGAGAGCAATTTTAGAGAAGATGAATAAGTGGGTCAATGACAGAGAAAAGAGGTCATTGCGACTTGCCAGTATTCTATCAAAAAAGATATGTAGCGCTTAAGTTACGTATCAGACGGCAGTAAATTTAGTCTCTTTAACTACACTCAAGTGCACATATGTTTAACTACTATAGACCTAAGTAACCAGTACGTACGTCTTTGCTTCAGTTATTGTTATTTTCGATATTAGGTCTTTGTAAGTGTTTAGTAAGTTTTATACAGCAAACATAAAGCGTAATCTCAAGATTTAGCTTTATTTACAAACTGACTCTGACTTACCGTTAGAATTGTGTTTCGATCGATTACAAAGATTTTCAGTACGCTAAAACCAATCGGTTCTCCACACAAGCGATTGAGAAATGTATTGATCTAAAAAAATAAGATAATTTTATAAATATGTCGTTTTTGCACAGCAGTTGGAAACGGACTATTTTAATGAGAGAAACAAGTTGAGATCAGTCAGCAACATGATATCTGATAATATTTAGCCGAATATGCGACTAAACATATTGAACAGAGAGACAGAGAGAGCTTATTTTGTGTGAGCTATTGTAAAGTGCGTGGTAAGACGCTTCGAGAGACTCTCATAAAGATAATACAAAGATAAGCCAAAAACAATTGCATTGTAGCGATACTTGTCTGTCGAATATAGCCCAGCCAAATGTCACTTGTTTCAAATACTAATCAAAATTAATTGCTTCGTTGAAACATTATTCATCTCAGCGTTCATTTGATGCATTAAGCTTAATTGTAATGAATTTTAATTCTCAAATTCGATTGAGTGCAACTTATAGGCGTAATGAACGTGTCCACTAGTGTTAACTCTTTATAGCACCCCTGTCAGTGATCCAAATATTTTGATTTTATATCAGACTACAACAGCTATTTCACGGAAAATGTAGCCCATTAAAATTTTCACAAAACGAACAAGACTTAATTTATAAATAATTCTGGTCAACAATGATTTTATTGCCGATTATATTAGAGTGATTTTATGGTAAACCTGTGGTGCTGATTCCGAATATGGAGTCGGTTTTGCTAGATTGGCTCTAGTTTTTGAGTTATTCGACTAATTATGAGCATTTAATGGTTAGGCGGAGTACAGTAACAAATCGCATTGAAATTGTCTCAAATTTTGTACCAAAGTGCAGACATAAAATACATAATGGCATTGTCCGGTCTGATAACATTTAAACATGGTAAGCTGATTGATAAAAATCACGATTTTTAGACTTTTATAAGGCTTTTGACACTGTCAGACACTCTTTCCTGGCCGACCGACTTACCCATCCCCATCAATGTTCATAATTGGATCCTTTCCCTCCTCAGTAATCGCACCCATTGCACTAAGTTCCATGGTATCACATCGTCCCTGGCCAGAATTAATGCAAGTATCATACAGAGCTTCAGCATGGGTCCCACCAATTTTGTTGTAGCCATGTCTGGCTTAAAACCTCTCTTCCACTTTAATCGCATCTTCAAATATGCAGATGACTGCTATATATCTTCTCACACTGGCTTCTAATATCTCCACCACTGTTGCAGAACTTGATCACATAAATGCCTGGGCCCAGAGATGCAATCTTCATCTTAACCATTCTAAATCCAGCGAAATTATCTTCACCAAGCCCAAGACGATCCTTAAATCCTATCCACCACCTATATGCGGAATCTCAAGGGTCTCTTCATTAAAAATATTAGGAATTGAAATAACCGATAAGTTTTGATTCTCTCCTTATATCCAAAACTAAGCACACAGGCTAAACAATCCCTTTACGCTCATCGTATCTTGATTTCTCATGGGCTCTCGGGCTCCAAGCTTCATGACATGATACGGGCTACCACTGTCAACCGCATGCTATACTGTTCCCAGGTACGTCTAGGCTTTGCCAACAAGCAGGAACTTGATCATTTGGGCGCAATTATTCGTAAGTTGGTTCGTCTTGGCTACCTCCCTCCTTCTTTTCCTACTTTTGAGGAACTCTCCCAAAAAAGCTGATCGTGATATCTTTAATAACATTCTCAAAAACCCTATAGTCACCTCCTCCATGACCTTCTACCTCCCGTTCTAAAGACCGGGTATGATTTGCGCCCTCGTTCCCATAATCTTATTCTCCCTAGATTTGACTCCCTTACCCGACGAGGTTACCTGGGTAGGATGCTGTACAGTTAGGGTCTGTTTCTATAATTTCATTTATCATCTAACGTCATTATTACTGTTATATTTTTTCTTTCCCCTTTGTGTAAAATTGTAGCTTCAGGACCATTCATACATTTTGTGAAATCAGAATCCATGATAAGTTTACGAATCTGAGGGCCATCAAAGATTCCAGCTTATATAGCATTCAAAGTGTCCGTAGTGGGGGTAGGTAACAGTGTCTGGACATGGTCCCGTCAGGGTGTCCGGACCGTTCACAGAGTACAGAGGGGCAGCAACTAACATCAAGACATAATCTGAGCCAAACAAGTAAATATATGCACACATACAGGGAGACATATACACACATACAAAGACACATACAAAGACACATGCGCACACATACAAAGACACATACGCACACATACAAAGACACATATGCCCACATACAAAGAAGCATACAAACACACATACAAGGAGACAAACACGCGGACGCGATGCTGTCCGGCTAAAGGGTCGGATATAAAGGAGATGAACGTCTTATACACCCGTGGAGGCAACCGGCGACGAGGGGAAGACCAGCTGGTCGACAAAAGGATCGCCACTGGCCGGCCAAACCGCACAGACGGGAAAGAACAGAAAAGCCACGCCAAAACAAAACATTTGTCTGGGAAAATTCGCTACAAAACACAAAATCAAAATATTTAGTTCTTTATTTTGGGGGGGGTCCGTTATCTCAAGAACTAGAGCCAATTCGAAGAAACCACTTCCATTTTTGAATTCAGCGACCCCAAAATACCAAAGAATTGTTCAAATATCCTTGGCAACGAGAAAAAAATTTTTATTTGTTGACCAGTGTAATCTATATAGATCGAAAAGGCCTACACAAATGAAGTTCGCATTCATTCTCCATACCTGTCCAATTGCTTCTGCACTCAAATTTGTCAAATCATAATCGTGAATTCTCTCGTAGATTTTATGAGCCTACGGAACATAAAAGATTAACATTTAAATCAACTGACAACGAGAGCAATTAGGAATGATCAATATTATGAAGAAGAAACAAGTGCGAATTGAATGCTGGACAACATTATGCGCAGACTGAATAACCTAAAGACTGTTTCACAGATGACTCTATTTCCTTCCAAAAAATAATGAACGAGAAACACAAGTTAAAGAGACCTGTGTGTTTTACCGATATGAATCATTTTGGTAGAAACAGGTTTCTCTTCGTTTATTGTTCTCAAAATTGACAAGGAAACAAGTTAACACAAAGTCAAGACGCAACGTGGATCATAGTCCCGCCTAACTGTTGCTGCTAAATGACAAGCATTTTTAAATCCAATATTTGAAGCAGTTCAAATTTTCGTGCGTCTGTGTCTACCCGTGGTGTTTTTTACCTCACGGAAGCATATCTCACTAGCCCAACATATTTGTAATTACGCATCCAACATTTAGGCCTTACATTTTTCTCCGCACAAACAGGAATCGCTGTGTCGGGAGTTGACTTGGAAATAATTCAGAGTGAGAAGTGGTTCGTAAGTTTTAGTTCTATTTGCACAATATTTACAGTTTATGTACAAAAGACTCTTGATTAATCATGATTATCGATGCGTATGATACTGTCCCGCAGCAGAAACAAAGACCAAAAAACAACTCTCACAAACCAAGCACAGTGCTAATATAATTTTCATGGAGCACTGAAAAAAAGTCAGTTAATGATGCGTGTTGGTCTACTCTGCAATAATTGGTGATGATGATAACAACGATGGTGGTGGGCCACTGGTGGCGTTGGTGTCGTTTATAGGGATGGGACCTGTTAATGTAATAAAGAAATATGACTGTGTTTCAAAATTAAGGCAAATATTAAAGTCTACATAAGACTTACGTTATGTGTGAGGAGAAAATTAGTTAGGTCAATACATATCTTACGCTGCATAATATTTCATTAAATGTAGGGGCCTAGGCCCTATTTAAATAGACACAAGGTTGTTTGAGATAGCAATACGAGTAAGGTATTTTCGGTCCAATTCTCAGATTTAAAACCGTCACCTTATTGACCTTGGTTTAAAAATAACTTTCAGAATCGTATTCGTGAACTCAAATTTCTAAAGCGCTTCTTAAAACCTAAGCGTATTCATGAGCGCTGCACCGTGTCAGGGATACCGAATGAAGAAGCAAATCTTGTTGCCAGAAGACCAGAGAGACGTAGACACACAGACACACAGACACGCAGACACGCAGAGAGACAGACAGACAAAGAGAGAATGAGGCAGAGGAGCTGCTAAACCAGATTCCGTTTATGACGACAAAATATTTGAAGATGAACGAGTTCATGAAGAGGTGAGACTTTAATTTGATGTGGAAAACCTTAGGGGAGATAGATGGAGGAGCTCAACGCAGACGATGGTGGGTAACGGCGATATAGGTGAAGGGTCTGAATATCTACAGGAGGTAGATCGTTCCGAGTCAAGGTGTAGCATGGTACTGTATATGGATCGGATAGAGAAATTGATATGGCCAGTGACTGGGGACTGGGAAAGTGAGGCAGGAGGATGATTGGGTAGAGCGTGACGGTTGGATGGTGAAGGGTGAGCGAATTTACTTGACTGGGAGTTATTTTAGACAGTTGTAGGTTCGGCATAGGATTTTGAAACGGATGCACCGCGCTCAGGATTTATCCACCAATGCAGTGATTTATGTGGATGACATGGTGACGTTGGCAGGGCTGTAGTCGAGGGTATACGCGGATATACAGCGTATACTCACCTCTAGAGACCGTATACTCACCTCACAAAATATTTATATTTATTTATATTAAAATACTGTAGCGTATACTCACAAAATACTGTAGCGTATACTCACCTCTAATTTGTTTCGGAAAACTAACCGGTAGCGTATACTCACCTCTAATTTTACCACTACAGCCCTGGACGTTGGTCGTCCTGGTTCTACTGACGATCGTTATCAAGTGACGAGTTGAGGCAGAAATGGATCGATGTATGTATAGCACGTCATCTCGGTCTAGTACATTAGATGGTAATCGATGAGACCAATTAGCCAACAATGAAACGCTGTGGATTGCGGTTAATTGTGAAGCGAAATCAATGTGAATAATAAAACGAGAGTTAATGCATTCCATTAGTGAACAAATGGAATTGTCATTTCAGTTCCCTACACTCCTTACTTCGAAAATAAACGACGAAGCTGCAGATTTTGGACCGACATCTGAGAATCAATGATAAAAATCACAGGTAACGTTTCTGGCAAACTAATGAGAGTTTGCCAGAAACTCTCCACCAACAGAGCTTTGAGTGCGTCAGCGAAACGCGTTTCTCGCGCTGCGCACAGTGCGCAGTGAAGTCATTGAAAACTGGGCGAGATTGGCCGCTGGATTGAGATTGCTTTTTTTTACAGTGCTTTCAATCTAGAAAAAGAGGTTTCGGAACTGAACAATATGTTCCGGAACTGAACAAATATGGACGGACAAAAATCTCGAGAAAAACGAGATTGGGAGTTGGGAGGGGTCTCAAGACTCTCAATAAACACTGAAAACAGTTCACAACACTTAAATTAAATTAAAATAACTAAATTATTGTGTTTATTATTAAAACAAATAAATTCTTTTTTAGTAGCTGAAAAATGGTGCCGGAACGCCTTTCGAGTGCGTTCCAGCTGAAAAAAGCACTTTTTTAATGTACATTAGATGGTAATCGATGAGAACAATTAACCAACAATGACGCGTGGTGGGTTGCGGTTAATTGGGAAGCGAAATCAATGTGACTATTGAAAGCGGGAGTTAATGCATTCCATTAGTGAACAAATCGAATTGTCATTTCCGTTCTCTACTGTCCTTACTTCGAAAATAAACGACTAAGCCGCAGATTTTGGACCGACATCCGAGAATCAATGATAAAAATTATAGAGAACATTTCCGGCAAATTAATGAGAGTTTGCCAGAAACTCTCCGCCAACAGAGCTTTAGGTGCGTCAGCGAAACGCGTTTCTCGCGCTGCGCAGTGAAGTCATTGAAAATTGGGCGAGATTGGCCGTTGGATTGAAATTGTTTTTTACAGTGCTTTCAATCTAGAAAAAGAGGTTCCGGAACTGAACAATATGTTCCGGAACTGAACAAATATGGAAGGACTAAACTCTAGAGAAAAACGAGATTGGGAGTTGGGAGGGGTCTCAATAAACACTGAAAACAGTTGACAACACTTAAATTAAATTGAAATAACTAAATTATTGTGTTTATTATTAAAATAAATAAATTATATTTTGTAGCTGAAGAAAGAACAAACAATAATCCTGAGGGGTAAGAATCTTGGTTAAATTTGTATGATTTTTGATGGGTTTAAGCATGATATGCCGTAAAATAAATAATAACATGGAGTTTTTAATGAATGCGCAACACTATTCTCTCTGGTAGCGTTGTTTCTTCCTTTTCTCACCTTAAATCCTGCTTTTTCTCTCGGGGTCTCGCGCACTGGGAGCGCCTCTGAATGGTCTAAATCGCGAGAGGCGCTTCATAAATGGCCATGTACAATACAATTCAAAAGTGCATGTCTCGTGAGCCAAATCAGCCCTGTTTTAACAATGTGTGAGCAGCAGAGCTACTTGAAAGGTTTAAAAGGTGTTATGTTGGTCAATTTCCGCGGATAAGCTTTAGCCTGGAGATCCTCCAAATACCGGCCAATCTAACGGTTCAGCCAGGAAAACATAATTTTTTTTATCTCAAACATCTACATGTAGGGCTTTGTAGGCCTATAAAACTTGGAGATAATATCCAACTTACAAACAGATAATAAGCTTTTGAGGATGCATTTTAGCAGGCAGGCCTATTGGACGCACTAAATGCATAATCCTGAGGAGTAAGAATCTTGGTTAAATTTTTATGATTTTTGATGGGTTTAAGCATGATATGCCGTAAAATAATAGATTAAATAATAACATAGAGTTCTTTGGCACAGTTTCAAATGATACCACACAAATAAAAGCACATAAAAATAACCAGATCAACTCTTTGCGACGGTCTACGAAGGGTGCATGCATGTAATTGATAAAACCCTGCATTTGCCGGGTAGGCTATTTTCCAAAATCCACCCATAGACACCGGCTGAATTAGCAACAAACTGTATAAAAATCATAAACTTTATTGATGCTGTCTCAAAAACAGCCTGTTTTCTAATTAGTTATTTTATTTAAAGCATTAATTGCTGGCACTCGACATGCTTGTATTCATATTAAATCCAGTTGAATACCATAGGCACATATAATTATGTGCGTAAGGTATTGAACTGGATAAAAATTTATCTGCAGTAAAATTGTAATGATGTAATGTAATACACAGTCGATTTCATCATTTGTGCAAATCCGGCACATAAATTCAGCAACTTTTGGTAATTTGGTAAAATGAGCTATGGATGTGTAGACTATGAGTTTTTCATGTCAATCCTGTGGCCATTAACATTGGACTGCACCACCATGAAAACAAATATCGTTTCTCCAGAAAGTGCGTACAATTCGCAGAGTTAAGCACGATGATTTTGCTCAGACGAATCGGGTAGGGACACTGAACAGTGATGTTAGCAGTAAGAACCGGGTTATTACTTTGAAGGTGACCTTCCGTGGAGTCATGGGCATCAATTTTTGCATGCGGAGCAAAACTTTTGTAGGAGGGAAAGGTTTTGTAGGGGGAGCAAAACGAAATTTTTGCAAGCTATTCGTGAATACAGAACAAGTGACAACTTTAAAAATAAATAATGGTCGAGGACTTAACCTAAATAATTAAGTGTTTCACGCATTGAAAACCGTGTTGGGACTGTTGTAGTAATCATAATAATCAAAAGACGCTAAACAGCCACAGTGGAGCAGTAAAGTTCTCGGAGGTAAGGGGGCCAAGCCCTCAAGGCACCGCCGAACCAAAGCAGCAGTTTAGAAAATTATTGTTATACATGTGTGTTTTACAGCGTTAACTTAATAATGCTAACTAAAGACTACCTTGCACCAGCAAGGTTTTGACGCAGAGCGCTTTTATACAGAAAAATCGCTGATTGTCCAATGCTAGAAGCTTTACGAAGGCATTAATAGAACCAGATTTTCGGCACATGTTGACCAATAGTGCCTGGTGTTCGAAAAGTTTGGTGTTTAATGTATTCCGTGTTTAATACAGAACTTCAAATCTCATTCTCTTATATTTGTCCACTGTAATGGTTAAATCGTCTATTAGTCGTAAACCTGCGCATAAGCAGCAGTTTATCTCTAATTTCCAATTATTTAGAATTTAATTTCGCAATTCTCACATACTAGACATTTTCTGACGGGAACAGCTTTGCTATGAATAGTAAAATTAAAATTGTTAGTCCCAATTCATTTTATTTAGGCACTAAGGAAACCTAGGTTTGATGTGCTAATATCGTGTTTGGAAATGACTTTGCGTTTACACGTGGTTAAAATTCAAATTAAGTGCTGAGGGTGACTACGGATTTCAGTGCCAAAAATGTATACTGGATAATCAACTTACCGCATGGTTCACAATAATTCCGCCGAAAGAAACCACCGCAAGTGCAGACACACTCCACGAGAGCCAAAATATTGTGGCGAAGATAAATATCAGAGAACTGGTTATCTGTGGATTAAATATGATACTATAAAGATTAGCAATCACGAGGAAAATCAAACCACTGACGTATGCCGCGTTGCTGAGGCAGATAAATTTGTCGGCCTTTGAGACGAGACGACTCAGCATCTGATGTTGTCGTCGCAGATCTTCAAAGCTTTCTTTAAACAAATCTGAGTTCTCAATGGATTCGCGGAATTTGCGGTTGCAGATGGTGAACTGGTGGGAAAACATTCTAGCAATAAAAAGATTAAATGCCATGGGGAAATGTGATGCTCCACTTAGGTAGAAATGCGTGAGCAAATACATAGCTCTCAGGATTGGCACTATACTGCGGTCAGGAAAAACTAGGGTTCTGATTGGAGCTAATGTGATATCCATTGGAGTTTCATCGCTTGAAAAGTGGACATAGGTGGCGAACGCAACGTTAAAAGTCACGAAAATCCATGCCACAATTGCATTCAGTACAACGTTTACCCGGACGCAATTGTAACAGTCCAGAGTGAGTTTCTTATGGAAGCTTCGAAGCAGTGTTAGCATTCTTCCAGTGCTACAGGCTCGATAATAGGAGGTTTGTACTATGGTATTCATGAGCGTCCAAACAAAAAGGATCAATTTCCATATGAGGTTATAAGAAGGTTTGTCTTCAGGAGAAAACATTGTGGCTAACCGGATCATGTTAAGCCACATGGCCATCAAAACAGCGAATGCGTAGATATGACTCGGACTGCTAAACTTCGGCAAAGACCACCTGCTGCGATTGCTGTTGCTGGCATCATTTTCTTTGTCTTTTAAGAAGAATAGTCCAAATATTCTCATTGAAATAATGAGAGGTGAGAGGGTTTTCAGCATTGCAGTTTCATCAACCGTTGATCCCTGTGCGTCATCGCCGATGTGTGTTTCAGGCATGACAATAATGACATGACTCGTATTTTCCTGATGACGAACTTTTGATCTTTTCATTCTGTTTTAGATAGGATGGTTGCAGACACCGAAGGCAGGCTGTGATCTTCTCAGAAGCTCAGATATGCCTTTCTCATAAATACCTAAAAGCGACTAGTTATACAGGAGCTATTATCCATCGGATATTATACCTAACGTTGAACCATACGGTGCCGGCGACTGCTCATAAGAACAGTTATAAACTCACAGCACATGCTTGTCACGCACACGCGTTTCGATTTGGTAATTGTCAATACTGGAAAACAACCGTCATTGGTCAGCGCTTTCATGACTTGCAGTTTTTCGTTAATGAGCGCTGGAATTTATGACCCTGTATAATTATGGTGTTAATATTTTGCCAGTCACCGTTTATTGTCGTGGCTACGGACTGCATTAGCACGAATTTATTGATTTTACTGGATCTGCAATTAACATCAGTAGCTTATGATTGAATTGGGTAGAGTAAATACTGATGAAACACTGAATATATGATAGCGTACGCGAGTAATTGGATCAAAAGGTTGATATTGAATAGGCATAATGCGTGTTTCGATGCGTCACTGTTCTCAACCAACCTCTTTTAACCAAATTATGAACGTGCTAGTTTAGATAGGCCGGAGCCCGTCTGTATCACATATCTGTGATTGGATGATGTGCTAACATTAAAACTTTGGTGTAGCATCAAGTCTTAAGCAGGCCCCAGCGTGTTCGTTTCACCTGAGCTCTTGCGCATAAAAATCATTGGTGTGACATTGGACAATGTTTTGCTGATTCAGATGCTTTGAGGATATATAAAAACAATCAACTGTGCACAAAAACCATTGTTACTCTAAAACACATTTCTCAACCTCTTTCTAAAACGTGTTTGCCAGAAGCCATAATTATATATCCTCAAAGCATCTGAATCAGCAAAACATTGTCCAATATTTACTTAATTTTGACGGCTACGTCACACAATTACCAACATGATGTAATGACGTAGGCTAATTCTGTGTGAACACACAACTATTGCATTAACCTGATTTGAAGTGCCAGTGCAAATTATGACCCTCTTGGTGTTTTCGTGCAGTGAAGGCTGTAGCGATGCTTTTTTCAGTTTTACGGTGAAAATGGAGAGATTAAGAAGCGTTAAACTACAGACTACTATTAGTAACTAACCTCAGTAATCTTGAGCAGTTTAAAGTTTCTTGAACTAACTGTAAACTAGACACTGCACGTCTTCTACTGCCGTAGGAGATTCCCTCGTAGCCTAGCTGATCGAGTCGACGCCGCCAGCTTGGCTTAGTACCTACATGAATATAACAGGGCCTAAAATCGCGTATCTTCTGACACGAGGCGTGAAGTTGACATTGTCTAGATGACTTGTCTGGAGCGTGCTGTTATCATAATGCCTAAGACATTAATATAGTTGCTTCAAGTGAAATCGCAATCATCATCATCATCATCATCATCATCATCATCATCATCATCATCATCATCATCATCATCATCATCATCATCAGGATCCGTGGGCCGAGGGCCCGTAGGTGTCCAATGCAAGGTCTATCAGTTTTTTCCACAGTTCCCGGTCTTGTGCTAATATTCTTAAGCTGTGCAGATCTTGTTTACACCAATCTTCGATGTCGTCTGTCTACTCTCTGTTGGGTCTGCCCCTCCGCCCATTTCCATCCATAGTTCCCATCATTACGGTTTTTATTTTTCTAGTATCATCCATTCTACATATATGTCCAATGTCCATATAGACTTAGTTTTCTCTTCATTATTGTTTGCATTAGATCTTTCTTTATATTCAGTCTTCTTCGAACCTCCAAATTGGCAAAAAATGCATTATATTATATTTACAGTTAGTGAACCGCAATACAAATTCTAATCTATTGGATAAGCTCGGTCTAAATCCGATATACCTAAAATCTGATCGTCCCGTTTTAATATAATATAGACAATCTAACTGAATCTAATCGACTGAATGAGCTTCTGGCTGAATACATGGAGGAAATGGACTGTGGATGCATGGACGGCTGGATGAGTAAGAGGATGTGTTAGGCACGAGACTAAGTACGGTCGGTGGAGCTACTGGAGTCAGAACCTTTTGTTAGAATTTTAGATAAACACTTACAAAAAACGCAAAGCATGTTTAAGTGACTCATGGATTGGGTACAATTTGAACCAAATCGTCTATCATGCTGTATTGCAGGCCTACGATTAGTAGAACTAGACACTAATATTAATTCCGATCGACTTTAATTTAGAAATCGTTATCGACCGTGTACGTTGTACGTTTGCGCTTGTCGTGTGTACACATCAGCCTGACAGGTTTTCATTAGTTTTGCGTCTGCTCGCGATATTATCTCGCAATTCATTAGCTTTGAGCTGAAATCTGACGTTGGATCTGTTACTCCTACGAAATTTGTCGGTTTTATCGGGGTTATTTAATCGAAGTTTTCGTTGCCTTGGATTACCAAATAGGTGCCTGGACTTTTATACACCCCGTGTGGTGTACGCACTATGGAATGACCTTCCCGTTGTAATCCGTAGTAGGATTCTACAGGATTCAACTGTGACAGGATTCCTGTCACGTTGAGAGCGCTTCTGTATAGCCCTGCTGAGTAAAGCACTTTATAAAATTATGTTTTTATATAAGACAAGATCAGATAAACAGCTCATTGTGACTTCACATGCAGCTTCTATTTGCAGATTTTAATTCGCCTTCGTTGGATGTGACATAGGGAGTTAAGGACTAGCGTGATACCTTTTCATTCCGAAAGTACCTCTCGACCAATTCCAGTAAGTGTGGCGAAAACTACATATGTGACTTTATATTAGTCTTGCAGGTCTAAATTCAGCCAAACCTAACATATTAAACTTAACTATCTTCATTTTAACTGTCGTAGATTTTATGAAGATTTGGCATAGTACAAGTAGATCTATTATCCAGGTCATAATTCAAGTAGACAGAACAATCGTGAAACACCGAAAGTCAATTGCTACTACGATATAAGTAATGTCACTTTAGCATATTATATGCAGTTGTCCAGATATTTATTCCTGCAATGGAGAAACTCGATCAGGAATCCTACAGGAAGCTGGTTGCAAAATTATCCAGAACGCCACTGGTTGATGTTACAGCCAGGATGGCATTTTGCGTTGTGTTCTGATTCCATTGTGTGTGAAATGATGGTGGAACCAGTTGGACAATCAGAAGGAAATATGTAATCAGAAGACCAGTAATCTATGAAAAAGACAAATCAGGAAATTTATATCGTTGATGAAAGTTTAGGAACAACATGAGAAAAGACAACCCCTCTGACTTGACGCAATTCTCGTGAATATGATGATGCCATGCGTATAGCTGTAGAGTAGCGCTTTAGAAATTTGTTGCTTATAGTTATGAAGATGGATAAGTAGGTGAATGTTACGGCGAAGAAGTCGAACAAGTCATAGCGACTCGCCAGTGGTCTAACAACAAGATGGGTACCATCTGTATGGTGCAAAAGGCGCTAAATTAAAGCTCTGTAGCTACATTTAAGATACACCTTCAATGTATACACGTTTACCTACTACACAATGTACACTTAGGTGTACAGTTTTATTTAAGTAATTATTAAATTCGTTGTTTAGTCTTTGTAAGCGTGTGTTATGTTTAAAATAGTAAAAAGAAAGTACCATTTTAAGATTTAACTTTTATTTACAAACTGAGATGTCGGATGCTCTGACTTACCGTTAGAATTGTGTTTCGATCGATCACAAAAATTCTCAAGACGCTGAAACCAATCGGTTCTCCACATAAACGATTGAGAAACGTGTTGATCTAAAATAATAAAATATTTCTTTTAATGTACAGTTGGAATATTTTAACAAGAGAAACCATACGGCATTGCATTTGTCAGCAAAAGCTGATGTTTCGGCGCTTATGCGACCGCAATAATATATTGAACTTATAAGGCTTAATGACTGTAAGCTATCGTAAAGTGCGTGGTAAGTCGCTTTAAAAAACTCACATAAACAATAAAAAATTATGCCAGCAACAATGGCATTGAAACAAGACTTGTATGTCGAATATATCCCAGCCTATTTTCACTTGTTTCATATCAAAAGTCATCAAACGTCAATAAATGTTTCAAGAATAACATCCCAACCTATATTCGAGCGTCAACTGTAATTCCTTTATAGTTAATTGCTTCGCTAATGTCTGGATGTATCAAGACACTTAATTTAGCGACTGTTTAGTACCTCACAAAAGTGTTGCACTGATCTGAACAAGACAGTTTGAGAATGTTTCCTGCGCAGGGCCGAGTGCAGCAGCGCGTAAATGCATTGGAAGACAGTTCCACGAAAATGGTCCAATACAAGAGAAGGCACGATGAGCTCGAGTTGAAGTGCGAAAATGCGGCACCTGCATATCTCCACTGGTAAAGATCGCAACGATTGCTGACCAGGTTGACTTGAAACTGGAACACCGAGCTCTTCGATTTATGCCGAGCAAAGCCAAAAATTGAAGCATATGTCAGTAAGATGATCTTAAAAGAAATCCTTTCGGCAACAGAAAGCCAATGTTGCATCTCTCGCATATATTGCGGTGTATGCAAATGTTTTGGCTTACTGGCCACAATTCGGACTGCTAAATTTAAGACGGACTGGAGCTGGTGCAAACGGAATTCTGGGAGGCCCGCAAGGACTGAAATGCAATAGTCCAGGCGCATTAAGGCAAACGAGTGCATGAAGGTAGTTGGAGCGCTGACTGACAGATTGCGTCGTATGACTCGTATTTGACGCAACTGGTAGAAGCAGGACCTGCATGGGAAGTTCACGTGATCATCAACCAGAACCTTCACATCCTCGTCTCGGTCGAAACTTGACATCAAACTGCCTCGGATGTCGCTCTACGAAGTTCTGTGCCAACAGGTTGCCACGTCGTATATGCGCCTCAGCTCTCGTTATATCGCGATCGACTGGTGGAGGAATTGCTCTTTTGCAAAGAGCAGCCCTGCGCGTAAAATGATTGGAACTTTATGTAACCTTCATCATATTTGAGATCTTGCTTAGTTCCTTCGCCAGAGCGCCTGGCCCGGTGACCTTGGCCGCCATCTACCGAACTGGTTTTCGAACTGGTGGCTTTGTCAACGCTCCTGGGCTGTTCGAGAAAGTCGCAGGATCCATCGTTTAGCGCAGAGGAGTACCTGCGATACATATCTATGAAAGTCTTGGGTGTCCGTAAAAAGACAGAGGGCTACGTCCACCCACATCTATAACAAAAACCAACATTTCCAAATGGTGACTGGCGAAGAACTAAAATTGATTCTGCTATCTTCCTCGCCGAATACATGTGCGCTCGACTCTATTCCGACATTCCTTCTGCAGGAATTTGCTCATGAATTTCTTCCTTTCCTGTTGCGGATCTGCAATAAGCCGTTGGTGGAAGAATGCCTACCAGCGAAACAAAAGCGCGCAGTTGTTCATCCATGCTTGAAGAAATCGGGTCTAGACCTACGTAACATTGGCAGCTACCAACCAATCTCGAATCTTACATTCCTACCGAAGCTGAGTATGAAGGTAGTTGCTCAGCAGATGGTGAGGTATCTAGAAGCAAGTCACCTTATGCCGAAGCTTCTGTCCAGTTTCAGAAAGGGACCTTCAACTGAGATGGTCCTGCCAAACTCATCTCGGACATAGCCTATGAGACGCAACTGATTCTGGTTGTGTTATGTAGCTTGCCCGTCTAGATGTTAGCGTGGCCTTTGACACGGTCTATCATGAAATTTTGCTCTTTTTTGGAATCAGTGAATGACCACTGAATTGGCTGTGCTCCATTCTGGATGAACAGACAATTATGGTCAAAATTAGCTCTGACTGCACGACATGGACACATGCCTGCGGTGCCCCGCAGGCTTAGTACACGGGCCGCATCTTTACATCCTGTATACGTCCGATTTGACCCACAACTCGTTACGTCTCTGGGAGCGAGGATTCACCAATAAGGCAATGACGTACAACTGTATTCCACTTGCCACCCATCTGATGCATTAGCTTGTGTTGCTTCTACAAAGGTCATTGTGGCAGAAGTGAGAAATTGGATGTCGTCTAATCGGCTGCGGCTGAATCCATCAAAGACACAGTATATTAGAATGGGCAGCATGGACGGCGATCCCGGGGGGTCGAGGGGACAAGACTCCACCTTTAGGAGTGGATTTTATTTCTTAATTTCGAGTGAATTATAGGCTACTCATACATGCAGTAGACATGTTTCTTCCACTACCAAAGAATATTTATTGTCATGATCCAGATCTTATTATTTTTATATATCTAACAATGACAGTCATCATAAGATTGAAGATGGAGCTGATAAAATCCTGCAACAAGAACGTGGCCGAAATGTATAATTCCTATAGAGGAAGTACAGACCTACACAAATAAGGTTTAGATTCATTTACTATACCTGTCCGATTGTTTCCGCACTAAGATTCTTCAAATCAATGTCATGAATTCTCTCGTAGATTTTATGAGCCTGCGGAAACACAGATTCACATTTGGAACAACTGACAACAACAACATTCAAGGATATTCGATATCAGGTAGGAAATACAAGTGAGAATTGAATTATATTGCGCCAAACCGTCATCACGATAGTATTTTTCGTAAAATTTACGCTGTGGAAACAATGTGCACGTTGAATAATCTAAAGCAGGGCCTACCGTTTCACAGATGACGATAATTCATTAAAAATTAATTAACAAAGGTGAAAGTTAGAGACTTTTGTGATAAACCGAAATTAATCATTTGATGGAAATATTTGTCTCAATTCGTTTATTTTATCCAAAGAGTGACAATAATACAATACATAAAGTCAGGATGCAGCAGGACCATTATAGTGCCGCTCAATTAGTGGCCGTTCCCCTAATTAACAAGTAGGCCTAATAAGGATAGATGTCATATTGCTAACATTCCCTTATTACCACGAATAATGTGCCTATTTTAGCAGCCTTTTGAGATCAAATCTATAGTCTCAGCTGTCTGTGAAAACAATGATTCCTAATAAATCGGAGTTGAACACATTTTCACGCATTTCTATGAAGATTTTCAACACGCCCGTCATAAGAGCTTCTCCATTATCAGGACATTCCGGCGGTATGCATCTACAACTGAACGTCAGGTTCTACGAATCTTATCCATGTTCTACCAAATGCAGACACACCAACTGAAAGCATTAACCATTCACAGAAAGTCGAGGGACTTTGAAGCAAAATTTCCCAGGGATATTCTTCTTCCGAGTTCTGACGGCAGCATACTAGCAATAAATTTGACTATTCGTTTATGCAGCGACAATGAAATGTTTCCATCAGTGAAACCAAAACATGCGCAGGATTACGAATTCGCCAAAGCCTGGAGTACTCAAGAATGGCCTGTTTGTTGCTACTTGCTTGTTGACCTGGCTGCGGTGTGCCAACCAGTTTTCCACAATAAACGAATATACTACTACTTCCGTGTGTTCAGTCGCTTTGCATCTTTTAAAACATTTAAATCAAGGGTCTTTTTGACAATTTCATTTACTGAAGGCTGATACATGCCAGTTCTCATGCAATTTATCTCTGTATAAGATGAATTTGCGGTTGGTTCTCTTGTTTTAAACAAGATCTTGTACCTTGTCAATGTTTTCTTTACTTCTCGCAGTTATTAGTCTGCCACTATCTGCCTGGAGACCTGTCGACCCGGTTCTATCAATCTTACTCACAAGGGTCTTCAGTCTACCAGATTTCCATCTTTTTGTCTCCAATAATAAAACGACGCTATTCTTCTCTATTTTGTGCCTTTCCGTAATTTCTTTAGGTCCTAGTCTGTTTTTTATTTATCATCCAGTCCAACATCCTATTTCATGGTCTTCCTTGGGCTATATCTACTTACATTCTTCCTTCGAGCACCGTCCTCAGCAGCAACATATCCGCGCAGTGTGTGGCCTATCCAGTTTGTCTCTTCTCTATTGTATTGACTATCAAAACACCTATGTCGCTTTGGTAGAAATCTCGTCTAGACTCAAATACAATTTAAACTCAACTCAAAACAAAAAGTGTCTATTAGTCGTCGATCTTTACAAGGACTTTATTTTTCTCTAAGTTCCAACAATTTCGAGAGTAATTGACAATTCCAAGATAGTAGCCTAGAGAGTGACATTGTTTTAGAGCAGCAGCTGCTCTTCCATGAGCAGTAACTTTGTGGATTGGTGACCATTCTTTATTTTATTCGTGAAAGAATCCGAATATCCGAAATGCCGAAATCAGGTTTTTCAATGGTGCTTGCGATTAAAATTCAAAATGAGCGGTTATATTATGAATACGGATGTCTGGGTCAGCGTCATTATCTACTCAGAAATGAAAAATGGTTAATCGACTTACCGCTTGATTCACAATTATGCCGCCGAAAGAAACCAGGAGAAGTCCCGAAAGAGCCCAGAAGAGCCAAACTATTCCGAGAAAGAGATATATCGGATAAATTTTGATCACTGGGTTCCATATGAGGCTATACAGATTAGCAATCACGAGGAAAATCAACCCACTGACGTATGCCGCGTTGCTGAGGCAAATACACTTGTCGGCCTTTGAGACAAGACGACTCAGCATCTGATGTTGTCGTCGCAGATCTTCAAAGCTTTCTTCAAAGGAATCTGAGTTCTCGATGGACTCGCGGAATTTGCGGTTGTAGAAGTTGAACTGGCGGGAAAAGATTGTAGCAATGAAAAGATTAAATGCCATGGGGAAATGGGCTGCTCCAGTTACGTAGAAATGAATGGGCATATACAGAGTTCTAAGGAAAGGTACTATTTTGTGGTCAGGAAAAACTAGGGTTCTAAATGGAGCTAATGACACATCCATTGCATTTTCATTGGTTGCATAGTGGACATAGCCGACAAATACAATGTTAATAGTCACAAAAATCCATGCCACAACTGCATACAATATTGCTCTTCTCTGGAAGGAATTGTAAATGTCAGGAGTGAGTTTCTTGTGGAAATTTTTAAATAGTATTAGCATTCTTCCAGTGCTACAGGCTCGATAACAGGAGGTTTGTGCCAAGGTACAGATGAGCATCCAAACAAAGACGATCAATTTCCATATGAGGCCAGAGGCTGGTTTGTCATCAGGAGAAAACATTGTGGCTAACCGTATCATGTTAAGCCACATAGCCATCAAGACAATAAATGCGTATGCGTGACTCAGGCTGCTAAACTTCGGCAAAGACCACCTGCTATGATTGCTGTTGCTGGCATCATTTTCATTGTCTTTCAAGAAGAATAGTCCAAATATTCTCATTGAAATAATGAGAGGTGATAGGGTTTTCAGCATTGCAGTTTCATCAGCCGTTGATCCCTGTGTGTCATCGTAGATATGTGTTTCAGGCATGACAATAATGACGTGATTCTTATTTTCCTGATGACCAACTTTTGATCTCTTCATTTTGTTATAGATAAAATGGTTGCAGACACCGAAACAGACTCTGATCGTCTGAGAAGCTTAGATATGTCCTTCTCATAAATACCTAAGGTAAATGAGCTTAAGAGCAGTTGGCAGTGCCCCCGCATTATCCAGACGATATCTACATAACGTACATCCATACGGTGCAGGCAACTGTTCATTTGAATAATAATTATTTAACCTACAGCGTAGGCGTGTCGCGCAGCCGCGTTTCCAAGTGGAAGTTGTCAATACTGCAAAACAGCATCCATTAGTTAGCTTGTTGATGACTTGCAGACTTATTTGTTAATTAATGAACACGCATTTATGATCCTACACATACAGGCAATGCCATTCTGCTATTCATCGTTTATTGTCATGGCTACGGACTGCATTAGCACGAAAATATTGTTGGTTGAATTTGCATTATTAAAATCAATGGTCCCAATTTGGTAGAGTAAATAGCGCTCAAAAGAAAAGAATCTATGACAGCGTACGTGAATAATTAGATCTGAAGGTTGAAGTCGAATTTGTATGCGTGTTCACTACTCCACTGTTTTCATCCGACCTTTTAAAATTAAATTGTGAACGTTATTTTACATTTTAAAGTAATGAGTCAGAAATGGGGCGTCGTGGCTCACTGGTAAGTTCGGCGCCTTGTGACTGGAGGGTTGCAGGGTTGCAGGTTCGAATCCGTACGGACATTGGGCAAGTCCTTCACTCGCAATTGCTCGTGGCGCTTCAGAGTGAAAATTCCGGCACAGTATCAAATGCTGTAGTCGGGAGCGCCTCTGAGTAGTAGTAGACTTCGAGAGGCGCTATAGAAATATCCGGAATAAAATAAAATGGAATTAAAATAAAAGGCATGCCGAGGAAGTCTGTACCACAGGTCAGTGATTGGCTGACGTGCTTGCATTAAAACTTTTTATGTCAGTGATGTGTGATCACGTCTTCATCAGGTACTGACGTGTTTATATCACGTTAGTCCTTGCGCACTAAACCATTGGTAGTAAGTTAGCACTGATTCCGACCTAGACAGGCTGATATGCAATTATTGAATCAACTGCTCCGAGGCTATATGCATTAAAGACAGTGTTTAATCGTGCTTTATAACAACAGTGGGTTTTACCCATTGCTTAGGGTGCGAGATAGTCCTGTGGTTAGCGTGCGGTATGTCAAACGTCAAGGCGGGGCTTCAAATCTCCAACAGTGCTGAATTTTCTCGAGATTTCTACTCCAGCTGACCCTTCCAGGCCATGGGAAATTCGACGGCGAGAGAAATGCGACGGCAAGGGAGAGGAATGGCCATCCGCCTCTATATGCAGAGGCTAAGAAAATGATGTCGGTAGCACTTCATATCCATGGCTGTCTCTCAGGCTAGTTTAAGGGACTTGCTCTTCGTCTTCTCTTTCTTCTTCTTCTGATTGAAATTGTTACAAAAGACGTTCATTACTGCTGACAATAGCAATGCAGAGAGTTTTACATAGATAAATTTTAATGTGGGCTAAGCAGTTTATGATTTAAATAGGGCAAATTAATCACATAAAGAACGCGATAGAAAAGACGCAGTGTCTTTTCTTGAGCGAAAGCTACGGCAGAAATCGGTTATTATTATTATTATTATTATTATTATTATTATTATTATTATTATTGTTATTATTATTATTATTATTATTATTATTATTATTATTATTATTATTATTATTTTTTATATATTTTTTTTATTTTTTTTAAATCCCCGGGGTATCAAGGATCCCCCAGGTAGATAAAAAATTGTCCGGAGACAAAGAGTTATTATTATTATTATTATTATTATTATTATTATTATTATTATTATTATTATTATTATTATTATTATTATTATTATCATTATTATTATTATTCGTTTATTGACACGTTGGCAAACCGCAACATGGCACATGAACAAGACTAAGTGGCAAAATAAATTAAAGACTAGCTCGACAGCCATAATCCACTGAAATTGGTAACAGGTTCAAGTTAGACGACTATTTAAGGGCAAGGTACAGAACTCTAGGAATAAAGTTAGAGCCATCCTTGGGAGGGAGAGCAAACTCATGCGGTCGCTTACGTAGTTTGTAATGTCGTTCTACCTTAGGGGGGAATAAACCTCTTAAGCACGTGGTATGGGTTTCGAGTCACCGAGTCCAGCAGGCTCCTATCTGCCCTCTCCATCAGCTGTTCCACACTGGGTAAGGAGTCGCAGAAGAAACCGGCCCTTTTTGCCCTCCGCAGAAATCTGTTCAACCTCTCCCGGTCCGCCGCAGAGGTCCTCCCCCACCAGGCGGGTGACGCATACACCATACGGGAGATGGTGGTGGCTACAGCCACCCGGTGCAAAGGCACTGATGAAAGGTCATGAGATTTCAGGACCCTCAAAGCATGCAGATAGGCACCGCAGGAGGAAAGAACTGCATCCACATGATCTCCAGCCTTCAGATCGTCTCTGACGATCACTCTTAGGATCCTCATAGACTTGACTCTTTGAATTCCGTAAGTCAGAGGAGGCGGGGCGACCCCCGACCGTCGGGTGAAGACCATCTCACACGTTTTTCTCGTGGCATCGTTGACATTCATTCTTAAACTGTGCCCTGCCAATATGCCAACATGGGGCCCATATTGAAGCCAAATATTTCTATTGGGCTGTTATAGGGCCGATATGGGTCCTATCACATATTTGTGAGCATGGTGGCAGAGTGTAAATGGCCTGTTTATTGAACTCTTGACGAAAGTCAGCATCAATGAAATGATGGTTCTGTGTTTTACATGGGAATGTAAACAAGATGTAGTCTGTTATTTGCAATTGTTTGGGCACGTGCTCTGTTAGTTGTACGCATAAAGCACACAGCTCACAATAAACTGGTAGCACGACACTTAATACCATGACACTTAATACCGTGACACTTAACACCGGACTATTCGTACCGACGACACTTAGTCCCATAGACAGTTAATACCGACGACACTTAGTCCCATAGACAATTAATCCCAGGACAATGCCAACGGAACCACGGCTTGACGTTGTAGGAAATCGGTGCAGTTTCACTGCACTGAACTGAAAACATACTGCACTGAAAAAATACTGAAAAAATGTATTCAATGCTGCAAAAGCGACTGGGAGGAGCGGTTGCGGCATACGGTAAAACCGAAATCCTTGTTTACCTTCGGGCTATGTCTCACCTTTCTCACTCGTGACGTTCACAAGGAACTCGATATGGAACATGGAATATTGCTGTGTTATTGCTTTTACCTATTTTTTACTTAACTGTTTCTTATCTAGTTCTGATATAGTTTAGTCCGTACCCTGGATTAAATTTCAAAGGGATTAACTGTCATAGGGACTAGTGTCATAGGGACTAAGTGTCATAGGGACTAAGTGTCATAGGGACTAAGTGTCATAGGTATTATGTGACCGGTATTAACTGTCGTGGTATTAAGTGTCACGGTATTAAATGTCACCAAACCCAATAAACTAGACAATCAATGGGTTTTATGCGCGATTATGAAAGAAGCATGAATTGCATTAATGTGCCATTGCGTATACAGTTGTATTCTTGCTGCTGACTGTGTGTTTCTTTTCTTTGCTTCACGCGCAACGAACCATATTTGATGCCAATCAAATAGCAGATCGTCAGAGTAAGCATCACCAGCAATCCCACGAGAACTGGTGAATAGTGAGCTTAAACATAGCATTCTATAAATATTTGCTAGTAAAGTCAACCATATTACAGTGAGACCAGAAATGTCCCTATGAACAAATAAGCATTAAAACTACTTTGCCAAACTATAATAAGCGTGCTGGTTTTCAGTTCAAGGGTTGAAATCTTTACCTCGATAAAACGATATTTAAATTTTTCTGACAGCGCTCCTAGAGAATCAACGACTACATCAGCCGTACGGTGCCGATGAAAAGTACTACGAATTGTCATGTCTGTTTGCTGCTTGTACGAGCTGCGTCTTCTCTTAAAAGCTCTGACAACTACTGTCATTCATTTTCAGGAAACCCCGTCCGATTAAATCTATGCGTCGTTCTGTTAAATAGGTTGCGATATTGTTGTGTTTCAAAGCATGCAGTGTTTTATAACAGGCAAGGACTTATGTGTATCATGGAATTTTTCTTTTAATTGATTTATCATATGTAACATTGCTTATTAATAACTATTTCTGGTATACCAAACGGATGTTCATTAAAGTCATATGTAAACCTAGTACATACAGTGGCCTGTACCTCAATAGTAGAGAGTAAAAGCCCTACAGCAATGATACGATTTATAAGAAGAAAGGGGACCATCTCTACATTGGACCATACTATCCATTACCCCCCCCCCGATCATTGATCATTTCTTTCTTCACTGCTTGCAGCCACAGATCGCACCTTTTTGTAGTCTGGTTGAGACTGGTTTTTCTACATATAATCAAATAATCTTGCGCTATATTAATGTCTGATTTAAGAAGCCATTTCTTGGATAAGCATTCCCATACAGTTGCCAGTTTGATTAGTTTATGCAGCCAATTATCTGCGTAACATTGGTTACGCTTATGAGGGAAACGCTGTCAATAAAAGCCAAACAGCTTCGTTGCTAAGTCCTTTCGATAGATTCGTATGCTGCTGTGTTATTTCGCAAATATATATAACTAGCTGGTGAACCCGGCGTTGCCCGGGTTTCGGAGGTTTTGGGCCGGGACACTGTGGTAGCGGTCAAAACGGGGGACGCGAAGCTGCTTAACCCGGCGTTTTGGGTGTTTCAATCCCTCTAGCGAAAAAGCAACAAAACACTGCTTAACCCGGCGTTGGCCGGGTTTAGTTCAGTGAAAGTTTCAATCCCTCTAGCGAATCCGTACTGTAGCTGCTTAACCCGGCGGCGCCATCTGGCGAGTGAAAGTAGGTTGAGTGTAAGATTTTTTACCAGTTAAAAATGCATTGCCCGGGTAGGTTTTGGCCCGGGAGACCATGGTAGCGGTGTAAACGGGGGACGCGAAGCCTCACACTGGGTGTGTAATGCCCACCCCGAGACAGTAGCGAAGGTTTGGAGTGAAAAGGTCCAAAGCTGTAGAAATGCATCGCGGTCAAAGGTCGCTGTGACAGACAGACAGACAGACAGACAGACAGACAGACAGACAGACAGACAGACAGACAGACAGAGTCTTGTCTTTATTTATATAGATATGAAGTCTAGCGCTTTAGTGGTGTTTTCAAAACGTTCAGTTCTTGTAGCAGGTGGTTCTTACTGCTGCCCAGTGAGTTTGAGGTTGTTCAGCGCTTTTCATATTTCTCGGTGTTCAATGCTATTATACCTGTTGCTGAGTGATTTCTATGCTTGTTGCTCAGTGCTTGTGACATCTCGATGCTGCTCAGGATTTTGAATAAATGATTTTGTATCTTTGTTAGACTCATGTTCTTATCTTTGTAGCGTCGGCTACAAATGAGTTTTATCAAGTTGGATTAAATGAGTTGGGGCTGTTATTTTTGTATTTAATAAATTAATTACCTTCAGAACAAAAAAACCCAAAAGATTTCAAGAATGCGGGCATATATTTCTTTCTTTCCAGATGTCTTAGGCGCTCACATACTGTAAATTATGTCATGACGCAGATTATAATTGTCAAACCCAACACAAGAGCAGAATTAATTATGACAGCAAAAGATACATTAAATTACCCAAGCAATGATCATACTCTGAGTGTTTCTAAGAGTTTTAGTATATCTAACAGGTTGTTATTAATTGAGTTCAATTAAATATGGAGAAAGAAATAATAATGGTATGGATTATGCTCGGTCGTTTTCAGCTTCTTCTGGTAGGTGTTGCTGTGTGTATCCAGGTCCGAATCCCGATGGTTCCGAATCGAAGCCACCTTGAGGTACTGGTGAAGTGCCAGTGCTTTTACCACGAAGTGTTTGTAATAGCCGCCGCCCAGATTGACCTGGTAGGCGGTAGCAGGCGTTGTACCACCATCCAACGCACCTGAAGGTTGAAGTAGATTACGCATGTGTGTTCACAACGTCACTGTTCTGAACAGACCTAAATGCTATAGCCAAAGAGTTCTGCACTCTTCGCAGCTTCAGGATGTTTGACTAAAATAAGTACTAAACCAATTTAGCGCAGGACCAGAGATCCAAAACCAGTGCTTAAGGCGATGAAGAAGAAGAGAATGATCCACAGTATCAAAAGCAGCAGACCAGTCAAGAAGAACAAGTCCTGTAACCTTAGCCTTGTCCACTGAGCATATGACGTCATTATGAACAGCAAGAAGTGCGGATTCTGTTGAATGAACTTACAATAAGCCGACTAAAAAGGAGATTAGTGAGTTTGATGATAGGTGAGTTTGCGTGTGATTCACGACTATCCGTTCAAGGATTTTAGGCTAGATATGAAATTCAAGTTTAAGATGGGTCTATAATTTGACAGATCATCAGGGTCAAGAGAAGGTTTCTTAAACAGCTGAAGAACTATGGCATGAGCAAAAGCAAATGGGAAGAGCCCTCGTGCAATGAGAAATAATCGATATAATAGTTGGACCCAAGACATCAAAGCACTTTCAAAAACCAAGTAGGAATGATGTCAATGAGACAGGTTGTTAAGCGAGGAAAAGATGCGTGTTCGAACCTCTTCAACTGTACTTGGCAGAAAGTAGTTTATGATAGAAGGTGTACAATTTGGATCGAGGTTTGTCCAATGCAAAGGAACTGACAAATTTGAGCGCTATACCAGATATTTGTCAGCAGAAACGGTAAAGAATTTACTTGCAAGACCATTGGCAGCTAAGAGCACAATAGAGAACAAATTGTTACTTCTCCCGATGTAACAATTTATTTAAAGCCAACCACAGGGTTTTGGTGATGCAGAACTTTCAGCGATTAAATTAGTTAAATATGCAGATTTGGCAGATTAAAAAGGTTTCGCACGCGTTGTTCTGCTCTTTAGGCCTAAACATAGTGTGATAAGAAAGCAGACGAGAGTGGCGCCACCAACGTTGCAATTGACTACCGGTAAGAAATCACAATTGAACAGATTCAGTGTTTGAAAAACGTAAGAAATGGCAACCGAATAGATTCAATGTCTTTCACCATCAACGATTTCCATCGTAGCACCGTGCTGTCTCCTCAGCTTGACCTCGCCGGATTCTGACCTTGCAATGGAACGGACCAGACCACCTAACTATTCTGGTCTTGATTTCATATAGCGCCATAAGTCTAAGCTGGTCTCCCTACGTGGCTTTGGAGAGACCCTGAGAAATTTTGGAGATTTACATTTCCTCAAGCGAAAGCTTAGGTATAAATCGGGTGATTCTAGGACTTGAAGCTCAATCGATCACATCGAAGTCGCTGCATATTTTGGATCTGTAAAATCTATTCTGTTGACTTCTATAACGCTGTTATCATAGTTCGAGAATTCGTGACTTTCGGTTTTAAAATTCGTAATAATTCGTTGGGCCATTGTTGGACCTTTTTACATTGACCGTGGCGTTTTGCAAAAACAGCGTAACCAACAACAACAAATGTGATGACGTCATGATTTCTTGTGTTAAGCCTCTGCTTAGAATTTAATATAAAATTCAATATAAAAGCTTATTACGTAACGAGTTAATTTATTAAAATCTAATTTCTTAAAGATGAAAGAACATGGACCGGAGTGGAAGTGTGTAGTAATTTTGGAGGAGAAGGAGAGGGTAATCCAAAAATACAGTGTTGTTTTGTGACAATTAAGGAATTTGTTGGTTGTTCTGCTCGAATTCGGGACCATTTGCATGGCGAAAATATGCCTAAAGAAACCAGAGTCGAGTGGGAGCAGTGGGCTGTTCCTGACTCAGAATCAGAGGACGATGAAATAGAAGACACAGCTCGGTGAACGTTGCCAACCCTTTTTAACCGTGTTTGGTTACGAGCTGTGTTAGTGACTGACTGGTCACACTAGAGCTGGGGCACTGGTGGTTTTTATTTCTGCTGACTGACACTCACAGTCACACGCCCCAACTACGATAGAAATCGAAGTTCAAGACTCTATGTAGAACAGTAATTGAATATCAGTAGGCCTACAATTGTGTTGCTAGTCAGCTATCTTTTACGGCTGATTGATTGATTACCTATGACATTGACACTTACTTGCTTAAAAAGTTGAAAAGTAAACAAATAATAAAATTCGTTGCCATGGCAAAGAATTCTATTATTTTATTATTTCACGAATTTTAACGAATTTTAAAACAGCAGTTTTAAAATTCGTCAAAATTCGTGAATTTTTAAAATTCGTAAAATTCGTAAAATGCGAATTCTCGAACTATGGCCGTTATCATCAATATGGTTCCTTCAATTGAAATCGCGATAAAAAATTCATTGTTTTAGATAAGCAAGCTAGGTCTAAATCCGATATAACTAAATCTGTTTTTATATAATATATGCAATCTAACTGAATCTAATCGACTGAATGAACTTCTGGCTGAATACAGGAAGGAGATGGACTGTGGATGCATGGACGGCTGGATGAGTAGGAGGATGTGTTAGGCACGAGACTAAGTACGTTCGGTGGAGCAACTGGAGCAAGAACCTTCCGTCAGAAATTTAAATAAACACTTTCAAGAGCGCAAAGCATGTTTGTGACTCGTGGAATGAGTGTAACTTCACTTCCATAAAGTGTAATTTGAACACAGTAGTCTACCGTGTGGTATTGCAGGCCCACATATACATGAACTAGACACTTCCGATAATTGACAATTGATAACAATTCCGATCGACTTTAATTTAGAAATCGTTATCGTCTGTGTATATACAACTCATTGTGACTTCGCTTGCATCTTCTGTTTGCAGGTTTGGGTTCGCCTTCGTTGGATGTGACATAGGGAACGATGCATTGTCTGAAAGTATCTCTCAACCAATTCCAGAGAGCTTGGCTAAAAATACATTTTGCTGTGACTTTATATTAGTCCTGGAGGCCTATGTTCAACCAAACTATTAAATTAAACTTAAATGTTGTAGATTTTTAAAGATGTGGCTTAGTACAAGTAGGTCTAATATTCATGTCACAATTCCACAAGTAGACAAATCAACCATGAACAGAACTAAGCTCAACTGCTAATGCGATATAATAATGTCATTTAGCAAATGTATGCAGTTGTCATGATATTTATTCCTGTAGTGTTGAAACTCGATCAGGAATCGTACAGGAAGCTGGTTGTAAAATGGTCAACAACGCCATTGGTTTGCGTTCCTGCCAAGGTGGCATTTTACGTTGTGTTCTGATTTCTTTGCGTGTCAGATTTTGGTGGAACCAGTTGGACAATCAGAAGGAAATATGTAGTCAGCAGACTAGTAATCTATTAGGAAATACCAAAGACTCTCCCAGTGCTTATAAATACTATATTATAGCGCCACTCTCTCTAGTTATACGCCACTATAAATTGATTAGCTTAATCTAAGCCCTTATTAATTAAATTTAAAGGTCATTTTTTTATTGTTGTTTATTGCGTCCAGAAAAACAAAGTACAAGTCATGACAAAAAACATATCAATCACTGCGCAACAGGAAGCCAGGAAAAAGCTAAAAGCTTATACCACCCTGACCCCTAGTAGGCTACCTGATTCACATTTCAGTCAACGTTTAGAGTGTCACACAGATCTAAGCTAAGTTATGCTGATGAGATGCAGTTGCGACCAAACAGTTTTGACAGTATACCTTAGTCAAATAATTATCAAAGTCAAGAAACAGAGTAAGCAGAACCAAAGTATACAAACAAAGGCAATTTTATGATGAAAAGAAAATTATCACAAAATATGACAAAACATGACAGATTATGCAAAATGAATATGAAAAATGAAAAAAATGAAAGATGAAAAGTGAGATAATTTAATATAATATAGAAGTAACACAAGAGGAAAGAAGAGAAAATCGAACAAAAGAGAGGTCTATTAATAATAATGTTACTATAACTAAGGCAAATAGATATCCTAATAAAAACAAAACATTCATTCATTCATTAGGGAGAGACCTGCAATTTCCAAAAAGGTTATATTTCATTATATTTTAATAAGTAGCCTATTTTCAGTACTCTTTTAAACGCAGAAAGAAATTTCTCTTCTTTAAGTTTAACCGGTAAAAAATTCCACAAGCGAGGACCCAGAACTTGGAGGTTGCCCGCTCTGCTTACTGCTTTGATAAGTCTTGTACCGTTACAAGGACGTTATACCTCACTGGTTATTTATAGCGATAAATCGATCAAATCTGAATGTTCTGATGTGATGATCATCATTAAAGAAAGAGTCGTACATCGAGAATTCGGCAGGTAAAACGCCTCAATTACTCAGAATGACAGTCGTCAGTGTTAACAGAGTGACGAACTGATTCGATGAGGTTTTCGATTAACAATTACACGACATTTTCTACTTCCTGTTAACAGGCGAGATCCCATTATACGTATTTGCTGCCGCATTTGCTGTGTATTTAGTTATGAAAACCTGCGCTTCATTAATCTTCATATAATAACAATTACAATACTATGAGCCAATCTAATCGAATGCTATTACCACATCATTATTCCCATGGCCACACATTGCCTTATTCGGAAGGCATTAGCATTCGCCGATAAAAGCTATATGGAGCATGAGTTTAACGACCAAATGCACACAGGAAATCTATCGTTTCGTAATTAGGCAGCAGCTGAAATGTGGGCACAACGACGACGGTAAAAGTGTGTTTATAATCATACGTGCAGGGTAATAATTTAGCCTGTTTGAACTATATTCATTTATTTAACCTGTCTGAATATTACTAATATGCCGGGTTAGACTATTAAATAGTAGGCCTAGTGGCATAATTATTTTGCTCACGTGTAAGTTGGACATAGATCAGAAAAGAGTCGGAGGCCAAAGGTTAGGAAGCATGTTGAAAAGGGTATATAAGATGGTTGCTGAAGAGCTCAGAGCTTTTCGTTCTAAATAAGTCTTTTTTTAAATCGTTAATTCACAGTATTTCTGCTTGAATTAGAGGAAGTAAGCTAGGTGTAAATAATTTATCTGAAAGGAGAGAGTGAGAAGAGACCAAGGTTTTGGTAACCTATAGCATATAATCTTCTAGCCTCTCTTTCATCCGAGCAGACGACACTTCCAATAGGCCGTTAAGATTTATTTCATCTAATAACATTCTTCCACTTCATTACATATTATTATTTTATAGTCATGAACAACAAATGTACCCCTGAATCTAATCTAATATTTTATCACCTATTGTGCTGGTTGTCGATGCTGGTTAATTAATTATAATAGATTAAATACTCTATCAAAGCTAGCGTTTCAAAACACTTAAAATATCATCAAATCACAACTACACAACTATATATATATGAATTATATATACCGTATACAGAAAGCAAGGTCTTGCGTGTTCTGGGATATCGTTACATACAGTTAAACGCATGTGTTATTTAACCACAGAT
This sequence comes from Allolobophora icterica, assembly GCA_963556255.1. Classification (NCBI taxonomy): domain Eukaryota; kingdom Metazoa; phylum Annelida; class Clitellata; order Crassiclitellata; family Lumbricidae; genus Allolobophora; species Allolobophora icterica. The sequence goes on along the minus strand of OY744602.1, from coordinate 67,706,248 downwards.
TTAACTGGATTTTCTTTTGTTACCGTTTGTCAGCTATTGTTAGATTTCGCATTTCTTCTTATGTGAAAACAATGGTATATGTATTAAAAATTTACTATATTCTTCCTCGTCTCCATTGAGATTTTAATTTGGCCGCCCTTCCATTTGGACTGATCTTTGTTGAACGTGATAGAGGAAACAATATGACTAGCGAGATACTTTTTCTGTCCGAGATTACCAATCCAATGAAAGTGGCGAAAATAGGCCTACACTTTACTTTAACTTTTAATACACATGAAAATAGGCGTCAAATTATACATAAAAGTAAAACATCCTGATTTAATCAGTTACACATTTATGAAGATTAGACTAAGTGCTAGACAAGGTTTAATATCTAGAATACAAGCCTATCTCTAGATAAATCAGTCACAAAAGGGACAACGATTAACTGCTATTGTAAAGTAATGATAGCAGTGGCGTACGGAACTGAAATGCCGCCCGGGGCGAGGTCCCAAAATGCCGCCCCTGGCCACTTAATTGTGTATAGGCCTATGCTATTTTCCTTAAGATATTGCATAACGATCATATTAAATATTCAATTTTATTTTATGCAGTTTAGGCTATAGCCTTTGTGGATTTTTCACATTTTACTGTATTTATTACTGAAATTTAGTTTATCACATAATTAAAACCATTTTATTGCATGACTTGCGATGTGTACAGTACAGTGCATACATAATACATATCATATTATGTTATAATTGCCTTAATTTAATAATTTCGTGGAAGCAGAGTAATGATTGTGTCCGCTAGGCCCCTACAAAACAGGAAAATACAGCGCTGCCTTATAAAAGATTATTAATGATCGTTATTCTGCTATACAGAAACGGTATATTATTATTATTATTATTATTATTATTATTATTATTATTATTATTATTATTATTATTATTAATTACATTTGTAACGCGCGCATGGTCACACCGAAATGTGAAGCTGAGGCGCGGGTAAACACGGCTTACTGCGCGCAGTAGAAGTTTAGACTGTTTAGGGCTTAAGTTTTAATAACAATCATATTAAGCAATGTATTTTATTTACTGGATAATAATATAATATTCTCATATTTTAGTAAACATTGCCAAACAACTGCAGTCTGCAGCATCAGTGCAAAAACGCCAGAGGAAAATAATTAAGAGCGAGTAACCGAGATTCTATAATAACTGAATAGGCCTACTATTAAGGCCTACTAAACTTTGTTGAAAGAATAAGTAGTTATTTCAAATAATAAAATAATGCACTCAATTTCTGTCAAAGCCAGAAAATTTTAACATTAATTTTTAAAAGAGGTCTAAACTAAGTGGTGAATTGCTGTGGTGGCGATATCGATAGTTAGTGATTAAATTTTATTCTAAGTCATTAATTCGTCTAGATACCTATTACCTATAATATGATATAGGCGTATATAATATATACATACATACATGCATATAAATATATATTTATTATGTTTATGAAGGGCGGCATAACAAGAGTAGGCTATGCTTTACAGTATGCTGTATGTAGTCTGTTACTATGCTTACAGTTTACTAGATAATAGAGCCTACGATTCCATTTCCTTTGATGCAATTCTGTTTATGTATAATAGGGACCTTTGAAAGTGATGCCGCCCCTAACGACTTGACTAAAGTGACGGTTTCTTTCTTTCCTTCTTTTTCATTCTTTCTTTCTCTCCTACTTACTCCTTTTTTATCCAAAATTCACTCTTTTTATTTTTCGTTTACCCTATTTTGCCGCCCCTAGAAAAGTGCCGCCCGGGGCGACTCGCCCCCTCTGCCCCCCCTTCGGTACGCCACTGAATGATAGGAAATATATGCGATTTGCTTCTACATTAATCCTTGCAGCGGAGGAACTCGATCCGGAATGTCACAGAAAGCTAGTCGTAAAATTATCGAAAACGCCACTGGTTAGTGTTACAGCCAGGGTGATATTTTGCAATGATATCTGGTTCTCTTGCCTGTCAGGTGGTGGTGGAACCAGTTGGACAATCAGAAGGAAGTATGTAATCAGAAGACCAGTAATCTATGAGTAGACAAAGCAGGTAACTTAGATCGTTAATGAGAGAGTTTAAGAACAATAATTATGGGGAAAGATGAATAAGTAGGTTAATCGCAAAGAAAAGAAGTTATGGCGACCTGTCAGTGGTCAAATAGCAATGATAAAGAGCGCTTTCGTTGACGTACTAAACGTCGCTAAACAAATTCTTTGCAGCTACACTTAAGATAGGCTACGTTGTCATTGTTCGCATGCTTAGCATGAAAAATAGACCTGCAGTAAATATTTACGTCTTTGATTCATTAAGTATTAAATTTTCCGTTTAGTCTATTTTAGCGTTTTTAGTAGGTTTCAGACAGCGAAAATAAAGTGCAGTTTTAAAAATTACCTTTAATTTTGAAACTGAGATAGCTTTCCCTGACTTACCGTTAGAATTGTGTTGCGATCAATTACAAAAATTCTCAAGACGCTAAAACCAATCGGTTCTCCACATAAACGATTGAGAAATGTGTTGACCTAAAATAATAAAATATTTCTATAAATATTTCATATAATCATTTAAGATCAGACTCAAGACACACTACTTCAAGCTGGCCTATGGGCCGTGTTGAACTTGTCAAAGGGCCCTTGTAACGGCATGTGTCGTGTTATGGCGCAGTAGAAATCGCCGTGATCATCATCATCATCATCATCATCATCATCGTCATCATTTCGTGTAGCGTACAGTTGGAAACGGACTATTTTAATCAGAGTAACGAGACAGCATTCGATTTGTCAGCAACTTGATATCTGACGATGTCTCCCCAATTACGTGACCACAACAAATTGAACATAGAGCGCTTAATTACTGTTTGCCATCGCAAAGTGGGTGTTAATGCGCTTCAAGACACAGAGACAACACAAGATTATGCCGACAACAATCGCATCGTAACAATACTTGTCTGTCGAATACAACCCAGCCAATTGTCACTTGTTTCTTATCAAAAGTTATAAAGCGTCAATAAATGTACTGAGTATAGGCCCTACTTCATTCCGTCGCACAGCAGTCTGTAATCGACCGTGAAATTAAAATCCTTGTATGTAATTGCTTCACTGAACTTTTTTTATTCCTCGAACGGCGGAACATGATCGTTTAATGGATGTAATGCGTTGTATTTGTTTTATTTACGAAGTTCAAGTGAGTTAAACTTTTAAGCGCAATAAACATATTTTTTTATACTACCAAAGGAATACATATTGTCATAGTCCAGATCTTAAGATTTTGTATATCGAACAATCACAACCATAAGACAGATGATCGTGGCATTCAAATGCTGCAAAGCGCTCAAAGTAAAAAATATATAAATATCCTACAGAAAACTTGTAGACATACACACAAAAAGGTTTAGATTCATTTACTATACCTGTCCAATTGTTTCCGTACTCAGATTCTTTAAATCAATATCGTGAATTCTCTGGTAGATTTTATGAGCCTGCGGATACACCAAAAATTCAGGATTGAAAAAACTCACAACGAGATCAAGCAAAAAGAAAAAACAACATGAAAGAAGAAACAACTGCGATTTGAATTGCATTGAGCCAAATAATTGTCATCATATCATTCGTAAAACTCGCAGTCACGCAATATTGACAAACACGGACTATATTGCCATGACCTTGACAATTACACAACATACGTTGAATAATGTAAAGAAAGTTGTCAAAGACGGAAGTTTAAAAGACTTCCGTCTTAATCAATATTAATTATTTATTCATCCTAACAATGACAAAGATATGCTAACATAATGTCAGAGGCCATAAAGCCGCTTATTAAGATCCCTCAATTATCAAGCCCTAGTAATAAGCGTGATATTGCACTGCATTTTACCATAGAAGAACCTGCTCACTTTAATTAAAGTCCAACTCCTCTGAATCTGAACATCTTTATATTTTGCTAAAGTAATTAATGCCCATTATTTTACCCTTTTGTCTTTATATAAGTTTAAGTGCACATCAGGACCTTTGTCGAATGATCTAAAGTATTGACAGAACCGTTTTCGAATGATTTCTTTTTCCGTTTCGCCTCAGTCCTACATTTCATACTGATCTGAGGTGAGTAGTGACTGGGGACGGGGAGAGTGAGATAGGAGGAGGATCGGGTAGAGCGGGGTAGCTGGATAGTAAAGCGTGCTCGAAGGTGCTGAGGCTGGTAGCAATGTAGGCTGGTAACAGTTGTAGGTTAGCGAAAGGACTTTGAAGTGGATGCGCTCAGGAATTTTCAGCCAGTGGAGTGATTTCGGGATGGTGTGATGTGATGATGTTAAAGTGTCCTGGTGACAGCTCGGGCTAGTTAGTTTTGGATGAGTTGTAGGCAATTAATTTGGCTGGATTAGAGGTTGACGAAAAGGGAATTACAATGATCAAGCTTGGAATGAACAATAGAGGTAATAATAGTAGAAGGGGTTTTAAAGTTAAGCATGGGTCGAATGCGGCGGAGGTTATGATAATGCATGAGGCAGGTGCGCGAGGGGTTAGAGTTGTGCTCATAGAAGAAGAAATGTGGATCCATGTTCGCGCACAGGTGAGTCGAAAAATGAAAGTGTAAGATGAAGATTTGGTGGGTAAGTGTATGGGAGTCGGGGATTGAAGACCGACCAGACAATTTGTTGCATATTCAACAACTTCACAGGGTTTCATGGCGCAGTGTCTAAAGCAATAGTTCCATTCATGATACATAATGCTAGTCTACTCTCCACTCGTGTCGTTTATGGCATAGTAGGCTACTTATGATGACAGTAATGTTGTTAATGGTGGTGGTGATGTTATCAGTAGTTGTAATGTGGGCCTATTTTTGTAAGAAGTAGGCCTAGTATTACTGCAAGCTTAACGTGAGGTATTTGCTGCGTAATATTTGTGTACTGTAAAAACAAAATGTGATAGGGCTGCATCAACATATTACACTGCCTTACATTTAATTAAATGTGTAAAATATCAACAGGGATTTTTAGGTGAGAACACGAACAAGTTATTCTAAATTTAGGGACAGTAATAAAACTACTGTGGCGCAAATAGTCGAATACTCAAATTTTCAGGTTCGCATTATTGACCTTGTCGTCGCGAAGTAGTGGTAGGGCCGCGAATTTCTCATTATTGGAGGAGACGTTGCAAGCCTGCCTGTCACCGCGAGGTTGGGACGGGGTAGATTTCTCATTATCGGAGGATACCTCGCCGTCTCTTGTCGCCGTGAGGCAATGGTTGGGCCGTAAATTTCTCATCATTGGAGGAGACTCCCACGCCTGCTTGTACCACGTTCCACTCAGCTCCAGGCCACCATTTGACAAATGGTTACAGCAGGTTATCTCCCAGACTCTTTCCAGAGCATCGAACAGCTTTGTCAAAGAGCCGACTCCCGTCTCTCTTCAGGCATCATCAACGAATCAGCACACGTTCCACACGGGCTACTGCCACCCATAAAACCCACTTTATACTCACTACGTCCTCGAGCTCATAACATAATAATGCCAAATGCAGACTTTTTGATAGGAAAGACATTTATCATAGGGATGATTTACACTTGATCTGAACACGAAAGATAGGAAGAAAGTAGAAAAAACTTGATAGGCATTTGTGACAAGTCGGTCCAACTTGTAAAGCAAATACTATAACAGTGTAAACCAAAGTGCGGTTAGCAATTAGTACAATAAAAGATATACTTACTTACTTACTTATCGCTGCGAAGCATTGGTTGCCCCGTGAAATTACTCTTTCGAGAAGCCATCGTCATTTGTTCGTCGTGATTGTTCATCGCCTGATCCCCTTCGCCATCTCGCCACCCACTACTTACTGGCCCAGTTAGCTACATCGGTAAGAGCGTTGGCTGCGTCTCATGCAACTCTGTGTTAGAGCGCATGCGGACCGCGGTTCGCTTCCCGAAGGTGGCTTATTTCAGAGATTTAAATCTCGGGCTAGCACGGTCCCAACACGGGGACCTTAAATGGCGTGGCGCCTATTCAAACGGGCAGCGGTGGTGAAGTATCTCACCCGATCAATTCATTTAAAAATGAACAGGGTCGCGGCCATATACGGTCGCTATAGAAAATCGCGAACATTTACATTTACATTACTTCGTCATCTCTCTGATTCGACACCCTCATTCACCGCGTATCGCTCCCACCATCGCAGGGGTCCATTTACGGTATTATGTGTAGCAGTGCCGTCTTAAGGCATGGGCACGCTAGGCAGTCGCCAGGGGCCCTACGATTCTAGGGGCCCTCAAATTAAACAGACCAAAAAAATTAATTTGTGCGTGACCTCCATGTGCGGCCAGTGGCGTGCAGAGGGGGGTGCGGAGGGGGCGACGGCCCCGGGCATCCAGCCGGGGGGGGGCATCCAACGGTTGGCGCTGGCCCAGTCACATCTCTTGCGCTTGTATTGCCGGACTAATTTCGTATCATACGAATCGTATGCCGTAGTTTAAGTACTAATAATAGTATCTAATGCATTGCGAACCCTTTTAGCGTGTTATGAAATCAGCGGTTGACAACGGCAGTGTTATGATTGTATCATCGTTCATAGGTTTAATTAGGTTAGCGTCGTCTGTTAGAATTTTTTCGGCAAGACGCAACAGCAAGTAATTTTGTTGTCTATTTTGTAAAGATTTAATCAAACATTTGCAGACAACCATTATTATCAGCCGACGTTGGCTTGGCGGGCATACGCGTACCATTCGTCTATACTTTAGATAAATCTTGTGTTCTTGCAACTATTTCGTTGCAAGTTACTAATAACCGGCCGCCAATAAATCGCCATTCAAATATTTATGTTTACAATACATCGCGAAGTAAGACATGAGTGCGCAAGTTTTTATGTCATGTTTTCCATACAGGCTATACTATGATTAGTAATAGTAGCCTAACTTCCTAAGCATAAAATACAAAGTCTACAATTCGGTTTCCGATCGTCAAAATAGGCTAAAAGTACCATACGGCAATGTGCAATTCTCTAAAATTTCCTGGGGGAAAGGGAGAGGGGCAGCACACTGAGCACACACGTGCAGTGGGAGGGGAGGGGGAATGAATTAGGGAAAGAACAATTTAAGGGCATCCAATGAAGGGGTTGGCCCCGGGCATCAAAGAACCTCTGCACGCCACTGTGTGCGGCAGAAGTGAAACTTCTTAGCTATGAGTGCAAGGCTTGCTCAAAAGTTTGTGTTGATTAATCTTCGCTTTACATTATGTTTCTTTATGTTTAACTGATTTTATTACAAGGTGAATGTTGAAATTACCAATAAATCTATAGGTTTAGTTTTATCGACCATTTCATTTTATCCCTGTGAGGAGGGGGCGGGGACTTCAGTAGCCTACACTGCTTTTCCCAGGGCCTGCAACGCTGCTAACACGGCACAGATGTGTAGTTTACTTAGACAAACTCGTGTGTATTATATATGCAATTGAAGTTTTAATTTTTAACGTTTTTTTTATGAAATTATAATATTTAGATGTTTACATTGTAGATGCTTGTGTTTATATAGAGCAACTTCGTTTTTATGCGTAACTTAGATTAATAATAACCGTCTATTAAGTTCGTTCCCATCATGTTATCTTATTTCCGAGCGTTATTCTCAAACTGCTTTATGGCTTCCGTTTGGTTAGTATAAGAGGATTTGTTAAAGTCACGGTTATCAGAGGAAGAGCACAACATGACGAGTGTAGGCAGCAATGGCTCAGCGTTTATTAAACTTTAATTCAGGTTCCCTTTCTAATACACTGTATTGTAATCAATTAGAAAAATTAGCCAACAAACAAAGCGTTATGAACTGTGGTTGATTGTGAAGCGAATTCAAGCGAATATGGAAACAGACAGACGTTAACGGATCGAATAAATTAATAAATGCATTAGTAGTTTCCGATCGTTACTTTCTGACACCGGAAAGAAACAACGAAGCCAAAGATTCAGACCGAAATAATGGATCAATACAGAGAATCGTAGATCAACTACAGAACAGCATCCACCAAGAGAGCTTTGTGTGCATCAGGGAAGCGCGTTTGTGGATGAGCGCATCACGACGGACCAGTATAATGAGTCAGCAACAATAGGCAACATTACCAGCTGATTGGGGTCTGTCTGTGGAAAAACTACAGGCCATTTACCCCAACTCAGCCCTCTCATGAACAATGTATGAGTAGCAGCGCTAGTTGAACGATTAAACAAATGTCCTGTTTCTGAATTACTGCGGTAAAGAACCACCCGAAAGATCCTTAAAATAAATATACCGGCCTATATAAACACTTATTCAGAGGAAAATCATTTTGTCTCAAATATCCACATGCATAGAAATGGAGAGGATTTTCAACTTATGAGGCGCTGATGAATTATTTAATGTGCCTTAGCAGATATTGGATACCGTACACATGTGATGATTCTGATGACTATATACGTAACATAAAAATTCATCAATTTTCGAAAATACCAATCCACCTAACACTTAGCATTCATTCCACTATTGAGTATTTAAAATGTGTTCCATCGTTTGTATTACTGTGACTGTGATTGTATATCAGCTGAATGAAACTTCAACTTCAAAACTCGAGGTGTTTCTATCGAAGCGCTCAAGCAAGTCTGATAAGTCTAGCTTATACTTTGCAATTGAGGAGCACATTTCCAAAACTCACTCAGTCTAATGCTTATCAATATGCTATGAGTGAGTTTTGGAATTGTACTCCTCAATTGAGAACATTGTTACTGCTATGTAGTTTATACTTTAACATCTTACATTATGGTTAATTGACTTCTGTCGACTTAATGTGTTACCATAGCTATTCTTATACCAGTCATATGTGCATTCACAGAGCCATATGATATAGAAAGATTGCAGAGTGTCCAGTGTAGAATTTCGGTGCAAGGGTCAATATCTACTTAGAAATGTAAAATGGTTAATCGACTTACCGCATTATTCACAATAATTCCGCCGTAAGAAACCACCGATAGTTCAATCACGCTATACAAGAACCAGAAAACTGAGAGAAAGAGAAGTATCGGAGTACTTGTAAGGGTTTTGTTCCATATTAAATTGTAAAGAGTCGCAATCACAAGAAATATGAAGCCACTGACGTATGCCGCGTTGCTGAAGCAGACAAATTTGTCAGCCTTTGAGACAAGACGACTCAGCATCTGATGTTGTCGTCGCAGAGCTTCAAAGCTTTCTTCAAAGGAATGAGATTTCTCGATGGATTCGCGGAATTTGCGGTTGCAGATGGTGAACTGGTGGGAAAAGATTGTAGCAATGAAAAGATTGAACATCAAAGGAAAGTTAGCTGCTCCAGTTACGTAGAATTGCATGGACATATACAGAGCTCTCAGATTGGAGCTAATGTGACATCCATTGCATTTTTATCGGTTGCATAGTGGACATAGCCGACAAATACAGTGTTAATAGTCACGAAAATCCATGCCACAGTTGCACACAATATTGCGTTTCCACGGGCGCATTTGTACCAGTCCAGCGTGAGTTTCTTATGGAAGTGTTGAAGTAGTGTAAGCATTCTTCCAGTGCTACAGGCTCGATAACAGGAGGTTTGTGCCAAGGTACACATGAGGGTCCAAACAACAACGATCAATTTCCATATGAGGTAATAAGATGGTTTGTCCTCAGGAGAAAAGATTGTGGCTAACCGGATCATGTTGAGCCACATGGCTATCAACACAGCAAATGCATAGACATGACTCGGACTGCTAAACTTTAGCAAAGACCACCTGCTACGATTGCTGTTGTTGGCATCATTTTGATTGTCTTTCAAGAAGAATAATCCAAATATTCTCATTGAAGTAATGAGAGGTGAAAGGGTTTTCAGCATTTCCGTCTCGTCAACCGTTGATCCCTGTGAATCATCGCCGATGTGTGTTTCAGGCATGACAATAATGACATGATTCTTGTTTTCCTGATGACCAACTTTTGATCTTTTCATTCTGCTATAGATAGAATGGTTGCAGACACCGAAACAGACTCTGATCGTCTGAGAAGCTGAGATATGTCCTTCTCATAAATACCTAAACAAATGGGCTTAAGAACAATTCGCGGTGCCTCCGCATTATCCAGACGATTTCTACCCAACGTTGATCCATTTGGTGCAGGCAACTGTTCATTATTATTCTAATGTACGTGGGCGTGTCGCGCAGGCGCGTATCCAAGTGGAAGTTGTTGATATCCGTTGGCAACACCCATTGATTTATGTTTTTGATGACTCGCAGACTAATAGGCCTATACTAATAAACACTTAAATTTATGACCCTGTGTATGGAGTTAACATCACATTGCTAGCCATCGTTTATTGTCATGGTTACGTACTGCATTAGCACGAAATTATAGATTTTGCCGAAACCGCAATTAACATCCATGGCTCATAATTAGTCAAAATCGACAAAGTAAATAGCTTTCAATGATTGCACAACAATGCACACGTTAATTATTGGATCCGAAGTTGAAGTGTGATATGCATGTGTGTTCACTACGTCACCTTTCTCATTCGACCTGCTTGTTAATCAAATTTTCAACGTGATTTTACTTTTTAGAAATGATGAATCTACAGGTTTAGATAGGCCTCTAGGCGTCCATATCATATGTCTGTGATTGAAAGTTGTGCTAGAACTAAAACATTGAGTTCACGCCAGTGATAACAGGTTCGGCGTATTTGTATCACGTGAACTCGCACGCGTTAAATTCATGGGAAAGAAGTTAGCGGTCATTCATACCGAATCAGTATTTTTCTTAATCAGTTGCAGTGAGGCTATAACATAACATATATTTTTCTTTATTGAAACCAAAATTATAACAAGCGACAGTACAACAGCTCAAAGCAAATCAAGATGGTCGCAAAGGTAGGCCCAGAAGGGAAGACTCCCGCTAGTAGGCCTAGGGACTACTTTATATACAGGGTGGGCCTGTAGAAATGGAACAACTTTGACGCCTTATAACTTGAATTCTTTTTATCTGAGCGTCTTGTCCAATATATGAGATTGAAGATAATTATCAATTTTATCATTCTGCAAAATATCTACGAGACACTATTACGACGTTTTGAGATAATGCTATTAATATTCGATGTGCCATTTTCATGCCATAAAACTGCAAGAAAAAAGAAAAGTCTGAAACGGAAGATGTCTATTCTAAACAATCACTTAGTACTAACAATTAATATCTTGAGTGAATTTACCATCAGTCAAACAAATACTCAGTATGTCCACCACGTGCTTTAATGACTGCATCAACACGAGACGACCACTGATCGATGGCTGAGTCCACCTGACTCCACCAGTGCTTGGGTTATCTCAGCCCAGCAGCAAAGAATCACTTCTTTCAAATTATGTTCAACGTGCGCGCAGAACGTTTGCGACCACGGTTGCGGCTATTAGACGTACCAGTAACATCAATTTGTTTAATCAATCGATGTAGAGCATATTTATTCCATTTTCTAGAAGGGAATTCTATCATCATCTGATGTGCATTGTATCCTTTTTCTGCTCTTAAAATTCGGATTAAAATTCTATCCTCTTCCGTGAGCGGCGCCATGATGTTCAATATGTATACATTCAAAATTGAGAGGTGTGCGCCGCACGGAAATTTTATAACAACGGTGCCGTATAGGGGCCTATCAGTGCAAGATTTGACACAGTAGTAGAGTAGACGATTACTTGCAATTTAGTATATTGGGCACGATGTTCGGATAACAATTGTTCAAGTTATATCCATTCAAATTAGTTGCATTCCTACTGGCCCACCCTGTACTTACAATTATATTAACAAGGCGAGAACCAATCTATCTATCTATCTATCTATCTATCTATCTATCTATCTATCTATCTATCTATCTATCTATCTATCTATCTATCTATCTATCTATCTATCTATCTATCTATCTATCATCTATCTATCTATCTATCTATCTATCATCTATCTATCTATCTATCTATCTATCTATCTATCTATCTATCTATCTATCTATCTATCTATCTATCTATCTATCTATCTATCTATCTATCTATCTATCTATCTATCTAATCTATCTATCTATCTATCTATCTATCTATCTATCTATCTATCTATCTATCTATCTATCTATCTATCTATCTATCTATCTATCTATCTATCTATCTATCTATCTATCTATCTATCTATCTATCTATCTATCTATCTATCCACCCACCCATCTATCTGTCTGTCTATTTATCTTTCTATCTATCTATTGCTCTATCTATCTATCCACCCACCCATCTATCTGTCTGTCTATTTATCTTTCTATCTATCTATTGCTCTATCTATCTATCCACCCATCTATCTGTCTGTCTATCGGTCGGTCTGTCTATCTATCTGTCTGTCTGTCTGTCTATCTGTCTGTCTATCTATCTATCTATCTATCTTTCTATCTATCTGTCTATCTATCTATCTATCTATCTATCTATCTATCTATCTATCTATCTACCTACCTACCTACCCATCTGTCCAATGTCCATCTATCCATCCATATATCTATCTATCTGTCTATCGGTCTGTCTATCTGTCTGTCTATTTATCTTTCTATCTATCTATTGCTCTATCTATCTATCCACCCATCTATCTTTCTGTCTATCGGTCGGTCTGTCTATCTGTCTGTCTGTCTGTCTGTCTGTCTAAATGGATGGATGGATGGATGGATAGATGGATGGATGGATAGATGGATGGATAGAAAGAAAGATAGATGGATGGATGGATGGATGGATGGATGGATGGATGGATGGATGGATGGATGGATGGATGGATGGATGGATGGATAGATAGATAGATAGATAGATAGATAGATAGATAGATAGATAGATAGATAGATAGATAGATAGATAGATAGATAGATAGATAGATATTGTCCAAGACCAACTATACTGTCTCAACGGGGGGAAAAGTCCGGGGGGAATTGTCCTACGGGGGGAATTGTCCGGGGGGGAAATGCCGGGGGGAATTGTCCGGGAGGGAAATGTCCCGGGGGGAAATGTCCGGATACCCCTGTATCTAGCGAAGATGGGATCGATATGGGAACCCCAGGGGAGTTACTGCTCTTTACGGTAGACAGGGGAGTTACTGCTCTTTACGGTAGAATAAGTGCAGTGTATAGTGAGTTAAGTTTGCAAATGATTTCTAGGATTTTAGATACCTTATTTATCACATGTTCAACACCTACTTAAACGATACTTTTCTTTACTGTACCTCTACTTATAGGTAATGTAAATATGGTAGTGCATGGCTGTCTCTTCACATGAACAGAGTTCGAAAACGTTTCAAATATTTCTTCTTTGAATTGAGCACAAAAGAAACTCAGCACAAATCTATATTACAATGTACCCCATGCTGTTCAACCTCAAACCAGCTGCTCCATTAGCTCATCCCCTTTTCGCGCCAACGCGTCCACGCATACAACAATTGTACAAACAGCTATTATTAGATATGCAAAGACTGTTCAACACCTGTTCAGCCAAGCGCAAACATTGACGCATTATACACACACCTAACACTTCTCTCAATCAAACGTCCTTACACAAAATGTTAATTAATTAAAACTAGTCATCGTAAACTTTAACTTACATCAATTTCAATGCTTTACGAAAGCGCGCTCACACGACATTGCTGGATAGGCCCTCTCAGTGGTTTTAATGGGAGTAGAGGATTCTGGTACACGTTTCCTGAGACTTGTAGGGGCCTAAATAGAACGTAATTCGATCTAACTACGACCTAAGCAAAGGCATTATAGGCAAAGTATGCATTTGCCTCGATGTTTATTCTTGCAATGCAGAAACTCCTACAGGAAGCTGGTTGTAAAATTATCAACAACGCCACTGGTTAGTGTTACAGCCGCGGTGGCATTTTGCGTTGTGTTTTGATTCCCTTGCGTGTCAGATGATGGTGGAACCAGTTGGACAATCAGAAGGAAATATGTAATCAGGAGACCAGTAATCTATGAATAAACAAAACAAGAAACTTAGATCGTTTATCAGAGCTTAAGAACAATTTTAGAGAAGACGAATAAATGGGTCAATGACAGAGAAAAGAGGTCATGGCGACTTGCCAGTATTCTATTAAAAAAGATAAGTAGCGCTTAACTACATTCAAGTGTACATATGTTTACCTACTATAGACCTAAGTAACCAGTACGTACGTCATTGCTTCAGTTATTGTTATATTAGATATTAGGTCTTTGTAAGTGTTAAGTGAGCTTTATACAGCAAATAAAGATGTCATAAAGCGTGATCTCAAGATTTAGCTTTTATTTACAAACTGAGATGTCGGTTACTAGTCTCTGACTTACCGTTAGAATTGTGTTTCGATCGATTACAAAGATGTTCAGTACGCTAAAACCAATCGGTTCTCCACATAAGCGATTGAGAAATGTATTGATCTAAAAAAAATTATAAATGTCGTTTTTTGCACAGTTGGAAACGGAGAAACAAAGTCAACAACATGATAAATAATCAGAAAATTATTAATTATGAGCTGGGAGCGCCTCTGAGTACCGTATCAGGTATCTTGAAGAGGCGCTATATCAAATCCTTAGAATGAATGAATGAATGAATGAATGAATGAAAATGTCTCGCTGAATATGCAACTAAACAAATTGAATATATGTATATATATATATATATATATACACACACATAAGAGAGCTTACTTTGTGTGAGCTATTGTAAAGTGTGTGGTAAGACTTTCACAAGGTGACTTTCATAAAGAGAATGCAAAGATAAGACAACAACAATTGCATTGCAACGATACTTATATGTCGAATATAGCCCAGCCAAATGTCACTTGTCTCAAATACTAATCAAAATTAATTGCTTCGTTGAAACATTATTCATCTCGGCGATCAGTTGATGCATTAAGCTTAATTGTAATGAGTTTTAATTCTCAAATTCGAATGAATGCAAATTTTTAGGTGTAATGAACGTGTCCCCCAAGCGTAAACTCTTTATAGCCCCTATCAGTGATCCAAATATTTTGATTTTATATCAGACTATATAAACACAAAAAATGGAGCCCATTCACATTTTTTGCCAAAATGAAAAAGGCTGAATTTATAAATAATCTAGATAAGTCGAAAAGGCCTACACAAATGAAGTTCGCATTCATTCTCCATACCTGTCCAATTGCTTCCGCACTCAGATTTGCCAAATCATAATCATGAATTCTTTCGTAGATTTTATGAGCCTACGGAACACAAAAGATCAACATTGAAATCAACTGACAACGAGAGCAATCAGAATAATCAATATTATGAAGAAGAAACAAGTGCGAAATGAATGCTAGACAACATTATGTGCACATTGAATAACCTAAAGACTGTTTCACAGATGACTCGATCTATTTCCTTCCAAAATAATGAACGAGAAACATTGTCAAGTCAAATAGACCTGTGTGTTTAACCGATGAATCATTCGGTAAAAGCATTTTTCTTTTCGTATGTTGTTCTCAAAATTAATTGGCAAAGAAACAAGTTAACACAAAGTCAAGACGCAGCATGGATCATAGTCCCGCTTAACTGATGCTGGAAATTAACAAGAAATTTTGAAAGCAGTAGGCTATTTGAAGCAGTTCAAACTCGTTAATTTTCGTGCGTCCGTGACTTTCTGTTGCGTCTTTTACCTCATATCTCACTTGCCCAACATATTTGTAATTACGCATTCAACATCTACATTAATAACTTTCCTCCGCACAAACAGGAATCGGTGTGTCGGAAGTTGACTTGGAAATAATTCAGAATGAGAAACCGGTTTGTAAGTTTTAGGTCTATTTGCACAATATTTACAGTTCATGTACAAAAGACTCTTGATGATTAATCATGGTTATCGATGCGTATGATACTGTCCCACAGCAGAAACAAACACTCCAAAACAACTCTCCCAAAACAAGCACAGTCTATAGATCACACAATCATATCCCGACGTATTCCCGTGTTATGACTTAAATATTTCAAGAAAATGCCTAACAGTCAACACATCATTTGTCTTCATCGAAAAGTCTCCCACTTGAAATTAGATCTTTACCGGCAAAAATAGCTCAGAAAACGTTTTCAATTCATCTTAAGGCGCACCATGTTAGACCAGTTAGATAGCCGTGAGACAGCACCGTTGTAGGATTTTTAAAACGCGCTATGCAAATGTTCAGATGCACACATACCATATATCTACATCTGTACAACTTCAAAATGTCTGAAAAATTTGCCATTATGTCTTTACGATAAACCTTCACAAAGTGTTTGTTTCTATCTTTGCAATACAGCTCGAGAATAACTCACACACTATAAAATAAAACACCAACGCTCGGAAACTTCGAGCATCCTATACATTTCCAATTCATTTGTATATATATTCTTTAAACAAACTCTTTTCGTTTAAATGCACATAAACTGGCATAAACAGAAACGCTGTTATTTATGCAGCATATTTTTTACACAATTGGTAGACTTATTTCGCTTAGTCGCCTGCTGCGAAAATCAGAGTAGGCCTATGTGCATTGAACCTGATAACATCTACTGCACGGTAATTTGTTTTCCAAATACAAAGATGAAAAAATCTTTAAAAATTCACCGTATTGTACATCTACAGTAAAATGTTCATATTATTTTCATGGCGCACTGAACAAAATCCGTTAATGATGCATTTGTTGGCTACTCTTCACTTTGCCAATTGTGGTAAAGTAACGATGATAATAATGACGGTGGCGATGGTGACGTTGGTGTCGGTTGTAGGGATCGGGATCTATGAAAGTAATAAAGAAATATGACTCTGTGCTCCAATTAAGCCAAATATATGATATTACATAAGGTTTGCGTTATGTGTGAAGAGAAATTGTGATAGGTCAATATATATCGTACGCTGCATCATATTTCATTAAATGTATTTAAATGGATGCAAGGTTGTTTGAGACAGCAATACCAGCAAGGTATTTTCGGTCCAATCCTCATGTTTAAAATGGTTGGATCATTTGGATGGTGAAGAGTGGGCGAAGATACTTGGCTGGGAGTATTCTAGAGAGTTGTAGGTTCGGCATAGGACTCTGAAGTGGATGCGCCGCGCTCAGGAATTATCCACCAATGCAGTGATTCATGTTGGGTGACATGGTGACGTTAGTCGTCCTGGTTCTACTGCCGATCGTTATAAACGAGTTGAGGCAGAAATGGATCGATGTATGTACAGCACGTCATCTCGGTCTAGTACATTAGATGGTAATCGATGAGACCAATTAGTCAACAATGAAGCGCTGTGGATTGCGGTTAATTGTGAAGCGAATCAATGTGAATAATAAAACGAGAGTTAATGCATTCCATTAGTGAATAAATGGAATTGTCATTTCCGTTCGCTACACTCCTTGCATCGAAAATAAACGACTAAGCCGCAAATTTTGGACCGACATCTGAGAATCAATGATAAAAATCACAGCTAACGTTTCTGGCAAACTAATGAGAGTTTGCCAGAAACTCTCCACCAACAGAGCTTTGAGTGCGTCAGCGAAACGCGTTTCTCGCGCTGCGCAGTGAAGTCATTGAAAACTGGGCGAGATTGGCCGCTGGATTGAGATTGTTTTTTTACAGTGCTTTCAATCTAGAAAAAGAGGTTTCGGAACTGAACAATATGTTCCGGAACTGAACAAATATGGACGGACAAAAATCTCGAGAAAAACGAGATTGGGAGTTGGGAGGGGTCTCAAGACTCTCAATAAACACTGAAAACAGTTCACAACACTAAAATTAAATTAAAATAACTAAATTATTGTGTTTATTATTAAAACAAATAAATTCTTTTTTAGTAGCTGAAAAATGGTGCCGGAACGCCTTTCGAGTGCGTTCGAGCTGAAAAAGCACTGTTTTTTTAATGCGCAACACCATTCTCTCTGGTAGCGTTGTTTCTTCCTTTTCTCACCTTAAATCCTGCTTTTTCTCTTCTGGTCTCTCGCACTCGGAGCGCCTCTGAATGGTCTAAATCGCGAGAGGCGCTTCATAAATGGCCATGTACAATACAATTCAAAAATGCATGTCTTGTGAGCCAAATCAGCCCTGTTTTAACAATGTGTGAGCAGCACAGCTACTTGAAAGATTTTAAAGGTGTTTTGTTGGTTAATTTATGCGGTTTAGCTTTAGCCTGGAGATCCTCCAAATACCGACCAATCTAACCGTTCAGTCAGGAAAATTTTAAATTTTTCTCAGATATCTACATATCTGGCTTTGTAGGACTATAAAACTTCGAGAAAATGTCCAACTTACAAGCCGCTAATGAGCTTTTGAAAATGCATTTTAGCAGGTAGGCCTATTGGACGCACTAAGAGCAAAAATCCTGAGGAGTTAGAATCTTGATGAAATTTTTATGATTTTTGATGGGTTTAACCATGATATGCCGTCAAATAATAGATTAAATAATAACATAGAGTTCTTCGGCACAGTTTCAAATGAATACCACACAAATAAAAGCACATAAAAATAACCAGGTCAACTCATTGCGACGGTCTACAAAGGGTGCACGCATGCAGGTTATAAAACCTTGCATTGACACCCCTATTTTCCAAAATCCACCCATAGACACGGCTGAATTAACAACAAACTGTATAAAAATCTTAATTATTGATACTGTCTCAATGTATTAGCAGCCTGTTTTCCTGTGATCGGATTCTAATAGGCTAAGTTATTTTATTTAAGGCATTAACTGTTGGCACTCGACACGCTGTTATTCACATTAAATCCAGTTATATAATTATGTGCCTATGGCATTCAACTGGATAAAAATTTATCTGCTGTAAAATTGTTATGATGTAATGTAATACACAGTCGAGTTCATGATTTGTGCATATCTGGCAAATAAATTCAGCAAATTTTCGTCATTTTGTTGATGAGCTTTGGATGTGTAAGACAGTACAAGTTTTACATTTCAATCATGTGGCCATTAAAACTGGACTTCACCACAATGATAACAAAATGGCGTTTCTCCAGGAAGTGCTTACAGTTAGCGGAGTTACGCGTGTTGATTTTATTCAGACGAAACCGACAGGGACACTGGACAGTGATGTTAGCAGTAAGAGCCAGTGATGGGCACTAAACTATATTTTTTAGTTAAACTATAACTATTTTCCAACTAAAAACATAGTTTAACTAAAGTTGGCAAGTGATTTTGGAATTTAGTTAACTAAACTAAAAAAAAGTAGTTAAACTTTTTCCAACTTTTTACGACAAACATTTTCAGAATAAAAGACGTTAAGTGAACTGTAATAATGCAAAGCGTCAATGACAATTTCACCTTCAAACTATGCAATGTGTGCTGTTCTGGCATACAGTTACATGTGTACTGTAAGTACTAAGTAGTGTATGAATTTGAAAGCACAGGCTGTTAATGCTAAAACCATGCAGTGTTAAAATGTTTTTTGCTGACAGTGTTCAATGTTCACTGTGGAAAAATAGTTGCATATTGCTGATTTTTTAGTCAAACTTTTTACTTAGCAACTAAATTTTTTTGTTAAACCATTGTTTTAACTGAACTATTTTTTTAGTTAAACTTCTTCCTTAACTAAAAATTTTTAGTTAAACTAAAAGTTAGCAACTTTTTAGTCAACTATTGCCCATCACTGGTAAGAGCCGGGTTATTACTTTGAAGGGTGACCTTCTATGTAGTACCACTGCACCCAGTATTCACTCAGCAACCAATTCTATATTGCTCGAAAGCAAAAGATGCAAACGTTAGCTAAGTTATTAAGAATGTATAACCCATCGATTGAATTGATGTGGTTGTAGTTGCTTCTGAGCCGAATGAACCAGCTTTCTACACGGGTCCATAAACAAGTCTGATATATTTAGCTTTTACTTAGCAGTTTCAAAGTTGTTGTTGTTGTGTGTGTGTGTGTGTGTGTGTGTGTGTGTGTGTGTGTGTGTGTGTGTGTGTGTGTGTGTGTGTGTGTGTGTGTGTGTGTGTGTGTGTGTGTGTGTGTGTGTGTGTGTGTGTGTGTGTGTGTGTGTGTGTGTGTGTGTGTGTGTGTGTGTGTGTGTGTGTGTGTGTGTGTGTGTGTGTGTGTGTGTGTGTGTGTGTGTGTGTGTGTGTGTGTGTGTGTGTGTGTGTGTGTGTGTGTGTGTGTGTGTGTGTGTGTGTGTGTGTGTGTGTGTGTGTGTGTGTGTGTGTGTGTGTGTGTGTGTGTGTGTGTGTGTGTGTGTGTGTGTGTGTGTGTGTGTGTGTGTTCTACAGCGTTTACTTAATATGCTAAAGCGACTACCTTACACCAGCAAGGTTTTGACGCAGAGTGCTTTGATACAGAAAAATCGCTGATTGTCCAATGCTAGAAGCTTTACGGAGGCATTAATTGAACCAGAATTTCGGTTTTCAAGAACAAACACATATACCCAATTAAAAAGTTAAACAAATTCCACACGATGACCAATAGTACCTGGTGTTTGAAAAGTTTGGTAATTAATGTATTCTGTGTTTAATATAGAACAAATCTCATGCTCCTATATCCGTCCATTGTAAGGGTTATTACGTCTAAACTGGCTATTAGTTGTAGACGTGCGCATAAGCTACAATTTATCTCTAATTTCCAATTATTTGGAATTCAATTTCGCAATTCTCAGATACTAGAAATTGTCTTACGGGAACAGCTTTTCTTTGAATAGTAACATTATGGATTGTTAGAGTACAATATATTTTATGTAATGAAACCTAGGTTTGATGTGCTAAAAACATGTTTTGAAATGGCTTTGCGTTTACACGTGGAGAAAGTTCAAATTAAGTGCTGAGGATGACTACGGATTTCAGTGCCAGTGTCAGTCACTACTCAGAAATGTAAACTGGTCAATCAACTTACCGCATGGTTCACAATTATTCCGCCGAAAGAAACCACCGCAAGTGCAAACACACTCCACGAGAGCCAGAATATTGTGACGAAGATAAATATCAGAGAACTCGTTATCAGTGGATTAAATATGAGGCTATAAAGACACGCAATCACGAGGAAAATCAACCCACTGACGTATGCAGCGTTGCTGAGACAGATAAATTTGTCGGCCTTTGAGACAAGACGACTCAGCATCTGATGTTGTCGTCGCAGATCTTCAAAGCTTTCTTTAAACGAAACGGAATTCTCGATGGATTCGCGGAATTTGCGGTTGCAGATGGTGAACTGGTGGGAAAACATTCTAGCAATGAAAAGATTAAATGCCATGGGAAAATGTGCTGCTCCGTTTAGGTAGAAATGCGTGAGCATATACAGAGCTCTCAGGATTGGCACTATACTTTGGTCAGGAAAAACTATGGTTCTGATTGGAGCTAATGTGACGTCCATTGCATTTTCATTGCTTGAATAGTGAATATAAGTGGCGAACACAACGTTAAAAGTCACGAAGATGCATGCCACAACTACATACAGTATAACGTTTACCCGGACGCAATTGTAACAGTCCAGAGTAAGTTTCTTATGGAAACTTCGAAGCAGTGTTAGCATTCTTCCAGTGCTACAGGCTCGATAATAGGAGGTTTGTACTATGGTATTCATGAGAGTCCAAACAAAGACGATCAATTTCCATATGAGGTTATAAGAAGGTTTCTCCTCAGGAGAAAACATTGTAGCTAACCGGATCATGTTAAGCCACATGGCCATCAAAACAGCAAATGCGTAGACATGACTCGGACTGCTGAACTTCGGCAAAGACCACTTGCTGCGATTGCTGTTGATGGCATCATTTTCTTTGTCTTTCAAAAAGAATAGTCCAAATATTCTCATTGAAATAATGAGAGGTGAGAGGGTTTTCAGCATTGCAGTTTCATCAGCCGTTGATCCCTGTGTGTCATCGCCAATGTATGTTTCAGGCATAACAATGGTAACTTGTCTCTTATTTTCCTGATGACCAACTCTTGACCTCTTCATTCTGTTACAGAAGGTTTGACTGCAGACACCGAAAGCAGGCTGTGATCGTCTGAGATGCTTAGATATGCCTGTCTCATAAATGCCTAAAAGCGATTAGTTATACAGGAGCATTATCCATAGGACATTATACCTAACGTTGAACCATACGGTGCCGGCGACTGTTTATTAGAACAGTACAATAAACTCACAGCACAGGCTTGTCACGCACTCGCGTTTCGAGTTGATAATTGTCAATACTGGAAAACAACACCCATTGGTCAGCGTTTTCATGACTTGCAGTTTTTCGTTAATGAGCACTGGAATTTATGACCCTGTATAATTATGGTGTTTATACATGTATTTTGCCAGTCACCG
This sequence comes from Allolobophora icterica, assembly GCA_963556255.1. Taxonomy (NCBI): domain Eukaryota; kingdom Metazoa; phylum Annelida; class Clitellata; order Crassiclitellata; family Lumbricidae; genus Allolobophora; species Allolobophora icterica. Next base: position 67,683,978 of record OY744602.1, on the reverse strand, counting down.
TTTATTGTCGTGGTTACGGACTGCATTAGCACGACATGGATTTTACTGGATCTGCAATTAACATCAGCAGCTCATGATTGAACTGGGTAGAGTAAATACTGATAAAAACACAGAATAAATGATAGCGTACATGAGTAATTGGATCAAAAGGTTGATATTGAATAGGCATAATGCGTGTTTCGATGCGTCACTGTTCTCAACCAACCTCTTTTAACCAAATTATGAACGTGCTAGTTTAGATAGGCCGGAGCCCGTCTGTATCACATATCTGTGATTGGGTGATGTGCTAACATTAAAACTTTGGTTTAGCATCAGTGATGAGTCATCAAGTCTTACCGAGCGTGTTTGTTTCACCTTGCGCATAAAAATCATTGGTGTGACATTGGACAATGTTTTGCTGATTCAGATGCTTTGAGGATATAGGCCTATTATTATGGCTTCTGGCAAACACATTTAAGAAAGAGGTTGAGAATGTGTTTTAGAGTAGCAATGGTTTTTGTGCACATTTAAGTGTTTTAGTCAAAAAAGACGTTCAAAACTGCTAACGATAGCTAATCTTAAAGTTTTACTTAACTGGCTGCGATTTGTCAGTAAGAGCTCAAATAAACGAATATAGAGAAGTTTTAACGTCGGCCATGCAAGTAAATGTCTTGATTGAAATGATGTAAAATGATACCCTTAGAAATGGGAATTAGATAGATTCAGAGTCTTTCTTCGTCAGCGATTTCCATCGTAGCACCATTGCTGTCACTTTGTAATGACTTCAGCTTGACATCGCCGGATATCGATCAAATGTTTGGACAAGTCGAGGGGCTATAGAAATACTCGGAATAAAAAAATAAATAATAAATAAAACAGGGCCTAACATCGCGTATCTTCTGACACGAGGCGTGCAGTTGACATTGTCTAGTTGACTTGTCTGGAGTGTGCTGTTATCATAATGCCTAAGACATCAAAATAGTTGCTTCAAGTGAAATTGCAATAAAAATTCTAATCTATTGGATAAGCTCAGTCTAAATCCGATATACCTAAAATCTGATCGTCCCGTTTTAATATAATATAGACCATCTAACTGAATCTAATCGACTGAATGAGCTTCTGGCTGAATACAAGGAGGAAATGGACTGTGGATGCATGGACGGCTGGATGAGTAGGAGGATGTGTTAGGCACGAGACCAAGTACGGTCGGTGGAGCTACTGGAGTAAGAACCTTTTGTTAGAATTTTAGATAAACACTTACAAAAAACGTAAAGCATGTTTAAGTGACTCATGGATTGGGTACAATTTGAACCCAACCGTCTATCATGCTGTATTGCAGGCCTACGATTAGTAGAACTAGACACTAATAATTCCGATCGACTTTAATTTAGAAATCGTTATCGACCGTGTACGTTGTGCGTTTGCGCTTGTCGTGTGTACACATCAGCGTGACAGGTTTTCATTAGTTTTGCGTCTGCTCGCGATATTATCTCGCATTCCATTAGCTTTGAGTTGAAATCTGCATCAACCAGTAAATCTGCATCAACCAGTATAACTGACGTTGGGTCTGTTACTCCTAATCGTCAACCTCTAATCCAGCCAAATTAATTGCCTACAACTCATCCAAAACTCACTACCCGAGCTGTCACCAGCATTCTTCCAGTGCTAAAGGCTCAATAACAGGAGGTTTGTGCCAAGGTACAGACCAGCGTCCGAACAAAGACAATCAATTTCCATATGAGGTAAGAGGCTGGTTTGTCTTCAGAGGAAAATATTGTGGCTAACCGTATCATGTTAAGCCACATGGCCATCAAGACAATAAATGCGCATGCGTGACTCGGACTGCTAAACTTCTGCAAAGACCACCTGCTACGATTGCTGTTGCTGGCATCATTTTCATTGTCTTTCAAGAAGAATAGTCCAAATATTCTCCTTGAAGTAATGAGACGTGAAAGTTTTTTCAGCATTGCAGTTTCGTCAAACGTTGACTCCTGTGAGTCATCGCCAATGTATGCTTCAGGCATGACAATAATGACATGATCCTTATTTTCCTGATGACCAACTCTTGATCTCTTCATTCTGTTATAGATAGTATGGTTGCAGACAATGGAACAGAACCTTATCGTCTGAGAAGTTTAGTACGTCCTTCTCATAAATACCTTAGGTCAGCGGTTCCCAAACTTCGCTGGGTCGCGACCCACTTATGAATATCTTGGTAGTCTCGGTACCCACTGTGTAAAATTAAGCATTGTGTACTAAAATTTAGTAAATTGGTATCGAAGTATGCAGATTTTCGCACAGCGCTTAGAAATTTAAAGCATTTAAAGGAAACTTAGGTAAAAACGGTTGACAATTCATTGCAATCCAGCTAGTTATAGCCCAATCATAGCCAAATGTTGTTGCTGCAAAAAAGTAAATGTTTCTCGAAAAAATATGGCGACCCACTTGCCAGAGCTTCGCGACCCACTTTTGGGTCGCGATCCACAGTTTGGGAAACTCTACCTTAGGTAAATGGGCTTAAGAGCGGTTCGCGGTACTGCCGCATTATCCTTACGATTTCTACCTAATATTGATCCACACAGTGGAGGCAACTGTTCTTTAGAATAATATTGAACCTAAAGGATAGGCTTGTCGCGAAGCCGCGTTTACAAGTGGAAGTTGTCAATACTGCAAAACAGCATCCATTAGTTAGCGTTTTTGATGATTTGCAGACTTATTGGTTAATAAACACACACATTTATGATCCTTTACATACAGGCAATCGCTAGTCATCGTTTATTGTCATAGCTACGGACTGCATTAGCACGAAAATATTCAGTTGGTTGAATATGCAATTAACATCAATGGTCCCAATTTGGTTGAGTAAATAGGGCCTAGGGCTCAAAAGAAAAGAATCTATGACAGCGTATGTTAGTAATTGAATCTGAAGGTTGAAGTCGAATTTGTATGCGTGTTCACTACTCCACTATTTTCCTCCGACCTTTTAAAAATAAATTGTCGCCGTCGAATGTTTGATTTTGTGTTTTACAATAATGAATCAGCAAGTTTAGACAGGCCCCAGTGCATCTGTATATTTAGTAATTGGCTGATGTGCTAGCTGCTAGCATTAATGTTTTCGGACGTCAGTGATGAGTGATCACATATTCATCAGGTACTGACGTCACGTGAGCACTGTTCCTCTAAGCTGTGCGCGTGTGCGCGCACACACAGGTAGTGAGACGAGCGCGCACAAGAAAACATGGAGCGCAAAAAAATTTCATCCAAAAAATGTTCTTTGCACATATTTCATACACGTCGTTCTTAATATTTCCTCAAATTTTCCTCAAAGAAACTGTTTTTGCTCGTATTTCATACGCGTCGTTTTAAATGCAAATGACGCGTGCGACGCCACCAGAGCTTTCTTCTTCCTAACTCTAAATAAATCTATGTAATGGCCAACTTCCGGTCTCGTTCTTCCTGTTACGATTTTGCAAGACTCGCGGTTATGACTTATGAGATGATAATTATTTAAAATAATATTATCAGTTTTATCACATACATTCAGTCGACATCATATCGATACAAAATGGCGCAGAATAAAGGTCTGAAGTGAAAACGAACTGCGGCTTCATTTAAAAGTGAATGGCTGGATGAGGTCGTTGAAACCGAGTCAATACAATCGCCATGCACGGTGCGATTAAACATTCGTGAAATATTACATTGGGGTCGTCTGCTTTTATTGCCGTGATGCGAAAACTGCAGGAGATTTTTCAACTGGAAGATTGTGGGAGAGTGCATGGAAGCTAGATTCCTTGAAACGCCATCTTTGAAGTAAGATGCATGATGCATCTTACTTCAAAGATGGCGTTTCAAGAAATCTAGCTTCCGTGCGCTATCCCACAATCTTCCAGTTGAAACATCTCCTGATAGACGGGTCAATATATGGCTGAACCCTCAAAAAATTGATACAAAAGGTTTCTCAACTGATTCTGTTACCATTTGGCGTGCTTATTAACGTACTAAAGTCTACTCTATTCTGACCATTGGAAAAGGGTCAATTTCAAGATGGCGTCCAAGATGGCTGCCGGGAGCTAAAGCTGTCTATATCTCAAGCACTATTCAACCTAGGAAGGTGGTTTTGGCGTCAAACCGTAGGTTTTATTGCTTAGCGTTCAGTTAAAATTAAATTAACTTTAATCACTTAATGTATCATTTCAAGATGGCGTCCAAGATGGCTGCCGGGAGCTAAAATGGTCTATATCTCAAGCACTATTCAACCTAGGAAGTTGGCTTTAGCTCCCGGCAGCCATCTTGGACGCCATCTTGAAATTGACCCTTTTCCAATGGTCAGAATAGAGTAGACTTTTAGTATGTTAATAAGCACGCCAAATGGTAACAGAATCAGTTGAGAAACCTTTTGTATCAATTTTTTGGGGGTTAGGTGGTTATTTTTCGTAGAGTGACCCGACTATGAAGTTTTTGAACGCTTGATAGATGCATCATGCATCTTACCAAGCGTTCAAAAACTTCGAAATAAAAATCCTGCTCTACGGAGAGGGTTAATTACCATGCTGCTTTTTCAGAAAAGTGACCTTACACTTCTTGATGCATTCCATATTTGGAGTACAGTACCTTGGTGACGTACTTTCATGGAGTGATAAAGTAAGATCTCTTTTAGACACAAGTTTGCATGAGAATACTATTGTGGATACAAGATGAATATTAGCTTTCATAAGAATCTTGTGTGTCCACCTTGCAGACAGATTTCTTGAAAATGAATTGGCTGAGTGGTCAGCTTTCGATTGCACTGCAATTGCTCAGGGCCACTTTGAGTTTGGCATTGAGCAGATTAAGAGTCTTTATTCAAAGTACCAAGACTTGCTTGTTGAAAATACCAAAATCATTGATCAATACAATGATTACAAGTTTACAGTTACAGAAAAAATTTAAAGCAAATTGGTATTGAATTTTCAAGATATGTTCAATTTTGCACTTAAGAGTGAACAGTTTCATGATCTTGCAAATCTGATGGATATCGGAGGAACTTTTCTGGCATCCAGTGTGGCTGCGAGCGGGGATTTTGTTTAATGAATGCGCTGAAGACCAAGATAAGGAATCGATTAGAAGAAGACTATCTAGACATGCTGATGGGCATTAAGAGTTTTCATCTCGGAGGAGGCTTCATTGACCTGGACAGAGTCTATTCCGAATGGATAAATGCCAAGGATCGAAGAGAGAAATTATAAAGGTTAGGTCACATTACAATATTTATGTTATATACTTATATTGATATTCCAAGTTTTATTTAGACTTTTGTCAATGAGATATTTAAATTAGAAACTGGTCTAGAATTATCCGCCGACTCTGCAAAGCGCACAAAAGTTTGCTCTCCTTGTACAATGTTGCACAAAAGAAATTTTATGCGCACACAGACTCCAAAAAATTAGAGGGAACATTGCACGTGAGTACTTGCGCACTAAATCATTGCTAGGAAGTTAGCAATGAAGTAATCAATGCGCAGGCCATACCTACGGGCTGTCAACCCATGGACTATGAAGAAGAAGAAGAGGAGGAGGAAGAAGAAGAACAAGAACAAGAACAACAAGAACAACAAGAACAAGAACAAGAACAAGAAGGAAGTTAGCATTGTTTCAGACCTAGATATGTTGACATACAATATTGAATCAACTGCTCTGAGGCTATATGCATTACCGACAGTGTTTGATTATGTGTAATAACAACAGTAGGTTTTTGCGCATTGCTTAGGGTGCACGATATTCCGTGGTTCGCGTGCTGGTCTGTCAACCGAGAAGGCGGGGCTTCAATATGTGATACACGAGGAGGGAGATTTTGATGACGATACGGGCGCGGATGGGAAGCCAGTGAGTCCGCCGCAGTCCGGTTACCAAAGATACCAGAGGTTGCCAGCGGCGAGTGCCTTATAAGAGAGCGTGCAGATCGCTGTTCGCTTCCCGAAGGTGACTTATTTCAGAGATTTAAATTTCCGACTAGCACGGTTCATACACGAGGACCTTAAATGGCGTGGCGCCTATTCAAACGGGCAAAAGTCGTGGAGGATCTCATAAGATCAATTCATTGAAAAATGAGCAGGGTCGAGGCCATATAACGGTCGCTATATAAAATCGTGTACATTTACATTTACGTTTAGCTAGAATTTTTAAATAAACTCATTGAATGCAATTTGAGCCTGATTGTTTACCATTGCTGCATAACGCAAACTTAATAGGACGCTGTAATCTGTGCCGATAGGCTATTATCTAGACATCGTTATCCATTGTGTGTAAAGAACTCAATAAGACTCACTTGCATCTTCTATGTGTAGGTCTCATTTCTGCACATAACAGTGGGTTTGTAGGCCTACACTTGTTTGTTCTGAGACTATGCGAGCGCGTGTCGCCGTGTTGTATTAACTTAACACCTGGTTAAATTCTTTTCCTGTTTGGGTGTCTTTGAAATTTACTTTGGAGAATTGTTATTAAGGGGACCATAATTAGCGGGATCTTCCTCCCTTGTGGGCCACCCTTTGTAGCCATTGTATTTTACTTCGGTTACACCTTTGATATTTTGTATGAATTTGGTTGCAATAAAAATATTTGATGATTGATTTATTGATTGATTGATTGATTGATTGATATGATGTATCCTCTTTTAATGAAACAAGCTTCAGGTTGTTCAAGCTCTATTTCTTTTTCTCCTTCGTATTCTTCTCAATTCTACTTTCTTCTTCATCTTCTTCATTGCAATCATTTTCACATTCTTCCATTCATTCGTCTTCTTCATCGTGCTCTTTTTCTTTGTCTTCTTCTTCTTCCTTGTAAAACGCTTTAGATCACTTTCACGAACTTCGCCCTTGTGACTTACTTAAAGGGAGGAGGATAGATGCATGAAGAACATAAGATCTTGACAGACGTGGTTCGATACCCGCACGCCCCCCTCTAGATCGACTCAGCCTTCCACTCCCTGGGGGCAGCAGTAAGATAATAATAATATCACGGACAATAGCGCCGTATTGCGACCATGCCTCTACAAGGACAAGATGAGCGAACGCCTAAAATGCTCCCAAGTCGTGTGTTTAATAAGATCTTGATAATGGTAACGTCATGTTTCAATGTTTCAATGTAATTCAATGCGATTTGTCAGTGAGCTTGTGAATAAACACGAATATATTATATAAAGAGCGTTATACAATGCTCTGATACATACATACATACATACATACATACATACATACATACATACATACATACATACATACATACATACATACATACATACATACATACATACATACATACATACATACATACATACATACATACATACATACATACATACATACATACATACATACATACATACATACATACATACATACATACATACATACATACATACATACATACATTATACAGGCATCGTGATTCCCAACCAAAGGTTCACATATTCCACTTACCGCAAATAATTATGCAACAGTCTTCACAGATTAAGAACGATTGTTATGACTACGAGCAAAATATTAAATGCTATTACAATTATTGTAGGTATCTACGGCAGGTTACCAGAAATTTGTATTGGAAAATGTTGGTGTTCAAAAGACAACTTATTATTTTTTAACATGCAATGTCTATCGTGGCATCATTGACATTCATTATTAAACTGTGCCCTGCCCATATGCCAATATGGGGCCCATATTGAACCCATAAATTTCTATTGGGCTGTTATGTGGCCGATATGAGTCCTATCACATATTTGTGAGCATGGTGGCAGAGTGTAAATGGCCTGTTTATTGAACTCTTGACGAAAGTCAGCATCAGTGAAATGATGGTTCTGTGTTTTACATGGGAATGCAAACAAGATGTAGTCTGTCATTTGCAATTGTTTGGGCACGTGCTATTTTAGTTGTACGCATAAAGCACACAGCTCACAATGGACTGGACAATCAGTGGATTTGATGCGTGAGCAAACCAGTATGAAAGAAGCATCAATTGCATTAATGTGCCATTGCGTATACAGTTGTATGCTGACAGCGTGTTTCTTTTCTTTGCTTCACGCGCAAGGATCGATATCTGATGCCAATCAAGTAGCAGATCGCCAGAGTCAACATCACCAGCAATCCCACGAATGTCGCAATCGGAGGTCGCCCTGTCGTGTGTTTGCCGTGTGTTGATGTCGACCCTCGATTGCTTGTTCTTTTACTTACACTTTTATTTAACGTGCCTAAATTTTCTATAGAAGATTCACGACGAACTTTGTTTAATTAATAAATGAATTTAATTAAAGAAACAAATATATATACACTAACTCTACGGGAACTTCCACGTAGTATTAAAGCGTTTAGATATTAAATCGGACTATCTCAAATGTTGCTTCGTACAGCCTAACTACAGATCGTTCTTTCGCGTCAGTCTCTGAATCTGACGGACTCTACTCTGCCGCCGCCGCTGATCGTTCCTCCCGATGTTGATCGCTCGACCGATGTTCACACGTCGCGTTCGTCAGTAGTAACAGTCCCGTGTTCTCCTTTTCCTTCCGTTAAGTAGGAACTTCAGCGTGCATCGGTCAGCCCCCTCCCCACGTCAAGCTATCGTCAATTAGTGTCAGATTGCTCCTCGCGACGCGGGTCGTCGCTCGCCTGCAGCGCGGGCGGTGTCTGGTTACATCATAGCCGCGAGGTGTCCTATTACACCTTGGCTGTGTGGTGTCCGATTACACCTCGGCCTAGCTGCCTTCCTTGTTTACCCAGTGGAGACTGGCTTTTCGTCCGTCATCATTCCATCTCGACCGCCAACGACGCTTACATCATAATGATGATGCCATCTCGTCGTTGTCGTCGATCTCCTCACGCGACACCTCCCTTCCCGGGGGAGGACAAAGCCAGTCATTGGTTCGCCTCCCGGCTGAGAATGATGTCGTTCCCTCCGCCGATTTCCTCCAGACCATGTCCTCGTCGTTCCCATGAAAAATACAAAATATCAGCACAGTTAGAAATATATTTACAGTTGTCGCGGTGCCTTACATGGTAGTCCGCCTTCTTCCTCAATCATAGTCTGGACAAAAGATCAGTGGGAATATTCAGCGCCCCAGGACGATATTTAAAAGCGATATCAAAGTCCTGGAGTGCCAGAGCCCACCTCGCAAGTTTAGCACTTGTGGGCGTAGAAGCAGTTAGGAAAGTCAAGGGATTGTGATCAGAATAGAGGGTGGTCCTTGACATAAAAATCCAATACCTAAACTTCTTCAACGCAAAGATTACAGCATACGCTTCGCGTTCCACAGTGGACCAACGCGCTTGCGTAGCATCTAATTTAGAACTGGCGAAACATATTGGCCGTTCTGTTCCATCGTCTTGAATATGGAATAAGCAGCAACCGACTGCTTTGTCTGAAGCGTCAGTCGATAAACCAAACTCTCTGCCGTAGTCAATTGTCTGCAAACATACAGCGTTATTCAAATCGTGCGTAAGTTTATCTAGCGCATTTTGATGTTCAATTCGCCAGGGTATCTTAGCCGGCACCGATTTCTGGGTCGAGTCAGTGAGAATTCTGGCTGTCTCAGCCAGGTTAGGGATGAAGTTCCTAAAATAACTGAAGAAGCCAATTAATCTCCGTATGTCCCTTTTGGACTCGGGTTGAGGGATTTTCCCTAGCCCTGCGATTTTCATAGGATCCGGTTCAATGCTCCCTGATCCGATCAGGTGACCTACAAACGTTGTTTGTCGCCTAGCAAACGAACTCTTCTTAATGTTAAGGGTCAGACCCGACTGTTGAATAGTCATTAAGTATTTCTCTAGGTGTTTCATGTGATCCGGCCACGTCATCGAGTGTACTGCCATGTCACTATGTGAGGGAGTGATAATACCTAGGGCCAAAAGTTCGCGGGTCTGCTTCTCCATCTCCGGTTTGAGCAGTTCCGGCACCTTATAGGCTCGCAAACTCTTCGGCCTGAACTCCGCGCTAACAGTGATTGTGTGTTCTAGGACGGGACAGAAACCTGGTTTGTCCGAGAACACATCTGGAAACCTGTCTAACAGACTAAACAGCTGTTTCCGCTCGGGTACCGTTAAGTGTGCAACGGCAATAGGGTCTACTTGTGCACTGGGCCTTGTCTGCCTCGTGACGAAGCTACCCACCGCTTCCCCGTGACCGAAGTCTTCGTCCTTCTCGAACAGAATGGAGCAATTGTTAATCAATGCTTGCTGCATTCTTTCGTTATATTTGCGAATCCGATTTGCGTGTAGTAAGCGGCTTTTGCCCCTTATTTCCACGATGTATGCGTAGGGCGATTTCACCTGAGCGATGATGGCCGGGCCTTGCCCTTGGCCCTCCTTCTTTGCTCCTCGCGCTTCCGGTGATTGGATGATGACTTTGTCTATTTTTTCTTTAGGTAAACACAGTTGTTTTACAGAATGCCCAGCTATTTTGTCTTTATGAAAGAGCAAATTGCCTTCAATGAAGAAGTTCTTCGCCCCAATTTTCCCGTGGGCCAAGAATGGTGCTAGTGTCGAACATTGTGCTTGTTCAGCAGCCATCTTGTTTCTGCCTACTATTGTGTCTTCCTTGGGTGGGGGTGGTATCTCAGGATTGAAGACCTGTTCTTCAGTATCCGTTTCTTCGGGATTGATTTCTCCTATACTCCCACTGTCTGCTTGAGCGACCGTGAAGTAATCTTCGCCTATCAGCGACCTAAGTCCCTCTACCTCCTCCCCTCTCTCCTCTTCCTCACTCGTCTCAGTCCTTGCGACCGCCTGCGCTTCTGAAATTTGATCTATTTCAGGAGCGCTGGCCGCGTGACTCGAGTACAACGCTGTCTCGCGCAGCAAGTCGGCTGTAGTGGGCGTGATAATTAACGGTTCATTAAGGTCTTTAATGAGTGCCGCCCATATCCGAACATCAGGGGCGTAATTTACCTCCCGCTCGCTGTCCTCGCCGGCCTGAGACCCCTTTAGTCTCAGCCGCACCACGTCCACAATCATTGATTGACCGTTCAGCCCATTCACCTCTATCTGCTTGACCACAGGTAGGTTGAGCGGCCTGATTAGTTCTGCTCGCGCACAATTGTATTCGGCCCCGCTATCTATTAGAGACGATGTCACAGGGAGCCCTGTAATATACACTTTCATGTACTCTCTTACATAAGTCTCCTCCACGTCAATGCAATCCGGGTTTGTCGGTAATGCATGCTGTTCTATCTCTTGTATCAATGGCGGTCCGTCTTGTCGCGTCTCGCTTTGTCTGTCTGCCTGTCTGCCTTGAGCTCTGGTCACGGTTGGCTGGACCGCACACGCGCTCACCTGCTTGCTTCTAGCTTGTTCCTCCTCATCTTCTCTCCTCCGTTTCTCCTCCTGAAGCCTTAATTTCTCTGCTTCCTCTCTCTCTTCTCTCCTCTGCTTCTCCTCCTGAAGCCTGAGTTTCTCAGCCTGCTTTTCCTCTAGCATTCTGAGTCTCTCTGTTTCCTCCTTTTTTTCTCTCCTCCGTTTCTCCTCAAGAAGCCATAGTCTCTCAGCCTGCTTCTCATCAAGCAGCCTGCTCTCCTCCCCAAGCAGCCTGAGCTTCTCAGCCTGCTTCTCCCAAAGGGGCCTCAGTCTCTCCTTTTCCTCTTGTCGTCTCCTCTCTCTCTTCTTCGATCCTTCTCTGCCTTTCCTCCTTCTCTTCCTTTCTCCTCTCCGCTCTCTCCTCAAGCAGCCTGAGTCTCCGCTCCGCTTCCTCTCCTTCTTCTTTCCTCAGTTTCTCCGCTTCCTCTTTCTCTTCACTTCTCTGCCTTTCTTCTTCCTCTTCTAGTCTCCTCTCTCTCTCTTCTTCGATCCTTCTCTGCCTTTCCTCCTCCTCTTCGCTTCTCCTCTCCGCTCTCTCCGCTTCCTTTCTCTCGTATTTTAATTGTTTGAGCTCGACTAGCTGCCTCTGCACTGTCGAGCGAATACTGTTATCTAGGCTATCTATGCTTACTTCCTCACTTACTTCTGTCGGGGCCTCCCGTCCAGAAACAATTATTTCAGCGCTAGCTTCTCGGAGCTGGTTCATATTCATGGAATTCAATTCCTTCTCTCCTAGTCCCATCTTTCTCAGATATGCGACTAGTCTGTGATGGGGCGTGTTCTGCACCATCATTCTTTTCTCTACCGACAACTTATCCATCTTCCAACAGTCCGCTCACTAATAGAAAAAGATAAGTAAGTTAGAGGAGAGTCACCGTTGGTCAGAAATCAAAGAAAACAACGTCCTAAAATTCTACCAAAAATACAACAAGAACAGAACTGAGCAAAAGGAGCTACGCAAAAGCCTCGGCTATTCGCACACCAATCCTCATCCAGACCTCAACCGCAACCTCACAGATTACCACGACTACCAGTAAGGACTTACCCTCTGATACGTCGAGCGTGTTCCGTCTTTTGGTATCTTGGCTGATCCGCTGTCCTCCGTTGCCACTCCCGTCCGTCGTTGCTAGCGATGGTCGGTCGTCCGTTGGCGCTCTTGTTCCTCGTCCTTGCCTGTCGCTGTCGGTTCCTTCGAGTCCTTCGTCTCCGGAGTCCGGCACTCGATTTCTCCAGTTGCGAAGGGTTGTATTCGCCGCTGGTCCCGATCTGTTGAGATTCCTCTTTCCGTTTCCGGTTCCGCTTTTCGTCGTGACGTCTTCAGTAGAAAATCCTGTCGACTGCGCCAATGTCGCAATCGGATGTTTCCCAGTCGATTGTTTGCCGTGTGTTGATGTCGACCCTCGATTGCTTGTTCTTTTACTTACACTTTTATTTAACGTGCCTAACTTTTCTATAGAAGATTCACGACGAACTTTGTTTAATTAATAAATGAATTTAATTAAAGAAACAAATATATATACACTAACTCTACGGGAACTTCCACGTAGTATTAAAGCGTTTAGATATTAAATCGGACTATCTCAAATGTTGCTTCGTACAGCCTAACTACAGATCGTTCTTTCGCGTCAGTCTCTGAATCTGACGGACTCTACTCTGCCGCCGCCGCTGATCGTTCCTCCCGATGTTGATCGCTCGACCGATGTTCACACGTCGCGTTCGTCAGTAGTAACAGTCCCGTGTTCTCCTTTTCCTTCCGTTAAGTAGGAACTTCAGCGTGCATCGGTCAGCCCCCTCCCCACGTCAAGCTATCGTCAATTAGTGTCAGATTGCTCCTCGCGACGCGGGTCGTCGCTCGCCTGCAGCGCGGGCGGTGTCTGGTTACATCATAGCCGCGAGGTGTCCTATTACACCTTGGCTGTGTGGTGTCCGATTACACCTCGGCCTAGCTGCCTTCCTTGTTTACCCAGTGGAGACTGGCTTTTCGTCCGTCATCATTCCATCTCGACCGCCAACGACGCTTACATCATAATGATGATGCCATCTCGTCGTTGTCGTCGATCTCCTCACGCGACACACGACAACTGGTAACTAGTAAGCTTAAACAAAGCATTCTATAAGTTTGCTAGTAGGTCTATGCAACCATATTACAGTCTGACCAGAAATTTAATGTCCTTATGAACGTATCAGCATTAAAACTAGTTTGCCAAACTATAGAATAGCGGTAAGCGTGCTGGTTGTCAGTTCAAGGTTTGAAGTCTCTCCCTCGATAAACCGATATTTCAATTTATTCGATAGCGCTCCTAGAGCAGTGTTTCCCAAAGTGGGTTCCGCGGAACCCTAGGGTTCCGTGAGGGGAAGACAAGGGTTCCATGAAGCTATCGGATACGTGTTGTTTGAATGTGTTCTTACATTTTAAATCAGATTCCGAGGTGGGAAAATTTATTTAAAACAATTATTTTAGTCTTGCAGGCCTATGTTCAACCAAACTATTAAATTAAACTTAAATGTGATAGATTTGAGAAAGTGTTGGCTTAGAACAAGTAGGTCTAATATCCATGTCAAAATTCCACAAGTAGACAAATCAACCATGAAAAGAACTAAGCTCAACTGCTACTACGATATAAGTATAATGTCATTTAGCCAATGTATGCAGTTGTCAAGATATTTATTCCTGCAATGTTGAAACTCGATCGAAAATTCTGCAGGAAGCTGGTTGTAAAATTATCTAAAACACCACTGGTAACGTTATAGCCAATGTGGCTTATTTCGTTGTGTTCTGATTCCCTTGCGTGTCAGGTTATGGTGGAACCAGTTGGACAATCAGAAGAAAATAAGTAATCAGCAGACCAGTAATCTACATGTATGAGTAAACAAATCAGGAAATTTACATCGTGGATGAAAGTTTACGAATAATATGAGAAAAGACAACCCTGGACTATCTCTCGAAACAGAGGTTTCTTCGCTTCAAATCTCTCGTTGGGTCGCAACCAACCGATCGAACTCCTTGCTCGATATTTCATGTCTGTCTTTCAAGCCAGCCCATTCGTTGGCTTCCTTTGTTGTTATGGTAACTCATCTGTCATGCTTGAAATTTCAATTAGCAAATACCAACGACTCTCCCAATGGTTATGAATACTATTTTATAGTGCCACTCCCTCTAGTTAAACACCACTGTAAATTGCCCTAATTAATTAAATCAACAAGTCAGGTGTTGACCCGCTACAAGGTTATACCTCACTGATTATTTATAGCGATAAATCGATAAAATCGGCCTTTTCTATTGATCATCATTGTATGCTACAAGGAGAGCCTCTAATTTAAGAGATGCATTTGCAAGAACTAATATACGGAAGTTATCTATAGTATGCATAGGGCCCACTAATTAGAACTTCATACCTATGTATATAAAAGACAGTCCTAATATTGATATCTTTAAACGCCATTTAAAAAGCTGGTTATTTAATAGCTGATAAGACTGAACAGCGATACTGACTCTGATGAAGTCACAGATATTACTTAGCCTAGTATATAGACTAGTGTGTACTAATGTTTGTTGGTCTCTTTTGTTTGCTCATCACCAGGCCTGTAAAGACGGCTTGCTGTGGAATTTACCTTTATTACCTTTACTACCGTCATGTCATGTACTAATATCAATATGGGGGACCCTTTCTAGAGGGATTTTAGTTGCTAAGCTTACTATGCCATATGTTACCTATAGTGAGGATTGTTTGAACGATATGGTTCAGTTCTGTTTATTTTTCTTCTTTTTGGGGTTTAAAATACGACTGTGACAATGTAAATAGATAATATGCAAAAATAATTGTTGTGGACCAATAGACGTTATGTTATGTTATTAAAGAAATAAAGTAGTACACTGAGAATTAGCAGGTTAAACGCCTCAATTACTCGGAATGACAGTCGTCAGTGTTAACAGAGTGATGAACTGATCCGATGAGGTTTTCGATTAACAATTACACGACATTTTTTACTTCCTGTTAACAGGCGAGTTCCCATTATACATATTTGCTACCGCATTTGCTGTGTATTTAGTTATAAAAACCTGCGCTTCATTAATCTTTATATAATAACAATACTACGAGCATATCCAATCGAATGCTATTATCACATCATTATTATCATGGCCACACATTGCCTTATTCGGAAGGCATTAGCATTCGCCGATAAAAGCTCTATGGAGCATGAGTTAAACGACCAAGTGCACATAGGAAATCTATTATTTAGTGATTAGGCAGCAGCTAAAATGTGGGCACAACGACGATGGTAAAAGTGTGTTTATAATCATACGTGCAGGGCAATAATTTAGCCTGTTTGAACTATATTCATTTATTTAACCTGTCTGAATATTATTAATATGTCGGGTTAGACTATTACATGGTAGGCCTAGGGTATAATTATTTTGCTCACGTGTAAGTTGGACAGAGATCATAAGAGTCGGAGAGACTTAGAAGCGAAGTACGTACATGAGTATGCTGATTGGAGAGTCGTTGGAGCAGAGATTTCCTATTGATGGGTGGATGTGAAATATTGCTGATAGGTGGAGGCGAAAGATTAGAGGTGAAGGAAACAAATTTTAAATGGAAGGCAGTTTGAAAGAAGATATCGATAAAATGACAGTCAAGCGGACAGCATCCATAATGTCAAAAATTAATTAGCCTGTGCATCTAATAAATGTGTATCTCATAAACGAGCCACGAACTCTAAATTGCAGATCTATTGTATATGTCCTCGTAATACGTTGCTGTACATCTTTTATTTATAAACGAATAAACTAGGCCTAAGTGAGAAAATAGATTCCTGATATTTCAGCTTTGCTATAGTTGATATAAACTGAGGTTTAATTTACCCCACATTCTACAGAGAATGTTATTTGCTCTCTTCATTTGGTTCATTTGACATCACTTCATTTGACAGCGGAGTATGTTAATTCTTGTCTGCTTCTGAAGCCTTTTGGAATAGATATCGACATTGAGGCCATAGGTCTGCTAATGCTAATTGAAAAAAAATAGTGCGCACACGCTCTTAGTCAAAGTCGGTGTGGGCAGCACTGTTTCTGGGTAAAGTTTGCAACTGGTCGGTGTTTCGAACAGGAAAGACAGCGAATGACTGGAGTGCGAGGCTAAAGGTTAGGAAGCATGTTAAAAAGGGTATATAAGCTGGTAGCTGAAGAGCTCAGGGCATATCGTTCAAAATAAGTCTTCTTTAAAATCGTTGATTCACTAATGTAAATTTAGGTTTAATTCAGTAGTTCTGCTTGAATTAGAGGAAGTAAGCCAGATGTAAGTTTCTCTGAAAGGACAGCGTGAGAAGATACTCTGGCAACAGACCAAGGTTATGGTAACCTATATAATCTTCTAGCCTCTCTTTCATCTGAGCAGACGACACTTCCATTAGTCCGTTAAGATTTATTTCATCCAATAACATTATTCCACTTTATTATATATCACTAACAACAAATATACCCTGAATCTAATCTAATATTTTATCATCCATTGTGTTGGTTGTGGATGCTGGTTCTAGTAGATTAAATACTGTACCAAAATTAGCATCTCAAATCACTTGAAATATAATCAAATCACAGCCCTATATATTATATATATATATATATATATATATATACAGAAAGAAAGGTCTTTTGTGTTCAAGGGACATCGTTACATACAGCTAAGCGCATGTGCTATTTAACCACAAATTTAAATGAATTTTCTTTTGTTGCAGTTTGTCATCTATTGCCAGATTTCGCATCTTCTCTTATGTGAAAACAATGGTATACGTATTAAAAATTAACTTTCCGATGTTGGCCACTGATAGTGCGATTTCTTTAAGGTTGTCTTTTTCTTTACCGTATCAGATTCTACATTCTTCCTGGTCTCTGTTGAGTATTTAACTTGGCCGCTCTTCCGTTTGGATTGACCTTTGTTGAGTGTGACAGAGCACCAATCGAGCACTTCCAATGAAAGTGGCGAAAATACATTTTACTCTAACTTTAATGAAAATAGGCACCAACTATTTTATAAAAGTAAGACTAAGAATAAGATTTAATCAGTTGCACATTTATGAAGATTGGACAAAGTACGAGACAAGGTTTAACATCTGGAATACATACCTACAATTAAATAAATCAGTCACAAAAGAGACAAAGATTAACTGCTAGTGTAAAGTAATGATAGAAAATATATGCAATGTCCTTTACATTAATTCTTGTAATGGAGGAACTCGATCCGGAATGTCACAGAAAGCTAGTCGTAAAATTATCGAAAACGCCACTGGTTAGTGCTACAGCCAGAGTGATATTTTGCATTGATATCTGGTTCTCTTGCCTGTCAGGTGGTGGTGGAACCAGTTGGACAATCAGAAGGAAGTATGTAATCAGAAGACCAGTAATCTATGAATAGACAAAGCAGGTAACTTAGATCGTTAATGAGAGAGTTTGAGAACAATAATTATGGGGAAAGATGAACAAGTAGGTTAATCGCAAAGAAAATAGGTTATGGCGACCTGTCAGTGGTCATATAACAATGATAAAGAGCGCTTTCGTCGACGTACTAAACGTCGCTAAAGAAATTCTTTGCAGCTACATTTAAGATAATCTACGTCTTCAATGTTCGCATGCTTGGCTATAATAGACCCGTAGTAAATATTTAGGCCTATTTTGATTTGGTAAGTGTTAAATTTCCTATTTTGTCTTTGTAAGCGCTTAGTAAGTTTCAGACAGCAAAAATATAGTGCAATCTTAAGAATAACCTTTAAATTTTGAAATTGAGATAGCCTTGCCCTGACTTACCGTTAGAATTGTGTTTCGATCGATTACAAAGATTCTCAAGACGCTAAAACCAATCGGTTCTCCACATAGGCCTATGCGATTGAGAAATATATAGATCTAAAATGATAAAATAATGTTGTAAATATTTCGTTTTATTTGTAGTTGTAGCTATATGGACTACTTTAATGGAAGAATATATACTTTAAATGACATCTGTCAGCAACTTAAGATCTGAGGTTGTCACTTTCACACAGACAATACAGACTCATTTCAACAACAATCGCATCGTAACGATGATTTTTGTCATATATAACCCAGCCATTGGTCAGTTGTTTCATATGAAGAGTATTCAAGCTTCAATAAAATTAATGTTCTGAGTATTTATACTTCAGTCTGTCGCAGGCCAGTGAAATTGAAACCGCTATACAATTGCTTCGCTGATCATATAATCCTCAAACAGCGGAACATGATCCTTTGATGGATGCTCTGTATTGGGTTTATTTATGAAGTTCAAACGAATTTAGGCGCTATAAACATCTTTCCACTACCAAAGAGTATCCTATATTTGGGTAGGCACCCGGCAGCTAAATTCCCTAGTCTTACCTTCTATGCAATCTCCTCCTACATCAGAAGCTTGCTTTCGCACCTCATTTACATCGCCTTTTTCGCCACTGTTATTACGAGCTGCGCCAACTCTCGCACTGTCGCACACTCTCTTACTCCTAGTGCAGCTGCCACTTTAGTGCATTCCTTTATTGCAGCCCTACTCGATTATTGCTCCTCACGTAACATTGACCTACAATCTGCGTTCTTAACGGCCGAATACCTAAATTTGGACATATATCTAGTTATATGTTGGAGGCCTGCGCTGGCGCCCTGTCATCAGCGTATTGTATACATCGTTCTCTCCTTGGTGTGTCGGTGCCAGCTGGGCTGTGCCCCAGCGTATTTGCGAGACCTACGCTACCTTGTTCATGGAGCTTGGCTAGCCGCTCCCTCCGTTCTTCTGGGAGGGAGGTGCTCATTGTGCCGTTTGCCCGCACGCCTACTAAGCAGAACCGCGTCTTTGAAGCGACATGGAATGGGCTCTTTCTGGACCTGTGCTTGCTTCCCAGAACTCTTTCCGATACGTTTCATACCAGCCGAAAAACTGTTTTGTTTGGCCGTGCTGGAGACGGTAGTACCTCAGAGTAGCTCCCCTTGACGAGGTGAATGAATGAATAAATGAAGGATTGAATGAAAATTGACATGGGCCTGATCATAAGAATTTAAATATCGTACAATCACATTCATAAAACAGACGATGATGCCAATCAAAGGCTGAAAAACGCTCAATGCTGTAAAATACTAATTCCTATGGAAAACTTATTTAATACCTGTAAAAATAAGGTTTGGATTCATTTACTATACCTGTCCAATTGTTTCCGCACTCAGATTCTTCAAATCAATATCATGAATTCTCTCGTAGATTTTATGAGCCTGCAAAAACACAAAAAGGTTTACGCTTTGAAGCAACTGACAACGAGAACAAACAGAATCAATAACATGAAGGAGGAACAAGAGCGAATTGAATGGCATTGCAACAATTTGTCATCATATCAGTTGTAAAACTCGCGCTGTTGAAAACACGGACTTAACAATTAATAATTAGGAACTCCTTCACTGACGACGACAATTTCTTCAAATTTAATTAACAAAGACAAGAGTTTAAAAGACTTCCTTTTTATATCTATATTAATTATTTATTCATCCTAACAGTAACAAAGATATGTTATCAACAGGCCAGAGGCCATAATGGATGGATGGCGAAGAGTTCTCAAAGGCACTGTGGCCGGGAGTATTGTAGGGGTGTGTAGGTTAGGGACTCTGAAGTGGATCCGTTCTGCGATTTTTCAGCCAGTTGAGTGATTTCAGGACGGGAGTGATATCTTGCTGTTCGGGGGTCCTGGTAAAAGCTCGGGCTAGTGAATTTAGGATGACTTGCAGACGCTTTATTTGGCTGGGCTGGAGGTTGACGAAAAGGGAATTACAGTAATGAAGCTTGGAGTGAAAAAATGAGATAACAATAGTAGTTCAAAGTCAAGCATGGATGAAATGCGGCGGAGTTGACGAACATGCATGAGGCAGGTGCGCGAGTGGTTGGAGATATGATTAGAGAAGGAGAGACATGGATCAAAGGTGACGCCGCCAAAATTCAGTCTGAAGTGAAAGTGAGAGGTGAAGAGTTGGTGGGTAGGTATATGGAAGGGTCGGGGATTGCATACCCAAAACTTTCACAGGGTTTCATGGCGCACTGCCTAAAGCAGTAGATCCATTCATGATACAAAGTGATACACAACATAGTCTACTCTTCACGTGTGTCGTTTCTGGCATATTATATATCGTTTTGCAATTTCCGAACATTATCCTCAAACAACTTCATGTTCCGATTGGTTAGTGTAAGGGGATTTGTCAAAGCCATGGTTGTCAGAGGAAGAGCACAACAGGACGAGTGTAGGCAGCAATGGCCCCCTGTTTATTAACATAAGTTGATCTACGATTTCACGTTGATCTATGATTTGCAACGAGCGTGTACTAAAGTTGACTGGGAAACCAATGAAACTCGTCGTTAAAGTGTCAAACGTTAGTGCAGGTGATCCTTTTTAATGCACTATAATCAATTAGACCAATTAGCCAACAAACGAAGGGAAGCGAAGTTAGGTTAATTTTGTTAATCAAAATACAAATGTGGAAAACAGACAGACATTAATGGATTCAATAAATGTATTAATGTATAGGCTATAGGCCTAAACATTATTTCCGATCGTTACTTTCCTAACATCTGTAATTAACATCTGTAATAAACAACGCCACAGCAAAACTTTGTCTCAAATATCCTGATGCATAGAACTTGGAGAAGATTTTCAACTTATGATCCTCTGATGAATTTTTGAAACTCCATTAGATTGGGGAACACTAATTTTGATAATACGTCACCGGCAGGCACAGTAAACTTAAGCAATCAAAGCCGGGTTCCTAGTTTCCACAATGGCCGACTGTGAAGTACGAATCCACGGTCCACCTAACATTCATTCCATTAAAAATGCGTTCCATCGATTAAATTGCTCTGCGTTTGCCTCTCAGCTTAAATTAATGAACCTTAAACTTCAAAACTAGAACCGTTTGGATGACTACGAATTTCTGTTCCACCGTCAATATCTACTCAAAAAGGTAAGATGCTTAATCGACTTACCGCGTGATTCACAATAATTCCGCCGTAAGAAACCATCGACAGTAGAATCGCGGTCCACAAGACTTTGAAAATTGAGTGAAGGAGAAGAATCGGAGTACTTGTCAGGCTTTTGTTCCATATTAAACTGTAAAGAGTCGCAACCAGGAGGAAAATGAACCCAGTGAAGTAAATCGCGTTGCTGAGGCAGACAAATTTGTCACCCTTTGAGACAAGACGACTCAGCATCTGATGTTGTCGTCGCAGATCTTCAAAGTTTTCTTTAAAGGAATCTGAGTTCTCGATGGATTCGCGGAATTTTCGGTTGCAGATGGTGAACTGATGGGAAAAGATTGTAGCAATGAAAAGATTGAATATCAAAGAAAAGTTGGCCGCTCCAGTTACATAAAAATGTATAGGAATATGTAGAACTCCAAGGAATTGCACTATATTGTGGTCAGGAAAAACTAGGGTTCTGATTGGAGCTAATGTGAGATCCAATGTATTTCCATTGCTTGAAAATAAGAAATAGGCAAGGAAAACAACGATAGTTGTCACAAAAATCCATGCCACAATTACATACAATATTGCATTTCCCCGTACGCATTTGTACCAGTCCAGAGTGAGTTTCTCATGGAAGTTTTGAAGTAGCATACGCATTCTTCCACTGCTACAGGTTCTATAAAATAAGGTTTGTGCCAAGGTACACAGAAGCGTCCAAATAAAGTAGCTTACTTTCCAGATGAGGTTAGAGGATGGTTTGTCATCAGGAGAAAAGATTGTGGCTAACCGAATCATGTTGAGCCACATGGCCATCAAGACAGCAAATGCGTATACATGACTTGGACTGCTAAACTTCGGCAACGACCACCTTCTACGATTGCTGTTGCTGGCATCTTTTTCATTGTCTTTCAAGAAGAATAGTCCAAATATTCTCATTGAAATAATGAGAGGTGATAGGGTTTTCAGCATTGCAGTTTCATCAGCCGTTGATCCTTGTGTGTCATCGCCAATGCGTGTTTCAGGCATGACAATAATGACGTGATTCTTATTTTCCTGATGGCCAACTTTTGATCTCTTCATTCTGTTGTAGATAGAATGGTTGCAGACACCGAAACAGACTCTGATCGTCTGAGAAGCTCAGATATGTCCTTCTCATAATACATGTACCTACGGTAAATGAGCTTAAGAGCAGTTGGCGTTGCCCCCGCATTATCCAGACGATATTTACCTAACGTTCATCCATACGATGCAGGCAACTGCTCATTTGATTCATAATTAATTAACCTACAGCGTAGGCTTTTCACGCAGCCGCATTTCCAAGTGGAAGCTGTCAACACTGGGAAACAACACCCTATGGCTAGCGCATTTGATGATGTGCCGACTTATAAGTTAATGAACACGCATTTATGGGCAATACCATTTTCCAGTCATCGTTTATTGTCATGGCTACGGACTGCATTAGCAGGAAAATGTAGATTTGGCCGAAACCGCAAATATATTAACATCAATGGCTCATGATCAAAATCGCGAAAGTAAATTGCTTTCAATGATTGCACACGTTAATTATTGGATCCGAAGGTTGGAGTGTAATTATTATGCTTGTTTGTTCATTGCGTCATTTTTCTCATTCGACCTGGTTTTTTTAGCCAAATTTGTCAACGTGATTTTATTTCTTAGAATTGACGGGTCAAAAAGTTCAGAAAGGCCCCAGCGCGTCTGTTTCAAGTGTGTGTGATTGGATGTGCTGGCACTAAAACGTAGGTTTAACGTCAGTGAAAATTCAGTCGGCACATCTTAAACAGGCTTCGGCGTGTTTGTATCACGTGAGCTCGCACTCGATAAATTCATGGATAAGAAGTTAGCGGTCATTCATACCTAGAGACGATTTTTGCTGAATCAGTTGCAGTGAGGCTATAAAAGGCCTCTGGTAAATGCAATTAAGACACAAACAGACGAAGAAGAACGAAGACGACGGAAAAAAGGAGAGAAAGACAATAATCACTAAAACACTTATGGTATCGCTAACATGAAGCAAGGTGTAGATAAAAGTCTCAAAGACCATTTGTCTTTATGGCATGTAAAAAGTAAGTAAGTATATCCGTTATAATACTAGTTCCAGAACCTCACTCTGGTGTACATAAATCATAAAAACAAATTAAAAGTAAAGCATGAAACACGAAAACATGGAAACTGATAGCCAAGACAGCGGCGCCCACCACGCTTCCGCCCACTCTACCCTATATTTTTAAAGTCACTACGACAGAAGAATTAATCTATAGGTAAACACCGCCCGAAACCGACAAATCCCCAGTGACGAACTCCAACGCCCACACAGAGAGCCCAGGAGCCGTCGGATTCTCGCCAGATGTAAGCAGTTGACCGTTTAGAATCCCAAGGTCGAGTTGCATCGAGAGCGAAGAACAGCGGCGGACATTGCAGTCGCAGTACGCGTAGCACCACTTCGACACGGTCTTCGGAAGTTGGGATAAGAAACGGCATCCAGACCTCTCTCGTCCCATCCGGGTGAGTGAAGAATGGCAGTCATTCGCCAGGTGGCAGAAGTAATGATGCTATCAAGGGAGAGGAGGGGAGTCAACTCTTCTCCGATGCCAGAGCACGGAGAAAACCTACCTACCTACTTCTAGTGACTCCTCTGAGGTTTTCTGGTTGGGTAACTGGTCGCCAGCAGTCTTGGACTCATTGTAGCGTGGAATACTGTATCTATACGCTGTTATTATTACAAGCGAGAGCTACGGTAATAATCTGGCGTCTCTAGGATTTGAATATTGATCGACTACGTCGAAGTTAGCTGCATATATATATATATGAAGTAACTTTACCTGATTTCATCATATTTTATCTAATCTGATCTGTTGACTGCTGAAGATATGTTATCGTAATGCCCAAAACATCAATCGATATTTGCTTCGAGTTAGACCGCAATAAAAAGTCAATCAATCTTTATTGAATCAATGATGATCCGTTAGAGGAGACAGGTCTAAATCCGATTGATGTAAAAAATCTGATTGACCTGATCTAATATTATATAGGTATGATCTAACTGAATTTAATCGGAATGTATGAGCTCCTGCCGGAATACTGAGAAGAGATGGACTTCGGATTCACGAACTGCTTGGTGACTAGCAGGGTGTGTTAGACAGGAGGGCCATTATGGTCAGAGGATGTCGCATAGCCTACAGCAAGTGAAGCAAGTGGAGCAAGAACCATTTGTTAGGCTTTAATGAACACATCAAAAAGCGCGAGGCGTCTTTAAAAAACCCATGAAATGAATGCAATTTAAGTTAACGTTTCGTTGATTCGACTGTACACCAGGGCTTATTCTAACGTGCAGCTGGACACAAAGTGTGCAGTTGGGATAGAAATGTGTGCAGTTAAAAGTAAGATATTGTGCAGTTACATTTTGTAGGCCTAATTGCATTTATAAACTAACGGAAGTAACTAATAATGGAATATTTGAACCAAGCTGTTGGTTCGCCGAGTCCGAAATAAGCCAAATAACGATTAGTCAAGCGAGATTAAACGCAAGCAGTAGGCCCTAATTGCAGTTGGCCGTTGTAACATGAAAAAGTTAAAACGAAACAGTTACGAATAAGTCTGAGCATAGGGCTTCCTTGCTTTTGTGGCTGCAACTTGGCAAGGCATATACAAGAAATATACTTCCCTAGCTATTCCACACCAAGGCGGGCATGAATTTACTTCAGAGATCAAAATGCTTTTGGTTCTGCAACAGTGGCGGTGTTATCTTGAGCAAAACATTTTCGTCGCATTCTGCCTATTCGCTTCCAGAAACTGTAAATATCCCCATAAAGCAACTTTGTTTTGCTGCTTTGGTGTGTCTTTCGTTCTATGCGATCGTTTCTGCAGCCACACAAGCACGGAAGTAGAAGCAGAAGGAGCAGGAGAACGACGGGGAGAAGAAAACTGAGAAAGAGAAGTAGAAAATGAAGAAGCAGATTAAGGACGAGAAGAAGGAGTGGCAGAAAAAGAAGACGAAGAAGGAGAAGTAGCAATCAAAATAGCAGAAGGATCGGAGGCAAAGGAGGAGGAGAAGAAAGAGAAGAAGAATAAAAAAGAGAAAAATTGCTGAAGTAGGAAGATCAGTTAATGAATAGTTGGAGGAGAATTAGAAACAAAAAAGGCTGAAGTAGGAGTATCAGATTAATGCAAAGAAGCTGGAGAAACGGTGGATGAGTTGCAGATGCTATTGAACGTCCGCGTAATGCTGTCAGATAGGCCCTAGGTTAGAACAGAGAAGCCGCTGTCTTGTTAGCCCCCCGTCGTAATTGATTAACACACTCAGTTTTGAATTTGCCTTTGATCTTCCATTGAGCTCCATCTCAGCGTCCTCTATCGGTGCTGAACCTCAAGTGCACATCCTAAGGTAGCAACAATAAACGAGAACAAATCTTTTGTTCTCTGTTGGGCTTGAATTGTCAGTCGATCAGGCTATGTCCAACATTCATGCATCCTTTTAAATGTATCGACTGTGCACTGGCGGCGATCTTGTTTCACAGGTGGGGTACACTTTTGAACTGATCTGGTCAAAAAAGAGTTTTGAACTGATCTGGTCCAAAAATTTTCTTACTTTTAATTGGTGTTTCTTCAAAATGTGGGGTGTGTCCCCACTCTCAAAGGTGGGGTCTTGTCCCCCTCAAACTCCCCCCTCCGGATCGCCGCCCATGCGACTGTGCGTCAACTTACTACAACGCAAGCTTTGATATTCACGGGATTGTGTTTCCTCATTGTATATCATCAGAAACAGATGCACACACACATGACAGTGATGATACACAACTTAATGCACACATTTTGACATGTATAACAAAGCGATTGCCTTATTTTACCAGGGTGCAGATTCGTAATCTGATCCTAGCGCTGCAGGGCTGAATTTGTCTCAGTGTCAGTGCTCGAAATGGACCGGAACGCACCGGAACGCCGTTCCGGTTCGTCAAATGAATTAGCGTTTCCGTTCCGGTTCGTCAAATGAATTATTGTGGAAAATACTATGAAATTAACGTGAATGCTCCCATATCTTTGACTAGCGTTCCGTTTCGTAAAATTTTCCATTTCGAGCACTGCTCAGTGTCACTTTTTTCGTGCGCTGAATCTCAATCTGTTTTTGATCAAACATAAGCGCGTGAATGCCTTCATTATGAAACTGCAGCCGAAAGCGTTTCAATGGGAAAGCTTACCCGAATCTTCTCATATATCCCTTTCTGACTTTCAACAACTTTATGCTTCGCTTCCGAACACTGGCGATCGTTTTAAGGCCACCAGTCTGCCACAGTTACATTCAACTCATTCGTCCATATCTCTTGCTACTGGAGAACAGTTGAGGTCTGTTTTACTTATTCCTTATAGGGTTTGGGCCAGAATGACATTTTATGAATCGACTTTGACCAGCCTTAATTAATTATGTCCACCCGGAAGCCATAACATCGAAATAATAATATGCACTAAAAATTGCCAAAAATGAGGCGAATTCACTGTTTGAAATATCATATCTTATTAACTTTAGGGAACAAACCCCTTGACAAAGGGCTTCGCCCCCCCGGACCCCACTGGGGCACAGCCCTCTGACCCAATAATTCGCCCCTCTTGTGCAGTTGAGAAAATTTCTTAGAATAAGCCCTGCTTTACACAACGAGTGTAGCGGTGGCCGCAACACTCGTTCTCTAAAGTCGAATCAACGAAACGAGTTTTCCGCAAGACTTACTGCATTCCGTGTGAAAGTCCATGATAAAATAAAGAGTTACGCTTGAGGTAATTCTCACTGTTGCACTTAATGTTTCTTCAATACGATCTTAGAATTGAGATGATCTGAAGATTGCCTCAAGATTGCTAAAGCTCAATCGTTATTTCAAATCATCGTGACCGTTATATATTTTATCAGAAATTCCTCTGTGGCATTATTGAACTGATAAGTTTAATAAACGTCAGAGTCCACTGTTGTTGCAGTTAAAATTTTTCTCTTCATGTAGTGAAATTTTATCTGTCGCAGCCTATTCAACGACGCCGATAAAAAACATGACACTAAGTACACTATTTAAACTAGTGGATTTGCTCGTCATTATGAGGGGGAGAGGTAGGCATAGAGGAAGGGAGCGAGGGAGGGACGGAGGGAGGGAGGGAGGGAAAGAGAGAGGGAGGGAGGGCGGGAGCGAAGGAGGGAGGTAGGTAGGGCGGAAGAAAGAGAGGGCGGCATAGACGGACTTACTAACTACTGTTTGTCTCTGTGTCAATCTGTCTGGCTTTGCGTCTGTGCGTCTATCTCCCTAGTGCCAGTGTTCGTGGGCGGGGCCAATTTCGAGCGCCTGTGAGAGCGTTTATCGACACACACATCTGGGAAACTATATTCATACATGAATAATTGTCACAGGTCAATTAATTTCGCAGACGTACTCAGAACAAATGCAGAAGAAAACATTGAGTTGATGGACCAATTTATACCGCGACAACATCTTTCAAAATTTAGATGAGAGTGCTCGACTTCCACAGTGTACATTTCCACATCTGATGCACATAACTATGCTAGAGCTTGCATTCCAAAGTGTTTTAGACCTTAGGTAGATTGGACAATTCCTATAGCACCATCACAGCAATCATCTTAACTGGATACATGGGACACGGTGGTATACGTAGCGGTATGCTCTGTGCCTTATAACCAGAGGGTCGCAGGATCGAATCAACCTCAAGCCACTGCGCAGCGACCTAGGACAAGTTGCTCATCTACAATTGTTCATCGCTCGTGAATAGGCTGGTGCCCTGCGCTTGGCCTTCTAGTAGCGCTTTCGAAGTTTGGTGATTACGATCACGATACAAAATGCAGTGCATAGATTTGAGCAACTATCATCAGAGGAAGCCACAACGTTTGGACATTTGACAAGTTCTAAACACAATGGTTTTTGTAACTATTATTTCATGCTCAGCCATCACATAACACAAGTACACAAAGATAATGAATGAAGAAATAGCCAACCTGAAGGCATCAACTTGGAGGAACTGGCTGACACATCTGCAATCTTTTGTGTGTAATAAGGTATATGTTCTTTGGATTTATAAATTTAATTATCAAGTTTTACATGTACTTTTACAAGTATGCGTTGTTTTTATTGACCATAGCAACACGAACGTGACCATGTAAAAGGCTAAAATATTCTCTGATAACTGAAACAGTAGGCCTAAGTATGTATTGATGTGGACCCTTACTGTAGCCCCTTTTGGTGCCTCACAACAGCACTGCATACGCCAAGCTAAGCTATTTAAAATTATTTTGAAACAAAGAGCTAAGCATAGGGCGAACAGTCCCTAACTAGAAGAGTGACCATAGGCATTCTCCGGCAGACAAGCAGAGAGCAACAGACGGATTCCCACGGAGAGGGACAGACTTAAGAAAAGACTTCAGCAACAAACCAATGGTATCGTGAAGCTAGATAGAGAAAATCTCTAGTATAAACCACAAGGTAATAGTGGTTAGTGTCTTCAAGGGAAAGATACCACAATGAAGTGAACTCATCAAGGAAAGATGCAACAGTGAAGTGAAATATTAAGTCCATTTTGAATGAGCACAGGAGAACGGCAACCATTCGAGTGTCAATTGAGTGGCAAGAAATCGGTCTGTTCGGTGAACGGCCTCCTTTACCTTGGATAAGGCATATTAAGAGACCCGACCGGTTGGAATAAATTGGGAGTGCGTCACAATACGTCCCCCGAAATTTAGCTTCTCTCGCTTCAGATAATCCTTTAGTCACAAAGATAATTGAGGAGGATTTCCGTTCGCCGCCACAGCCTACTTTGTACGAAAGGCAAGCAGAAAAATATTCTTCAAATACAAGGCGCATCGAATGGCACCAATGATTGCCGATTGGTTATGGCGTTCACCCTGTAACGCGGAGAGAAGGGGTTTGCGCCTCCCCTTAGACTGTTACAGTGTAGGAACCTTCATCTAGTCCTTCAGTCACAAGTGCTCCGCGCCATCGACTGATGCTTGAGCATTGTATAATGACGCTTAATAAATACGTAATGATAAATATGAAATTTATATTATTAGTAATAGTACAAGTAGAACAAGTAAAATAATTTTATATCATTAATAAAAGTAAAAATAGAGGAAGCAAAAGAATTCTGCTACCTAGGGAGCATGATTACGACAGATGCCAAGTGCCATAAGGAAATTAGAAGGAGAATAGCACTGGGTAAAGAGGCATTCACAAAACGGAAAGAGCTATTGAGAGGACAAACGAACAGGAATCTAAATAAAAGACTGGCAAAGACAGTGATGTGGAGTTGTATGGACCAGAGACATGGACCATGAAGAAAAGGACACAAAGAAACTGGAGGCGTTTGAGATGTGGATTTGGAGAAGAATGGAGAAGATCGGCTGGACAGATCATAAAATAAATGAAGAAGTGTTGGAAAGGATTGGAGTAGAAAGATCCTTCATACGCACGTTAGGAATGAGGCAGAGGAAATGGATTGGACATACGCTGAGAGGGGACTCTCTCCTAAGAAATGTCATCGAGGGAAGAATGAAGGTAGGAGGACAAGGGGAAGACCAAGAGAGATGCTGCTGGATTGGACGATGAAGGAAGGATACAGAACACCCAAAGAAGAGGCTCAAAATCGAGAGAAGTGGCGACGTCAGACGTTCGAACCTGCCTGAAGGTAGAGAACCAGAAGAAGAAGAATACTACTTCTACTACCCATACTACTACTACTACTACTACTACTACTACTACTACTACTACTACTACTACTACTACTACTACTACTACTACTACTACTAATAATAATAATAATAATAATAATAATAATAATAATAATAATAATAATAATAATAATAATAATAATAATAATAATAATAATAATAATAATAATAATAATAATAATAATAATAATAATACTGGCAAACCCCGAGAGACTAGCTTTCTGTTTCAGCGTCTCTCAGTAACAATTCAACGCTTTAAAGCTGTGGCGTTCAGTGGTTCCTTTGCCAAAGCTCTATCCGACACGGATGAGGTGTAGCCGTTCCAGAAGCATAACACTTTTAATTTATAAGACCTTGGGGGAATGAAGTACCTCAGGGCAAAAAAAAAATAATAATAATACAGCTAATAAAAATAATATTTCAGAACGTATCTTGGATCAGCGAATGGGTGTGCCTACAAATTACAATTGCCTTTCATCGTGCATTAAGAGTGTTGGTGCTATATAGACATAGACTATGCTATACATTTCAAATACATATCGGTGGTTTCCTTACAATATCAAGAAGAGAAATTCTTAGGGCAGGCGGACATACAAATAGCACATTAAATTTAAACGTTAGCGAAGCTGTGGAACTAGATCCATTGTTGCAACGATAGAGAACCTTCGCAAATTCATTCGAAGTTCGTTCGGATGTTTGATCATTCAGACCAGATGTCAGGTTCGGAGCGTTAGAGGAGACTGGCTGTGGCGCTCTGGGCATTATCGCCACTGGTCGGTGATAGAGCCGTGGTGATGTTATACGTCATATGTTCAGACGATGGTGGAACCAGTTGGACAATTAGTAGGAAGTACGTGATCAGTAGTCCAACAATCTATCAAGACACAAACAGTTTGCCTTACATATATTATTTATTATAGCAAAAGACATTAAGACAATACTCCGTAGCAGTGGTCCTCAAAATGGGGTCCGCAGACAACCTGTGATCCGCGAGAGTGAGCCAATTGTGCGGAAACGAGATACCAAAATTAATATTCCCCGCAACGTCCTTCCCGGTTAACAAAGTAAGACTGCGATTGTCGCAGTTTAGTAAATGACATTCTATCTTTTTTCTATTACCATGTCAATTCTATGGTTTTGGTGACGTCACTTTCGATAACATAGTGAACCCATTTTGCCTTAACGACGGGGCACCTTTGTTTTTTAATCGTTGGGCCATAAGACATATGCGTGGACCGCTTCAGTTTGACTCCCGTAAAGTGATCACCAGGATGAGAAACTTGATCCCCACTGTTCAGGCTGTGAAGGTAAAGAAGAGAATAAAAAAAGAACAACACATGATAGGACAAGAGGGTTTGTACGAAACTCTGTGGCTATAAAAGAAAAGACAAAGGAAAGGAGAGAGAAAGATGGCCAAGGAAACCTTGTTGGTAGGAAGTCTCCTAAAAGGTGAAAGTGAATTGATGGTCAGCCAAAAATGAACAAAACTCAAAAGGTATCGACAATGCTTGCTAGATGCAGTCCTTAGTCCTAAATTTCTAGCAAATCTGACGGCGTAGATGTTGCGCGTGATACTGGAAGAAATGGCAAAAATGAAGTCAAGAAAGTAGAGCAACATAGAAATTTAAAATGAATCGCAGCAGATCAAGTAGTCACTTAAAGTCTACGATATAAATAAATTCATAGAAATCAGTTACGCAAGAGATAGTCCGTCAGGGTGTGAGTCTTAGACCGAACTGCAAATGAAAACATAGCCTTTGTAATCCAGATTTCAGCTGATCTGACTTACCGTAAGAATTGTGTTTCGATCTATGACAAAGATTCCCAAGACAGAAAACCCTATTGGTTCACCGATTAATCGATTCAGAAAGGTATTGATCTACAAATAATAACATAGAATATTAAGATGTTCACCTACGTTTCTGTTGTCAGTAACAATCGCATTCTTGCATTATTCAATTGAATATTCATTCAGCAATCAAAGGCATACTAGAGTAAAACAAAAATGATTTATTGATTAATTCATTGACTAATTAGACAGCCTGCTCTTCAACACAAATTTACAAATCGATTGGCCAGTTACTTTCCACTAAACTTTTCTAACACAGGAACAAAAGACAACTCTTCTAAGCATTCACCTGTCCAATTGTTTCCGCATTCAAATTGGTCAAGTCGATATCGTGAATTCTCTCGTATATTTTATGAGCCTGTAAATGAAAAGCAACATTATTTGGAACGATATGCAATGATTACCCATTAAAGTAAATAAGCATCTATGAATGTTCATGCACATGTAGGTCTTGGTATGAACATAATCGTTTTTAAATTTATGGACGGGAGAATTAAAATGCTTCAAAGGAATTTGTTTTCTCGTAGAATTTTTACAACTCATCAATACTCGTTTTGTCACGATTTAAAATTTAACCTGATATCTCAGTAATAAAGTTTATGATCACTGCTGTGGATACCAAAATTCATTTATTTAATTCTAATTGCTATAGCCTATACCTTAGTTTCTTTATTTTTACTGTTCTATTGGTATTTTGAGTCCGAAATAATTATAATAATAAATGCTACTCATGCTTACCGAATGATTCACAAGTATTCCACCAAATGAAACCATTGTAAGACTAAAAATGCTCCAAAACAGCCAAAATACTCCTAGAATAAAAAATGTTGGGATAGTGGTAAGCCAAGAACTCCATATTAAATTGTAAAGACACGCAATCACAAGGAATATCAAGCCAATGACGTAAGCCGCGTTGCTGAGGCTGATAAATTTGTCGGCCTTCGAGACGAGACGACTCAGCATCTGATGTTTTCGTCGCAGTTTTTCAAAGTTATCTTTAAAAGAAACGGAATTCTCGATGGATTCGCGAAATTTACGGTTGCAGGAATTGAATTCGTTGGAGAAGATTCTGGCCAGTAACAGATTTGATGCAATTGGAAAGAGACATGCACCGTTCACGTACACGTGAATTAGCATATAGAGACATCGAAGAAAAGGCACTGTCTTTGGGTCGACGCGAATATGGGTCTCGTACGGTGCCAGTAAGATATCCATAACATTTTCTTTGCATGAGATGTAAACATAAGCATAAAATACAACGTTAATTGTCCAAAACTGCCACACTATAAAAGTGTAAAGCAGTGCTTTCTTTTGGATGAAGTTTAAACACTCCGGAGTAAGCTCCTTGTCAAAAGTTCTAAATAGTATTAGTATTTTTCCACTGCTACAGGCTCGATAGCAAGAGGTTTGTGCCAAGGTACACATGAGCGTCCATACAAACACGACGGATTTCCAAATAATGTCAGATTCTGGATTGTCACTTGGATAAAAGATTGTGGCTAAACGGATCGTGTTTAGCCACATAGCCATCAACACAGCAAATGCGTAGACATGACTCGGACTACTGAACTTTGGCAAAGAACACCTGCTCTTAATGCTGGCGTTGCTTCCATTGTCTTTCAAGAAGAATAGTCCAAATATTTTCATTGAATTGATGAGTGGCGAAAGGGTTTTCAGTATTGTAGTTTCATCGGCTTTAGTTGCGTCTTTATCATCAGCGTCTAATTTTTCTGGCACAACAACTATGGTTTCTCTTCTTTGTATTTGCGGACGGACTCTTCTCATTTCCATTTTCGTAGTAATAAAGTAATTTTCCAAAATGTTCTGAAACCTGAACTATTATTTTATTCTCAAGCCTCAGCTATTATTTCTCGTAATGTTTCTTTTAAGAAATGTTTGTTTCAAAGAGTGATTTTTTTACATTCTAGCAGTTCTCATGCATGGCGTCTCTTCATGAAAACCGATAGGCAATAGTCACACGACACGATTCTGCAACGAAGACCTTTCTGTGCTATTCTGAACGTTTTCTGTCAGCAGCAACCCTAAGTAATACGACACTAATCGATGACTAAGACCTGCCTCGAAGTGATTTTTCAGTTGCAAAGTAACATCCAAGAGCAGTTACATTCACGTGCAGCGTCGAAGATTTCTACATTGATTGGTCCTGTTGGGTGTCTTCGTGCGTGGTTGCATAGGTCTAAAACACTATTCCAAATATATTACTATTTGCAGCGGTTGTGATGAGTGCTCAGGAGAGACTGCAAAAGAATGAATGGTCACTCACTTCTACTGGTAGGGGCTTATATGAACTGCAATTGGTTTTCAAATAGAAGTAATGCTCTAGGCCTACAATGGAATAATGTAGATATACAGGGTGGGCAATAAAAAAAGTAGCCCCATACAGGTTTTGCTAATATTTCGGCCAAAAGTAAGAATTTTTAAATCAAGTTTTACTGGCTTAAAAGTAATTCATATTTACGTATAACAAATTTCACCAAAATATTTCAAACAGAACCAAAGTTGTATCAGTTTTACTGAGTTTGCCCACTGTTTTTTGATAGTTCAAAAACATGTAGCGCAACAAAAGTAACAAAAAACGATTTTATGAAGTCACATCTCAAATAATTGGTATCAAGCAGACGGCTGAAGGTTCACGACACGAAACGATTGTTATTCACGGATGAGAAGAACTTCTGTCTCATTCCACCAATCAGCACCAAAACAATCGTATAATTTTGGTCTAGCGGCAAGAAATCAGATGTCAGACCTGATCGCTTGATCGTTGAAGCGAGAAGTTCGCTCCACATGGTATGGTGTCGGCTGGTATTTGTTTTCGTGGCAAAGGTCGACTGCATTTTGTTCATGAAAGGCAAAGTAAATGCTGCATATTACGTTTCTCCTCTGCTTCCAGAATTAATTTCAGATTGCAAGCGTCTGTTGCCACCTGGATTCATCTTTCAACAAGACGGCCCACCAGCGCCTACTGCTTGTCTCACATAAGATTGGCTCAACAATACATGCAATATATCAGTTGCTATATACAGGGTGGGCCAAAAAAGTAACCCCGTACAAGTTCTGCTAATATTTCGGCCAAAAGTAATAATTTTCAAAATGAAATTCTATTGGCTTAAAAGTAATTTATATTTACGTATAAGAGCCAAATTTCACCAAAATATTTCAAATAGAAAAAAAAAGTTATATCACTTTTACTGAGTCCACCCTCTGTTTTTTGATGATCCAAAAACATGCAATGAGTTATACCACACCGAACCTGGTAAGTACGTGGATAGATGGTTAGATGTTGTTTAACGACGCTGTCACAAGAAGGATGATTGGTGTCACCCTTCTGGGGACTTACCATACCAGAATATGGGCACTGGTGGATTTGACATGGTTAGGCGATGATCCAAGGCGCGGCTACCTTGCGCCCACTCAGAATGTACGTTTACCTATAATGCCTGGCAGACAGAGGCATAGCACATGCATACATTTTTCATGCCAAATTAATTGGCAAGATATGTTAGACTCGATACCTCTTGAACTGACTTCTGGGCTTCTTCACTGGTTATACAGGCCTACAACCCTAAAGAACTAATCGCACCGTGGCTGCTACGAATCAATAGTTTCAAGAAGACCTTTAGGGGTTTGAGGATGGATTCAGTCTGACCTATAATAGAACCAGGAAAGAGTATTAGCTGTATCAGTCATTCTCATCTTCAGGAACATTCATATGAAGAATTTATATAGCGCCTCTTCAAGGTTATCTACTCAGAAGCACTTACTGGATACGAGCAATGATTCTGCTAGAGAAGCGGAGGCTTGCATGTTGCGTTTGAATTTGATATAGACCTACATGCGTTGTTATATTGTTCCACATTTAACTAGACTTAATTAACAACGCTATACCATCTGCCCCATGGCAGTGAGCATTATAGGTCCTATCTAAAGTTGATATTTTCTACAATAATAGCCATAGAGGGTGGAAATATAATGCCAACGCTGCATTGCATTCTTATATGTAGGCAACAGCGGCATTCATAATTCGAATCGCTCAGCATCGCAGCACGAATCAAAATTCTTTTTCCGTCTATTTGAATAGCGAAAAACGACGCTATTGGTGAGACCAGCTGCTGCAACTGACACTGTATCTGACTGTCTTTGATGCTTATAACGCGATCTAATGCTTTTAGTTTATGGCACGTTTGTTATTGATCTGAAGTGAAACTCAACTTAGGCCTCCATGACTGGTCGATATATTCTCAGCTGTAGATGCAGAATGCACCGTATGATGAACCTTGAGGAAACCATGTCACCTGCAATTTAGTCACTTAGAGTGCTGTCCACTGTTTGCTCTAAACCTTGGATTGTCCTATTCATATCAATCATATCTGTTCTTGAAGTCTTCTTGTCATGACATCAGTCTACAAGGTAAAACACGTATGTCAGTCAGGTTATCTTTCGTTCTTGCTCACTCTTCAAAACATATTGCTCTCGCTCAGTGGATGCCTTGTTCCCCGAAGCAGAACGGTACTGCATTACCAAATAGTCGCTGGCCCGGGGATACGGAATAGGCTATCTATTTCTGTCCTGCCGTCTTCGATTTTAAAGGCTTTTCTTTCTTTCAGCACAGCGAAGCCAAAATGTAACAGCGGCAATGTCGACGACGAAAACTGATTTCAGGATGCATAGGAAGACATGTAAATAAAGGCAGAGCATCATTGTTCGGCAGATGAAGCTTTGTTCCGATAGAGCAATTATATCATCTAAGTTTGCCAGAGGCGCCTTCGAAAGGCTTTTACAGGGCACTGCATATATCTAAGTGGGCTGATGACAAAGCACATAGGTAATTCTTGTGTGGGAGAACAGCATACTTCGTATTGCAGTGTGTGCGAGTCGAAGCCTTTGAATGTAACAGTCATTTGCAGTGCTTTTTTTCTAGTAAAAAGGTTCCGGAACTGAACAATAGGTTCTGGAACTAAACAATTATGGAAGGGCTAAAATCCCGAGAAAAACGGGATTGGGGTTGGGGGTGGTATGAATAAACACTAAAAACAGTTCACAACACTGAAATTAAATTAAAATAACCAAATTATTGTTTTTAGTATTAAAGTAACAAAATTATTTTTAGTAGCTGAAAAAGGTGCGTTCCGGCTGAAAAAAGCACTGGTAATTTGATACTAGCGCAATAGACCTATATTTTTTAATTTCTTTGATTTGTGATCTCTGTGAATAGAAAATAAAACATCAAAAAGATCAAACGTTTCAATTGAATCATAAGTTTTATTATTAATATTCTTTAATTGAAAAACGAGAAGCGAACCGCACATTGCTGAACAAGTTGCGAGATAATATAAAGCATAGAAGTAATGAGAAGATAATAAAATCTGGAAAAAAGAGAGTAAACATGTTATACGACAGGGAAGAGGCGTGTCAGAAGAGAAGACAGCGCTGAATCGTCTTTATGGACACGTGATCTCTGATGCCCTCGTTGCATATAGATGTAATGTAACCCTGATTTACTAAACGCCCCTATAAGCCTCTGCGACGTGTGCACAATATACAATTTACTCAACTGTTGCGCGAACGCTGTGAATGAACGCTCTTACAAACAGTGCTCGAAATGGACCGGAACGCACCGGAACGCCGTTCCGGTTCGTCAGCGTTCCGTTCCGGTTCGTCAAATGAATTATTGTGGGAAATACTATGAAATTAACGTGAATGCTCCCATATCTTTGACTAGCGTTCCGTTTCGTAAAATTTTCCATTTCGAGCACTGCTTACAAAGCAATTCGTTGATGGCTCCGTCGGCGAAGATGGCTCTTCTCTCAGGCTCTAGCTTTCAATATATATTAAACGCCAACTATCTAACCTCAATCTATATCTATTATCCCAAGTATACGCCTGCTGGGCGTGGTTCCCCGCAAATCAATCATATATCGGCTTCAAAGGCAGATGCACAGAGACCGTAAATTCACAAAGCTTCAAGGAAATGTGTGATGTATTTCTGGACAGCTGTTCATCTTTAGCAGATGCTTCTCATAGCATATATATGAGCCTAACATACCATACTTGACCTCCCCGTACTCTGACCTGGCGGACATGACTTTTGCGGACTTTTGTGTGGCGCTGAGAAATTTCGGAGATTTACATATACATCTGCATTTACTGACCGCAGTAAGATTTGCTGATGACGACAGAACGCAGCGTAATGAAAAGTCCGCTAAAATATATCTCTCAATGAAACTAATTCACATTTAGTCATTAAAGTGATTAATTAAGACGCAGCTATGCGCAGTTCCTCAATCGTGTCATTCACGCGATCATCAACATTAGGATTCTACTGTATAATTTCTTAATTGCAATTAGAAATTTACATAGCGTCACTTTAGAAATAAATTACTCAGAGGCACGATAGCACCACTGCCCAGCGGTTCCTCTCTTATGGTACGTGGCGAACGTTAGACCATCATCCTTCAATCCGCCCCCTCCACGTAGAACATTGTATTCGTCGCTTGGCGGTCGTTAGATCGAATGGCCACCAGTGACTAACGGTCAAGGTCACTCATCGACCGCGTCACTCATCGACCGCCGAGACAGAACTCACTCGGTTTCAGACAGAATAAGCAGTAAATGTGTACGTAGGTTCGATTCTCAACCGCACATCAGGAAGCCCTTCCCTCCTGATGAAGTCACGTAGGCCAAGATGTTATGCGAAGTCACGTAACCCAAATGTTGAATCGTAAATATGGTTCCCGAAGAAAAACTACACATGTGCTTAAAACAATCGGCGCGGATGCGTTTTTTAAACCATTACCAGTATTTCGGCAGATGCGCAGCATGCGCTATAATCAATGTTAGGTTAAAGTGAATATTGGCACTTAGCCGCACGTTTCATGTGGCAGTGCAAGCCTCTTGGTAAAAAAAAACATGTACTGCCAATATTTCATAATTTGTAACATTACAATTAAGAATTAGAACTAAAATAACAAAATATTTTAAAATCATTTTTGGTCTTTTTTGGACGGCTGGCCACCGGAAATCTCCAGGTCTCCCGGCGGCCCAGTCCAAGCCTGCATATTGGGCGTTGCTCGGTGCTCGGTTCCTTTTCTTAGGCCCTAGAGCCGGTAATGGACGAATCCTAAGATCCTGGACACTGGGTTAGTGGCAGCGAGGACTTCTAGGTTGTATAGATATGTATGCAGATCTGCAGACTGCTATTTTATAGACTTATAAACCACTTCTTGAGAACATTTCAATATTGCTACTCTTCAACGTACTTAATGACCTTAATGTCCAGATATGGGTTAGATTATAGTTAGCTCAGAAACGAGAGAGGTTCCGGGAGATTGGATGTGACACGACAAACCAAGCACTATGGGCAATAGGAAGTCAACATAACGTATGACCTCTTCTGTTCACGTTGACAGTGTACGGTTGTCTCATCACTCGTCTGCTGTCAAGAGCATATATTTGGAAAGCGCCAGTCCATGCTTACGCTTAAATGCCCTCCCCTCCTGTTCCATTCCTATTCCCATCCACCTACGGGCCATGGAAGCAACTGCCGCCAATGTCATATTAATCGTCAGCAGCCCTACAGCAGCACTACATGCGTTCGTACGTGTATGTCCAAACGTGTTAGTATATATAGACTGCACATTGCACAAATATTCACTGAATTGAAAGCCTAAGTGAAGAGTAGAAAGCCACCCGCAGCTAAATACGACACTAATGGTTTTCATCGACTATTATTCCTGCGAAGCACATCAACTATGCCCTGACTAATATATTATACAGCGCAGGCAGTCCTAAAGTCATAAACAAATGGCACAGCTGAGCATACAGTCAAATCATCTGATAAATAATCATCGCGTGGATCAAAATTCGTGCATTTTAAAAACAGATTGACTGCATAGCATCCATATTTTCGTAGGAGAACCGCACAGATCCTATATGGGTCCAATCTAATGCCAAAGAAAATGCTTGTAGCCTGGTAGGGTGGTAAGGCATGTTGAAAATTTGTCAGATAAGCATACAGCTTTAGTAAAAGGCAGTTAGGTCGGTTAGAATGAAATACATGCAGAATATACACATATTATTATTGTTATTGGTTTATTTTCACTACACATTGTCACAACGCAACATGGGAGAGTTTCAACTTCGTCGATAGGCCTAATGTGCTAGGAATCGCTAAAAATCAAATTATATCAAACACATTTCTCTAACTTATTATTTCGTCATACTTATGGGATATATTCGCTGGGTTCAAAAAGTGCAATAACAGTGAAATTATAAAATTCCAGAAAGACTCAAATAATATAAGAATTTCCAAAGCGATGAACTGGTTTAATTAAGTAGTAGGCCTATATACGCTGAACGTTTCAACTGAAAAAAATACGACAGCGCAGTAGGCCTACTCATGATGGCATTCAACTATATGTACATGAATGTGATTGGCAATGGCAACATGACATTTTCATAAATTACTGCAATTACACGCATATGATATCAAACTACGAATTTAAATGAGTTCTCCATGTTAATGTTCGTCATTCACTTTCAGAAGTGGCATTTGAAAACAATAGTATATGTATTGACTTTCAGATATTGGCTTATGACAGTGCGATTTTTTAAAGTTCGGGTTTCTCCTTACCATGTCAACAGCTATATTCTTCCTCATCTGTATGTAAATTTCAACTTGGCCGCCCTTCCGTTTGTATTGACCATCATTGAACGTGAAATAGCGTGATACCATTCGAGCACTTCCAGTGAAAGTGGGGAAGCACATTTTCTCTAACTTTAAAATAGGCATGAAAGCCCATGTTGAGCCAAATATTATATAAAGTTAAGCATCCTGATTTAATTAGTTGCACATTTATGAAGATTGGGCAAAGTACAATACAAGGTTTAATATTAAGAACACAAACACATAGGCTACATAAGAATAGATATATAAACCAGTCACGAAGAAGACATTAACTGCTAGTATAATGTGATGCTAGCCTATACGTGCAATTGCTTCGACATTAATTCTTGCAATGCAGAAACTCGAATCAGAATCCTACAGGAAGCTGGTTGTGAAATTATCAACAACGCCACTGGTTAGTGCTGCAGCCAGGGTAGTATTTTGCGTTGTGTTCTGGTTCCCTTGCGTGTCAGATGGTGGTGGAACCAGTTGGACAATCAGAAGGAAGTATGTAATCAGAAGACCTGTAATCTATGAATAAACAAAACACAAAACGCAACTTACATTGTAGATGAGAGAGACGAAGAACAATATTGGAGATGGTGACTAAATAGGTCGCAAAGGCAATCGTAAACTATAAACTTCTAAAGCGCTACTCTAAAGCTAAGCGCAGAGTAT
Organism: Allolobophora icterica; assembly: GCA_963556255.1. Classification (NCBI taxonomy): domain Eukaryota; kingdom Metazoa; phylum Annelida; class Clitellata; order Crassiclitellata; family Lumbricidae; genus Allolobophora; species Allolobophora icterica. The sequence continues at coordinate 67,642,758 of OY744602.1, read as the reverse complement.
CTGCTTATTCACGAGTGCTGCATCACATCAGAGGGATTGTCCAGAGATCGATGTCCAATGGAGGTCCAAGTCCGGTTTCTGGAGATACTAGCGAGAGGAGGCAGAGCAGTTGTTAAGGCGGGTTTCGTTGAGGTCGAGAAAGCTTGAAAGTCGGAGCATCGGATGGATTAGTATAGGAATTCTTGAAGAGGTGAAACTTCAATTTAGAATTGAAAGCTTGTGGGTGATAAACAGAGAAGCCTGAGATAGATGACGGTGGGTGGGGGAGGGGGTGTTGGTGAAGGAACTGAGAATTTTCGGAATTCAGAATGAAGCTCCTTTCTGAATTCATTCATTCATTCATTTGGGCATTTACATAGCGCTCCTTCAGGGAGGCTACCCGGAGGCGCTCCCGACTGCCGAACGGATATACAGAACAATTTTTAGCAGTGTCCAAAGACTCGGGTTGGGTTTTAGGAATTTTATTGGACTTGAGGTGCAGTGTCAGATATAAAGTAGTGACTGGGGGACGGAAGAGTGAGATAGGAGGAGGTTCGGGTAGATCGGGGTAACTGGATGGTGGGGAGTTCTCGAAGGTTCTGTGGCTGAGAGTATTGTAGCGAACAGTCTTTATTGGCCTGATCGCTTCTGGTACAAAATGCGCTAGATAAACTTACCAGAGGGGCGGAGCTTACTTCCCTTACGCTTGCGCTGCTTGCTAGCTAGACGGGGCAGTTGTTGTTTGCCTGGCCAAGGAAGAAGAAGGGGCAGCCATTTTGTTGACTCAAGAATTAAAATCTGAGCGATTAAACTTCAGAATTAAGAGGTATAAAGAGGTTAAATTTTAAGTCCGGAGGGGAGTATGAAGCCCTGAATCTTGAATGTTTCATGCCATGACCTTTGAACTTGGATGTAGCTTCATTGTTCATTGTAAAACTTTGCCTAGGTATTGTATTGTCCTAGTTTGCACGTTAGAAACTTTGCCTAGGTATTGTATTGGCCTAGTTTGCACGTTAGAAACTTTGCCTAGATATTAGATGCGTGGTAAACATTGCCGAGGCTGAAAGTAGAAAATACTGTGTTGATAGTTTTGAGAAGAGGTAGATGACTACGACGCGCTGTATTTACTGTTTGTGTTTTAAATGGTAACTGATTAAGTTTAAGTGCTATTGAAGTATAAGGTTTTATAGCAAGGATTCTATATTTAGAGGATTGGTTACTCGTGAAAATAACGTTGTACTTCCGGCAGCGGGGAGATCGTGGCGACATCTGTCGTCGCGGGTGTACGGGTCTCGAGAGAGGTAAAGAAGTTTACAGACGCGATGTGATGTTCAGGTATTAATTGCACGAATTCTAGAAAGAAGAATCCCGGATTATCTTTTTTTCAGTTTCCAAAGAACCAAGAAAGGTAAATGATAATAAGTCTATAGATATTGTTTTTAATTACTGTAATTTAAGTAGTCTAAATCAGGGCTTATTCTAACGTGCAGCTGGACACAAAGTGTGCAGTTGGGATAGAAATGTGTGCAGTTAAAAGTAAGATATTGTGCAGTTACATTTTGTAGGCCTAATTGCATTTATAAACTAACGGAAGTAACTAATAATGGAATATTTGAACCAAGCTGTTGGTTCGCCGAGTCCGAAATAAGCCAAATAACGATTAGTCAAGCGAGATTAAACGCAAGCAGTAGGCCCTAGTTGCAGTTGGCCGTTGTAACATGAAAAAGTTAAAACGAAACAGTTACGAATAAGTCTGAGCATAGGGCTTCCTTGCTTTTGTGGCTGCAACTTGGCAAGGCATATACAAGAAATATACTTCCCTAGCTATTCCACACCAAGGCGGGCATGAATTTACTTCAGAGATCAAAATGCTTTTGGTTCTGCAACAGTGGCGGTGTTATCTTGAGCAAAACATTTTCGTCGCATTCTGCCTATTCGCTTCCAGAAACTGTAAATATCCCCATAAAGCAACTTTGTTTTGCTGCTTTGGTGTGTCTTTCGTTCTATGCGATCGTTTCTGCAGCCACACAAGCACGGAAGTAGAAGCAGAAGGAGCAGGAGAACGACGGGGAGAAGAAAACTGAGAAAGAGAAGTAGAAAATGAAGAAGCAGATTAAGGACGAGAAGAAGAAGGAGTGGCAGAAAAAGAAGACGAAGAAGGAGAAGTAGCAATCAAAATAGCAGAAGGATCGGAGGCAAAGGAGGAGGAGAAGAAAGAGAAGAAGAATAAAAAAGAGAAAAATTGCTGAAGTAGGAAGATCAGTTAATGAATAGTTGGAGGAGAATTAGAAACAAAAAAGGCTGAAGTAGGAGTATCAGATTAATGCAAAGAAGCTGGAGAAACGGTGGATGAGTTGCAGATGCTATTGAACGTCCGCGTAATGCTGTCAGATAGGCCCTAGGTTAGAACAGAGAAGCCGCTGTCTTGTTAGCCCCCCGTCGTAATTGATTAACACACTCAGTTTTGAATTTGCCTTTGATCTTCCATTGAGCTCCATCTCAGCGTCCTCTATCGGTGCTGAACCTCAAGTGCACATCCTAAGGTAGCAACAATAAACGAGAACAAATCTTTTGTTCTCTGTTGGGCTTGAATTGTCAGTCGATCAGGCTATGTCCAACATTCATGCATCCTTTTAAATGTATCGACTGTGCACTGGCGGCGATCTTGTTTCACAGGTGGGGTACACTTTTGAACTGATCTGGTCAAAAAAGAGTTTTGAACTGATCTGGTCCAAAAATTTTCTTACTTTTAATTGGTGTTTCTTCAAAATGTGGGGTGTGTCCCCACTCTCAAAGGTGGGGTCTTGTCCCCCTCAAACTCCCCCCTCCGGATCGCCGCCCATGCGACTGTGCGTCAACTTACTACAACGCAAGCTTTGATATTCACGGGATTGTGTTTCCTCATTGTATATCATCAGAAACAGATGCACACACACACATGACAGTGATGATACACAACTTAATGCACACATTTTGACATGTATAACAAAGCGATTGCCTTATTTTACCAGGGTGCAGATTCGTAATCTGATCCTAGCGCTGCAGGGCTGAATTTGTCTCAGTGTCAGTGCTCGAAATGGACCGGAACGCCGTTCCGGTTCGTCAAATGAATTAGCGTTTCCGTTCCGGTTCGTCAAATGAATTATTGTGGAAAATACTATGAAATTAACGTGAATGCTCCCATATCTTTGACTAGCGTTCCGTTTCGTAAAATTTTCCATTTCGAGCACTGCTCAGTGTCACTTTTTTCGTGCGCTGAATCTCAATCTGTTTTTGATCAAACATAAGCGCGTGAATGCCTTCATTATGAAACTGCAGCCGAAAGCGTTTCAATGGGAAAGCTTACCCGAATCTTCTCATATATCCCTTTCTGACTTTCAACAACTTTATGCTTCGCTTCCGAACACTGGTGATCGTTTTAAGGCCACCAGTCTGCCACAGTTACATTCAACTCATTCGTCCATATCTCTTGCTACTGGAGAACAGTTGAGGTCTGTTTTACTTATTCCTTACTAGCTGGATTACCCGGCGTTGCCCGGGGTTATAAGTTTCAATCCCTGCACCCCCACCACCCCCACCCACCCCCACCACCACCCCCACCCACCACCACCCCTACCACCACCCCCACCCCACCACCACCACTCCCACCCACCACCACCACCCCACTCCCACCCACCACCCCACCCACCACCCCCACCCCCCATCCCCAACCCGCCCCCCACCACCCTCCACCCCCACCACCACCACCACCACCCGTGCACCCCCACCACCACCCCCCACTCCCACCCCACTCTGCACCCCCACCACCCCTACCACCACCCCCCCACCCACTACCCCTACCACCACCCCCCCCCACCACCACCCCCCACCACCCCTACCACCACCCACCACCCCTACCACCACTCCCCACCCACTACCACCACCACCCACCCCCACCCCCCCCACCCCCAACCCGCCCCCACCACCCTCCACCCCCACCACCACCACCCCCACCACCACCCGTGCACCCCCACCACCACCACCCCCACTCACACCCCACCCCCCACCACCACCCCCCATCCCACCCCCCCAACCACCCCTACCACCACCCCCCACCCCCACCCCCGCCCCCTCCACCCCCACCCCCACCACCTCACCACCACCCCCACCCACCACCACCCCTACCACCACCCCCCACCCCACCACCACCACTCCCACCCACCACCACCACCCCACTCCCACCCACCACCACCACCCCACCCACCACCCCCACCCCCCATCCCCAACCCGCCCCCCCACCACCCTCCACCCGCCCCCACCACCCTCCACCCCCACCATCACCACCCCCACAACCACCCGTGCACCCCCACCACCACCACCCCCACTCACACCCCACCCCCCACCCCCCACCACCACCCCCATCCCACCCCCCCCAACCACCCCTACCACCACCCCCCACCCCCACCCCCGCCCCCTCCACCCCCACCCCCCACCCCCACCCCGCCCCCTCCACCCCACCCCCACCACCCCCACCACCACCCCCGCCCCCCACCGACCGCCCCCACCACCCGCCTCCCCACCCACGACCCCCACCCACCACCACCACCACCCCCCCACCACCACCACCCCCACCACCACCCCCAAATTGACTTACCAACAATAAATTTATCTTCGATGTTTGTTACACGTGCATGCATCCAATGCAGTAATCCTAATGTCTCTGCAGGGACTGCATCCAATGCAGTAAGCCTAATGTCACTGGAAGGAGGGTAATTTTCCTATCGCTTGGGGAGATGTTTTGACCGTTTTTCACCATGGTAGCGGTGAAAGGGGGGTAAGCGAACCCCTCCACTGGGTGTCCGATGCCGAGGCCGACACAGCAGTGAAGGTTTGGAGTGAAAAGGTGCAAAATTGTAGAAGTTAAGCCCGGTCAAACAGACAGACAGAGGGACACACACACAGAATTCTCGCTTTATTATATAGATAGGGTTTGGGCCAGAATGACGTTTTGTGAATCGACTTTGACCAGCCTTAATTAATTATGTCCACCCGGAAGCCATAACATCGAAATAATAATATGCACTAAAAATTGCCAAAAATGAGGCGAATTCACTGTTTGAAATGTCATATCTTATTAACTTTAGGGAACAAACCCCTTGACAAAGGGCTTCGCCCCCCCCCCGGACCCCACTGGGGCACAGCCCTCTGACCCAATAATTCGCCCCTCTTGTGCAGTTGAGAAAATTTCTTAGAATAAGCCCTGGTCTAAATTGTGGAAACATGCGTTGGGCATTGCGAAGCTATAGACCCATGTTTACCTGCAGTCAATGGCATCTGACATTAATTCGCAAAAAAGAAACCTGCGTTGTGTTTGCCTTAACTTTCCCAGTAACAAGTTAAAGTAAATGATAAGTAATTTATAAGTAAAAGTTTTAATAAATTTCAGGTAATGTGAACCTTAGAAATATGCACTTTTTGCGTCGTATGATAAGGCCTATGGCACATCTGACATCTTCAAACCACAAAGCAATCGTACAATCAATGTAGTGAAACATTTTGTGGATAACATATTGGGATGACTTTTACTCTGGTAGGCCCCTAATGAAATATTTTGCGTTACTTGTCTGTAAGAAAGTTTACTTTGCGATACGTGTTTGGCAGATGCAGGCGGTGGGTGCAGTTATGTCGACGTCAAGATCTAATCAAACGAACTGCAGCGTATCTATCTGTAAGCTGTGGACTGTGCGCCGACCATTTTGAGGAGAGCCATTTCATAGGCTTTGGATTTCATCATCATCATCATCATTGTCGTTATCGTTGGTGACTGTTATACCGTCTTAAATACTTAGTGTAGAATATTTATAAACATTTAAAAAACAGTGCTTGATTCAAATTTATTACATGTTTGTTACATCTGTCTGCACAGGTAGGCCTACACTTAAGCATTGGCTCTGAACAGTATTCTGTACAAATTTATAACTCAGTTAGTGAAAGCTTTAATTATAAAAACTTTTGTTCCTAATGACTTGTGTGTTTTGCAATGATCTGAAATAGTAATAAGTATTGTGTCTTAGTGTCTATAGGCCTATTGTATTAAATGTTCTTAGTTGAATAAAGAAACTAGGCTAAGCACAAAAGGCCTGTAGTTATGTGTTGCAAAGAATTTAACAATTAAATTTAATCAAGAATTGCAAAAAAGTCGAACTTGTAACTTTATATTAGGTAATAGAATTCTAAAATAATGGTGTAAAGTAATGCAAATCTTCCAGATCACTATAAAGACCAACATTTCAGTCGATGGAGTGACACTTAATTAACAGTTATCAACAGATCAGTCATTGCTTCACAATCTCAGAAACTATCATATAAAGACACTGTTTAAGATGCTGGCAAAGTGCAAGAAGTTGAGCAATGCTGAGCATGGTTAGTACTTTGATGGTATCCATTCACAGAATACTATGCTGTATTGGCGAACTCGGCTCTCCATCCACCTGAGTCAGTCAATTAATAACTAAGTGCTTTGGGGATGGTTAAAAAATTAAAATGTAGGGAGCCTATACCATGTTTCTGGATTGCAGTCATAAATACTTCAACCCCAATACTAAGGTTTTTTTTAGAAACGGCCATAAAGACAAGCAATAATGAAGTTAATTTTACCTAAATATATGTTGTCAAAACTGTCAAGAGATTGTGCATTCTTCAGTGGTCAGTAAAACTGTACCATGCAGTCATCCAGAGACTGCAAGAACACTTGCTAAATCCCCCTTGTGAAGGACTGTGGTACACGCTGTTGACTCCCAACGTGGACTGCAGCTGGTTTGGTTATATGCAAAGCCTTTAGATCAGAATCAGACTGGGAGCAGAGTTAATAACTGACTAGGCTAGGCCTAAGCCCTGGCTAACCCGTTGGGACACTTACCATCAGATTGTGTAACCGTAGGCCTAATCAACATTCGACACACACACACACACGTCTAAAGAATTGAGAGTGTGAGTCCAATTGTGGCATGTTTGCGTACTGCAAAAGTTCTGCAAAATTAGCTTTAAAATTGAATAAAATGTTATATATGTTGTAATAGACAATACAGCACATATTAAATATAATTCCTCTGCACAGGCAATTGTTTATTAATTAATAAATAATTATTCGTCGATTTTCTTCGCAGAAAGCGCATTGCATTTGCTATCTAAACACGAAGTTCTACGCCTTTGTCGCTGGAAGCGCCACGCTCCATGGACCAATAACTTGTCCAACGGCCTTACATAAGGAGTTTCCAGTCCTTTGTACAGAGTCCTTGGTTTTATAGAAAGACATTACTGACAATTTGACAAGAAGATAATTGTAGTTTTAATAATCCATTTAAGTTTGAAATACAGTAAATTAGTGTTAATAATTAAATATTGTTTAATTTCTTTAAATAAAAGGATAAATGGATACAGATCAACTATTTGAGGCGGTGTGGAAGAGTCCCGTGCTTAGGCAGGTAGTTTCACACAGATTTCCTGAAATGCTCAGTCAAATACTGGAGGAGAGCTGTTATCAGGTGTGTGAATCTGAGCCGTCCTCCAGAAATAGAACCCCAGAGGCTGAGTTCGAATCCCGGTCTGATGTGCAGTTAGCCTTGAACCCTGAGGATAAAGATGACATGAAGTGGAGCGATGAGGCCCTCGTGAATCCAGATGCGTTACCCGGGGTAATCCTCACCTCTTGCTCAGAGGTCAAGGACATCCCTCGACATCCTATGGTACCAGAGTTCGAACCCAGGTCCAGGCAAAAGGCTGACTCGCATCCTCCCTATCTGCCTAGACGCAGCGAACGCCTGAAAGAAATGGCACCAGTACATTATAGAGAAGCACAGGGTAAGCTGACACCATTGGTCCCTGACACAAGACGGACCTCATCGCCAACGTATGGGACGGAGAGAGACCCTAACGTTTCAGTATTGTAGGGAGTTGTAGCTTAGCGATAGCACTTGGAGGTGGAAGCGCTCTGGGATTTTCAGCCAGTGGATTGAGTTCAGAACAGGAGTGATATTATGATGATCGTTGGACGTCCTGGTGACAGCTCGGGCTAGTGAGTTTTTGATGAGTCCTAGAAGCTTAATTTTGTCGAAGTACCAAAAGTAGAAGCAGTTTTAAAGTGAACCATGGGTCGAATATTCATGAAGCTGGTTCGCGAGAGATTGGAGATGTGATTAGAGAAGGAGAGATGCAGATCAAAGGTGACCCCAACATTGGGCACAGAGCAGTAAGTTTCTGTGGAGTGGCGTTTAGTGAGGCCAGATTGGTTGGGCTGAGGAGTGAGTCACAAGATTATCTGAACATTGATGACAGAGAAAGAGGTTATGATAACTTGCCAAGATAAAGAGCGCATTGTGACGTAGCTACTAAATGTCTCTAAAAGGCCATTGTAACTACACTTAAGATACGCCTTCAGTGTACACATGTTTACTTAGTGTAGGCAATAGTAGCTTACACACGTCTTTGCTTCAGTAATTGTTTTATATTCATTTTTGGGTCTTTGCGAGCCTTCACTAGGTTTTAGACAGCAAAAATAAAGTGTGATCTCAAGATTTAGCTTTTATTCACGTACTCAGATGTCGGATGCTCTGACTTACCGTTAGAATTGTGTTTCGATCGATTATAAAGATTTTTAAGACACTGAAACCAATCGGTTCTCCGCATATGCGATTGAGAAATATATAGATCTAAAATAATAAAATAATGTTATAAATATTTCGTTTTATTTGTAGTTGTAGCCTATATGGACTATTTTAATAGGAGAATACATACTTTACATGACATCTGTCAGCAACTTAAGATCCGAGGTTGTCACTTTCACAGAGACAATACAGACTCATTCCTACAACAATCGCATCGTAACGATGCTTTTCTGTCACATATAACCCAGCCATTGGCCAGTTGTTTCATATGAAAAGTATTCAAGCTTCAATAAAATTAATGTTCTGAGTATAATATACTTCAGTCCGTCGCAGGCCAGTGAAATTGAAACCGCTATATAGTTGCTTCGCTGATAATTTATTCCTCAAAGAGCGGAACATGATCCCTTGATGGACGCGATTTACTGGGTTTATTTATGAAGTTCAACCGAATTGAGGCGCAGTAAAGATGTTTCCACTACCAAACCATTCATTCATTTATTTGATCATTTATATAGCGCCCCTTCAATGAGGCTACTCAGAGGCGCTCCCGGCTCCAGCATGAATATACGGAACAATTTTTAGCATAGTGTAGAAAGACTAAGGTTGAGTTTTAGGAAAGAGACGCAGCTCCAGAGGTAGCCCGTTCCATACCACAGGGCCAACCACCAGAAAGGCTTGCAATACATTTGGATAGGCACCCGGCTGCTGAATTCCCTAGTCTTACCTTCTATGCAGTATCCTACTACACCAGGAGCTTACTTTCGCACCTCATCTCCATCGCCTTTCTCGCAACTGTTATTACCAGCTGCGCCAGCTCGGCATGTCGCACGTCTAGTGCAACTGCCACTTTAGTGCATTCCTTTATCACAGCCCGACTCGGTTATTGCTCCTCACCTAACATTGGCCTGTCATCTGATCTTGTGGCGTGCCTCGTCGAATTCTGCGATCTGCGGCGGGCCTAAACGGCCGAATACCTAAATTTGGCCATCCGGCCATGTGTCTAGTTATATGTTGGAAGCTCTGCACTGGCTCCATGTCAATCAGCGTATTGCATACAGGGTTCTCTCCTTGGTGTGGCGGTGCCAGCTGAACTGTGCCTCGGGGTATTTGCGGGACCTATGCTGTCCTGGGAGCCCAGGGTAGCCGCTCCCTCTGTTCTTCTGGGCGGGAGGTGCTCATTGTGCCGTTTACCCGCACGGCTACCATGCAGAACCGCGCCTTTACAATGGTGGACCCAGCAACATGAAATGGGCTCTCTCTGGACCTGTGCTTGCTTCCCAGAACTCTTTCCGATACGTTTCATATCAGCCGAAAAACTGTATTGTTTGGCCGTGCTGGAGTCGGGAGCACCTCAGAGTAGCTCCCCTTGAAGATGTGCCGTTCGAATGAATGAATGAATGAGTGAATGAATATTGTCATGGATCGGATCTTAAGAATTAATCATATATCGAACAATCACAATCATAAAATAGACGTTGACGCCAATCAAATGCTGAAAAACGCTAAAGGCCGTAAACTACTAATTCCTATAGAAAACGTATTGACATATACAAATAGGGTTTAAATTCATCTGCTATACCTGTCCAATTGTTTCCGCACTAAGATTCTTCAAATCAATATCATGAATTCTCTCGTAGATTTTATGAGCCTGCGGAAACACCAACAGATTTACGCTTGAAACAACTGTTAACGAGAGCAAACAAACAGAATCAACAACGTGGAAAACAGACAGACATTAAAGGATTCAATAAAATTAATATATAAATGTATTTAGACATAATTTCCGATCGTTACTTTCCTAACATCTGTAATGAACAACGACGCCGCAAACCTTTGTCTCAAATATCCTGATGCATAGAATTTGGAGAAGATTTTCAACTGATGAGTTTGTAATGAGTTTTTGAAACACTAGATTTTGGCACACTAATTTTGATAATACCTCACCGGCCGGCACAGCAAATTTAAGCAATCAAAGCCGGGTTCCTAGTTTGCAGGATGGCCAACTGTGAACTACCAATCCACTTAACATTCATTCCATTAAATATGTGTTCCATCGATTAAATTGTTTCTTCGTGTGATTGTATAATAATATAATATAATAATATATTCGTTATAATTCTAATATATTCGTTTATTAGAATCAGGATGACACACCACACAGAGGCGCGTTTACACGTAGGCGCACTAGGCGCGCACCTAGGGCCCCCAAATATGAGGGGCCCCCAAACGATGGAAAATATTTTTTTTCCAATTATAGAATTATCAAAAACAATTTGTGATAAATTTATCACAATAATGGAGACAACTGAAGAGCTCGATCAATTTATTCAAGAAGTAAAAATGGCCACGGATTTCACGTTGGTTGCTGATTTAACACCAGATTCAGTTTTAACTAAAATAATTAAACCAAATGACCACATTCCTTGAAAATAGCTTCTATACCTATTACCTACTCATAATTACAGTGACAGTGTCAATAAAACTCACAAAACGGCTTAAAGTTCAACTTCGTGGGTTTTGCACAGCAGCACATTATAGGCTAAACGCCACCAGAGTCTCAGACTCTCGGTCTACAGTTTCAGAAGGGCCAACCAAAAATTTTGCGCCTGTGGCCCCGTTTTCTGTAAACGCGCCTCTGACACCATATTCTGGTACAATATCGCTCGTTCGGGCTAGGACTGTGTTTGCGTCTCAGCTGAATAAACCTACAACTTCAAAACTAGAACCGTTAGGATGACTACGAATTTCTGTTCCAGCGCCAATATCTACTCAGAAAGGTAAAATGCTTAATCGACTTACCGCGTGATTCACAATAATTCCTCCGTAAGAAACCATCGACAGTAGAATCGCGGTCCTCAAGACCCTGAAAATTGAGTAAAAGAGAAGAATCGGAGTACTTGTAAGGGTTTTGTTCCATATTACACTGTAAAGAGTCGCAATCAGGAGGAATATGAACCCAGTGAAGTAAATCGCGTTGCTGAGGCAGATAAATTTGTCAGCCTTTGAGACGAGACGACTCAGCATCTGATGTTGTCGTCGCAGATCTTCAAAGCTTTCTTCAAAGGAATCTGATTTTTCGATGGATTCGCGGAATTTTCTGTTGCAGATGATGAACTGGTGGGAAAAGATTGTAGCAATGAAAAGATTGAATATCAAAGGAAAGTTGGCTGCTCCGTTTACATAAAAATGCATAGGAATATGTAGAACTCCAAGGATTTGCACTATATTGTGGTCAGGAAAAACTAGGGTTCCGATTGGAGCTAATGTGAGATCCAATGTATTTCCATTGCTTGAAAATAAGGAATAGGCGAGGAGAACAACGTTAATTGCCACGAAAATCCATGCCACAATTACATACAATATTGCGTTTCTCCGGACGCATCTGTACCAGTCCAGAGTGAGATTCTTATGGAAGTTTTGAAGTAGCATACGCATTCTTCCACTGCTACAGGTTCTATAAAATAAGGTCTGTGCCAAGGTACACAGAAGCGTCCAAGTAAAGTAGCTTACTTTCCAGATGAGGTTAGAGGATGGTTTGTCATCAGGAGAAAATATTGTGGCTAGCCGGATCATGTTCAGCCACATGGCCATCAACACAGCAAATGAGTAGCCATGACTTGGACTGCTGAAGTTCAGAACAAACCACCTTCTACGATTGCTGTTGCTGGCATCATTTTCTTTGTCTTTCAAGAAGAATAGTCCAAATATTCTCATTGAAATAATGAGAGGTGAAAGGGATTTCAGCATTGCAGTTTCATCAGCCGTTGATTCCTGTGAGTCATCGCCGATGTGTGTTTCAGACATGACAATAATGACGTGACTCTTATTTTCCAGATGACCAACTTTTGATCTCTTCATTCTGCTATAGATTGGATGGTTGCAGACACCGAAACAGACTCTGATCGTCTGAGAAGCTTAGATAAGTCCTTCTCATAAATACCTAAGGTAAATGAGCTTAAGAGCAGTTGGCGTTGCCCCCGCATTATCCAGACGATATCTACCTAACGTTCATCCATACGATGCAGGCAACTGCTCATTTGATTAATAATTAATTAACCTACAGCGTAGGCGTGTCGCTCAGCCGCGTTTTCAAGTGAAACTGTCAACGCTGGGAAACAACACCCTATGGCTAGCGCATTTGATGACGTGCCCACTTATTAGTTAATGAACACGCATTTACGGGCAATGCCATTTTCCAGTCATCGTTTATTGTCGTGGCTACGGACTGCATTAGCACGATATTATAGATTTGGCCGAAGCCGCAACTAGCATCAATGGCTCATGGTCAAAATCGACGAAGTAGGCCTAAATTGCTTTCAATGATTGCACACGTTAATTATTGGATCCGAGGGTTGAAGTGCAATTTGCATGTGTGTTCACTATGTCACTTTTCTCATTCGACCTGGTTTTTTTAACGAAATTGTCAAGGTGATTTTACCTTTTAGAAGTGATGAGTCTGCAAGTTTAGATAGGCCCCAGGGTGTCTATGTCACATGTGCGTGATTGAAGGATGTTCTAGCACTAAAACGTTAGCGATTATTCAGTCAGCACATTCTCAACAGGCTTCGGCGTGTATGCATCACGTGAGTTCGCACGCGTTAAATTCATGGGTAAGAAGTTACCTAAACACGATTTTTGCTGAATCAGTAGCAGTGAGGCTATAAAAAAGCCTCTGGTAAATGCAATTAAGACACAAGCAGACGAGGAAGAACGAAGTCGACGGAAAAAAGAAGTGAATGACAATAATCACTAAAACACTTATGACATAGCTAACATGAAGCAGGGTGTAGATCAAAATCTCCAAGAACATTTATCTTCATGGCATGCAAAAAGTAAGTAAGTATATCCGTCATTTTACCAGCTCCAAAAACTCACTCTGATGTACATAAATCATAAAAACAAACGAATACTAATACTAATACTAATCTTCGTTTAATATCTTCAAACTGACAACAACAACGCAGTATGATTACAAATCAGTATGAACGGATGATCACAAGTTATTACAGGAGTCGAATTTAACTGTACACGGCAGCCATGAAAGGCGCCCATCACGTCCTACATCTCATTTTAACAACGCGCCATCTCGCGAATGTAAGGCTGAGTGGACCTAAATTTGAGAGGGTAGCGGGAAGCGATCCCGCTACCTCTTACTCTTCACGCCAGTGATGTTACCACTACTCTATGGACCCCCCCCCCAATAGTAAAGCATGAAACACGAAAACATGGAAACTGGTAACCAAGACAACGGCGCCCACCCCGCTTGCGCCCACTCTAGCCTATGTTTTTAAAGTCACTACGACAGAAGAATTAATCTATAAGTAAACACCGTCCGAAACAGACAAATCCCCAGCGACGAACTCCAACGCCCACACAGAGAACCCAGCCGACGGATTCTCCCCAGATGTAACTTATGTAAGCAGTTGACCGTTCAGAATCCCAAGGTCGAGTAGCTTCGAGAGCGAAGAACAGCGGCGGACATCGCAGTCGCAGTACGCGTAGCACCACTTCGACACGGTCTTCGGAAGTTGGGATAAGAAACGGCATCCAGACCTCTCTCATCCCATCCGGGTGAGTGAGGAATGGCACTCATTCGCCAGGTGGCAGAAGTAATGATGCTATCAAGGGAGAGGAGGGGAGTCTACTCTTCTCCGATGCCTGAGCACTGGAAAAACCTATATCTACCTCCAGTCACTCCTCTGAGGTTTTCTGGTTGGGTAGCTGGTCGCCTGCAGTCTTGGACGCCATATAGCGTGGTATTCTGTATCTGTACACGGTCATTGTTACAAGCGAGAGCTACGGTATTAATCTGGCATCTCTAGGATTTGAACACTGATCGACTACGTCGAAGTTAGCTGCATGAATATGAAGTAACTTTACCTGATTTCATCATATTTTGGATCTGTCTAATCTAATCTGCTGACTTCTAAGATTCTGTTATCGTAATGTCCAAAACATCAATCGATATTTGCTTCGAGTGAAACCGCAATAAAAAATCAATCAATCAATCTTTATTTAACAAATGACGATCCGTTAGAGGAGACAGGTCTAAATCCAATAGATCTAAAACTCTGATCGATCTGATCTAATAATTTTATATAAATTGAATTTAATCGTAATGTATGAGCTCCTGCCGGAATACTGAGAAGAGATGGACTGCGTTTGCACGAACTGCTTGGTGACTAGCAGGGTGTATTAGACGCGAGGTAACTATGACCACAAGACGTCGCGTAGGCCTAGAGCAATTGCAGCAAGTGGAGCAAGATATATTTGCTTATGTAGGTATGTATGTAGGCGACTGCTCATGAATAAGCTGATGTCTTCTCTCAAAATTTAATCCACGGAATTATTATAAACGTTCACAGGATTGATCACAGGTCATGTAATCTTGGCGTTAGTTAAGAACAGTGAAAACACTGGACAACGATAATTATACCTACAGGCTTTAATTAAGTACTGAGTTAAGAATGATGGATAATTGACTGCTTTCCACTTACTGTACTACTACCTAGGCGGCCCTGGTAGCGGGGTCATTTGACCCCTTTTGGGCCTCCTGTGTAGCCAGACTTTGGAATATAATAATGCATGTTTCTGCTTTAACTGTAAAATGTTTGGTTACTAAATAAACAAGTGTCAAGTGTCAAATTTAAAAACGAACGAATGTATCAAGGACGGTAGCGAACAACAAGGAATGTATATGGATAGTTCTACGACAGCATTCCACTTTGAAGTAAACTCGTCGGAAAGATTATTAATTAACTCAGCCATCAAGTCATCTGAAGACTGCAACGCGAGGTAGCAAGTATTGTATGTTTATGCAAAAGAATCACAAGGATTCTTGGTAGTTGCCTATTATGATTTTCCTATTGAATCAGGATGTTGGTGAAGTACGTGATCATACTGTGGAAACTTGGCTTGTGGATTTATCTAAGGTAAAAAAGTATACATATTTCTATATTCTTAGACTGCTTATCGAATTATCTTCAACGGAACTGGATTATTTGGGTTGATGTTACTTCGAAATGCGTTTGAACTCTGCAAAATTTAAGTTAACGCCACCGCTACACTCGTTGTGCAAAGTTGAATCAACGAAACGAGTTTTCCGTAAGACACTGCATTCCATGTGAAAATAGAGTTCCGCTTGAGCTTATTCTCACTGTTGCAATTAATATTTCTTCATTACGATCTTAAAATTGAGATATCTGAAGATTGCCTCAATCTATCAAGCCAAAGCTCAATCGTTATTTCAAATCATCGTGACCGTTTCATATGTTGTTAGAAATTCCTATGTGACATTATAATTGAACTGATCAGTTTAATAAACTTCAGAGTCCACTGTTGTTGCAGTTGGTATTTTTTCTCTTCATGTAGTGTAATTTTATCTATCGCAGCCTATTCAACGACGCGGATAAAAAAAAACACGACACTAGGTCAGGAATGGCGAACCTAGGGCACGCGTGCCCAAAGTGGCACGCGTTCAAATTTTTGGGGCACGCGGAATTCAGAGCGTCCCCCAAAATTTCAAACTTAGAAATACAAAATCTCTGTAGAAATCCACATTTTCTTTTTGAATGACTTTATTTTAACACCATTCAAAAACGATCTCTGAAATAACGTCTTTATTTTTTTTAACACTTTGTTAACTAAAACCTATATGAGAAAAATATTTATATAGGCTACTGTGCAAAATTCCGAGGGGCACGCGACGGTATTTTTTAAAAATCATTTAGCAGCATTTTGGCACGCACCTTAAAAAAGGTTCGACACCCCTGCACTAGGTACACTATTTAAAACTAGTGGATTTGCCCGTCATTACGACGGGAAGAGGGAGCGAGCGAGGGAGGAAGGGAGGGAGGGAGGGAGGGCCTGAGGGAGGAAGGGAGGCATAGACAGACACTAACTACTGTTTATCCGTGTGTCAATCCGTCTGTGTGTCTGACCGTCCGTCCGTCTGTCTGTCTGGCTTTGCGTCTGTACGCCTATCTTACTAGTGCCCAGTGTTCGTAGGCGGGACGAATTTCGGGTGTGCGTGTCATATTGCATCGGCTATAATCAGTCTTCACCTCGTCCTCCTCCTCCTCAAGAGGGCGGGAAGGGGTGAAGGAGGTAGACATAGACAGACTTAATAATAGCTGTTTGTCTGTGTTAATTCGTCTGTCTGTTCGTGTGGCCGTCCGTCCGTCTGTGTGTCTGAATTTCGTGTGTACGTCTATCTCCGTTGTGCCCTGTGTTCGTGGGCGGCACCAATTTCGGGCGCCTGTGAGAGCGTTTATCGACACATAGATCTGGGAAACTATGTTAATGGATAATGAATTTCAAACATGAATAATTGTCACAGGTCAATTAATTTCGCAGACGTACTCAGAACAAATGCAGAATTAAACTTTGAGTTGATGGATCAATTTATACCGCGACAACATCTTTCAATATTTAGATGAGAGGCTCGACTTGCACTGTGTACATTTCCACATCTGATGCACAGAACTATGCTAGAGATTACGAGGTATTGAATGTGTGTTCGTTTGACCAGATCAGCTTTCCAAAGTGTTTTAGACCTTAGGTAGATAAGAAAATTCCTATAGCACCATCACAGCAATCATCTTAACTGGATAAATGGGACACGGTGGTATACGTGCGGTATGTTCTGTGCCTTATAACCAGAGGGTCACAGGTTCGAATCTACCTCAAGCCACTGCCTAGCGACCTTGGACAAGTTGCTCATCTACAATTGTTCATCGCTCGTGAATAGGCTGGTGCCCTGCGCTTGGCCTCGTAGTAGCGCTTTAGAGGTTTCGTGATTACGATTACGATACAAAATGCAGTGCATAGATTTGAACATCCATAATCTGAGAAAGCCACCACGTTTGGACATTTGATAAGTTCTAAACACAATGGTTTTTGGAGCTATTATTTCATGCTCAGTCATCACATAACACAAGTACACAAAGACAATGAATGAAGATAAAGCCAACCTCAAGGCGCCAATTGGATGAACTGTCTGACCCATTTTTAATCTTTTGTGTGTAATAAGGTATATGTTCTTTGGATTTATAAAGTTAATTATCAAGTTTTACATGTACTTTTACAAGTATGCGTTGTTATTATTGACCACAGCAAGACGAACGTGACCATGTAAAAGGCTAAAATATTCTCTGATAACTGAAACAGTAGGCCTAATTATGTATTGATGAGGACCCTTGCTGTAGCCCCTTTTGGTGTCTCACAACAGTACCGCATACGCCAAGCTAGGCTATTTAAAATTATTTAAAACAAAGAGCTAAGCATAGGGCGAACAGTCCCTAACTAGAAGAGTGACCATAGGCATTCTCCGGCAGACAAGCAGAGAGCAACCGACGGATTCCCACGGAGAGGGACAGACTTAAGAAAAGACTTCAGCAACAAACCCGTGGTATCCTGAAGCCAAATAGAGAAAATCTCTAGTATAAAGCACAAGGTAATAGTGGTTGGTGTCTTCAAAGGAAAGATACCACAATGCAGTGAAACATAATTCCATTTCGCTTGAGCTGAGGAGAACGGCAACCCTTTGAGTGCAATATGAGTGGCAAGAAATCGGTCTGTTCGGTTAACGGCCTCCTTGCCTCCTTTACCTTGGATATGGCATATTAAGAAACCCGAAATTGGGAGTGCGTCACAAGACGTCCCCCAAAGATTAATCGGCTGAAATTGACCTCTTTCTTCAGTCATAAAGATACCTGAGGAGGATTTCCGTTCGCCGTCAGAGCCTACTGTGTACGAAAGGCAAGCAGAAATATATTCTTCTACTACAAGACGCATCGAATGGCATCAATGATTGCCAATTGGTTATAGTGCTCGCCTTGCTACGCGGAGAGAAGGGGTTAGCGCCTCACCTTAGACGGTTTCTGACTAGTGTTCGAGCATCGAATAATGGCGCTTAAAAAATACGTAATGATAAATATGAAATTCATATTATACTACTACTTCTACTACTACTACTACTACTACTACTACTACTACTACTACTACTACTACTACTACTACTACTACTACTACTACTACTAATAATAATAATAATAATAATAATAATAATAATAATAATAATAATAATAATAATAATAATAATAATAATAATAATAATAATAATAATAATAATAATAATAATAATAATAAGAATAGAGGCCGTTCCAGATGATTCACTTATTTTAATTAATATTTAAGTCCCCAAGGGATCATATGTACCTTGGGGCACAAAAAAAATTTAAAAAAAAAATAAAATAAAAAATAATAATAATAATATTGCAGAACGTATCTGGGATGAGCGAATGGGTATGCCTACATACAATTGCTTTTCATCGTGCATTAAGAGTGTGGGTGCTACACAGACATAGGCTCTACTAAATATTTTAAATACGTAACGGTGGTTTGCTTACAATATCAAGCAGAAAAATTCTTAGGATATGCGAACATACAAACAGCACATTAAATTTAAACGCTAGCGAAGCTGTGGAACTAGATCTATTGTTGTAACGATAGAAAACCTTTCCAAATTCACTGATATCGGAATTTGTTCGGATGTTTGATCATTCCGACGAGATACCAGATTCGGAACGCTAGAGGAGACTGGCTGTGACGCTCTGAACATCATCACCACCGGTCGTTGATACAGCCGTGGTGAGGTTATACGTCATATGTTCAGACGATGGTGGAACCAGTTGGACAATTAGTAGGAAATACGTGATCAGTAGACCAACAATCTATCAAGACACAAACAGCATGCCTTACATATATTATTTATTAAAGTTAAAGACATCAAGACTATATTCTATAGCAGTGATGTTCCAAATTCTGGTCCGCAGACAACCTGTGATCCGCGAGAGTGAACCTATTGTGCGGAAATGAGATGTCAAATACTCCTGCAGCGTCCTTCCCGGTTTACAAAGTTACACTGCGATTGTCGCAGTTTAGTAAATGGTATTCTATCTTTTTTTCAATTACCATATCTATTCTATGGTTTTGGTGTCGTAACTTTCCATAACATAGTGAAATCATTTTGCATTAACGATGGGGCACCTTTGTTTTTTAAATCGTTGGGCCATAAGACGTATGCGTGGACCGCCGTCAGTTTGGCGCCGGTAAAGTTTGGCGCCGGTAAAGTGATCCCAGGATGAGAAACTTGATCCCCACTGTTCAGGCTGTGAAGGTAAAGAAGAGAATATAAAAAACAAGAACAACACACGATAGGACAAGAAGGTTTGTGCGAAACTCTGTGGCTATAAAAGAAAAGACAAAAAGGAAAGGAGAGAGAAAGATGGCCAAGTATGCCATGAAAATGAATGCTATTTTTTTAACTATATAAATGTTGGTTGGAAGTCTCCTAAAAGGCGAAAGAGAATTGAGGGTCAGCCAAAAATGAACAAAACTCAAAAGGTATCGACAATGCTTGCTAGATGCAGTCCTTAGTCCTAAATTTCTAGCTAATTTGACGGCGTAGATGTTGCACGTGATACTGGAAGAAATGGCAAAAATGAAGTCAAGAAAGTAGAGCAACATAGAAATTTAAAATGAATCGCAGCAGATCAAATAGTCACTTAAAAGTCTACGATATAAATAAATTCGTAGAAATCAGTTACGCAAGAGATAATCCTTCAGGGTCTAAGTCTTAGACCGAACTGCAAATGAAAACATAGCTTTTGTAATCCAGATGTCAGCTAATCTGACTTACCGTAAGAATTGTGTTTCGATCTATGACAAAGATTCCCAAGACAGAAAATCCTATTGGTTCACCGGTTAATCGATTCAGAAAGGTATTGATCTACAAATAATAACATCGAATACTCAGACGTTCACCTACGTTTCTGTTCTCAGTAACAATCGCATAATTGCATTATTCAATTGAATATTCATTCAGCAATCAATCAAAGGCATACTAGAGTAAAACAAAAATGATTCATTGATTAATTCACTGACTAATTAGACAACCTGCTCTTCAACACAAATTTACTAATCGATTGGCCAGTTACTTTCCACTAAACTTTTCTAACACAGGAACAAAAGACAACTCTTCTAAACAGTCACCTGTCCAATTGTTACCGCATTCAAATTGGTCACGTCGATATCGTGAATTCTCTCGTATATTTTATGAGCCTGTAAATGAATAGCACCATTATTTGAAACTATATGCAATGATTATCCATTTAAAATAAATAAGTTCATGTACATGTACGTTTTAGTATGAACATAATCGTTTTTAAATTTATGGACGGGAGAATTAAAATGCTTCAAAGGAATTTGTTTTCTCGTAGAATTTTGAAAACTCATCAATACTCATTTTGTCACAATTTAAAATTTAACCTGATATTTATGTAATAAAGTTTATGATCACTGCTGTGGATACCAAAGTTGCTTTATTTAATTCTAATTGTTATAGCCTATACCTTAGTTTCTTAGTGTTACTGTTCTATAGGTATTTTGAGTCCGAAATAATTAAAATTATAAATGCTACTCATGCTTACCGAATGATTCACAAGTATTCCACCAAAGGAAACCACCGTAAGACTAAAAATGTCCAAAAAGAGCCAAAATACTCCTAGAATTATAAAAGTTGGGGTAGTGGTAAGCCAAGAACTCCACATTGCATTGTAAAGACACGCAATCACAAGGAATATCAAGCCAATGACGTAAGCCGCGTTGCATAGGCAGATAAATTTGTCGGCCTTCGAGACGAGACGACTCAGCATCTGATGTCGTCGTCGCAGTTTTTCAAAGCTATCTTTAAAAGAAACGGAATTCTCGATGGATTCGCGAAATTTCCGGTTGCAGGAATTGAATTCGTTGGAGAAGATTCTGGCCAGTAACAGATTTGATGCAACTGGAAAGTGAAATGCACTGTTCACGTACACGTGAATTAGCATATAGAGACATCGAAGAACAGGCACTGTCTTTGGGTTGATGGGAATATGGGTCTCGTACGGTGCCAGTAAAACATCCATAACATTTTCTTTGCAGGAGAAGTAAACATAAGCAAAGAATACAACGTTAATACTCCAAAACTGCCACACAATAAAAGTGTAAAGCAGTGCTTTCTTTCGGATGAATTTTAAACACTCCGGAGTAAGCTCCTTGTCAAAAGTTCTAAATAGTATTAGTATTTTTCCACTGCTACAGGCTCGATAGCAAGAGGTTTGTGCCAAGGTACACATGAGCGTCCATACAAACACGACGGATTTCCAAATAATGTCAGATTCTGGATTGTCACTTGGATAAAAGATTGTGGCTAAACGGATCGTGTTTAGCCACATAGCCATCAACACAGCAAATGCGTAGACATGACTCGGACTACTGAACTTTGACAAAGAACACCTGCTCTTAATACTGGCGTTGCTTCCATTGTCTTTCAAGAAGAATAGTCCAAATATTTTCATTGAATTAATGAGTGGCGAAAGGTTTGTCAGTATTGCAGTTTCGTCGGCTTTAGTTGCGTCTTTCTCATCAGCGTCTAATTTTTCTGGCACAACAACTATGGTTTCTCTTCTTTGTATTTGCGGACGGACTCTTCTCATTTCCATTTTCGTAGTAATAAAGTAATTTTCTAAAATATTCTGAAACCTGAACTATTATTTTATTCTCAAGCCTCAGCTATTATTTCTCGTAATGTTTCTTTTAAAAAATGTTGTTTCAAAGAGTGTTTTTCTTACATTCTAGCAGTTCTCATGCATGGCGTCTCTTCATGAAAACCGATAGGCAATAGTCATACGACACGATTCTGCAACGAAGACCTTTCTGTGTTGTCTCGAACGTTTTCTGTCCGCAGCAACCCTAAGTAATACGACACCAATCGATGACTTGGACCTGCATCGAGATGATTTTTCAGTTGCAAAGTACCGGTACTCTGAGATGTGAGCAGTTACATTCACTTGCAGTGTCGTAGATTTCTCCATTGATTGCTCCTTTTGGATGTCTTCGTGTTACATATATATAAACCACTAATCCAAATATAGTAGGCTACTATTTGCTGGACGACTGCGGTTGTGATGAGTGCCCAGGAGAGACTATAAAAGAATGAATAGTCACTCCTTCTGGTAGAGGCTTATATGAACTGCAATTGTCTTCAGGTAAAAGTTATTCTCTAGACTAACAATGGAACAGGCTAATAATATTTACGTTGATTCCCAGTTAGTTATTCATTTTCTTTGTAATTATGCGATGGAAAACACATGTAATTTTACATGATAATATGAACACACACAAACACAAACCTTCATATGAAAGTAAGAGTAACTATATACGGTGATCGATTAGTTGATCCTTATTATGTTTCGTGGACCTCCAAGAGTCGTTGCAATTCTTCTGATAGAAGGAGTTTGGACAAATGAACGGAAATACAGAGAACTGGCATGATTCTTGTAAATGAAGACCACAATCGATCATCAGACGTGTTCAGAATAAGGAAACCAATATAAGGAACACTTTGGTTGCTGATGTTTGGTTCCCACCTTTGCATTTATTGATCATCACCACCGAGAAAAGACGTAACATACACCAGTAAGTGTAATTAATCCGACACAGCGAATATTGAAATAGAGATATCATGTGACAGTAGCCGTGGATTTTCCACATTTGTGATTGGCAATGGCAACATGACATATTCATGAATTTGTAATACTTAGCCACGAATTTAAATGAAATTTTCCATGTTAGTGTTTGTCATTTATTTTCAGAAGTTGCATTTTACTCTGATATGAAAACAATAGTAAATGTATTAAAAATTGACTTCAGGATATTGGCTTCTAGCAGTGCGATTTTTTAAGGTCGGGTTTCTCCTTTCCTATATTCTTCCTCATTTGTATAGAGATCTCAACTTGGCCCCCCTTCCGTTTGGATTGACCCTAGTCGAATGTGAAAGAGGGAGTAAAGGACTACCGAGATACGTTTTCATTCCCAGAGCACAATTCGAGCACTTCCTGTGAAAGTGGCGAAAATACATTTTACTCTAATTTTAAAATAGGCATGAAATCCCATGTTTTACTTACTAGGCCTAATTATATCAAAGTAAACCACACTGATTTAATCAGTTCAACATTTATGAAGAATGGGCAAAGTACGAGACAAGATTTAATATTAAGGATTCACTATCATAAGGGCGACTTCGAAGGGGCGACCATGAAAAGGAAGCATTCAAAAAGGCGCCGCTAAGAAAGGCGCATGTTTTAAAAGGGCGCTGATCAAAACAGCGCGCTACTAAAAGGGCGACAATCGAAGAGGCGAGGCGAGAAAGTTTGCAGTTGGAAGAAGCATAGACTTTAAAACACAAACTTGGCATAGGTTGGCATAGGGGATTCGGTCAACTACTTGGAGCGTCTCATCCCACCCTATCGAAGTTTATAGACAGTTTGAAGAAAGAAAAGAGTCTCAACGAAATGAAGCTTTAGCAATTCGTTTCGGGTCAACATCGTTCGCATGGAAGGAATATCTACAGGGAAGTTACCAAACGTATAAAGGCCATAGTTGAAGATTATGGCAACAGAACAAGCATGGATTATCTCAGAGGGATCGCTCATAAGCTCAACCTCAACAGTTGAAAATATCAATAAAGTAACGTTGGACTAACATTTGAAAAACAGACATTCTTAAGAGTGTCTCTAAGTACAGTAGTAATAACTATGAAAATATCAATAAAATAACATTGGACTAACATTTCAAAAACAGATAGCGTTATTGCCTTATATTATCTCTAAATACAGTAGTATTAACTACGAAATATCAATAAAATAACGTAGGTACTAACCAGTCTTGTTGTCAAGACCTTAAACCTCAAGACCAAGACCAAGACCAAGACTTTGAGCCTCGAGACCAAGACCAAGACTTTGAACCTCAAGACCAAGGCCGAGACCAAGACCCAGAAAAATCACAATCATATCCAGACTTATATTTTTTATTTAAAAATTGTCAAGTCAGACCACTCGATGTTTTAATGAAAACATGAGTCTTTTATTTTATTCAAGCTAAACAACTCTACATGCAGACTGCATAGAATTCCGAATTCGTGTTTACAAAAGTCCTTCATGCGAAATGTTATTCTATATGCCTGTTGCATTTTATAGAGGGCAATTCGCTCAGAATTTTCTCTGGGACCTCATATAAATTCCGCCATGTGAAAAATACCTTCAACAGGTGCTGAAATCGATTACACACACAGCAGCTATTCAAGCACCGAATGTAAATGTACAAATCGTGAGTCTTTTTTAAAATCATCCCATGGTAAATAACCGGAAGTCAAAATAATTGTAAAAAAAACAGCAGTAAAGCCTCATTCACACCGTTTAAATACTAAAGCAACTGTATTAGTAATTATTGGATACATTTTTAGAATTCTTGCCTTTTGTTAAGTGACTGTTCATATTGTTGAAAGTCTTGGTCTTGGTCTTTCAAGACCGAGACCAAGACTTTGAACCTCAAGACCAGGACCAAGACTGTTGGTTTCAAGACCCAGACCGAGACTTTTAAAAACGAACTCGAGTGCACTCGAGACGAAGACCTTGGTCTCGAGGACAACAAGACTGGTACTAACATTTGAAAAACAGACATTAAACCTATTATTCGCCTTTCTAATAGCACGCCCTTATGATTGCGCACTCTTTTGATCAGCGCCATTTTAAACAGGCGCCTTTCTTAGCGGCGCCTTTTTGAATGCGCCCTTTTGATGGTCGCCCTTTCGAAGTCGCCCTTATGATAGGATACCACAATATTAAGGACACATACATGCACCTACAACTAGATATATAAACCAGTCACAAAAAAGACAAAGCTTAACTGCTAGAATAAAGTGATGATAGCCTCTACGTTCAATTGCTTCGACATTAACTTTTGCAATGCAGGAACTCGATCCGAAATGTTACAGAAAGCTAGTTGTAAAATTATCGAAAACGCTACTGGTTAGCGTAACAGCCAGGGTGGTATTTAGCGTTGCGTTCTGATTCCATTGCTTGTCAGATGATGGTGGAGCCAGTTGGACAATCAGAAGGAAGTACGTAATCAGAAGACCAGTAATCTATGAATAAACACAACAGGTAACAGATTGAAGAACAATATTGGAGAGGATGACTTTGACTAAGTAGGTTGCAATCGTAATCGCAAACTCTAACCTTTTAAAGCGCTACTCTGAAGCTGAGCGCAGAGCAGCAACTTATTCATGAACACTGCGTCATATTTTAAAGTAGTACGCCTCTAGAGGGCGCTAGAGAACTCAGATGTGCCAGCTCTTGCCTCTAGGCGTCAACTTATATAGCGCCTTTTCCGCCCCACGTGGTTGCTAAGCACGGGTTTGAGATAGCGAGAAAAAGGCCTATAAAATCCACAGGTTCTGGAAGCAATCCTTCCTTTAGATGTTACAAGGTAAGGAGGCATGATGTAAAGCCTTTATGATGTTACCAGCAGGAGGAGGTAGAAATTAGATCGGCTGTTAGATTATTTATATATATCGGTCGAGCCACAGTGTCGAATTAACGACCTCTTCCGATTGACAAAAGGTAGCTGAGGGAAGACGCGGCCATTGGTTTAATAGGCTGCTCCTGTGGAGAAGCATGGATTCGCATAGTCTGTGGATTATCTTACATACTTAACCGATCTCCTAATCCTCTTACCTAGTTAACGACAACCATAATTATATCATTTATTAATACAAAGCAATTATATCAGTACAGGTTATAAGTCTTATCCTTAGCGCTTACTTATTATAACAGGGCCTTTACTAATAACTATCGCACAGATACCTTAGTGTAAGTAATAATTCGATTAGTTAATAATAATAGCCTAATGTAAGTTAAAAAGGGCTGTAGAGCATTCGGTGACATTATTCGGTAGATGACGTTAGCTCACATCAGTCCAGTCTCAGTTTCTCAAGAGTTCCTCTTCCAATATCCGTACTCCTTGCGTACATTTCACACGGGGCGCAATAAGGTGCCAATAATAATAACGAATCAACTCACAAGCTTCCAGCAGCCGTGATTACGCTTTACAACAGCTCTCCACAATCGGCTGAGACGCTTTCACGAAGTCTTGCTGGTGGCCATGAGGGACGAAATAAAAGAACTTAAAGTCTTCTGACGCACGTCGGGAGACGTTTTCTCCAGATGCGTTGCAGAATGTGGAATCACTGTTTTGCGTACATTTCGCACGGGGCACAATAAGGTGCCAATAATAATAAAGAATCAACTCACAAGCTCCCAGCAGCCGTGATTACGCTTTACAACAGCTCTCCACAATCGGCTGAGACGCTTTCAAGAAGACTTGCTGGCGGCCATGAGGGACGAAATAAAAGGTCTTCTGACGCTATTCGGGAACGTTCCCTCCCGATGCGTCTGTAGAAAGTGGAATCCTCACTGTAGGATGATCGTTTACGAACCCTGGCATCCTCCATCAACGGTCCGGAGCCGGATTTCCTGCTGCGCTTTCCGGGCGCGTCCTCGCGCGGTCTGCGCCGATTCGGACGGGTCCCAGCACTCTTGCAGAACTTATCACGGACTGACTTGGGCAACTTTTGGTCTACTATATATGTTTTTCCCTTTCTTCATACTCTCTATAGAGCAGTGGCGTGGGTAGCATCTGCGCATGCGCAGACTTCGACGCATGCGTAGATGACTTTTAATGCTGTCCAGGGTTGATATCCTGATTGGCTGTTACTTCTTCCAAAACTAGCGTACATCCCCTGTCTGTCATACGCGGTTTGTCCCACAGTGGTACGGGCCTGAAGTTGAATTGGCAGCCTCTTTGGGCCGTCTGTCGTATCTTGTGGGTGTTGTCTTAGATTCGGTGGTTGGTGAGATATTTCGGGTATTTCGCACCCTTTCGAATAAGCTGCCGCTCAATTGAAGCCCTGTCAATTGTAACCCGTTTCCTATCTTTGCTGTGTTGGTGGAGGCGTGCCCGAAGTTGCACAGAGCTTTCTCAGAAGGGTGTTCAAATCAATAAATTTTTATAGCCCCTAATTATATTACTTCGTAATGGTCTTTATAAGATTATTACACTATCAGAGGGGTTCATTTATCGATGTCCAGTGGAGGTCCGAGTGCGGTGACCAGCTTATTCACGAACATTGTGTCCATCGATGTCCAGTGTATGTCCGTGTTCGGTTTCCCGAGACACTAGCAAGAGGAGGCAGAGCAGTTGCTAAGGCGGGTTTCCTTGAGGACGAGAAAGCTTGGAAGGCGAGGATCGGATAGATTAGGAATTCTTAGGAGGTGAAACTTACTTAAGTTTGGAATTGAAAGCTTGTGGTGTGATAAATAGAGAAGCCTGAAGCAGATGACAGTGGGTGAGTGGCGGTATTAGTAAAGGAACTGAGAATAATTTTATGCTGAATTCAGAGGAAGTTCGTTCCTGAATTGAGGTACAGTGTGGGATATATATATATATATATATATATATATATATATATATATATATATATATATATATATATATATATATATAATTATATATACTATATAGGTTGCAATCCTAGGCTGTAAGCCTACAGTTACCTACACACTAATACTTACGTCATTCCTTCAGTAATTTTTTGCATTCGTTATTAGGTCTTTGTGAATTTTTAGGAAGTTTTAGACAGCGAAAATAAAAATGCATGATCTGAAGATTTTCTTTTATTTTCAAACTGAAATGTCCTTTGCTCTGACTTACCGTTAGAATTGTGTTTCGATCGATTACAAAGATTGTTAAGACACTGAAACCAATCGGTTCTCCACATAAGCGATTGAGAAACGTATTGATCTAAAATAATAAATAATCTTAGAAATATTTCTTTTTATTTGTAGTTATATCGGCTATTTTAGTAGAAGAATAGGCCTACAGACTTTACCTGATATCTGTCAGCAACTTAAGATCTGAGGTTGTCACTTTAACAGAGAGAGTCCAAAATTATGCCAACTACAATCGCATCGTACCGATACATGCCTGTCAAATATTACCCAGTCAGTCGCCACTTGTTTCTTACCAAAAGCATTGAATAAATGGTCCGAGTATACTTTGGAGAAGGAGATGAAATCTAGTAAATTGCTTCGATGGTCAAATTATTCGTTTGGGTTATCGTTGATGGATTTATTGTTATGGGTTTTATTTCTTCAAATTGCAGTTAATTCAACTTATTGGCGTTCCGTAATGAACATGTTTTCACTACCAAAGAATATAATAATAGCATGATCCAGATTTTAACCCCTTAATGATACATTTTGGTGCACGCTCTTCGTTAAAGTGTTAAGATTTCATATTATATCGAACAATCACAACCAAGAGGCAGATGATGGCGCCATTCAAAGGCGGCAAAACGCTCAAGGCCGAGAGGTCTAAATTTCTTGAATAAAACGTATACGAGTATATACCTGTACAACTAAGGTTTAGATTCATTTACTATACCTGTCCAATTGTTTCCGCACTAAGATTCTTCAAATCAATGTCATGAATTCTCTCGTAGATTTTATGAGCCTGCGGAAGCACATAAAGATTTAGGTTTGAAGCACTAGGCAACGAGATCAGTCAAAAAGAATCAACAACATGAAGGAGAAACAAGTGCGAATTAAATCTCAATGCACTTAATTGCTATCACATCATTTGTAAAACTCTATGATGGGTGCAGGTAGGTAGGCCTATGAACCCTCGTTAGCGGCATGGCCACTTCCATTTTGCAATATCTACATTCATGGACCCGGTATAGTGGTTTAGGCATAAACTATATAATGGGCCTAATGTCACAATGTCTTTGCGACCTGTTATCTTGTGCTTTGATATTATACAGATAATATTATATTCAAGACCGACAGGGCACATACTGCTGACATCGGACACACTGATATTCAATTTAAGTAAACATGTGCTCAAAGAAACAAACCGGTACTCATTTTAATTAAATAATTAAATATATAATATATATTTAATTCAAATATTGGCATAATTACACGTTCGCAGCATATTATGCTGCGAACGTGTAATTATTTTGACTTGCGGACTTCACGATTTGCGCGCATTTAACACCAAAAATCGGCAATTTTGCTAATTTGGTCGTCTTAACAACATTCCAAACCCCAACTGCACCACTCAACTGAATTATTAGAATTTATCCAATAGAAAATAACGCCTCTCGATACATACGTACAATTTGCGTAGATTTTGAAGAATTGGTTTTGTTGGTTCTAGGACTTTCGCTCTTAGGACGATCGCTCATAGGACGGTCGCTCATAGGACTATAGCTCATAAAGACTATCGCTCATAGGGACGATCGCTCATAGGACTATCGCTCATAGGACTATCGCTCATAGGACGGTCGCTCATAGGACTATAGCTCATAAAGACTATCGCTCATAGGGACGATCGCTCATAGGACTATCGCTCATAGGACTATCGCTCATAGGACGATTGCTCATAGGACTATCGCTCATAGGACTATCGCTCATAGGGACGATCGCTCATAGGGACTATGTCTCATAGGGACGATCGCTCATAGGGACTATCGCTCATAGGATTATCGCTCATACGGACCATACATACATATAAGCATTAAAGTAGGACGCGAGCAATTAACTTCCTATTAACTAGTAGATAGCTTTGAAGTATAGGCACATCAAAGTAGGGACATTTCATAAATATTTGTAAAGTCATTTGGAACATTTGATAAGTTTTATAATTGGTAGCCAATTGGAAGTTTATTTAATAATTGCTAGCTAATTGAAAGCTAATTGCTAGGAACCTATTGGAATCAATCAAAAGAAGAAAGATGTCATACTTTGGGCACATAATGAGGAAACAGGAGATTGCCTAGAGAAAGAAATTATGCAGGGAACGGTACCGGGAACAAGAACAAGAGGAAGACCAAGGAAGAGGTGGATGGACAACATTGGCGAATGGTTGGGATTATCAACAGAGAGGTTGCTGCGAGTAGCCGAGGACAGGAAAGGATGGAGAAGAATCGTCTACAATGCGACCAACCCTTGTATCGAGGACGGTTAAAGAGAGAGAGAATTGGAAGTTTATTACTCGCGTCCTACTTTACGATAACACTGACATTCTTACGCATGTAAGTGGTTCGCTCTCTTAGCGTAGTGGTTTTCTTTCTGAGCATATTGAACAATCTACTAGAGTTTTTATGTATAATTTGCATTTACGATCGCATTAAATGGATCCATAAACTATGGTCTCAGTGTATTATCGATAACTGTACTTTTCTATGGTCATATGAGAGATAGTCCTATGAGCGATAGTCCCTATGAGCGATCGTCCCTATGAGCGATCGTCCCTATGAGCGATCGTCCTATGAGCGATCGTCCTATGAGCGATAGTCCTATGAGCGATCGTCCCTATGAGCGATAGTCCTATGAGCGATAGTCCTATGAGCGACCGTCCTATGAGCGACCGTCCTATGAGCGATAGTCCGTACACCGGTTTTGTTAATGCGACGCCCTCTAGAACATTATACTTAAGCAAATAAACCGGGTTATTACCGATACTTTGAAAGCCAGCTTTCAACGGTGACTGAACGTGGAGTACCATTCAACCTAACATGCATTCTGTATTCATTCCATTACTATCAAATCAAAAGAAACCAACGTAAACTGAGTAACTAAAATGTGTTCCGTCGATTGGATTTCTGTGATTGTGTTTGCATCTCAACTGATTGACCTTTGACTTCATAACTTAGATTTTCTACAGAGACGTATAAACAAGTCTGATACCTTTATCGTTTACTCCGCTATTGATAAACTTTTTGTAGCGATGCGTGTTTTCATTAGCATTTCACATTACGGATAAGCCACTACTTTAACTTAATATGCTACAATAACTACTTTGAATCAGCAAGATATTTTGATACAGAGCTATTATATACAGAAAAATTGCAGATTATCCAGTGTCGTTAAAAGCTCTTAAGAGGTACAAATAGAGCGTTGCGATTTTTGAAAATAAACACACCTACCCACTATTAAGCCGAAAAACAAACACCAAACCATTTAAACCCTTTCATATATTATGACCAATTGTTACCTGGTGCTCGAAAGTTTTGGTGCCTAAAGCATGATGCGTTTAATCGACCAATTGTCATGCTCTTACATCTATCCATTGTTAAGGTTATTGCAGTTTATGTTGCACCTATATATCGAATATCTGTGCATAGCCACAATTATTTATTTCATATTTCAAATTATTTGGAACTTAATTTTCAGGTCTCAGCTGGTAGAGACTGACATTGCCTAACGATATTTTACCGATTTTCTATGAATAGTAGGCCTAACATTAGGCATTGTTGGGTCTACTTTATTTTATGAAAGAAAACCGAAGTTTGATAAAATACGTTAAAATTATTTTTACTTTGAAATCAAGTTTGCCATTATACGTCATTAAAATTCAAATTGCGCTCTAAACATATTTCTGTGCATTGTCAATCTGTACTCAGAAATGTAAAAACGTCAATCAACTTACCGCTTGATTCACAATAATTCCCCCGAAAGAAACTGTCAACAGTCCACACACGGTCCACGAGAGCCAGAATATTGTGAGAAAGAGAAATATCGGAGAACTGGCAAGCATTGGATTAAATATGAGGCTATAAAGATTCGAAATCAGGAGGAATATCAAGCCACTGATATATGCCGCGTTGCTGAGGCAGATAAATTTGTCGGCCTTTGAGACAAGACGACTCAGCATCTGATGTTGTCGTCGCAGATCTTCAAAGTTTTCTTCAAAGGAATCTGAGTTCTCGATGGATTCGCGGAATTTGTCGTTGCAGATGGTGAACTGGTGGGAAAACATTGTAGCAATGAAAATATTAAATGCTATAGGAAAGTTAGCTGTTCCGACTACGTACGTGTGTATGACCATATACAGACTTCTCATGAAGGGTACAATATTGTGGTCAGGAAAAACTAGGGTTCTGATTGGAGCTAATGAGACATCCATTGCATTTTCATTGCTTGAATAGTGTATATAGCCGAGGAACACAACGTTAATAACCACGGAAATCCATGCTACAATTGCATACACTATGGCTTTTATCCGAACACGATTCCAAATATCAAGAGTGAATTTCTTATGAAAGTTTCGAAGTAGTGTTCGCATTTTCCCAGTACTACAGGCTCGATAATAGGAGGTTTGTACTATGGTATTCATGAAGGTAAAAAGGAAGAAGCTTACTTTCCAGATGAGGTCATAAGATAGTTTGTCGTTAGGAGAAAAGATTGTAGCAAACCGTATCGTGTTAAGCCACATGGCTATCAACACAGCAAATGCGTATACATGACTTGGACTGCTAAACTTCGGCAAAGACCACCTGCTACGATTGCTGTTGTTGGCATCATTTTCATTGTCTTTTAAGAAGAATAGTCCAAATATTCTCATGGAAGTAATGAGAGGTGAAAGGGTTTTCAGCATTGCCCTCTCGTCAACCGTTGATCCCTGTGTGTCATCGCCGATATGTGTTTCAGCCATGACAATAGTGACATGTCTCTTATTTTCCTGATGACCAACCTTTGACCTCTTCATTCTGTTATAGATGGTATGTTTGCAGAAAGCGAAGGCAGGCTGTGATCGTCTGAGAAACTTAGATATGTCTTTCTCATAAATATCTGAAAGTTATACTGAAGCATTATCCAGACGATATTATACTTAACGCTTATCCAAGCAGCCCGCGCAAATGTTCATTAGAGCCACAATGAACCGACAGCATAGGCTTGTCACGCACCTGCGTTTCCAAGTGGTAGTTTGTCAATACTGGAAAACAACACTCGCTAGTCAGGGCTTTGATGATTTGAAGGATTATTTGTTAATTAACACTGCAATTTATGATTCTATGAGTCAATACCACTTTGCGATCACCGATTATTGTCATGGCTACTGACTGCCATTAGCACGAAATTATAGATTTTGCTGAAACCGCAATTAACTTCGATCGTTAATATATATAAGCAATATATGCAGAGTAAATTGCGCTTAAGAGAACGGAATCAATGATTGCACACAGGAATAATTGGATTCGAAGCTTAAAGTGGAATATACATGCCTGATCACTATGTCATTTTTCTCATCCTACCTGTTTTAACTAAATTGCAAACGTGATTTTAAAAGTAATGAGTCATCACGTTTAGACATGTCCATGTCACTGACTGTATGATATGCTTGCCATAAAACCTTGGTTTACCGTCATTGATGAGTAGGCACTTCTTCAACGGGCCCAGGCGTGTTTGCTTCACGTGAGCTCTTTTGTTCTCAATACCTTAAGGCACTAAGTTAGCAGTCATTTATACCCAAAGGTTGCTTCGTCGCATCTGTTGTTGTGAGGTCTCAGGTATAGTGATAGTGGTTTAAGAACAGCAGTGGCTTCATTGCTCTTTTGATTGGCTTAGTTTCAAACAACGCCGAGATTGAAGGTATGAAGAAGAAAAAAGTGATGATGATGATGACTATGATGACGAGTGCGATGAGAAAAGGAGTGCGAATAATGATGATGATAATAGTGAAGGAACAGAGCGTAAAAGATGCGAAGAAGAATGCGCAGCATGTAAAGAAGAAGAACGCGAAGAAGAAGATGATGCTGAAGAAGCGGAAGAGTAGTCCTTTAAGCTCGCTTGAGAGGTAGCCATTGGTATAAAGTTCTATCGATTTCATTTTTCTTAGCCTCGGCTTATGTGGGTGACCAGTCCTCTTTCTCGCCGCCTGATTTTCCCATAGACAATGTGTGGTCAGTGTACTCACTATAGCCGAGTTGGCTATGGGGGCGCAGGTGGAACAGAATTTTCAAAGCAAATTTCTGCCCTCGCGTGGATTTGAAACCCGGCCTCTCGGTTGACATTCCAGCACGCAAACCACAAACACTATCGCGTAGCATGTTTGTCTGATATCGCGTAACATGTTTGTCTGGTTATATATAGGCAATATATGCAGAGTATATAGCGCACCGATATCACCGAATTATTCTCGCTGCATCAATGGTTTGTATAAGAAGACATTCTCAGGACAAGTATGCTTTTATACATACAACTTTGATTTAGTTGATGCAGCAAGACACGTCATATTTGTTACGATGACGAGGGAAACGCTGTCAAAGAAGAACGAAATGGCTCCGTTAATTTTTGTTGCCTGATGTTAAGTGCTTTCCACGTAAAATAAGTTTAGCGCTTTTACCTTAACATTGTATAGATTTGATAATAATAATTATA
Source organism: Allolobophora icterica (assembly GCA_963556255.1). NCBI lineage: Eukaryota > Metazoa > Annelida > Clitellata > Crassiclitellata > Lumbricidae > Allolobophora > Allolobophora icterica. The sequence goes on along the minus strand of OY744602.1, from coordinate 67,607,969 downwards.
TTCTTTATTATTTCAAACCGACAGACGCAGTAAGATTACATTGAAACAGCAAAGCACAATCAATTTCTTAATTAAACACACGGTTTGGCAGCCATGCAAGGCGCAACCCTAGAGGGGGTTACGGGAATCGATCCGCGTACCTTAGGATCTCCTGGCCATGAGTGTTACCACTACTCTATCCCCCTCCCCATGACAATATTAGAAGTATTGCTGTAATTGACTTCTGATTTATTAACTTTGTACGGTCTAATGAAGTTAAGACTTTGTTACATATTCGATGTGTATATGAATTGAAACTCGATCGTCTCGCAATTTCAGAAGTTCGCCGAAACGGACAGCTCGTTGGCAAGGGTCCAAGATCTCCATCTGATAAGGATGATTTGGATGACGATGACGACGACGATGATAGTGGTATTTACCCTTCATCTAAAACAATACTCACTGACCGTGTACGATCAATGTAGTCATTAGACCAGAGTTGTCAAAAAGCATAAATGGAGCTAAAATTTCCAAACAAATTTCTGCACTTGGGGCATTTGAACTCCGTTCTTCCAGGTCGATATTCTACAGTGATATCTACACCCTATCATACACTAGAATATTGCACACTACTGAAAACTGAAAAGTGTTGATAATGGCTTAAATCGGTAAAACTCTACAGTTCAAAATCTACATTAGCCTATTTTTCCGGTTTTGGGAAAATAATAATAATGATAATGATTATAATATAATAATAATGATAATAGTTATAACGGACAGCTCGTTGTAATAGTAATAATAGTACAAAAAAATGCCTATTTAGAATCCGATTGCACTTTTCAGTCCCAACGGCAAATATATACGGTTAGAATGGCTTAAACAGTGACGATATAGGCAATGTCTGTTAAAACAGATATCTTATTATAAGTATTGCGCAACACTGAATGTAGAATCCTAGAAGAAATTGTCCGTGATATTGCTGATGACCCCACTGGTCGGTGGTGGAGACGTGGTGACATTTAACGTTGTCATGTGGTCTCCCTGAATACCAGACGGCGGTGGAACCAGTTGGACAATCAGAAGAAAGTAAGTGATCAGTAAACCGAGAATCTACCGCCAAACAACAACAATCCATGCAAAGTTTACATACAATGTTGATAGAGAAAAGAAATATACATCAGTAAAGATAAAAATAACTTATGATGCATTAGAACGATTGCTTATGTGCTCTAAAACATGTCCATGGTGGTAGCGGCGCTACCATGCGTTTCTTCCATCTGTTCATCATCTTCTCGGTTTTTATTGGCTTGTTGCTACAAATCCCTTTCTTAAGTTTCATGTTTTATTCTTAGTAGAAATATAGTTACTCTATATTATTTTAGCTGAACTATTATAAGCTATTAAATGTTCATCTAATTTGATGCGTTTCATTCTGCATGACTTATTTTCGTATCATATTCCCTCAGTTTCATTGGGGGCCCGTCGAGTAATGGATAACACACTGGCGTGAAGAGCAGAAGGTACCGAGATCGATTCCCGTGGACCCCGTTAGGTTCAGCCTTCCACTCGCTAGGTGATGGCGGTAGTTAAATGAATAGTAGGCCCTGAATGGTGCCTTGTGGCTGTCGTATAAAAACAGTTGTATTCGACTCCTGTACAACATGTTATCATGTGCTTCTACTGTATACATGTATGTAAGACGCCCTGCGTGGCTGCCGTTTCGACTATATGTATGTTAACTGTACAGCGGTTAGCAGGCGCTTAAATAAAGAAAAGATTATTTTTATTATTAGTAGTAGTATTAAAGAATACATTGTAAAGAAAAATCAAAAGAGGAAAGGACCAGAATCCCAGCCGAATCAGGTTTTTAAAGCAGCCAAAAAATTCAAAAGAGCATAGACATGGACAAAAGCAAAATTAACGTTCAAAGGAAACCTGTCAAGAACAGACAGAAGAGGATAAGTCAGGAATTTGAAATAAACCTGCCATAAGCGTAGTTGGACAATGAGTCAATCAATAGAGAAATAGACTGATCTGAAGTAGGCCTACCGTTAGAATTGTGTTTCGATCGATGACAAAGATTCTCAAAAGAGTGAAGCCAATCGGTTCTCCACATAGGCGATTGAGAAATGTATTTATCTACAAAAATAGCAATTAATTAGGTACATTAGGTAGACTCGGTGCTTAATGGTCTCTGTATCGATTCATTCTATGAAGCATCGTTACATCCCAAAATCAAATGGTAACAATGAAAATAAAAAAAAGAGAAAAGCTAGATATCTCCAAACTATGATATTTACAAATCTTATGATATAAAGGTCCATGCATCTACAGAAGAAAAGTGTTTTCACGTTTTCCTTTAAAAAATTATCCGTTGATGTCAAAGGCGAGTTTAACTGTACCCTAAGTGACTAACTATAGGCAACGACTGATTATAATCTTTGGAAATAATAAGGGGCAAAATGTGAACTCTAACACTAGACTAGCAACATACACTGAAGGTCAGGAATAATGCTCTACTAGCCTCCGAAGACTGTATCGATCGTCCTTAATTATATGTCTCACTTTACTTGTCTAATGGAATTAGTAGGCTATAGTAGGCTACGTCACAGGTTGAAGTCAAATGCAGTTTAGAAGTTATGAGACAATAGTTATGTATATTATTTATTTGTTTCGAAATATTTAATAAAAATTTATATTAAATTTAAATATTCTTTTATCTTTAGTAAAGATTATTTTATGCGTCATACTGATTTATTGACGCGATTAATTATATTAGAGGTTACTATATAATGGCCTTTAATCAATTACCTGTCCAATTGTTTCCGCACTTAGGTTGGTCAAATCGATATCATGGATTCTTTCGTAGATTTTATGAGCCTAAAAAACATCAATATTTACTATTATGAACCATGTTGTACAAAATCACCAACGTTCACAACAGTAGACCAGTTTCGATTTGTCTAGAAAGGTTAAGTAAGTTTCTTACATTGCAAATAAAGACGAGAACTTGGATAGATAACCAATTAAAAGGCAAATTTGACACGTGTTTCCGCGCCTGTTTCTGCACTGACACCGATGGGTAGTAGCTCAAGGTTTTGGGTTGTGAGCATGGTACGAAACAATGAAATAGTTTTTAGATTTGTCACTGTTAACCTTAAAGCTGTCTTTGTACACAAAGACATCGTCCACCCTTAATACGTATTGGTTATGCAGTACACAGAAAGAAACCTACAAAAAGAAGGAACTGTTGTTGAAACAAATAGAGCACAATAGCTACAATTGGAACATCTGTGGTGATCGAAAAGTTGTGGCACTGCTATTAGGAATGCAGCTTGAGCTCGCTCGTATATACCAAGAACTGCATGTTTCATTTGTGACTGGAACAGGCGTACTAAAGAGAACTGGCTGCTCCGTAAACGTATGAATCCAAGGCAGAAAGGTGTGACACATAAACCACCTGCAGACAAAAAATAGATTTGCCAGGCGCGTTGAAGGTAAAAGTAAGAGATGAGGAGTTAGTGTATACAATACATGTTGGTGTGTACATGTAGAATAGTCTGGGATTTTTTTTAAGCTGATCTGGGATGTCAACGGGAAAATAGAAAATGGGCATTGGGTGTTTTGAAGGCATAAATGCTGGCTGACTATTTTGTGACACTGAAAGGAGAAACATCAGATGCTAAGTATAAACGAAATCAGCAGCAAAAACATTGAGCTCAGTTGAGCTAATGCAATATGGCAGCATCATTGTGCAATAAAATATGCTAAATACAATAAAAGTTAATTTCAAGTTAGGCCTACTCCAAACACCTACGAGATACAGTGAATCTTAAATTATAATGCGTTCACCTTGAAGCTGTCTAGTACACCAATCACCAAAGGAAATTTCAGAAAGCAAAACTTTTCTCAAACTTAGTTTTTCAGTTTAGTAGAAGCTGAGAGTTTCTGTCTTTTCCCAACTAACAATAGTCCTGATATGAAATGCACTCTGCTGATTGAATATTAAAAAAATGCACTCAAGTTAGGCCTACTCCAAACACCTACGAGATACAGTGAATCTTAAATTACAATGCGTTCACCTTGAAGCTGTCTAGTACACCAATCACCAAAGGAAATTTCAGAAAGCAAAACTTTTCTCAAACTTAGTTTTTCAGTTTAGTAGAAGCTGAGAGTTTCTGTCTTTTCCCAACTAACAATAGTCCTGATATGAAATGCACTCTGCTGATTGAATATTAAAAAAATGCACTCTACTCAATGAAGACGCATCAAGAATGCTGTGTTCCATTTGCGATATCATTTTTGCAAACAGCAACAGTATCTTTACTATCACAATGATATCTAAGGTTTTGTGTACACTCACCGCTTGGTTGACAATAATTGATCCAAAAGAAACTATAGAAAGTCCGCAGACGCCCCCCCACCATCCAAACAATACTCAGAAAGAAATATAACGGAGAACTGGTGAGCAATGGGTTCCATATTACGTTGTAAAGATATGCAATGACAAGATATATCAAGCCACAGACGTAAGCCGCGTTGCTAAGGCAGATAAATTTGTCGGCCTTTGAGACTAGACGACTCAGCATCTGATGTTCTCGTCGCAGATCTTCAAAGCTTTCTTTAAAGGAAGTTGAGTTCTCGATGGATTCGCGGAATTTGTGGTTGCAGATGGTGAACTGGTGGGAAAAGACTACTGCAATTAACAGATTTAATACCATGGGAAACTGTGCTGCTGCATTTGCGTAGATGTATATGAGTATATTAAGACATCTAAGAACCGGTAATATATGGGGATCGGAACCAATGAAAGCCTTGAATGGCGCGAGAGTAATATCCATGTCATTTTCCTCGCTGGAGAAATGAGCGTAAGCGATAGAGGCAATGCTAATGCCGAGAAATGCCCATGCCCAAACTGCACACAGCAGGGCTTTTATTCTGACATATTTGAAACACTCAGGAGTAAACATCTTGCCAAAGATTCGAAACAGTGTTAGAACTCTTCCAGTGCTACAGGCTCGATAACAAGAGGTTTGTGCCAAAGTCGACATGACATTCCAAATAAACATGACAGATTTCCATACTACGTTGGTTCCTGGTTTGTCCTGTGGAGAAAATATCGTGGTTAACCGGATCGTGTTCAGCCACAGGACCATCAGCACTGCGAAAGAGTAGGCATGGCTCAGACTACTGAACTTCAGAAATGACCACCTGCTCTTAATGTTGGCATCGGTTCCGTTGTTTCTCAGGAAGAATAGTCCAAAAATCTTCATTGAAAATGTGAGAGGCAAGAGGCTTCTTAGCATTGCATTTTCATCAGCTGTTGGCTCATGCTTTTCCTCGCAGTTTGACTTTGCGGGCAAGACAGTAACATCTTTTTTACAAGCTTCGGGAAGGACTTTTGCCATGATTGATGAAAACTAGTGACCACAATCTGTTAGTCTAAATGTCTGTTACGCTTAAATAACTCTTTCATTCTATGACCAGACCACTCTACAATTCTTGGATTCAGAACAGGCGCGACGTGACATTTCCAGTCCCTTATAACGAAAAACTGTTTAACGCTGCTCTGTTCGTCGACATCAGAAAAGTATAACTCATGTACTGGAGTCTGTGATCATCACGAGCATCACAGCCAATGTTGTAGATAATGACGAATCGACTCATCGAGATATTCGATGTTAATTACATTTTCTGTTTTTAAAAACGAGGTTCCACGAGACAACTATAATTTATTGGGTGCTATTATCGTCGTTGTAACTATGGCCGCACAAAACAATATTGGAAAAGCAAGAGTAGGCCTGTGCGCTGAAAATGCCATTTGTAACAGCGCTTTAATGGCAAAATGCACCGCGCAAACCAGTTAATTATACATGCAGGCAGATTAATCAAACGAATGGCATCGATGATTGTAATCCTTCAGGTAAACGTTGGATGACTCGGCATTACAGCACATGTCGCGGAGGCATTAGCATGACCCACATACCTGTTTCCCGTTCAGCCAAATGATTGCACTGTATTGTTGGTATAACCCAAAATTCGTTTCCAGTTCAGCAAATTCATTTCACTTTCTGCTCTTTTAACTCTCTATTTTCCTCGTTCATTCGTTCATTTTGAAACAGGCAGAAAACCCTGATTAATAAAAAAGACACTGAAACTCCAAAGCACCTGTGAAAAAGTAATTGGCATTTTGGACACGTTTTAGATTCTTGGCACTGATAAAAAAATGAATCTACGACAAACGTTGCTATAAACGCTGAATCTGCGGTTTTTAATTTCACTGTGCTAAGCAGGACAATGGAAGGGCATTCAGTCATACCTAATCCGCCTAAAGCGCCTATCCGCAACCTTTGATAGAGTGTTTAAAACCAACTGATGCAGGGCTGTCAGTTAAATTGTCTATCCTGATTCATTCACTCCTCCGCCTTCCATTCTCTCCCGTCTTAAACGAAACCAACTTCAGCAGCTCTCTTGGATCCTCCGATCAACCGGAACTGGTTCTTCACTTCGTATCTCTTGACAACCACTCTGACGCAGCACTCTGGAATAAGTTGGGGCCCTATTAAGTAGCGCTTTTGAAATTCTGAGTTTACAATTACGATTCCTCCTTCGAAACCAGGTTGAAGCACAGTTCTATGCTGATGATAACTGAGAGTCATTGAGAATGTTAGAGGAGCAACCCCGTTGGTATCGCCAAAACTTGTACTAAACCACAGAGCTCAGGTGAACTAAAGGTGTGCGGTGATATGCGCAGAGCCAACACTGTCATCAGTCGAGAACGACACTTGGCACTTAGCTAACTCCGGTTAGCCACAATCGCCATCAACAAAGCAAATGTGTAGACATGGCTAGGACTACTGAACTTTGGCGAAGAACGGCTGCTCTTAATGCTGGCGTTGTTTCCGCTGTCTTTCAAAAACAATAGTCTAAGACTTCTCATTGAATTTATGAATGATGAAAGGTTTTTCAGCAGTGCAGTTTCGTCGGCTTTAGTTGCGTCTTCTCATCAGCATCTGTTTTTCTGGCGCAACAACTATGGTTTCTCTTCCTTGCATTTGCCGACGGACTCTTCTCATTTCCACGATTTAGGACAATCTCAATATTTTGAAGTCTGTTCTATTGCTTCTATCGTAATGTTTCTTTTAAGAGATTTTTTCAAATTGTAATTTTCTTTTAGAAGTTCTCGTGCATAGCGACTCTTAATGAAGACCTATAGTCCCACGGCACGGTTATGCAACGAAGACCTTTCTGCCTCGAGTTGTTCCGAACGGTTTCTGTCAGCAACCCTAAGTAATAATACACTGATGTATAGCTTAAGCCTGCATCCGGGAAATTTTTCAGTTGCAAAGTACTCTGGGATATGAGCAGCTAAATTCACGAGCAGTGTCGTAGATTTCAAAATTGATTGCTTCTGCTAAATGTCTTCGTGGTTACATAGGTATAAAACTCTAATCCAAAACTAGTACTATTTGCTGAACCACTGCGGTTATGATGAGTGCTCAGGAGAGACTGTTAAGTATGAATGGTTACTCACTTCTTCTAGTAGAGGCTTATATGAATTGCAATTGCTTTTTAGACGTATGTAATGCTATAGGCTTACACTAGAACAATGTAGGTAGGCCTATAGACGTGTGGTCGAATTTCATGGGAAAAATTGCATCACAGCTTAAATACTACACTAGATGAATCTACATGTATAAATTTAAATGTATATAACGAATAAGATGCACGAATATAGGATTCTTTAGGGTTCCATAATTGGCGGCAAATGACTCCAAGTAAGAAATGTCTGACATTAGTCCTACAGATCTCAGGAAGACAGCTGTGTTTGAAGCGAGTGTTGTAATCATGCAGTGTAGCATTGTCAGTAAAATAAGATATAAATAATGAATGAAGGATACCTAGATTATGTCGAAACACTAGGAGAGCCAGTTGTAGTCTATAGATATCATAAATTGATAATAGACCGAGGGACTTAAAGAGACTCGAGCTTTCAGGATGATGGTGAACATCATAGACAATTCTCACATCTCTCTTTGGTAGCAGAAATATATGTTTCAGGATCGTCTGGTATCCACCTGTCCAGACTATCCTTCAGTAGTTTAAGAACGGTAGAAAAAGAGCAGTGTATAGTGACTTAAGTCCGCAAAATGATTTCTAGGATTTTAGATACCTTATTTGTCGCAGGTTCAACACCTACTTAAACTATACTTTTCATTACTGTACCTCTACCTATAGGTAATATAAATATGGCAGTGCATGGCTGTCTATTCACATGAACAGAGTTCGAAAACGTTTCAAGTATTTCTTCTTTCAATTTAACACACAAGAAAATCAGCACAAATCTATATTACAATGTACCATATGCTGTTCAAACTTCAAATGAACTGCTCATTAGGCCTAGCTCATTGCCTTTCGCGACAACACTTGCTACGCATACAACAATTGTACAAACAGCAAAGCTGGCTGTTCAACATCTGTTCAGTCTAGCGCAAACATCGACGCATTATACACACACAAATGCCAATTAAAAACTAATCAGCGTAAACTTTAACTTCCATCAATTTCAATGCTTTACGAAGGAGAGCTCACACGGCATTGCTGGATGTTATCAGTAGTTAGAATGGGAGTAGAGGATTCTGATACACGTGTCCTGAAACTTGTAAATAGAACATAATAAGATCTAAATACGATCTAAGCAATGACACTACAGGCAAACTATGCATTTGCCCCGGTGTTTATTCCTGCTATTCAGACACTCGAATCAGAATCCTACAGAAAGCTAGTTGTAAAATTATCGATAACGCCACTGGTTGATGTTACATTTTGCGTTGTGTTCTGATTCCCTTGCGTGTCAGATGATGGTGGAACCAGTTGGACAATCAGAAGGAAGTACGTAATCAGAAGACCAATAATCTATGAATAAACAAAACAAGTAACCCAGATCGTTACTGGGTGTTTAAGAACAATTTTAGAGAAGATGAATAAGTGGGTCAATGACAGAGAAAAGAGGTCATGGCGACTTGTCAGTATTCTATCAACAAGATAGGTAGCGCTAAATGACATATTAGACGGCAGTAAATTTAGTCTATTTAGCTACACTCAAGTGTACATATGTTTACCTACTATAGACCTAAGTAACCAGTAGGCCTACGTACGACTTGGCTTAAGTTATTGTTATATTCGATATTATACTATAGGTCTTTGTAAGTGTTTAGTACGTTTTATACAGCAAAAATAAATATGTCGTAAAGCGTGATCTCAAGATTTAGCTTTTATTTTCAAACTGAGATGTCGGTTGCTCTGACTTACCGTTAGAATTGTGTTTCGATCGATTACAAAAATCTTCAGTACGCTAAAACCAATCGGTTCTCCACATAAGCGATTGAGAAATGTATTGATCTAAAAAATAAAATAATTTTATAAATATGTCGCTTTAGCACAGTTGGAAACGGACTATTTTAATGAGAGAAACAAGTTGAGATCAGTCAGCAACATGATATCTGATAATGTCTAGCCGAATATGCGACTAAACATATTGAATAGAGACAGAGAGAGCGAGCTTATTTTGTGTGATCTATTGTAAAGTGCGTGGTTAGACGCTTCGAGAGACTTTCATAAAGAGAATGCAAAGATAAGCCAACAACAATTGCATTGTAACGATGCATGTCTGTCGAATATAGCCCCGGAACTGAACAATATGTTCCGGAACTGAACAAATATGGAAGGATTAAAATCTCGAGAAAAACGAGATTGGGAGTTGGGAGGGGTCTCAATAAACACTGAAAACAGTTCACAACACTTAAATTAAATTAGAATAACTAAATTATTGTGCTTATTATTAAAATAAATAAATTATTTTTTAGTAGTTGAAAAAGGTGCCGGAACGCCGTTCCGGCGCGCTCCGGTTGAAAAAAAAGAACTGTTTTTTTAATGAATGAGCAACGCTATTCTCCTGGTAGCGTTGCTTCTTCCTTTTCTCACCTTAAATCCTGCTTTTTCTCTCGGGGTCTCGCGCACTGGGAGCGCCTCTGAATAGTGCCCGGAGTCAGTCGCTAAGGAGTTACCGACTGACTTGATGAGTTAGCGACTGACTTAGCGACTCAGTCGACTAATTCGCATACTTATCGACTGACTAAGTCGCTTAGACTTGTCGACTGACTTAGCGACTTGCTATCGACTTCTCATGTAATCAGGTATGTCTATTGGACATACCTGATTACCTAGCAATTTCTATGATGCATTTTATCGCATACTGTACTGACCGCGCCATTATTTCCGTGGGCATTATATGGGACCCATATTTATGAACTCTATACAGGTCCAATATGGGAATATGGATCCATCAGGGGCTCCGCTCCATGTGGGCATGCTGACAGGGAACAGACCGATGATTGTAAAAATTAATGTTAATGTGAATTTGTGAAGCATTTGCATGTGTGTTTATAAAAGCAATAAAGCATATAATTATCATTAAGTCCAAGCCAGTGATATTTCAGTTTTGAGAATAATTAAAGTTTCAGTTTTAATTCAGTTTTGGGTTCGTAAATTCCATTTCAGTTCAAGTTTAAGTTGGTGAAATAATTTCCGTTTTCATTACAGTTTCAGTTCTGAAATAATTTCCGTTTTCATTTCAGCTACTGTAAAATTTTGAGTTTCAGTTTCTACATAGATATATTTGCATTGATAGACAACAACATGCATGTAGAATTGATTAGGCCTATATGATCAGCTGTTAACTAGTAGAAGCACTGTTCTGTCATTGTTTTCTTGGAAATCTCGATTAAAACAACAACCAAAATATTGAGTGAACGAAGTCGCTAGCAGTCGATAGCTTAGCGACTGGTTTCGACTTCAGGGCTAAGCGGCGGCGGCTGCGGCGGATGGCGGCGGCGCCGGGGACTACCTCTGAATGGTCTATACCGCGACAGACGCTTTATAAATGCCCATGTAGGCTTACAATGCAATCAAAAGTGCATGCCTTGTAAGCCAACTCTGTCCTTTTTAACAATGTGTGAGCAGCAGAGCTACTTGAAAAGTTTAAAAGGTGTTCTGTTGGTTAATTTTCGCGGATTAGCTTTAGCCTGGAGATCCTCCAAATATAAAATTCTTTATCTCAAATATCTAAATGTAGGACTTTGTAGGCCTATAAAACTTGGAGAGAATATCCAATTTACAAACCTATAATGAGCTTTTGAAGATGATTTTAGCAGGTAGGCCTATTGGACGCACTAAAAGCAAAAATCCTGAGGAGTTAGAATCTTGGTTAAATTTTTATGATTTTCGATGGGTTTAAGCAAGATATGGCGTAAAATAATAGATTAAATAATAACATCGGGTTCTTTGGCACAGTTTCAATGATACCACACAAATAAAAGCACATAAAAATAACCAGGTCAACTCATTGCGACCTGCGAAGGGTCCACGCATGCAGGTAATAATACCCTGCATTGACACCCCTATTTTCCAAAATCCACCCATAGACACTCTCACCGGCTGAATTAACAACAAACTGTATAAAAATTATAATTATTGATACTGTCTCAAAAACAGCCTGTTTTCCTGATGTTCGAAAAGTTTGGTGTTTAACGTATTCTGTGTTTAATACAGAACTTCAAATCTCATTCCCTATATTTGTCCACTGTAATGGTTAAACCGTCTATTAGTCGTAAACCTGCGCATAAGCAACAATTTATCTCTAATTTCCAATTATTTAGAATTTCATTTCGCAATTCTCACATACTAGACATTGTCTGACGGAAACAGCTTTTCTATGAATTGTAAAATTAAAATTGTTAGTCCCAATTCATTTTATGTAGGTTCTAGAGAAAACCTAGGTTTGATGTGCTAAAATCGTGTTTTGAAATGACTTTACGTTTACACGTGGTTAAAATTAAAATTAAGTGCTGAGAATGACTACGGATTTAAGTGCCAGTGTCAGTCCCTGTATACGCAGAAATGTATACTGGTTAATCAACTTACCGCATGGTTCACAATTATTCCGCCGAAAGAAACCACCGCAAGTGCAGACACACTCCACGAGAGCCAGAATATTGTGACGAAGATAAATATCAGAGAACTGGTTATCTGTGGATCAAATATGAGACTATAAAGATTAGCAATCACGAGGAAAATCAACCCACTGACGTATGCCGCGTTGCTGAGGCAGATAAATTTGTCAGCCTTTGAGACAAGACGACTCAGCATCTGATGTTGTCGTCGCAGATCTTCAAAGCTTTCTTCAAAGGAATCTGAGTTCTCGATGGATTCGCGGAATTGGCGGTTGCAGATGGTGAACTGGTGGGAAAACATTCTAGCAATAAAAAGATTAAATGCCATGGGAAAATGTGTTGCTCCACTCAGGTAGAAATGCGTGAGCAAATACAGAGCTCTCAGGATTGGCACTATACTGTGGTCAGGAAAAACTAGGGTTCTGATTGGAGCTAATGTGATATCCATTGGAGTTTCATTGCTTGAATAGTGGACATAGGTGGCGAACCCAACGTTAACAGTCACGAAAATCCATGCCACAATTGCATACAGTATAACGTTTACCCGGACGCAAGTGTAACAGTCGGGAGTGAATTTCTTATGGAAGCTTCGAAGCAGTGTTAGCATTCTTCCAGTGCTACAGGCTCGATAATAGGAGGTTTGTACTATGGTATTCATGAGCGTCCAAACAAAAAGGATCAGTTTCCATATGAGGTAATTAGAAGGTTTGTCATCAGGAGAAAAGATTGTGGCTAACCGTATCATGTTAAGCCACATGGCCGTCAACACTGCAAATGCGTAGATATGACTCGGACTGCTAAACTTGGGCAAAGACAACCTGCTACGATTGCAGGGATCATTTTCTTTGTCTTTTAAGAAGAATAGTCCAAATATTCTCATTGAAATAATGAGAGGTGATAGGGCTTTGAGCATTGCAGTTTCATCAGCCGTTGATCCCTGTGAGCCATCGCCGACATGTGTTTCAAGCATAACAATACTGACATGTCTCTTATTTTCCTGATGACCAACTCTTGATCTCTTCATCGTGATTGCAGACACCGAAGGCAGGCTATGATCGTCTGAGAAGCTTAGATATGTCTTTCTCATAAATGCCTAAAAGCGATTAGTTATACAGGAGCATTATCCATAGGATATTATACCTAACGTTGAACTCGAAGCATTGGCTTGTCACGCACTCGCATTTCGAGTTGGTAGTTTATCAATACTGGAAAACAACACCCATTGGTCAGCGTTTTTCGTGACTTGCAGTTTTTCGTTAATGAGCACTGGATTTTATGACCCTATATGGTGTTAATATTTTGCCAGTCACTGTTTATTGTCATGGCTACGGACTGCATTAGCACGACATTATGGATTTTACTGGATCTGCAATCAACATCATTAGCTTATGATTGAATTGGGCAGAGTAAATACTGATGAAACACTGAATATAAGATAGCGTACACGAGTAATTGGATCCAAAGGTTGATGTTGAATAGGCATGTGTGTTCACTACGTCACTGTTTTCAACCGACCTATTTTAACCAAATAATGAACGTGCTAGTTTAAATAGGCTGGAGCCCGTCTGTATCACATGTCTGTGATTAGATTATGTGCTAACATTAAAACTTTGGTTTAGCATCAAGTCTTCAGCAGGCCCGAGCGTGTTTGTTTCACCTGAGCTCTTGCGCATAAAAATCATTGGTGTGACTTTGGAAAATGGTTTGCTGCTTCAGGTGCTTTGAACATTATATATATGGCTTTTGCCAAACACATTTTAGAAAGAGGTTGAGAATGTGTTTTAGAGTGGCAATGATTTTTGTGCACAGTGGATTATTTCAGTCACAAAGACGTTCAAAATTGCTAACGATAGCTAATCTTAGTTTTACTTAACTGGCTGCGGTTTGTCAGTAAGAGCTCAATTAACGAATATATACCTACATAGAAAAGGTTTAATGTCGGACTTGCAAGTAAATGTCTTGATTGAAATGATGTAAAGTAATACCCTAAGAAATGGGAATTAGATAGATTCAGAGTCTTTTCCTCGCTTTATTTGTATCATTTGACTATGAAATATTTTGATTACTATTTTGGCGGCCACGTCACACAATGACCAACATGATGTAATGACGTAACTCTGTGTAAACACACAACTACCGTATTAACCTGATTTGAAGTTCAGTGCAAATTATTATCCTCTTGGTGCTTTCGTATAGTGAAAGCTGCAGCGATACATTTTTCAGTTTTACGGTGAAAATGGAGAGATTAAGATGCGTTAAGCTACAGGCTACTATAGTAACTAACTTCAGTAATCTTGAGCAGTTTAAAGTTTGTTGAACTAACTGTAAATTAGACGATGCGCGTCCTTTACTGACATCTTATTTGTTAAGCTGGTACTAATTTTCTGTAACCTACCGTACTGTAGGAGATTCCCTCGTAGCCAGGGATGCTCAATATGCTTTGGCATATTTTGCAAGCGGGGTCCCCCGACTGAAGTCGGAACACTGCAGGACAAACACAGAATTTATTACAGCAAATAAATACTTGTTTGTGAGAATGAGCCATTAGCTTCAGTTTCACCAAAAATTTGCACTCAGCAAATTGCACATTTGAAATGTCATCCATGCAACCAACTGCTGTGTGAACTGTGAAAATAAGTCCAATATGGTCGAAGGTTTGTCCTTGCGACTATAGGCTACTCGCATTTACAATTCGGCCTCTCAGGCATTCTTAGCAGCGCCCGTGTGCAGCATCAGTAGGCAGCATCAGTAGGCATCGACCGCGTGCCTGCATCGGGCTTGTCCAAATGCAGGCCTTAGGCGGCATCAGTAGGAAGGTCTGCGAACGGCCGTTCGAGTATGGAATGTCACTGATGCTGCCTAATGCCCGCATCTAGGCAATATCAGTAGGGAGATCTGCGAACGGCCTGTCAGGCATGGTTAGCAGCGCCCGTGTGCCTGCATCAGATTTCGACCGATGCAGTCAGGCAGGCATAGGGTTGCCAAACGTCCTCGTGTCCTCTGTCCGGCAGGCAAAGTTAAAAACCCGGAAAATGTCCGGCTTTTGTATGTTTGTAGTATTTGGCCATGGCTATTATTTTGTGGCCGTTTTAATGACTTTACACTTGCATGTTGTCTCTAAGTTCCTCTAACTATTCTATTCTAATTTTTATTTTTTATTGCAGTTCTCTTTTCCAGACGTTTCTAGTCCATGATCTGCTGTATGGGAATTGCAGAAAAAACACTGGGGGGGGGTAGTAAACATTTTATCCTTATTTTGCAAACTGTTGTAAACGAAATTTGAAAGCAGGTGATTTCAACGCTAGCAGTTTTGCAAGTCAGACTCGAAACAAAATCAATTCCTTTGTTGAGAAAAAAAATGCATACATGAAAATTTCCTTATCCTTATTTTGCAAACTGTTGTAAACGAAATTTGAAAGCAGGTGATTTCAACGCTAGCAGTTTTGCAAGTCAGACTCGAAACAAAATCAATTCCTTTGTTGAGAAAATAAAAAAAATGCATACGTGATACATCATGAAAATTTCCTCTTTGTCAGAGACTCAGAGTCAAATAATGCTAAATCTTACTAGCACAACTGAGGAGGTTGGAAACGACCCCCTGCAGGGTGTGTAATGAAGACAACTGTGGGGGTCCTAAGAAAGACTAGGGGTTGAACCCAATGCCCCGACAATTCCCACCCTGATGCTCTGAGTAATGTTACAACGTATCTATATATGGCCAAAGTGCTAATGAAATAAATACTTTGCAACATTATGATAAAAGCCTCGATTGATTTAATATGCAGCTTTTCAATGTGACTTAATTCGTTTCTTGGATACTTAGGAGACCCTCTGACTTCGGAGTGAAACATTCAATGCGTCCTCCTTTGTCCTCCTTTCCGGCTTTCTTTGGCCTCCTTTGGCTACCCATGAATCTGGCAACCCTAGGCAGGCAGCATCAGTAGGGAGGACGTGAGGCAGCATCAGTAGAAAGGTCTGCGAACGGCCTCTCATCGGGCTTCACCCGATGAGAGGCCGTTCGCAGACCCAGTGACATTCCATACATTCCACACATTCCAGAGCGTTTATCGACACACAGATCTGGGAAACTATATAAAATTATACAATCTATGCTGACGCCACTTTTGTTTCTATTCTGACGCGAGTTGTTTCCTGGCATACACATAGCAGCGAGATCACGTTGCAAGTAAAGACATAAGTTTTGTACTGAGACTTATTTAGTTATTGGCGACGAGTTGTTGGCGTCACTAAGGCATGGATTCACGCTTATGGCGAAGTTCATTATATATTCGAAGTTGTAGCAGATTTTGACAGACTATAGAGCCTGACAAGATTTGAGAATTTTACATCAGACTGGTCGCGACATACACAAGAGATTGCAGTCTGACATAGGCCTATTCCCTGATGAAATGGTTTAACTTGCTGATTTTGCAAAATAAAGAGCTTGTGCCACATCTGCTGCTTCAGCTATGCTATTGTACACCGAGAACCTTCTTGGAACATTCTTTAATGCTTCTATCGCTCTGCGTATGTTCATGTTCATCATGCGTATGATGATCTTTAATTGATCAGGTGAACGCTGTTTCAGTAAGATGGGACTTTAAAATAATAAACTGCGAACTCCTGTGACCCACAAGCGTGGTATAACAACACTGAAACTTGTAAGTGTTGAGAGAGTTTAACTTGATTTTAAGTTGATATTATTACACAGTTTGCAGCTGCTAAAAGTCGCAAATGTTTCTGAGCTGATAACAATGAAGAAACATTTTCGAATTTTGATTACAATTTTACGCTGAATGTATGTTGCCAATATCCTATAACAAACATTTGAAACAACTTTAGATAGACCCAAGCTGCAAAGTGTTAAAAGTTGTGTTGCATGCATTGACTATTAATTTGAGCAGCACACCGCTCAGCCATGGGCGGCGATCCCGGGGGCTCGAGGAGGACAAGACCCCCACCTTTAACATTTTTTACCTCTTTTTTGACCAGATTAGTTCAAATGTGCCCTGTGCCCCCACCTGTCAAACAAGATCGACGCTGCTGCACACAGCATAGACCCTTCATTACTACAAGTTGATATTGTCATGTCTTTACTGCATTTCCATCAGCCCATGCTCAATACGACAAGGGACCAAGTGCGTAATTAGCATGGGGCCCTCCGAGTGGTTAATCCGGCCCTGCTCGTAGCCTAGCAGCTTGCTGATCGAGTCGACGCCGACAGCATGGCTTACATGAATATGACAGGGCCTAAAATCGCGTATCTTTTGACATGAGGTGTGCAGTTGACATTATCTAGTTGATTTGTCTGGAGAGTGCAGTATGTTGTATGAATTTTTGAAAGATTAGCTCTTGTCAACCACGCACGATATCATTATAATACCTGAAATTTTACTTACCAGTTCAATTAGGCCTACAGTTTGACAGTTTGAGGAAGAATATGCAATTGAAATTCATGAGTAATTTAGGTACTGGAATATAAGAATGCAACAATCGTCAGCAATTTTGACCAAAAGACCTCTCGACCAACTCCAGTGAGTGTGGCGAAAAATACATGAAGATCTGGCATAGTACAAGCAGGTTTAATATCCAGGTCATAATTCACAGGGGCGGATCCAGAAGGTCTATGAGGGGGCCACAAAATTATACATACCAACCATTTACTGGTGGGAGTGGAATGAGTTTACCTACCGACCACCGAAAAACTTTTTTTTCATCTCCCAACAAATTTGATGACCTTTTTTAGTCATTAACCTTTTTAATATCTTCCGTCTACATCTACGGGACCCACGTCCTGTGTACATTTGACTCATCCGCGCCTACGGGGGGGCCACGCCTGTGTAAACATCATGAAACGCCCATAAAATGCCTGTGTAAATAAATAAAAATTTCAAATGGGGGCCATGGCCGGATTGGCCCCCTGGATCCGCCCCTGATAATTCAAGATTCAAGTAAACAAATCAGTCATGAAAACAACAAAGGTCAACTGCTGGTACGGTATAAGTGAAGTCAGTTTTAGCCAATACATTCAGCTGCTAAGATCACATTCCTGCAATGGAGACACTCGAATCAGAATCCTACAGGAAGCTGGTTGCAAAATTATCAACAACGCCACTGGTTTGAGTTACTGCCAAGGTGGCATTTTGCGTTGTGTTCTGATTCCCTTGCGTGTCAGATGATGGTGGAACCAGTTGGACAATCAGAAGGAAATATGTAATCAGCAGACCAGTAATCTCTTAGGAAATTCCAACGACTATCCCAATGCTTATAAATACTATATTATAGCGCCACTCTCTCTAGTAAAACGCCACTCTCTCTAGTTAAACGCCACTGTTAATTGATTAGCTTAATATAAGCTTAATTAATGTATGTTTCCTGGCATAACAATAATGACATGATTCTTGTTTTCCTGATGACCAACTTTTGATCTCTTCATTCTGTTATAGATAGGATGGTTGCAGACACCGAAACAGACTCTGATCGTCTGAGAAGGTGAGATATGTCCTTCTCATAAATACCTAAACAGATGGGCTTAAGAACAGCTCGCGGTGCCCCCGCAATATCCTGACGATTTCTACCCAACGTTGATCCATTTGGTGCAGGCGACTGTTCATTATAATAACAATGAATTTATTTGCGTAGGCGTGTCGCGCAGCCGCGTATCCAAGTGGAAGTTGTTAATACCCGGGAGCAACACCCATTGGTCTACGTTTTTGATGACTCGCAGACTAATATACTGATAAACACTGAAATTTATGACCCTGTGTATGGAGTTAACATCACATTGCTAGCCATCGTTTATTGTCATGGTTACGTACTGCATTAGCACGAAATTATAGATTTTGCCGAAACCTCAATTAACATCCATGGCTCATAATTAATCAAAGTAAATAGCTTTCAATGATTGCACAACAATGCACACGTTAATTATTGGATCCGAAGTTGAAGTGTGATATGCATGTGTGTTCACTACGTCACCTCTCTCATTCGACCTGCTCTTTAATCAAATTTTCAACGTGATTTTACTTTTTAGAAATGATGAGTCTACAGGTTTAGATAGGCCTCTGGGCGTCCGTATCATATGTCTGTGATTGAAAGATGTGCTAGAACTAAAACATTGAGTTCACGCCAGTGATAAGTGAGTGGGCACGTCTTCAACAGGTTCGGCGTATTTGTATCACGTGAACTCGCACGCGTTAAATTCATGGGAAAGAAGTTAGCGGTCATTCATACCGAATCAGTATTTTTCTGAATCAGTTGCAGTGAGGCTATAACATAACATATATTTTTCTTTATTGAAACCAAAATTATAACAAGCGACAGTATACAACAGCTCAAAGCAAATCAAGATGGTCGAAAAGATAGGCCCAGAAGGGAAGACTCCCGCTAGTAGGCCTAGGGTCACCTATATACTTACAATTATATTAACAAGGCGAGAACCAACTTGACGGCTTAAGTTACTACGTAGAATTAATAACAAAAAACAGGGTAGTGAAACCAAGGCCGACGCCGACTGGGCAGTGGTGAAACAGAAAAAAACTAAAAGACTCCGCTTAACAGGGGCGGAGTAAATAAACATTAATACAAGACTTAACTACGGAGAACGGCCGATGGCGAGTCAAGGATAGAGAGAAGTATTCTCTATAAGATATTGGCGTGGCTGACTTTTGAATGCTGAGAGGGATCCCACCTGCTGGAGCGGGAGAGGGAGAACATTCCATATCAGCGGTCCTGTAACATTGATAGAGAATCTCCGTGTATTGGAGTGAGAAGACTAGGGCCTATGTTTGCTAGCACTTCTTCTGAAGTGGGAGTGGATGTCAGAGCCCGTACGATAAAGAGTCTTAAATTTAGGGGGCAGAAGGTCACGCGTAAATTTGTACATAAAAATACCAATTTGATAATTCCTTATTTGGCTCATTTTTAATATCCTGTATCTAGCGAAGGTGGGATCGATATGGGAATCCCAGGGGAGTTACTGATAGTGCGGACTGCTCTTTACGGTAGAATAAGAGCAGTGCATAGTGAGTTACGTTTGCAAATGATTTCTAGGATTTTAAATACCTTATTTATCACATGTTCAACACCTACTTAAACTATACTTTTCTTTACTGTACCTCTACTTATAGGTAATGTAAATGGCACCCCGTCAAAAGAGCGACCGACATAAGAGCGCCGACAAAAGAGCGTCGACAAAAGAGCGCCGACAAAAGAGCGCCGTATAGACGTGTAATAATTAAACAAATTTTGTGAATTAATGGAAGACATCGAAACACGATTCTATATTTATTAATGCAATGCAACGGAAACATATTTAAAACGTATCAACGGAATGCAGCGAAAAGCATTAAAAAGCAGAAAAAGTTTGTTCATGTTAAACGAGAATAGACGTTTAAAAATGAATGTCATGTCTATATTTCAAGGTTGTGCGCAATGCCGCGAAGATAGTCCATCAAAGCAGTGTTCGCGTAAGTTGGAACGATGGCCTGTAATCTTCTGTTCAGTTGTACGTACTTGTTTTTAGAGGCTACCGGTTGAATCATACCTGATACGTGCCGCTCAATTTCTATTTCGACGTGGTCTTGCTCCACGCGGAAATGGTTGATCAGCTTAAAAATCGAGGGATCATTGCAGTCAACCGTTTGCTGGAATGCTCGATGCCAAGCTTCCACCGAGTTGTTTGTACGTGGGAGGTTTTCACTTATGCGATCACGTACATTCCAGAGATCAATGGCGAAGAGAGGAGGAGCTCTGCGGTTTCGTCTGCGTCGTCCAATGTAAGTGTCCTCCCAGTAATCGGCAAGTGGCGTAATTTGTTGAGGACATGCCTCCACCAATTCTTCGAAAGAGACAGCGACGTCATCCGAAGGAACAAAAGTCAAATAAAATCAAATACTTCTAACACCAGTTGACATAGCTCAATTGTTGTTAATACAAGTTTCGGTACTCTTCAGGCGGCGGCGCTCTTATGTCGGCGCTCTTTTGTCGACGCTCTTTTGTCGACGCTCTTTTGTCGGTCGCTCTTTTGAACCAATAGAACCAATGTAAATATGGTGTGCATGGCTGTCTCTTCACATGAACAGAGTTCGAAAACGTTTCAAATATTTCTTCTTTCAATTGAGCACACATGAAAATCAGCACAAATCTATATTACATTGTACCCTATGCTGTTCAAACTTCAAATCAACTGCTCCATTAGCTCATCCCCTTTTCGCGCCAACGCGTGCACGCATACAACAATTGTACAAACAGCTATTGTTAGATATGCAAAGACTGTTCAACATCTGTTCAGCCAAGCGCAAACATTGACGCATTATACACACACCTAACACTTCTCTCAATCAAACGTCCTTACACAAAATGTTAATTAATTAAAATTAGCCATCATAAACTTTAACTTACATCAATTTCTATGCTTTACGAAAGCGCGCTCACACGACATTGCTGGATAGGCCCTATCAGTAGTTATAATGGGAGTAGAGGATTCTGGTACACAATTCCTGAGACTTGTAGGGGCATAAATAGAACGTAATTCGATCTAACTACGATCTAAGCAAAGGCATTATAGGCAAAGTATGCATTTGCCTCGATGTTTATTCTTGCAATGCAGAAACTAGTAGTTAAGTAACATTGGGTTTGAGCACAGTTTTTAGCGTACGACATTGGGTTTGAGCACAGTTTTTAGCGTACGACATTGGGTTTGAGCACAGTTTTTAGCGTACGACATTGGGTTTGAGCACAGTTTTTAGCGTACGACATTGGGTTTGAGCACAGTCTTTAGCGTCCGACATTGGGTTTGAGCACAGTTTTTAGCGTACGACATTGGGTTTGAGCACAGTTTTTAGCGTACGACATTGGGTTTGAGCACAGTTTTTAGCGTACGACATTGGGTTTGAGCACAGTCTTTAGCGTCCGACATTGGGTTTGAGCACAGTTTTTAGCGTACGACATTGGGTTTGAGCACAGTTTTTAGCGTACGACATTGGGTTTGAGCACAGTCTTTAGCGTCCGACATTGGGTTTGAGCACAGTCTTTAGCGTTCGATGTTGGGTTTGAGCACAGTTTTTAGCGGTCGATGTTGGGTTTGAGCACAGTTTTAGCGTTCGATGTTGGGTTTCAGGCCAGTAAATGACGTCATATGTTGTGTTTGAGCACAGACCCTTAAACGCTAGGTTTTATTTAATATATGCTAGTTTAATTATATTTAATTATATTTGAACCCTAATTTGGACTCTTACACGAGTTATTTTAATTATCTTATTGACGCAGCATATTTCAGCTGTTGAATAAACTTATTTCTCACATAAATTTTAAGTAGAGTCTACATTTAAATTATTTTGAACTTCACCAATTTGTATAGCGCCCTAGCACAGCGAGGCTTATTTGAATATGGTATTGGTTTAGCCTATTTGGTAGGATATTTTAAATATATTATGTTATAATCTAAGGTATATTAAAAGTTGTACTCTTTCACAAACATAAAAACAGACAAACAGTCAAACAGACAAACAGGCAAACAGGCAAACAGACAAACAGATAAACAGACAAACAGTCAAACAGACAAACAGGCAAACAGGCAAACAGACAAACAGATAAACAGACAAACATACAAACAGACAAACAGACAAACAGAAAAACAGAAAAACAGACAAACCGACAAACAGACAAACAGGCAAACAGTCAAACAGTCAAACAGAGAAACATTCAAACAGACAAACAGACAAACAGACAAACAGTCAAACAGGCAAACAGAGAAACAGTCAAACAGACAAACAGACAAACAGACAAACAGACAAACAGTCAAGCAGACAAACAGAGAAACAGAGAAACAGCCAAACAGAGAAACCGAGAAACAGACAAACAGACAAACAGACAAACAGACAAACAGACAAACAGACAAACAGACAAACAGACAAACAGACAAACAGACAAACAGAAAAACATAGAAACAGACAAACAGACAAACAGGCAAACAGTCAAACAGTCAAACAGTCAAACAGACAAACATACAAACAGACAAACAGACAAACAGAAAAACAGAAAAACAGACAAACCGACAAACAGGCAAACATTCAAACAGTCAAACAGAGAAACATTCAAACAGACAAACAGACAAACAGACAAACAGTCAAACAGGCAAACAGAGAAACAGTCAAACTGACAAACAGACAAACAGACAAACAGACAAACAGTCAAGCAGACAAACAGAGAAACAGAGAAACAGCCAAACAGAGAAACCGAGAAACAGACAAACAGACAAACAGACAAACAGACAAACAGACAAACAGACAAACAGACAAACAGACAAACAGACAAACAGACAAACAGAAAAACATAGAAACAGACAAACAGACAAACAGGCAAACAGTCAAACAGTCAAACAGAGAAACAGAGAAATAGACAAACAGTCAAACAGTCAAACAGACAAACAGACAAACAGTCAAGCAGACAAACAGAGAAACAGAGAAACAGCCAAACAGAGAAACAGACAAACAGAGAAACAGACAAACAGACAAACAGGCAAACAGTCAAACAGTCAAACAGAGAAACAGAGAAACAGACAAACAGAGAAACAGAGAAACAGACAAACAGACAAACAGACAAACAGTCAAACAGAGAAACAGAGAAACAGAAAAACAGTCAAACAGACAAACAGAGAAACAGACAAACAGTCAAACAGTCAAACAGCCAAACAGACAAACAGAGAAACAGAGAAACAGTCAAACAGTCAAACAGCTAAACAGACAAACAGACAAACAGAGAAACAGAGAAACAGAGAAACAGTCAAACAGACAAACAGACAAACAGACAAACAGACAAACAGACAAACAGACAAACAGACAAACAGACAAACAGACAAACAGACAAACAAACAGACAAACAGACCCTCAGACAAACAGACAAACAGAAAAACAGACAAACAGACAAACAGGCGGTCAACATATTTTGACATCTTAATAATAATATGGAAGCTTTTTAAGCAAGAAGAGAGAGAGGACCCATGAGCTAACCACGAGGTAGCCATGGATATGTTTTGTTAGCAACCTCAGTTTCTTAGACTCGGCATATGAGGGAAAGGCGGCCAGCTCTAACCCTCACCGTCTCATCTTCCCACCGACAGAGTTCAGTCGGTGTGCTCATTATAGCTGAGCTTGCTATGGGATGCAGCAGGAGTAGAAATTGAATCAAATTTCTGTCTGGACGGGGATTCGAACCCCCGACCTCTCCATCGACAGCTTAGCGTGCTAACCACTACGCTATCGTGCACCCCCTCTAGTTTTAACCAAATAAGTGTTTAAATACATTTAGTTACAAAACGCGAAGAAACAAAGATCGTTAGGTTCTACTGTTGGGAATGTACGCACAGCCTGTCATTTATCAGCATATAGTTGAGTTCTCTAAATTATTTGCTAAGAAATACAAAACTGATAAGTAAAAGAGAAGGAAGAACTCTAAATTATTTGCAAAGAGATATAAACCTGTAAAGTGTGGAGAGCGAGCAGAATTGAATGTACATTTTAGTGGCTTAGCGCTGGGAGCAGCGGCAGGAACGCTAGGAAGCTGCAGAGCTGCTGGAAGCAGGGGCGAGAGCGCTGAGAAGTTGCGGGAAGATCTGAGAAGTTGCCGGAAGATCTGAGAAGTTGCGGGAAGTTGCGGGAATTTAGAGAACTCAACTATATGCTGATAAATGACAGGCTGTGCGTACATTCCCAACAGTAGAACCTAACGATCTTTGTTTCTTCGCGTTTTGTAACTAAATGTATTTAAACACTTATTTGGTTAAAACTAGAGGGGGTGCACGATAGCGTAGTGGTTAGCACGCTAAGCTGTCGATGGAGAGGTCGGGGGTTCGAATCCCCGTCCAGACAGAAATTTGATTCAATTTCTACTCCTGCTGCATCCCATAGCAAGCTCAGCTATAATGAGCACACCGACTGAACTCTGTCGGTGGGAAGATGAGACGGTGAGGGTTAGAGCTGGCCGCCTTTCCCTCATATGCCGAGTCTAAGAAACTGAGGTTGCTAACAAAACATATCCATGGCTACCTCGTGGTTAGCTCATGGGTCCTCTCTCTCTTCTTGCTTAAAAAGCTTCCATATTATTATTAAGATGTCAAAATATGTTGACCGCCTGTTTGTCTGTTTGTCTGTTTTTCTGTTTGTCTGTTTGTCTGAGGGTCTGTTTGTCTGTTTGTTTGTCTGTTTGTCTGTTTGTCTGTTTGTCTGTTTGTCTGTTTGTCTGTTTGTCTGTTTGTCTGTTTGTCTGTTTGTCTGTTTGACTGTTTCTCTGTTTCTCTGTTTCTCTGTTTGTCTGTTTGTCTGTTTAGCTGTTTGACTGTTTGACTGTTTCTCTGTTTCTCTGTTTGTCTGTTTGGCTGTTTGACTGTTTGACTGTTTGTCTGTTTCTCTGTTTGTCTGTTTGACTGTTTTTCTGTTTCTCTGTTTCTCTGTTTGACTGTTTGTCTGTTTGTCTGTTTGTCTGTTTGTCTGTTTCTCTGTTTGTCTGTTTCTCTGTTTCTCTGTTTGACTGTTTGACTGTTTGCCTGTTTGTCTGTTTGTCTGTTTCTCTGTTTGTCTGTTTCTCTGTTTGGCTGTTTCTCTGTTTCTCTGTTTGTCTGCTTGACTGTTTGTCTGTTTGTCTGTTTGACTGTTTGACTGTTTGTCTGTTTCTCTGTTTCTCTGTTTGACTGTTTGACTGTTTGCCTGTTTGTCTGTTTGTCTGTTTCTATGTTTTTCTGTTTGTCTGTTTGTCTGTTTGTCTGTTTGTCTGTTTGTCTGTTTGTCTGTTTGTCTGTTTGTCTGTTTGTCTGTTTGTCTGTTTCTCGGTTTCTCTGTTTGGCTGTTTCTCTGTTTCTCTGTTTGTCTGCTTGACTGTTTGTCTGTTTGTCTGTTTGTCTGTTTGTCTGTTTGACTGTTTCTCTGTTTGCCTGTTTGACTGTTTGTCTGTTTGTCTGTTTGTCTGTTTGAATGTTTCTCTGTTTGACTGTTTGAATGTTTGCCTGTTTGTCGGTTTGTCTGTTTTTCTGTTTTTCTGTTTGTCTGTTTGTCTGTTTGTATGTTTGTCTGTTTGACTGTTTGACTGTTTGACTGTTTGCCTGTTTGTCTGTTTGTCTGTTTCTATGTTTTTCTGTTTGTCTGTTTGTCTGTTTGTCTGTTTGTCTGTTTGTCTGTTTGTCTGTTTGTCTGTTTGTCTGTTTGTCTGTTTGTCTGTTTGTCTGTTTCTCGGTTTCTCTGTTTGGCTGTTTCTCTGTTTCTCTGTTTGTCTGCTTGACTGTTTGTCTGTTTGTCTGTTTGTCTGTTTGTCTGTTTGACTGTTTCTCTGTTTGCCTGTTTGACTGTTTGTCTGTTTGTCTGTTTGTCTGTTTGAATGTTTCTCTGTTTGACTGTTTGACTGTTTGCCTGTTTGTCTGTTTGTCGGTTTGTCTGTTTTTCTGTTTTTCTGTTTGTCTGTTTGTCTGTTTGTATGTTTGTCTGTTTATCTGTTTGTCTGTTTGCCTGTTTGCCTGTTTGTCTGTTTGACTGTTTGTCTGTTTATCTGTTTGTCTGTTTGCCTGTTTGCCTGTTTGTCTGTTTGACTGTTTGTCTGTTTTTATGTTTGTGAAAGAGTACAACTTTTAATATACCTTAGATTATAACATAATATATTTAAAATATCCTACCAAATAGGCTAAACCAATACCATATTCAAATAAGCCTCGCTGTGCTAGGGCGCTATACAAATTGGTGAAGTTCAAAATAATTTAAATGTAGACTCTACTTAAAATTTATGTGAGAAATAAGTTTATTCAACAGCTGAAATATGCTGCGTCAATAAGATAATTAAAATAACTCGTGTAAGAGTCCAAATTAGGGTTCAAATATAATTAAATATAATTAAACTAGCATATATTAAATAAAACCTAGCGTTTAAGGGTCTGTGCTCAAACACAACATATGACGTCATTTACTGGCCTGAAACCCAACATCGAACGCTAAAACTGTGCTCAAACCCAACATCGACCGCTAAAAACTGTGCTCAAACCCAACATCGAACGCTAAAGACTGTGCTCAAACCCAATGTCGGACGCTAAAGACTGTGCTCAAACCCAATGTCGTACGCTAAAAACTGTGCTCAAACCCAATGTCGTACGCTAAAAACTGTGCTCAAACCCAATGTCGGACGCTAAAGACTGTGCTCAAACCCAATGTCGTACGCTAAAAACTGTGCTCAAACCCAATGTCGTACGCTAAAAACTGTGCTCAAACCCAATGTCGTACGCTAAAAACTGTGCTCAAACCCAATGTCGGACGCTAAAGACTGTGCTCAAACCCAATGTCGTACGCTAAAAACTGTGCTCAAACCCAATGTCGTACGCTAAAAACTGTGCTCAAACCCAATGTCGTACGCTAAAAACTGTGCTCAAACCCAATGTTACTTAACTACTGAAACTCCTACAGGAAGCTGGTTGTAAAATTGTCAACAACGCCACTGGTTAGTGTTACAGCCGCGGTGGCATTTTGCGTTGCGTTCTGATTCCCTTGCGTGTCAGATGATGGTGGAACCAGTTGGACAATCAGAAGGAAATATGTAATCAGAAGACCAGTAATCTATGAATAAACAAAACAAGAAACTTAGATCGTTAATCAGAGCTTAAGAATAATTTTAGAGAAGATGAATAAATGGGTCAATGACAGAGAAAAGAGGTCATGGCGACTTGCCAGTATTCTATTACAAAGATACGTAGCGCTTAACTACATTCAAGTGTACATATGTTTACCTACTATAGACCTAAGTAACCAGTACGTACGTCTTTGCTTCAGTTATTGTTATATTCGACATTGGGTCTTTTTAAGTGTTAAGTAAGCTTTATACAGCAAATAAATATGTCGTAAAGCGTGATCTCAAGATTTATCTTCTATTTTCAAACTGAGATGTCGGTTGCTCTGACTTACCGTTAGAATTGTGTTTCGATCGATTACAAAGATCTTCAGTACGCTAAAACCAATCGGTTCTCCACATAAGCGATTGAGAAATGTATTGATCTAAAAAAGATTATAAATATGTCGTTTTTTGCACAGTTGGAAATCGAGAAACAGAGTCAACAACATGATAAATAATCTGAAAATTATTAATTATGAGCTGGGAGCGCCTCTGAGTAGGTATCAGGTATCTTGGAGAGGCGCTTTGCAAATACTTAGAATGAATGAATGAATGAAAATGTCTCGCCGAATATGCGACTAAACAAATTGAATATATGTATATATAATATTATATATATATATATATATATATATATATATATACATAAGAGAGCTTACTTTGTGTGAGCTATTGTAAAGTGTGTGGTAAGACTTTCACAATGAGACTTTCATAAAGAGAATGCAAAGATAAGCCAACAACAATTGCATTGCAACGATACTTATATGTCGAATATAGCCCAGCCAAATGTCACTTGTCTCAAATACTAATCAAAATTAATTGCTTCGTTGAAACATTATTCATCTCGGCGACCAGTTGATGCATTAAGCTTAATTGTAATGAGTTTTAATTCTCAAATTCCAATGAATGCAAATTTTTAGGTGTAATGAACGTGTCCCCAAGCGTAAACTCTTTATAGCCCCTATCAGTGATCCAAATATTTTGATTTTATATCAGACTATATAAACACAAAAATATGGAGCCCATTCACATTTTTTGCCAAAATGAAAAAGCCTGAATTTATAAATAATCTATATAAGTCGAAAAGGCCTACACAAATGAAGTTCGCATTCATTCTCCATACCTGTCCAATTGCTTCTGAACTCAGATTTGTCAAATCATAATCATGAATTCTCTCGTAGATTTTATGAGCCTACGGAACACAAAATATTAACATTTGAAACAACTAACAAAGAACGAGAATAGGCCCCTAATCAGGAATAATCTGTATTATGAAGAAGAAACAAGTGCGAATTGAATGGTAGACAACATTATGTGCACATTGAATAACCTAAAGACTGTTTCTGTGTTTCACAGATGACTCTATTTCCTTCCAAAATAATGAACGAGAAACATTGTCAAGTCAAAGAGACCTGTGTGTTTAACCGATATGAATAATTTGGTAGAAACATTTTTCTCTTCGTATATTGTTCCAAAAATTAATTGGCCAAGAAACAAGGTAACACAAAGTCAAGACGCAGCATGGATCATAGTCCCGCTTACCTGATGCTGGTAATTAACAAGAAATTTTGAAAGCAGTATTTGAAGCAGTTCAAACTCGTTAATTTTCGTGCGTCCGTGACTTTCTGTTGTGTCTTTTACCTCATATCTCACTAGCCCAACATATTTGTAATTACGCATTCAACATTTACATTAATAACTTTCCTCCGCACAAACAGGAATCGGTGTGTCGGGAGTTGACTTGGAAATAATTCAGAATGAGAAACCGGTTTGTAAGTTTTAATTCTGTTTGCACAATATTTGCAATTTATGAACAAAAGATTCTTCCAATAGTCATGATTATCGATGCGTATGATACTGTCCCGCAGCAGAAGCAAACACTCAAAACAACTCCCCCAAAACAAGCACAGTCTATACGATCACCCAATCATATCCCGACGTGTTCCCCGTGTTATGACGTAAATATTGCGAAAATCAGAGAGTGCTATGCATTGAACCTGCTAACTTCTACTGCACGGTAATTTGTTTTCCAAATATAATTATAAAGATGAAAAGATCTAAAAAAATTCAACGTATTTGCATCTAAACTAAAATGTTCATATATCTTCAAGGAGCACTGAAAAAAGTGCCGTTAATGATACTTGTGTTGGTCTTCTCTTCACTTTGCCAATTATGGCAAAGTAATGATGATAATAATAATGATGGTGGTGGTGGTGGCTTTGGTGTCGGTTGTAGGGATGGGGACCTATTAATGTAATAAAGAAATATGACTGAGTGTCCAAATTAAGGCACATATTACATAAGGTTTGCGTTATGTGTGAGGAGAAAATTAAATAGGCCAATACATATCTTACGCTGCATAATATTTCATTAAATGTATTTAAATAGACACAAGGTTGTTTGAGATAGCAATACGAGTAAGGTATTTTCGGTCCAATTCTCAGATTTAAAACCGTCACCTTATTGACCCTGGTTTAAAAATAACTCTCAGAATCGTCTTCGTGAACTCAAATTGCTAAAGCGCTACTTAAAGCCTAAGCGTATTCATAAGCGCTGCATCGTGTCAGGGATACCAAATGAAGAAGCATGTCCTGTTGCCAGAAGACCAGAGAGACACACAGACACACAGACACACAGACACGCAGACACGCAGAGAGACAGACAGACAAAGAGAATGAGGAAGAGGAGCTGCTAAACCAGATTCCGTTTATGACGACAAAATATTTGAAAATGAACGAGTTCATGAAGAGGTGAGGCTTTAACTTGATGTGGAAACCTGAGGGGAGACGGATAGATGAGCTTAAAGTAGACGATGGTGGGTCAACGGCGATTTCGGCAAAGGGCCTGAACATCTACAGAATTCAGGAGGTAGATCGTTCCAAGTCAAGGTGTAGCATGGTACTGTATATGGATCGGATAGAGAAATTGAGATGGTCAGTGACTGGGGACTGGGAAAGTGAGGTATACGAGGATGATTGGGTAGAGCGTGACGGTTGGATGGTGAAGAGTGAGCGAATCAGTGATATTTTACTTCTAAAAATAATTCCTAATTCAGTTCTAATTCAGTTCTGAGCTCTTGAATTCTACTTCTAATTCTAATTTACTTCACAAATAATTTTACTTCTCATTCCTATTTTAGTTCTCAAATAATTTTACTTCTTATTTTAGTTTTCCAAATAATCATTAATTTCCGTGCTGTAAAAGTATGCAACGCTTGCAGAGAGAAGCACACAAAACTTGTATCGAGAAAGAAAAAACTGTTTGAAGTAAAACAAGGGGTGAAGAGTTAGTCTAACAAAGCTGGTAATTTGAATTTTCAGTCGTGTGGTTATCATTTTACGAAACGAAGAATTATCTAGTATCAGCGTAACCGGGTAGGCCCTACTGTGTGGACAACAATATCCAAAACGCTGTGCAGTCGCTGATGGAATTCATTCGAGTCAATCGGCAATATCTATTGCTCTTAGGCTAGGCCAGCGTGTAACCATTCATCTATTCCCCTTCCAAGACTTATATTGCTTGTAATTCTCCAGCTAGACTAAGTGCCGTTACACAAATTCCATCGTTTTTCCCGTTTAGTACTTGGCATGTAGATCTGCCTGCACATGTAGTTTCGTCAAAATGGCAAACCCAAAATCGGGCTATCTCGCTTCCTTCCGGTCAACATTCTCGATAAACTCGCAATTTTACAATTTAACGATCAAACCCAAAAAATGGCGTATGAAACCGAGGTCGTTGGTACGCAATTAACTGTGGACAATTATTATTAGACAACGAAGACCAAAGATATAGTAGATTAGGGCCAACATCGCGAATGGTAGGCCTATGCGTAGCGTGGTCATTTCAACCGAAGTTTTCCAATGGATTGTGTTTGGAGCGCGTGCAATTTTAACCGGTACTCGCCTTCGTCTCAACTTAAGCGCCACAAGAAGTAAAATGATTTTAGTTCTGAAAATAATTCCTAATTTCGTTCTTAATTTTAGTTCGGCAAATAATTTCTAATTCAATTCCTAATTTCGTTCTTGCAGCTGAAATAATTCCTACTTTAACTTCTAGTTTTCGTTAACGAAATCATTTATTTTTACTTCCAATTTTAGTTTTCGTTAACGAAAATATCACCTGAGCCAATATACTTGATTGGGAGTATTTTAGACAGTTGTAGGTTCGGCATAGGACTTTGAAGCGGATGCGCTGCGCTCAGGAATTATCCACCAATGCAATGGTTTAGGTGGATGGCATAGTGACATTGTTCGTCCTGGTTCTACTGTCGATCGTTATCAAGTGACGAGTTGAGGCAGAAATGGATCGATGTATGTACACTTGTACAGCTCGTCATCTCTGTCTAGCACATTATATTGTAATCGATGAGACCAATTAGCCAAAAATGAAGCGCTGTGGATTGCGGTTAACTGTGAAGCGAATCAATGTGATTAATGAAAAGCGGGAGTTAATGCATTCCATTAGTGAACAAATCGAATTGTCATTTCCGTTCGCTACTATCCTTACTTCGAGAACAAACGACGAAGCCGCAAATTTTGAACCGACATCCATGAATCAATGATGAAATATGCGCAACACCATTCTGCGTGGTAGCGTTGCTTCCTCCTTTTCTCACCTTAAATTTCTGCTTTTCTCTCGGCGTCTCGTGCACTGGGAGCGCAGCTGAATGGTCCATGCCGCGAGAGGCGCTTTATAAATGCCCATATTCAATACGATATAAGAATGCATGCCTTATAAGCCAACTCAGCCATTTCTAACAATATGAGAGCAGCAGAGCTACTTGAAAAGTTCAAAAGGTGTTCTGTTGGTTAATTTATGCGGTAAAGCTTTAGACTGGTGGTCATCCAACTACCGACCAATCTAACCGTTCAGTCAGGAAAATACTAAATTTTTTTATCTCAAATATCTACATGTACGGCTTTATAGGCCTATAAAACTTGGAGAAAATATCCAACTTACAAACCGATAATGAGCTTTTGAAAATGCATTTTAGTAGGTAGGCCTATTGGACACACTAAAAGCAATAATCCTGAAGAGTTAGAATCTTGGTTAAATTTGTATGATTTTTGATGGGTTTAAGCATGATATGCCGTAAAATAATAGATTTAATAGTAACAGAGAGTTCTTTGGCACAGTTTCAAATGATACCACACAAACAAAGCACATAAAAATAACTAGGTCAACCCACTGCGACGGTCAACGATCGGTGCATGCATGCAGGTTATAATACCTTGCATTGACACCCCTATGTTCCAAAATCCACCCATAGACACTCTCACCGGCTGAATTAACAACAAACCGTATAAAAATCACAATTATTGATACTGTCTCGATGTCTTAGCAACCTGTTTTCCTGTGCTCGGATTCTAATAAGTTATTTTATTTAAGGCAGACACACGACACGCTGTTATTCATATTAAATCCATATATATATATATGAGCCTATGGTATATAACTGGATAAAATTATCTGCTGTAAAATTGTAATGATGTAATGTAATAAACGGTCGATTTCATGATTTGTGCATATCTGGCACATAAATTCAGCAACTTTTGGTAATTTGGTAAATGAGCTACAGATGTGTAGACTATGAGTTTTTCATCTCAATCATGTAGCCATTAACACTGGGCTGAACCACCATGAATTCAAAATAGCGTTTCTCCAGGAAGTGCATACAATTCGCAGAGTTAAGCACGATGATTTTGCTGAGACGAATCCGACACGGACACTGAACAGTGAGTGATGTTAGCAGTAAGAACCAGGTTATTACTTTGAAGGTGACCTTCCGTGGAGTCATGGGCATACGCAGGAATCTTTTTATGCGGGGCAAAATTTTTGTAGGAGGGAAAGGTTCTGTAGGGAGGAGCAAAATGAAATTTTTGCAAGCTCTTCGTGAATACAGAACAAGTGACAACTTTTAAAATAAATAATGGTCGAGGACTTTACCTAAATAATTAAGTGTTTCACGCATTGATAACCGTGTTGGGACTGTTGTAATGATCCTAATAATCAAAAGACGCTGGACAGCCACAGTGGAGCAGCAAAGTTCCCGGAGGCAAGGAGGTCAATACCTCAAGGCACCGCCGAACCAAAGCAGCAGTCAGGGCCGGCGCCAGAGTATTTGGCGCCCTAGGCGAACCTGTCGCACTGCGCCCCTGGCAAGTGCGACAACTAGGCCTAATTAATGTTAAATTAATCAAGTTTTCGACAATCACGGAATCAACTTTCGATGCTACATTCTTATTTTAACAGATTCACAGCGTAACGTTTAAGGTTTAAGTACTGTAAAAGGGGAGTCTTGTTGTCAAGACCTGAAACCTCAAGACCAAGACCAAGACCTTGAACCTCAAGACCAAGACCAAGACCAAGACCAAGACCTTGAACCTCAAGACCAAGACCAAGACCTTGAACCTCAAGACCAAGACCGCGACCAAGACCCCCAAAAATCACAGTCGTATCCAGACTTCTATTCCTTACTAAAACTTGTCCAGTCGGACTACTCGTTATTTTAATGAAAACATGAGGTTTTTCTTTTATTCAAGCAAAACAACTCTAAATGGACACTGCAGAGAATTCCGAATTCGTATTTACAAAAGTCCTTCATGTGAAATGTTATTCCAAATGCCTTTTGAATTTTATAAAAACAAATTTGCTCAGAATTTTCTGACCAAGACGTGACCTGTGGGGCCTCATAAAAATTCTGCCATGTGAAAAAAACACGGTCTACAAGTGCTGAAATCGCTAGCACACAAAGCAGCTTTTCAGGAACTGGATGTAAATGTACAAATTAATCATGAGTCTGTTTTGAAATCATTCCATGATAAATAACCGGAAGTCAAAATAATTGTCCAAAACAACAGTGAAGCCTCATTCACACCGCCTAAATACTAAAGCAATAACTGTATGAGTAATTATTGGATAAATTTTTAAATTCTTGCCGTTTGTTAAAATTAATGACTGTTCGTTTTGACAAAAGTCTTGGTCTTGGTCTTGCAAAACCAAGACCAAGACTTTGAACCTCAAGACCAAGACCAAGGCCTTGAACCTCAAGACCAAGACCAAGACCTTGAACCTCAAGACCAAGACCAAGACTTTTTAAAACGAACTCGAGTGCACTCGACACCAAGACCTTGGTCTCGAGGACAACAAGACTGTAAAAGGCATTAGTAATGTTTCACGAAGTGAAGCAGATTACGTATGTACTACTTAAAAAATTGAAGCAACAAGAACTACTACTCTAAATTTAGAAGTTCCTTACCATCAGTTGAGTCTTAGTTTCTGTTTTCAAGAGAGCTTTGAATACTGCAATCGTGTACAGAGTGTACAGGCCGAAAGGCTTGTAAAGAGACATTGAGAGAGACAGACTGCGACAGAGACAGAGCGAGCGAAAACAAGACAGACAGACAGACAGACAGAGAGTTAGTAAGAGAGAGAGAGACAGAGAGTGAGTGAGTGAGAGAGACAGACAGACAGACAGAGAGAGACAGAGAGAGACAGAGAGAGACAGAGAGAGAGAGAGACAGAGAGAGACAGAGAGAGACAGAGACAGAGAGAGAGACAGAGAGAGAGAGAGAGTAAAAGATAGACCAACAAGGCATACTATTTCAGGCATATCTTAGCGCTGTAGCTGAGAGATTATACTGTTAAGGTGTATCATGTGTATGCCGTGGTTGTACGGTACATTTAAAAGAGACAATCTGGCTCTTGTGCAGCTGGGAGGTCGAACAAGGTCAATTACTCCGACATAATTATCAGGGTAACCTAGAACATGTATAGACAAATACCACACATACAATATGTCTATGGCCCTGTATTTCAGATATCATGAGTCGCATCTTTTACTCAGACTGTAATTCACACTGCAGAGTCTCAGCAGAGAGGCTGAGACATAGCCTACACGCAGTACACGGGCCTTTTGAACACCATAGGCTAAATAATATTATGTCATCAGCAATTAACCAAATTTAAAATTTGTGCGCTTGGAGGCAAATGAAAGAATAGGGCCCTAAAGCAGAATGTGACAGGGGGTGCGTACGCACCTTAAGCGCCTTGTATGGCTAGGCCTACGCCTCTGGACTGGCAAAACGGCGGCAATGGTTTAAAAAATATTTCTTTGTGTAGCTTTTCTGCCGCCCCCAGAAATGTGCCGCCCTAGGCGGCCGCCTAGTTCGCCTAGTGGTTAAACCGGCCCTGGCAGCAGTTTAGAAAATTATCGTTATGTGTGTTTTACAGCGTTTACTTAATGTGCCAAAACGACTACCTTACACCAGCAAGGTTTTGACGCAGAGCGCTTTGATACAGAAAAATCGCTGATTGTCCAATGCTAAAAGCTTTAAGGAGGCATTAATAGAACCAGAATTTCGGTTTTCAAGAACACACACATATACCCAATTAAAGAGTAAAACAAACATCACATGTTGACCAATAGTGCCTGATGTTCGAAAAGTTTGGTGTATTCTGTGTTTAATACAGAACTTCAAATCTCATTCTCCTATATTTGTCCACTGTCGTAAACCTGCGCATAAGCTACAATTAATGTATCTCTAATTTCCAATTATTTAGAATTTAATTTCACAATTCTCACATACTATACATTGTCTGACGGGAACAGCTTTTCCATGAATAGTAAAATTAAAATTGTTAGTCCCAATTCATTTTATGTAGGCCTTGATGTGCTAAAATCGTGTATTGAAATGAGTTTACGTTTACACGTGGTTAAAATTCAAATTAAGTGCTGAGAATGACTACGGATTTAAGTGCCAGTGTCAGTCTCTACGCCGAAATGTATACTGGTTAATCAACTTACCGCATGATTCACAATTATTCCGCCGAAAGAAACCACCGCAAGTGCAAACACACTCCACGAGAGCCAGAATATTGTGACGAAGATAAATATCAGAGAACTCGTTATCAGTGGATTAAATATGAGGCTATAAAGACACGCAATCACGAGAAAAATCAACCCACTGACGTATGCCGCGTTGCTGAGGCTGATAAATTTGTCGGCCTTTGAGACAAGACGACTCAGCATCTGATGTTGTCGTCGCAGATCTTCAAAGCTCTCTTTAAACGAAACGGAATTCTCGATGGATTCGCGGAATTTGCGGTTGCAGATGGTGAACTGGTGGGAAAAGATTGTAGCAATGAAAAGATTAAATGCCATGGGGAAATGTGTTGCTCCACATAGGTAGAAATGCGTGATCAAATATAGAGCTCTGAGGATTGGCACAATACTGCGGTCAGGAAAAACTAGGGTTCTGATTGGAGCTAATGTGAAATCCACTGGAGTTTCATTACTTGAATAGTGGACATAGGTGACGAACGCAACGTTAAAAGTCACGAAAATCCATGCCACAATTGCATACAGTACAACGTTTACCCGGACGCAATTGTAACAGTCCAGAGTGAGTTTCTTATGGAAGCTTCGAAGCAGTGTTAGCATTCTTCCAGTGCTACAGGCTCGATAATAGGAGGTTTGTACTATGGTATTCATGAGCGTCCAAACAAAGACGATCAATTTCCATATGAGGTGATAAGAAGGTTTCTCCTCTGGAGAAAACATTGTGGCTAACCGGATCATGTTAAGCCACATGGCCATCAAAACAGCAAATGCGTAGACATGACTCGGACTGCTAAACTTCGGCAAAGACCACCTGCTGCGATTGCTGTTGTTGGCATCATTTTCATCGTCTTTTAAGAAGAATAGTCCAAATATTCTCATTGAAGTGATGAGAGGTGAAAGGGTTTTCAGCATTGCAGTTTCGTCAACCGTTGATCCCTGTGAGTCATCGCCGATGTGTGTTTCAGCCATGACAATAGTGACATGTCTCTTATTTTCCTGATGACCAACTCTTGATCTCTTCATTCTGTTTTAGATAGGATGGTTGCAGACACCGAAGGGAGGCTATGATCGTCTGAGAAGCTTAGATATGTCTTCCTCATAAATGCCTAAAAGCGATTAGTTATACAGGAGCATTATCCATGGGATATTATACCTAACGTTGAACGATACGGTGCCGGCGACTGTTCATTAGAACAGTAATAAACTCGCAGCATATTCTTGTCACGCACTCGCATTTTGAGTTGGTAGTTTATCAATACTGGAAAACAACCCTCATTGGTCAGCGTTTTTCATGACGCAGTTTTTCGTTAATGAGCACTGGAATGTATGACCCTATATATGGTGTTTATACATGTATTTTGCCAGTCACCGTTTATTGTCGTGGCTACGGACTGCATTAGCACGACATCATGGATTTTACTGGATCTGCAATTAACATCAGTAGCTTATGATTGAATTGGGCAGAGTAAATACTGATGAAACACTGAATATATGATGTCGTACGCGAGTAATTGGATCAAAAGGTTGATAGATGCGTGTTTCGATGCGTCACTGCTCTCAACCAAACTGTTTTAACCAAATTATGAACGTGTTAGTTTAGATAGGCTGGAGCCCGTCTGTATCACATATCTGTGATTGGATTATGTGCTAACATTAAACCTTTGGTTTAGCATCAAGTCTTCAGCAGGCCCCAGCGTGTTTGTTTCACCTGAGCTCTTGCGCATAAAAATCATTGGTGACTTTGGACAATGTTTTGCTGATTCAGATGCTTTGAGGATATATATGGCTTCTGGCAAACACATTTTAGAAAGAGATTGAGAATGTGTTTTAGAGTAGGAATGGGTTTTGTGCACAGTTGTTTATTTTAGTCACAACACACGTCCAAAATTGCTGACGATAGCTGATCTTAAAGTACTTAACTGGTTGCGGTTTGTCAGTTAGAGCTCAATAAACAAGTATATAAGTATGTACATAGATAAGTTATAACGTCGGCCGTGCAAGTAAATGTCTTGATTGAAGTGATGTACTAAAATAATACCATATGAAATGAGAATTTAATAGATTCGTAGTTCTTCATCGTCAGCGATTTCCATCGTAGAACCTGGGACTAATATGGGACTAATAGTCCTAGGTAGAACCATGCTGTCTCTTCAGCCTGACCTCGCCGGATATCGATCAAATGTTTTGACAAGTCGAGTTGATCGTTGTTTCCTCGACTTGATTCGACTATACAGTATTTTACTTACTATGTTGGCGGCTACGTCACACAGTTACCACTTACCAACATGATGTAATAACGTAATTCTGTGTAAACACACAACTACCGCATTAACCTGATTTGAAGTTCAGTACAAATTATGATCCTCTTGAGTTTCGAATGGTGAAAGCTGTAGCGATGCTTTGTTCAGTTTTCCGGTGACATATATATATATATATATATATATATATATATATATATATATATATATATATATATATATATATATATATATATATATATATATATATATATATATATATATATATATATATATATATATATATATATATATATATATATATATATATATATATATATATATATATATATATATATATGATCGGTTGACATGGATAAAACAGCTTCGTGATCTCCATCAGCTCTACCGCCGGAAAGAGGCGGCTTATTGGGAAAACCTGGTCTTACAAAATGAGAAAAACCCAAAAAGACTATGGTCATCCATTTCCGGTCTTATGGGACGCTCTTCTCGACCGCCAGAAGACCCTACCTTCTCTGCCAATGACTTCCTGACGATGATTTCTAACAAGATCGATGGCCTTCGTGCTTCTACCGCTGATGCATCTCCGCCTCTGTTTTCGTCAACTGACTCTGTGTTTGACGGATTCCAGCCAATCCTAGAAGCCGACCTGCGCCGCCTGCTTGTCTCTTCGAACTTAAAGTCATGTGAACTAGATCCTCTTCCTCCATTTATCATTACTGACGTTATTGACGACATTGTTCCATTTTTACTTTATTTGTTTAATAGGTCTCTCCTTGAAGGGTATCTTCCCCCCTCGCAAAAACGTGCCATTGTGTTTCCCACTCTAAAGAAACCTAACCTGGATCCTAACCTCTGCCTAAACTATCGCCCCATCTCCAACCTCTCCTTCCTTTCTAAGACTCTTGAACGACTTGTTTCTTTGCAGCTTCTCCCTTACCTTGAACGGTCGAGTCTCCTTCCTCCCAGTCAATCAGGTTACAGGGCTCATCATTCCACCGAAACGGTCTTGCTCTCCATACTTTCTGACATTTATTCTGCTATTGATCGATCGGAACTCTCTCTGTTAGCACTCTTTGATGTCTCTGCTGCCTTTGACATGGTAGATCACGACATCTTATTGCAGCGACTTGAAACCTCATGTGGCATCCATGGCCTTCCACTTCTTTGGTTCCGGTCTTACCTTGCTGATCGTACGCAAATGGTTATCTGCGGAGACTCCAGAACCCATTGGGTCAGAGTTAAATTTGGGGTGCCACAGGGCTCTGTCTTAGGCCCTCTCCTTTACCTCATATACACGGCTGACATTTTCGCTATATTTGCTAAGCACTTATCAACTGGTCATCTTTATGCAGATGATGCCCAAGCGCTCGTTCATGGCACTCCCTCTGCACAGCTTGCATTAACTGGACGTATTGATGCTCTCTCACGTGATTTACACCTTTGGCTGTCTTCTAATCGTCTCTCTTTGAACCCAACAAAGACGCAGCTTATATGGTTTGGTACTCGTCAGCAGCTCCTCAAACTAGACTTCCCACTTCTTGCTGAGAAATTTCCGTCATTCACTTTTCTCTCTAGTGTCCGTGACCTTGGTGTTGTCCTTGACAGTATGCTCACCTTTTCTGAACACATTGCTAATCTTACCCGTTCTTCTTACTTTCACTTGAGACGGCTTAGAGCAATCCGACGCTCTGTCTCCTCCTCCGTTTTTACCACTATCATCCACGCCTTCATCTGCTCCAGAATTGACTACTGTAATTCTGTTTTGATTGGGCTGCCAAAAGTCCGTCTTTCCCCCCTCCAGACTGTTTTAAATGCTGCAGCCAGATTAATAGCCCGACTTCCTCGCTGGTCTCATATTTCCTCTTTCATGTTCGATCATCTTCATTGGCTTCCCCTTACTGCTCGGATTCAGCTGAAGGTTCTCACTTTAGTCCTTCGGTCCTGTACAGGCTTAGCACCCAAGTACCTCTGTGACATTGTTCGTCTGCCAATTTCAGCTACTTCCCTCCGTCCATTGCGATCGCTTAATCGACATGATCTTCTTGTACCACGAGCCAGGACCTCTATGGCCAAAACTCGAGCCTTTTCTTGCATTGGTCCTGCTCTATGGAATCAACTTCCTCCATTGACACGTGCCTCTTTATTAGTTGGTGGCCCAAGTGCCTCGTTCCGCTGTCTTAAAACCTCTTTCTATTCACTGGGTCTTTCGCACTGGGAGCGCCTCTGAGTAGCGAATACTGTGAGAGGCGCTTTATAAATGTTTAGATACAATACAATACAATACAATACAATATATATATATATATAATATATATATATATATATATATATATAGAAGCCTGCTTAAGAACCCCTAAATCGCCCATGCTCAGACTCGTTAACATCTTTACATTATATTATAATTACAACATTTCTTCCCACGTGTAGGCCTAATCGTCTGCGGTTTGTCAGTTCGAATTGATATTAAACGAATAAATATATATATATATATATATATATATATATATATACGACTATTGATAGATCTCAATTGTCTCTTCTTGCACTCTTTGATCTTTCTGCAGCTTTTGACATGGTTGATCATGAGCTCCTTCTCCAGCGCCTGCATCTATGATTTGGTTTATGTGGCACTCCCTTCCATTGATTTAACTCTTATCTTGCTTACCGCACGCATATGGTTGTCCTGGGTGACACTAGAACAGAGTTTTTCAAACTGTGGTCCGCGGACCCCTGGGGGTCCGCGAAGGATATGGCGGGGGGTCCGCGAGAGCGTTCTGAAAATAATGTGATGCTTAACACTGTATGGTTTTATCATTAACAGCCTGTGTTTTCAAATTCATGCACTACTTTTAGTGTGCCTGTAACTGTATGATCCACAAGGATCCAATTGGGTTTTCGATCACACCTGTTTTATGATGCTGCTGATAGTTATTCTTTGCGTACTAGGGCCTACAGTGACGTAAATAAGATGTAGGCTTATGGTCACGTTACATTTCTAGCCTAATAACACGTGTGTTTTTTTATAAGATTTAATATAGGGCCTATAATTTCTGCTAATCGACTGACAATCATTTCTGCACCCAATGTAAGCGCGATGTATTTGAAGCCTTCATCAGAAGTAGGCCTACGACTAGATTCCATTTAAAAAAGTTTAAGATATTCACAAAACAAACTTTGAAAGTCTACAAGTGTTTCATTTAGAAAATCAACACTGAATATGAGCCTGATTGTTTTTTCCATGGAAGAAACACCGAAGCTCTAGCTAGGACTCTAGGCTAGTTGTTTTTACATAAACGCTATATTTTCTTCTAATTGTAACTCTGGACTGACTTGGGTTTTCTGAAAAAACACACTTGCTCTATAGTCTATGGCATTAAGTATTACAAGACATAGTTAGCTTTAAAAAAAGTCAAAAATAGACTCTCGTGGTTCCTCCAGTGAAGGCTTTATTTGCAATATGGTGGTCTATTTCCGGATTGTGTTCTCTGGACTTGTAGAATTAGAAATTTGTGGAATTCGCCTGGTTTTAGCCTTTAGATGAACGATAATACAGAGATTTCCAAAGCATATCCCTATTTCGTTCACGTTCGCTGTTATATGCTAACTATATAATTTTGCTGTTTGTATTATGGATAACTTTCTGAAACGTAAGAAAACAGTGCTTAGGCCTATCCAAACTAGCACCAATTACGGACAGTTTTTGCAAAGCAAAGCAAGCACATCCCTCTCGCTGACATTACTAGCTTTTGGCTAAACCGATGTTATTAATTTCTTTTTAAAATGACTGTGTTCCATAGTTTTTGCAGGGAGTTAATAACAATTTATTTAGTGTTACTTTTTTTATATTATAATAGTCCTCAGCGCCATAAATAAGCAAGCGTGTATTGTGGAAATAGTCTATCTGCCTGTTATTTTTATTATATTTTAAGAATAGGGGCCTAAATTTTGCTTTGTAAATACTGGGGGTCCGCGAGCTATGCCTAGAACAAATAGGGGTCCCTGGTCCAAAAAGTTTGAAAACCTCTGCACTAGAACACCGTGGGTTAGGGTTGACCTATAGATGTTCCGAAGGGGTTGGTCTTGGACCCCATTTTATACATTCTCTATACTGCAAATATCGCTTCTGTTTTGGCTAAGTACCTATCTCCGGGTAAGCTATATATGCTGATTATAGTCAAGCTCTAGTACATGGCTCACCAACTGAGCAGATTCTTATGGTGGAACGGGTGCAGTCGCTATCACGGGATCTCCACCTCTGGGTGATGGAAAATAGACTTAGCCTCAATCCGTTACCCAATTGATCCCTCAAAGACCCAATTGATCCCTTAAAGACCCAATTTGCAACCGTCAAAAATTGACCTCCAGCTACTGGCCTCACTATTCCCAGACTTTACAATCTCCTCTAGTGTTCGTGATCTGGGTGTCACGCTCTATAATGCCTTGACGTTTACTGATCACCTAACACTGCTGACCCGCTCTTGTTAGTACCAACTGAGGCGCCTTAGAGCCATTAGATGGTCAGTAGCCATCAATATTTCTACGAACATGGTGTATGCGTTTGTCTGTATACGCATCGACTACTGTAACTCGTTGCTAATCGAGCTGCCAAAGACGCGTCAGTCCTCAGTGCAATCGATCTTGAACGCTGCAGCCAGACTTATCGCACGTCTCCCACGTTACTCGCATATATATATATATTATATATATATATATATATATATATGCGAGTAACGTGGTAATTACCTTTTCATATCGTATATATATATATCCGCATACATGACCGATGATCTTCACTGGTATCCTATGGCGTCTGGATTCAGATTTAAGATAAACTATAAGTTTCAGCAGGGTCTAGCGTCTAAATATCTCTGTTATCTGATGTGTAAACCACTCTCTGCCCGCTCTTCTCGTCCTCCTAGTTCCGCCGTTGGATATCAGCTTTTTGTCCCTCGATCGCGAAATTCTTTAGCCCACAATCGGGCTTTCGCTGTAGTGGGTCCCTCAATATAGAATGACCTTCCCCTTGCAATCCGTAGTAGGATTCTAGAAGGGATCACACCTTCGTCTCTTTGCAGCCTAAAGACTTACATGTTCACGGGCCTGTCACGTTGAGAGCGCTTCTATATAGCCCTGCTGAAAAAGCGCTTTATAAAATTATGTTCTCATATAAGATAAGATCAGATAAACAGTTCATTGTG
This sequence comes from Allolobophora icterica, assembly GCA_963556255.1. Taxonomy (NCBI): domain Eukaryota; kingdom Metazoa; phylum Annelida; class Clitellata; order Crassiclitellata; family Lumbricidae; genus Allolobophora; species Allolobophora icterica. The sequence continues at coordinate 67,564,039 of OY744602.1, read as the reverse complement.
ACTTCACAAGCAGCTTCTATCTATTAGCAGATTTGGATTCGCCTTCGTGGTGACATAGGGAGCGAAGGACAAGCGTGATTACCTTTTCATTCCGAAAATACCTCTCGACCAACTCCAGTAAGTGCGGCGAAAAATACATTTCGCTGTGACTTTATATTAGTTTTGCCATCCTAAGTTCAGCCAAACCTAACATATCAAACTTAACTATCTTCATTTTAAATGTCGTAGATTTTAGGAAGATTTGGCATAGTACAAGTAGGTCTAATATCCAGGTCATAATTCATGTTTCAATTAAACAAATCAGTCATGAAAACAACTGAGGTCAACTGCTGGCACCGTATAAGTGAAGTCAGTTTTAGCCAATACATGCAGCTGCTAAGATATTCCTGCAATTGAGAAACTCGATCAGGATTCATACTGGAAGCTGGTTGTAAAATTATCCAGAACGCCACTGGTTGATGTTACAGCCACGGTGACATTTTGCGTTGTGTTCTGATTCCCTTGCGTGTGAGATGATGGTGGAACCAGTTGGACAATCAGAAGGAAATATGTAATCAGAAGACCAGTAATCTATGAAAAAGACAAATCAGGAAATTTATATTGTTGATGAAAGTTTAGGAACAACATGAGAAAAGACAACCCCTCTGACATGACGCAGTTCTCGTGAATGTGATGATGCCATGCGTATAGCTGTAGAGTAGCGCTTTAGAAATTTGTTGTTTATTGTTATGAAGATGGATAAGTAGGTGAAGGCTGCGGCGAAGAAGTCAAACAAGTTAAAGCAACTCGCCAGTGGTCTAACAACAAGATAGGTACCAGTACCGTTGTGTGATGCAAAAGGTCCTAAATTAAATCTCTGTAGCTACAACCAAAGTGCGGTTAGCAATTGGTACAATTAAAGGATATACTTACTTACTTACTTACATTTAAGATACACCTTCAATGTACAAGGTGGGCCAAAAAAGTAACCCCCTAGATATTTTTGCTAATATTTCGGCCAAAAGTAAGAACTTGCGAATCAAATTTTACTGGCTGAAAGGTAATTCATATTTACGTATGACAGCCAAATTTCACTAAAATATTTCAAAGAGAACCAAAGTTATGTCACTTTTACTGAGTGCACCCACTGTTTTTTGATGTTCCGAAAACATGTAACGCAACAAAAAGTAACAAAAAACGATTTTAATAAGTCACATCTCAAATAATTGGTATTAAACAGACTTGATATTGCTTCACAACTTGTGTTCAATGTGTCCATCACCAGTACCCACACATGTTCTGACCCTCTTTGTAAAGTTTTGATGGCCTTGTTGATAGGTTCCAGAGGTAAATCTTCCCACATCATCTCCAATGCGACCTTCAATTCTCTTATCGTTTTGGCTTTGGTCGCAGATTATGGTATTTCTCCAGCATAAATCCTCACACGTGATATTCGACCGGGTTCAAATCCGGAGAGTTTGGGGGTCATTGGTCCTTCTCAATGAAACCAGGGCAATTGACATTGAGCCAATCTTGCGTGAGACGAGCAGTATGCGCTGGAGCGCTGTCTTGCTGAAAGATGAATCCAGCTGGCAGCAGACGCTTGCATACTGAAATTAATTCTGGGAGCAGGCGAGAAACGTAATATGCAGCATTCACCTTCGCCTTTTCATCAACAAAATGCATTTTGTCTGTCATTGACGCCTTGCCCATTTTGATTGCTTATAAATTATTCATCTGAAAAATTGTTTATTTGAAAAATTGATAATCTTCTTGCTAAATGACGTCACATTGACGTGCAGCTACGCTGGTGCCCCGCTTCTTTTCTAAATAGTAATAATACTAATTACATTTAATGATTTAAAAATTCTTACTTTTGGCCGAAATATTACCAATAATTTGAGATGTGACTTAATGTGACTTTTGTTACTTTTTGCTGCGTTACATGTTTTTGGAACATCAAAAAACAGTGGGTGGACTCATTAAAAGTGATTTAACTTTGGTTCTCTTTTAAATATTTTGGTGAAATTTGGCTGTCATACGTAAATATGAATTACTTTTCAGACAGTAAAATTTGATATAAAAATGCTTACTTTTGGCCGAAATATTAGCAAAACCGTCCAGGGGGTTACTTTTTTGGCCCACCCTGTATACATGTTTACCTAGTACACAATGTACACTTTGGTCTACAGTTTGCTTCAGTAATTTTTATATTCGTTGCTAAGTCTTTGTAAGCGTGTATTATGCTTAAAATAATAAAAGGAAAGTGCCATCTTAAGATTTACCTTTATTTACAAACTGAGATGTCGTTTGCTCTGACTTACCGTTAGAATTGTGTTTCGATCGATTACAAAGATTCTCAAGACGCTGAAACCAATCGGTTCTCCACATAAACGATTGAGAAACGTGTTGATCTAAAATTATAAAATATTTTATGAATATTTCGTTTAATGTACAGTTGGAATATTTTAATCAGAGAAACGAGACGGCATTGTATTTATCAACAACCTGATATCTGATGTTTCGCCGTTTATGCGACCACGCTATATTGAATATATATGGCTTAATTACTGTGAGCTATCGTAAAGTATGTGGTAAGTCGCTTTAAAACACTTTCACAGAGACACTACAAAATTATGCCAACAACAATGGCATTGAAACAAGACTTGTCTGTCGAATATATATTCGACAGACAATTTTCACTTGTTTCATATCAAAAGTCATCAAGCGTCATAAAGGGACCTTCAAATGAGACGGCCCTGCCAAACTCATCTCGGACATGTGAGACGCCATTGATTTTGTCTGGGTCATGTTGCTTGTCAAACGCACTCACATATAGGAGAGCCTCTCCTATATGTTAGAGTGCGTTTGACACGGTCTATCATGAAATTTTGATCAAGCGCCTTGTAACCGCTTTTGAAATCAGTGGATGGCTACTGAATTGGCTGTGCTGCTTTCTGGATGAACAGACAATTTTGGTCAAAACCAGCTCTGACTACACAGCTTGAACAACAGTGCCATTCGGTGTCCCGCAGGCTTAGTACACGGGCCGCATCTTTACATCCTGTATACGTCTGCTTTGACGCACAACTCGTTACGTCTCTGGGAGCACGGATTCACCAATATGCCAATGACGTACAATTGTATTCCACTTGCCACCCATCTGATGCATTAGCTTGTGTAGCTTCCACAAAGGGCATTGTGGCAGAAGTGAGGAATTAGATATCGTCTAATAGGCTGCGGCTGAATCTATCAAAGACACGGTATATTTGAATGGGCACACTTCAGGCGAGATCAAACATTGACAAAGGTACGATAAAATTCCAAATCTCTGATTGGAATCCACAGATCGTCGTCCACAACCTGGGTTTGCTTCTCATCGGAGACTTGGCGATGGCTGAGCAATTATTTTCATTTGCGTGATCGTTTGATGGATTAATTGTAATGGATTTTATTTCTTAATTTCGAGTGAATTATAGGCTACTCATACATGCAATAGACATATTTCTTCTACTACCCAAGAATATTAATTGCAATGATCCAGATCTTTTTATATATCTAACAATGACAGTCATCATAAGATAGAAGATGGCGCTAATAAAAATTCTGCAACAAGAACATGGCCGAAATGTATAAATCCTATAGAGAAAGTACAGACCTACACAAATAAGGTTTAGATTCATTTACTATACCTGTCCGATTGTTTCCGCACTCAGGTTCTTCAAATCAATGTCATGAATTCTCTCGTAGATTTTATGAGCCTGCGGAAACACAGATTCACATTTGAAACAACTGACAACAAGAGCATTCAAGGATATTCAAAATGAAGGAGGAAAAGCAAGTGAGAATTGAATGATTTTGCGCCAAATCGTCATCATGATATTACTTTTCGTAAAATTGACGCTGTGAAAAACATAATGTGCACGTTGAATATCCTAAAGTAGGGCCTACCGTTTCACAGATGACGATAAGATAGGATGCAGCAAGATCATAGTGCCGCTCTATTAGTGCCCGTGCCCCTAATCAACAAGTAATAAGGATATCTGTCATATTGCTAATATTCCCTTTGACCACAAATAATGTGCCTATTTTAGCAGCCTTTAAGCTGAAGACCCTAATTATTTGAGTTAGTCTATAGTCTCAGCAGTCTGTGGAAAAAAATGATTCCTCATAAATCAGAGTCAAACACATTTTCACGCATGTGAGCATTTCTATAAAGATTTTCAACACGCCCGTCATTGACTCATTGCAGCGTCAATCATGCAATTGTAATTGTACTTGAACATTTATATAGCGCCACTCAATGATCATCATGCGCTGATACAGTTCATCTCACGTCTGCCTGATACGTTGACGAAATTCATGACGTCTGTTCTGTAGAATTTTCCTTTCATTATTCCTCTTTTATAGTTTAATGGATTGAGATCTGGACTATTTGGAGGCCAAGGTGCAGAAGGTATGAAATCAGAAGTTTCATTCGCCCGCAGTTCGATGGTTACACGACCTAGGTGGGATGGAGCACCATCCTGCTGAAATGTAAAATACTCTGAATTTCTCGTAGATCTGGTAAGAGCTTCTCCATTATCAGGGCATTCCGGTAGAATGCATCTACAATTGAACGTGAGGTTCTACGAATCTTATCCATGTTCTACCAATTGGAGACACACCAACTGAAAGCCTTAACCATTCACAGAAATTTGATGGACTTTGAAGCAAAATTTCTCAGGGATATTCTTCTTCCGAGTTCCGACGGCAGCATACTAGTATGACTAAGCTAGAATTAGTAGTATTACTAATTCGTTAGTGCGTGTATTCTATGTATATGGAGAATCTAGCTACAGGCAATTCTCTTCCACAATATGTTATTTATTATAAATGACAAGAGCACACTCGCGTTACACATTACAAGATCGATAATCATGCAATTAATAATAATAATAATAATAATAATAATAATAATAATAATAATAATAATAATAATAATAATAATAATAATAATAATAATAATGACAGTAAAAGTAATAATAATTATAATTATGATATTAATCTACTTAGCTTCCTTCGTGGATGTCAGTCTGTCTGTTCCCAGTGTTTAACCCATCTCTCCATCTTGGCCCAGCTACTGCTTCGTTCTTCCACGTCCGATCTTCTCCCCGTTTCCTCTGTCGACCGTCTTCTCACAACCCCAGGCAACGACTGCCGTATTCCAACTCCTCCGTCCCTCTCATCCTCCTCTTCTCACTAACTCCATCCCTCCTCTCAGCTCGGACCTCTCCCAGCAGCCAACCTGCGGGCTAGTAACCACTCATCCTCCATTTCCTCCTGTTCTTCCCTTTCATGACTACAGGATGCTAAATATAACTTCCTTCTCTCGACTCGCCAAGTATAAGTATCACTACCAGCTCTAAAGACCAACTGCGTTTTAGTATTAGCATAACTGCTCTCAGCCACATCCGGAATACTGGCAGCCTGTAACTCCCAGTGACCGTCAGCTATTTTTATATCATCTGAGCAACGCTGCCTAGTGCTAGGCTCAGTCTACCTCACCACTTACTGAATGCTAACATACCAATACACTGTCATGCATCATCACAACAATCATCATAACCAACTATGCGATACTAGCATTAAATTTGACTATTCGATTATGCAGCGACAGTGAAATGTTTCCATCAGTGAAACCAAACTATGCGCAGGATTACGAATTCGCCAAAGCCTGGAGTGCTCGAGAATGGCCTGTTTGTTGCCTGCTTCTTGACCTGGTTGCGGTGTGCCAACCAGTTTTCCACAATTAGTGAACAAACTACTACTACTTCCGTGTGTTCATTCGCTTTGCATCTTTTAAAACATTTCAATCAAGGGTCTTTTTTGACAATTTCATTTACTGAAGGCCGATATATGCCCAGTTCTCGAGCATTTTCTCTCTGTGTGACATGAATTTCTGGTTGGTTCTCTTGTTTTGAACAAGATTTTGTACCTTGTCAATGTTTTCTTTACTTCTCGCAGTTATTAGTCTGCCGCTATCTGCCTGCAGACCTGTCGACCCGGTTCTATCAATGTTACTCAGCAGGGCCTTCAGTAGGCCTATACCAAGTTTCCATCTTTCTGTCTGGAAATTCTCTGAGTCCATGAATAAACCGACGCCATTCTTCTCTATTTTGTGCCTTTCCGTAATTTCTTCATGTTCTCGTCTGTTTTTTTTATCCATCATCCAGTCCAACATCCTATTTCTTGGTCTTCCTTGGGCTAGTTCCACTTGCATTCTTCCTTCGAGTACTGTCCTCAGTAACAAAATATCCGCGCAGTGTGTGGCCTATCCAGTTTGTCTCTTCTCTATTGTATTGACTATCAAAACACCTAAATCGCTTTGATACAAATCTCGCCTAGACTCAAATACAATTTAAACTCAACTCAAAACAAAAGTTACTATTAGTCGTCGATCTTTGCAAAGACTTTATTTTTCTCTAAGTTCCAATAATTTCGAGAGTAATTGACAATTCCAAGATAGTAGCCTAGAGAGTGACATTGTTTTAGAGCAGCAGCTGCTCTTCCATGAACAGTAACTTTGTGGATTGGTGACCATTCTTTATTTTATTTGTGAAAGAATCCGAATATCCGAAATGCTTAAATCAGGTTTTTCAATGGCGTTTCCGATTCAAATTCAAAATGAGCCGTTTCATTAAGAATACGGAGGTCTGGGCCATTGTCATTATCTACTCAGAAATGTAAAATGGTTAATCGACTTACCGCTTGATTCACCATTATTCCGCCGAAAGAAACCAGGAGAAGTCCCGAAACAGCCCAGAAGAGCCAAAATATTGAGAGAAAGAGATATATCGGATAAATTTTGATCACTGGGTTCCATATGAGGCTATAAAGATTAGCAATCACGAGAAAAATCAAGCCACTGACGTATTCTGCGTTGCTGAGGCAAATAAATTTGTCAGCCTTTGAGACAAGACGACTCAGCATTTGATGTTGTCGTCGCAGATCTTCAAAGTTTTCTTCAAAGGAATCTGAGTTCTCGATGGATTCGCGGAATTTACGGTTGTAGAAGCTGAACTGGTGGGAAAAGATTGTAGCAATGAAAAGATTGAATGCTATGGGGAAATGGGCTGCTCCAGTTACGTAGAAATGAATGGGCATATATAGAGTTCTAAGGAAAGGTACTATTTTGTGGTCAGGAAAAACTAGGGTTCTAAATGGAGCTAATGACACATCCATTGCATTTTCATTGGTTGCATAGTGAACATAGCCGACAAATACAATGTTAATAGTCACGAAAATCCATGACACAATGGCATACAATCTTGCATTTCTCTGGAAGGAATTGTAAATGTCAGGAGTGAGTTTCTTGTGGAAATTTTTAAATAGTATTAGCATTCTTCCAGTGCTACAGGCTAGATAACAGGAGGTTTGTGCCAATGTACACATGAGCGTCCAAACAAAGACGATCAATTTCCATATGAGGTGAGAGGCTGGTGTGTCATCAGGAGAAAACATTGTGGCTAACCGGATCATGTTAAGCCACATGGCCATCAAGACAATAAATGCGTATACGTGACTCAGGCTGCTAAACTTCGACAAAGACCACCTGCTGCGATTGCTGTTGCTGGCATCATTTTCATTGTCTTTCAAAAAGAATAATCCAAATATTCTCATTGAGGTAATGAGAGGTGAAAGGGTTTTCAGCATTTCCGTCTCGTCAAACGTTGATCCCTGTGAACCATCGCCAATGCGTGTTTCAGGCATGACAATAATTACATGACTCTTATTTTCCTGATGACCAACTCTTGATCGCTTCATTCTGCTACAGACAGGATGGTTGCAGACACCGAAACAGAATCACATCGTCTTAGTAGTTTAGATAATTATGTCCCTCTCATAAATACCTTAGGTAAATGGGCTTAAGAGCGGTCCGCTGTACCGCCGCATTATCCTGACGATTTCTACCTAACGTTAATCCATACGGTGCAGGCTACTCTTCATTAGAATATATTGAACCTACAGCGTAGGCTTGTCGCGCAGCCGCGTTTCATAGTGGAAGTTGTCAATACTGCACAACAGCATCCATTAGTTAGCTTTTTGATGACTTGCAGACTTATTTGTTAACAAACACGCATTTATGATCCTATACATACAGGCAATACCATTTTTCTATCCATCTCTTATTGTCATGGCTACGGACTGCATTAGCACGAAAATATTGAGTTGGTTGAATATGCAATTTATATCAATGGTCCCAATTTGGTAGAGTAAATAGGGCTCAAAAGAAAAGAATCTATGACAGCGTACGTGAATAATTAGATCTGAAGGTTGAAGTCGAATTTGTATGCGTGTTCACTACTCCACAGTTTTCATCCGACCTTTTTAAATTAAATTGTGTAAGTGTTAAAAGTAATGAATCGGCAAGTTTAGACATGCCTGAGGAAGTCTGTATCACAGGTCAATGATTGGCTGATGTGCTTGCAATAAAACGTTTTACATCAGTGATGTGTGATCAGGTTTTCGTCAGGCTCTTACGTGTTTGTATCACGTGAGTCCTTGCGCGCTAAATCATTGGTAGGAAGTTAGCACTGATTCAGACCTAGATATTCTGATATGCAATTATTGAATCAACTGCTCCGAGGCTATATGCATTAAAGACAGTGTTTAATCGTGTTTAATAACAACAGTGGGTTTTGCCCATTGCTTAGGGTGCAAAATAGTCCTGTGGTTAGCGTGCCGGTATGTCAAACGAGAAGGCGGGCCTTCAAATCTCCGACAGTGCTGAATTTTTTAAGATTTCTACTCCAGCTGCCCCTCCCAAACCATCTAAAAAAATTAACACTGTGGTGGGAAAATTCGACGGCGAGAGAAATGCGACGGCGAGGGAGAGACTGGCCACCCGCCCCTATATGCAGACTGCAGAGGTTAAGAAGTCGCTAACACTTCATACCCATGACTGTCTCTCAGGTTAGCTTAAATTGTTATGTGGACGATGCCGTTTAATGATTTAAATAGTGTAAATTAATAACATAAAGAACGCATTAAAAAAGACGCAGTGTCGTTTCTTGAGTGAAAGCTACGGTAGAAATCGGGCTAGTCTAGCATTTGAAGCTCGATCACCTTCATCGAGGTCGCTCACATAAGACTTAGTATAATGCAGTTTTGCCTGATTTTGTCTTATTCCATCCAAAAAATCTGACTTGTTCGACTAGATCTAATATTATATAGATATAATCTAACTGAATTTATTCGGAAACGAATTTTCTCCCGACGGAACAATGGGGTGGACTGTATATTCACGGACTGTTTGGTGAGTATGAGTAGCAGCGTGTGTTAGGCACGAGACTAAGTATGGTCGGTGGAGCAACTGGAGAAAGAGCCTTTCGTTAGAATTTTAAATAAACACTTACAACAACGCAAGCATCCTTAAGTGACTCATGAAATGGGTAGAATTTGAACCCAATCGTCTACCCTGCTGTATTGCAGGCCTACAAACAGATGCACTAGACACATCCGATCTCTGACAATTGATAGCAATTCGATCGACTTTAACTTAGAAATCGTTATCGACTGTGTATAAGCAACTCATTGTGACTTCGCTTGCATCTTCTACTTGCAGGTTGTTGCTATGGGAACTCTACCGTCATGTTGGATCTTGTGATACTTGAGTTAGCCAACGGCTCTCCCAATCCTTATAAGTATTATACTATGGCGCGGTTCTCTCTAGTTAGTAGTTAAACGCCACTGTAAATTGACTATTCTAAGCCCTAATTAATTGAACAAACAAGTCATTTGATAAGTCTTGTAGCCTACCGCTACAAGGTTAAACCTCAATGGCTATTTATAGCGATAAAAAATAAAATCTGCCTGTTCTGTTGATCACCATTAAAGAAATAAAGTACCCTGAGAATTTGGCAGGTAAAACGCCTCAATTACTCGGAATGACAGTCGTCAGTGTTAATAGAGTGACGAACTGATTCGATGAGGTTTTCGATTAACAATTACACGACATTTTTTACTTCCTGTTAACAGGCGAATTCCCATTATACGTATTTGCTACCGCATTTGCTGTGTATTTAGTTACCCATAACATGCGCTTCATTAATCTTTATATAATAACAATACTACGAGCATAACTAATCGAATGCTATTACCACATCATTATTGCCATGGCCACACGATGCCGTATTTCGGAAAGCATTATCATTGGCTGATAAAAGCTACATGGAGCATGAGTTAAACGACCAAATGCACATAGGAAATCTATCATTTCGTAATTAGGCAGCAGCTGAAATGCGGGCACAACGACGACGGTAAAAGTGTGTTTATAATCATACGTGCAGGGTAATAATTTAGCCCGTTTGAACTATATTAATTGATTTAACCCGTCTGAATATTACTAATATGCCGGGTTAGACTATTACATGGTAGTGACATAATTATTTTACTCACGTGTAAGTTGGACAGATATCATGAAAGAGTCGGAGAGACTTAGACCAGTGTTTAATCTAGTCCCCCTCTTCTGGGAGGGGAAACAAGGTTTCTGGAGGGACCGACATTTTTTTAGTAATTTCATCCATCTTCAAAGAGTTTCTGAATTTTTCAAACTTTCATCTCCAGACTTTTTCAACCTTTCATCTTCCAAAAGAGTTGATGACCTTTTTTAGTCATTCGTCCAACTTTTAACACTTTTTCTATAGGAATTATAATCTCAAAAAGGTTGATGACCTTTCTTTAGAAAAACCATATTACTCATATCTCGGGGGAAACCATGTATCCTCGGGGGAGGGGGGATTACCCTCCCCATAAAGGTCTCTACATTATAATATTGCTGGACTCTGGGGGAAACGTAAATCCTGGGGGGAATTCTCCCCCCCCCCCAAAGGCGTCTAGATTAAACACTGGACTTAGACGCGAAGTACGTACTTGAGTATGCTGATTGGAAAGTCGTTGGAGCAAGCCTCTTATTGATGAGTGGATGTGAAATATCGCTGACAGATAGAGGCGAAAGGTCAGAGGTGAAGGAAACAAATTTTAAATGGTAGGCAGTTTGAAAGTCAAGTCAAGTCAAGTCAAAGTAGTTTATTAGAACATACACTCTTACAATCACAGCTGCATAGTCAAAAACAGAACGTAATTTATTCAGTGGACAGGAAGGAATATAATGAGTAGGTGTATAGTTCTAATCGGATGCCACTAAGGGCTGGAGCCCGCTAAACTGTGGCACCCCAAGGATCGCAAATTATACAACGAATCAATAGGACCACAAAGAGACTTGAAATGTATATCTTATCCTATTAGAGTGTCTTAACTAAGACTTAACTAAGAAAATATTTAACACAAGAATCAGAACTTGTTTTGTGAGAAGGAAAATTGAAGTTACCAGTTCTCGCTGAAAATATTTAACACAAGAATCAGAATTTGTTTTGTGAGAAAGAAACTTTAAGTTGCCAGTTCACACTGTTATCAGATGAATTGTGACTTAATTAGCATAACCAGTAGGAATCATAATACTTAATATTATTATTATCGGGGCTATTTCTTTTAGGTTCATTTTTACCTAGGCGAAGTAGATGAGATACCGGGAAACAAGGATAATGATAGACCTAGCCATTTTCTATGAGGTGTAATTAGATTTTTCTTTTAAATGTATGAAATTGACGTATCAGAGCCAATTCTTTAGGAAGCGCGTTCCAGAGGGCAGGGCCCATACATTTGATAGAAAAATGTGTTGGGTTTATGCGAGCAAGCTCTACGCGAAATTCATTAGCCTTGCGAGTATGATGGGAGTGAACGGAGGAGCCAGTAATGAAATATGAAATCATTGAGAGTGGTAGTTTGTTATTATGAAACCTATACATGAATATAAGGCATTGGTAATGGTTTAAGAAGATATCGATAAAATGACGGTCAAGCGGTCAGCATTCATAGAGTCAAAAACTAATTTACCTGTGCCTCTAATAAACGTGTATCTCATAAGCGAGCCGCGGACTCTAAATTGCAGGCCCATTGTATATGTGACCTCGTAATACGCTGTTGTACTTCTTTAATTCATAAACGAAAACTACTCCTAAGTGAGACAATAGATTCCTAATGTTTCAGCTTTGCTATAGTTGATATAAACTGAGGTTTAATTTACCCCACATTTCTATAGAGAATGTTATTTGCTCTCTTCATTTGGTTCTCTTTGACAGCGGAGTATGTTAATTCTTGTCTGCTTCTGAAGCCTTTTGGAATAGATATTGACATTGAGGCCATAGGTCTGCAAGGTAAGCTGTAATCCTAATTGAAAAAAAAATAGTGCGCACACGGGCTTAGTCAAAGTCGGTGTCGGCAGCACTGTCCGGTTTCTTTATTTTTTCAAGACAAACTCGTGTGTATTATTATTATTATTATATATGCCATTGAAGCTTTAATTTTTAACAGTCTTTTTATGAAATTATAATATTTAGATTTGTAGGAGCTTGTGTTTATATAGAGCAAAACTTAAATTAATAACAACCGTCTATTAAGTTCGTTCTTATCATCTTGTTATTTCCTATCATTATCCTCCAACTGCTTCATAGGTTCCAATTGGTTAGCATAAGCGGATTTGTTAAAGCCACGGTTATCAGAGTAAAAGCTCAACAGGACGAGTGTAGGCAGCTATGGCTTACCGTTTATTAAACGATCGGAATTAATTCGGTGGTGTCTCTCTAATACACTGTATTGTTATCAATTAGACCAATTAGCCAACAAACGAAGCGCAATGTGTTAATTGTGAAGCGAATTTATGCGAATGGGACCTATGGAAAACAGACAGACATTAACGGACACCATTAATGAATAAAGGCATAAGTAGTTTCCGATCGTTAGGCCTACTTTCTGACACCGGAAATAAACAACAAAGCCAAAGCTTTAGACCGAAATCATGGATCAATACAGAGAATCGTAGATCAACTAGGGACTACATAACAGCATCCACCAAGAGAGCTTTATGTTCATCAGGGAAGCGCGTTTGTGGATAAGCGCATCACGACGGACCAGTACAATGAGTCAGCAACAATGGGCAACATTAGCAGCTGGTTGGGGTCTGTCTGTGGAAAAACTACAGGCCATTTATCCCAACTCAGCCGTATCATGAACAATGTATGAGTAGCAGCGCTAGTTGGACGATTAAACAAATGTCCTGTTTGTGAATTACTGCGGTAAAGAACCACCCGTAAGATTCCTCAAACACCGGCCTATCTATACGCTTATTCAGAGGGTAATCAAAATTTTGACTGATGTATCCACATGCATAGAATTGGAGAGGATTTCCAACTTATGAGCCGCTGATGAATTATTTAAAAAAAACTGCCTTAGCAGGTATCGGATACCGCATACATGCCATAATCCTGATGACTATTTGGCGAAAATTCTCCCTCTCGTCGGCAACGGCGAGAACGGGTCCTCCGTCTCTACTGTTCTTCCTTCCGGTTACCAGGCCGAGGGCGGAAGTCAGTAGGGTAATCGCCAGACCTCTCCAAGTTTATCTTTGCAAGGCACGTGTTTCCGACCTGCGTGGTCTGTCACAGGATTTATAGATCGACACAGTTCGTTCGATAAACTTTCTTTATTGACAACAAAAGATTTAATTATTCGACGAACTCAACGTTCAACTCCACAACACACGATACTGGAGCATTCACCAAGTCACCAATACAGCAAAGCAGACGAAGTAGAAATAAAGGCCAACTCTCTCTCATACACACACCCTTCTTTTACACACCTATATATACCCCCGGTCTATGCAATAGAGTCCCGGGGACCCATCACGGTCCCCTCCACAGCGTCCCGGGGACTTATCACAGTCCCCTCCGTAGAGTCCCGGGGCAAGGAGACAACCCTGTTTCTCTACATCCCCGTCCAGCTACAGTGAAAAATTGTCCACAAATTTTTTTTCTACATGCTGAAACAATAGGCAAATTAAACAATCGACAACTACTCAATTACACGATTCAAATGTACCCATCATTGTGAAACAAAAATGAATCTCAACAAGCCTGCATCTTCCAAATTTCAAAAGGCATGTCCTGTTCACATAATTTATTAAACCGAATAATCCATCATTAAGTGGAAACGAGGATGTCTTATCCTCCCAAAATTACCGCAACTATTCGCAAAAAGAATACAACAACTTAACGCTTGCCTGGAAAATGAACACTCGTAATAACGTTTCTTCAAATTCAATAAACACTCCAAATTCAGTTCCAGGTAGTCTTCGATCATAAGGTCCATCCGCATTCACTGAAAGCGCGCTGGACGGCGTATGGTTCGCTTCAGTCGTTCTCCTCCCGTCGGCAGGGGCGACGACGGGCATACCACGGTCTCATCCCTTTCGTTTAGCTCTTCTTTGTGGCAAACCTTTAATTTGTCGATATGAACAACCATTGGTCGTGAAGTAGGCGATTTACGAATTATATAGTTGACCGCTCCTTTCTTTTCCAAGACTTCGAAGGACCCTGTGTACGCTCGAAGCCACTTTGAACTCCTACCTTGGTATCGCCTTGGGCTGTAATACCAGACGTAAGTACCCGGAAGAAACTCGGTTTCACGGACACGAAGGTCGTAGGCATGTTTCCGGCGTTCAGCGGTCGTTCGTAGTTCCTCACGAACCAGGCAATAGGCCGCCTCCATCCGATCAGCCGTCTCCTGTACATAACTGGCATAATTGGTTAGCCCAAAATTCTCGTCGGAAGGTCGACCATAAACCAGGTCAATGGCTGCGGTCGTCTCACGTCCAAAGAGGAGATAATTCGGTGAGAACCCAGTCGTCTCGTGCACAGAAGCACGATAGGCCGAAAGGGCATAGGGCAAAATCTCGTCCCAATCACGCTGATGGCTACTAATTACCCGCCCAATCATGGCATTGAGGGTTCTATGAAATCATTCGATCATCTCATTAGTACTTGGGCGATAGGCACTAGTCCTTACCTTGTCAATACCCATTAACCTACAGAGATCACGGAAAAGATTTCCCTCGAAGTTAGTACCCTGATCAGTGAGAATTTGCATCGGGGCCCCATACCTCACGACCACAGTTTCTACTAACGCCTTTGCCACCGATATTGCTTCCTGATTAGCCAATGGAATGGCTTCCACGAATTTAGTGCAGTTATCCATCACCGCTAAGATGTAAATGTGGCCCCGCCTACTCTGGGGGTGAGGACCAGTAATATCTATAGTTCTATACTAAGCCGTTCCCACTGTTCCCCACATGGCAGAGGTTGCAATGGACCTTGTCGAGGAGGTTGTCCCCTATGGTATTGAGCACATTGAGGACAGCGTTGGCAAATGCGCTTAACTTCCTTCGACCAACCCACCCAATAGGCGCGACGTCTAATCTGCCGCCGCGTGCGCCGAAGGCCAGGGTGTCCCCCGGTGATCTCGGTATGAGCTAGCTTCATAAATTCCTCCCTCAGTATCTTAGGCATCACCAACTGCTCTACCTTCTCAGGTGTCCGGCGATAAAGCACCTCATTCCGTAAATACAGTTGATCTACTTGATGCCAATAAATCTTCACTGCCGCATTCTCGTACAAAATATCCACCAATTTAGGCACTCGACCCCTTTCCGCTATCCATGAACGCACCAAACCCAGATCTAAGTCTTCGACCTGGGCTTTCCTAAGGAAACTTTGTGAGCTGTCATCATCGCCTTCCTCCAACGGTCCCACCGTCTCGGTTACCGCGGCTATCTCAGCCCACTCCTCATATCCACACTGGCGACACGACCTGCGTGAAAGCGCATCGGCATTCCCATGTTTTTGTTTTTGCATTATCTGACACTCAAATTCAGCCAGGCGCTCCAACCAACGCCCTTGTTGGCCAATTGGCTCTGGCGTACGCTGCAGCCATTGCAAAGCAGCATGATCCGTTCTTAACGTAAACGGACGCCCTAACAAATACTGCCGATATAATTTGGTGAAATAAACAATCGCCAAGAGTTCCTTACGAGTGATGCAGTAGTTCCTCTCTGCCTTGGACAGAAGGCGGCTTCCGTATGCGATCACTCGCTCTTAACCCTCTATGCGCTGCGATAACACGGCCCCTATCCCACATCACACGCATCACAGTCCAGTACATAACCTCCCTCATCACGGGGCAGGGATAGAATCGACGCGGTGCTTAACGCAGTCTTTGATCAATCGATCAAATGCTCCCTGGCAGGCCACGTCCCAAGCAAAGGATCTAACCTTCTTCGTTAAAGCAAACAATGGCTCCGCTATCCTTGAAAACTCACGAATGAGCCTTCTATAGTACGAGCATAACCCTAGAAATGCACGCACCTCCTTCAACCGTTCGGAATTGGGCCACTCTACTACATCGCGTATTTTGCTCGGATTCATGGCTACTCCCTCGGGGGTAACGATGTGGCCAAGAAAACTAACCGACCTGCGCAACAACCAACACTTACTGGGCTTGAGCTTAAGGTTAGCCTGCCTCAGACGCTCAAACACCTGTCTTAACCTATCCAAATGCTCCTCCGGAGTACTTCCAAAAATTATCACGTCGTCCAGATACACTAAACAAATCTCAAAGTTAAGTGCTGAAAGAACAATGTCCATTAGGCGCTGAAACGTTGCAGGCGCATTGCAGAGGCCAAAGGGCATCACTTTCCATCGGAAGATACCCCGGCGCGTGACAAACGCCGTCTTGTCCGCATCCCTCGGGTCTAAAGCTACCTGGTGGTACCCGTTGCGTAGATCTAGCGTACTGAACCAACCGCCACCCGAAAGCGCGTCCAAACACTCATCTATCCTCGGAAGCGCATATGAATCCTTCTTGGTCCTTTCATTCAGTTGCCCGTAATCTATGCGGAACCTTAAGGTGCCGTCCTTTTTACGAGCTAACACGACATTGGCCACCCATTCGCTGATAGCCGGTTCAATAATCTCTGCCGCCAACATATTGTCTAGATGCTCGTTCACGGTCACCCTATGCGGAAGTGGTTGTCGCCTCAACGGTTGTCTTACCGGTTGCGCGTTCCCTGTATCAATCTTGTGTGTGGTAACCGAGATGCGTCCTAAATCTCGGTCGGACACCGAAAAGATATCCTGATACTCCTCCAACAACTCCTGTAGCCGCAACCGATCACCTGGCCTCACCTCTTCGGGAAGATCACCCAACAGTAAATCTACTGGAAAGGCGTCATTGCCATTATTTCCAATATCCTTACCCCCCTCTTCTATTCGCACCGGGTATAACCCACCTAACACCTGACCCCTACTTAACCTGACTGGGTCTTCGTTAAGATTCACCACCCTAACCTGCGTCTCCTTCGCGTAGTCATCCACAACTACACGAGCCAGGTGCACACCGGGTTGGACCTCTATAGCTTCTGTCATCCATGCTGGCGCTTTAGACGTCAAATCCCCGTATTGAGTTCTAACAGGTACATTCCGCTGGCACTTAGGGGACACCACAACCTCCTCGGCAACGATTACGCGCCGGCACCACATAGAGCCATTACCCCGCACCAGGGAGATACGTCTACGCCCAACAAATAGAGACCCGGTCCCAAAACCCAAACAACATCGGTGTTCCCTCAACCAATCCATGCCTAGCATGGGCTCCGTAATTTGATCAGACACCAGAAATGCAGTAGCAATCTCGAACCCATTGCGGATCTTAATCGGGACCGTTACCTCCCCAGAACGCGGATAGCGGATCCATTAGCAGCCATCAGAAAACGATTTCAGGGACTCAATTCTACCCCAGTCATAACAGCAAACGGTACTAGGCTCACCTTCGATCCAGTGTCGATCAGGCAGTTCTGCTGCTGTCCGTTGATCGTACCTCGTATATAAACAGCGTTACTGCTCGCCCGATTAGGAACTCTCGGGCGGGTTGTATGATTCGTGACGACTTCTTCGGCAACATCTATCTGCTCAGCTCCGACCGTCGACGTCGCTGTTTGGCGATGGGTACGTTGTCGTGGCTGACGGCAATTCCGAGCAATGTGATTCGGTCGACCACAATCGAAGCAATTCAGCGGCCGTCGTGGTGACTCCTGTTGGTTCTCCGGTTGGCGAACATCTTGCCCTGAGGAAACGGTTGTCACGGCTTGGCTCTTCAATTCCCGGAAATGTCGATCAATTCGGTTCTCCATCTCCCATTGCCATCCCCGCTGCTCTTCGCGTTGAACCGCGAGAAACCGGTCAAGCTGCAATCGGATCCGAGTGTCAACATCGGTCTCCTGTGTTCCCCTCACTCGATTCTGTTGTCTTCTTCGATCGTCCGAATCTGTCGAGCGCTGGTAAGCTTCAAGGCGAAGCGCCGTCCGGTAAGCCTCATCCAAACTCTTAGGCTCTCGCTCCCGTACCTTGAGCGACAATTCTCGGTCCCTCGTAGCCTCCAAAAAATAATCTCTGGCAATGATCTGTGTGGTCTCGTTAGACGGAACCAGATATGCAAGGACCACCAGCCGGCGAATATCATGAGGAAGATCGCTGAGGGTTTCGCTGGAACCTTGACGGCGGTAATAGAGCTGCGCCCGGAATGTCTCTGCTTGACCTTCTGTGCCATACCTCTGCCTCAATCGTTCGACGAGTTCTTCGTACGTCACAACCTGACGAGCACCGAAGTCCCAGAGTAACTGAGTGGCGGCTTTCTCGAGGGCACAGCGTAAGAAGTCCACCTTGTCCGAAGCCGTCCACTTGTTATACCTCGCACATACTTCAAACTGCGACAGGAATGACTCCAGCGATCCAGTCCCATCGAATTTGCCAGGCTTCACCTGCATAGGTCGGGTTTTCAGCAATTCCCCAACGCTCCCTAGCAATTTAGACACGGCCGTCGACTCGTCCGACTTCTCCCGACCACTCGACTCCGACGGCCTCAGATCGTTGAATTCCGCGATGCTCTCCAAAAGACGACTACGACTGGGCGGCGCCTCAGCCGTCCCCCGTCTCGATGCAGGCGTTGAAGTAGTCGGTGAGAGAGAAGCAACATCCAAAAGCGTATAACGAACAGTCACTTCAAATTCGATGTTCAAAAGTCAATTCTCACCTCGCATCAATACTCCAGAACTGAGCTTTGAAGTTCAATGTCGATCCCCTGTAGTACCCCACTTCTGGTACCAATGTGGCGAAAATTCTCCTTCTCGTTGGCAACGGCGAGAACGGGTCCTCCATCTCTACTGTTCTTCCTTCCGGTTACCAGGCCGAGGGCGGAAGTCAGTAGGGTAATCGCCAGACCTCTCCAAGTTTATCTTTGCAAGGCACATGTTTCCGACCTGCGTAGTCTGTCACAGGATTTATAGATCGACACAGTTCGTTCGATAAACTTTCTTTATTGACAACAAAAGATTTAATTATTCGACGAACTCAACGTTCAACTCCACAACACACGATACTGGAGCATTGACCAAGTCACCAATGCAGCAAAGCAGGCGAAGTAGAAATAGCGGCCAACTCTCTCTCATACTAACCTATATATACCCCCGGTCTATGCAATAGAGTCCCGGGGACCCATCACGGTCCCCTCCACAGAGTCCCGGGGACTTATCACAGTCCTCTCAATAGAGTCCCGGGGACTTATCACAGTCCCCCCCCCCACAGAGTCCCGGGGACTTATCACAGTCCCCTCCGTAGAGTCCCGGGCCAAGGAGACAACCCTGTTTCTCTACAACTATAATATTGTAATTACGCAACACAAAAATCCATCAATTTTCGAAAACTTGATTGGTGGCCGACTGTGAATTACAAATCCACCTAACACTTAACATTCATTCCACTATTTTTATTCGAAAACAAAAGGCAGCAATGCAAACTGAGTATTTAAAATGAGTTCCATCGATTGGATTGCTGTGACAGTGTCTCCATCTCAGCTGAATGAACCTTCAGAACTCGAAGAGTTTCTATAGAAGCGCACAAGCAAGTCTGATAACTCTAGCTTTTACTTTGCAATTGAGAACGTTGTTACTGCTATGTACACTTTGTACTTTAACATCTTACATCATGGTTAATTGACTTCTGCTGACTTAGTGTCTTACCAAAGCTATACTTATACGAATCATATTTGCATTCACAGAGCCATAAAGAAAAATTGCAGAGCGTCCAGTGTAGAATTTCGGTGCAAGGGTCAATATCTACTTAGAAATGTAGAATGGTTAATCGACTTACCGCATGATTCACAATAATTCCGCCGTAAGAAACCATCGATAGTTCAATCACGCTATACAAGAACCAGAAAACTGAGAGAAAGACAAGTATCGGAGTACTTGTAAGGGTTTTGTTCCATATTAAATTGTAAAGAGTCGCAATCACAAGAAATATGAAGCCACTGACGTATGCCGCGTTGCTGAAGCAGATAAATTTGTCAGCCTTTGAGACGAGACGACTCAGCATCTGATGTTGTCGTCGCAGATCTTCAAAGCTTTCTTCAAAGGAATCCGAGTTCTCGATGGATTCGCGGAATTTGCGGTTGCAGATGGTGAACTGGTGGGAAAAGATTGTAGCAATGAAAAGATTGAATATCAAAGGGAAGTTAGATGCTCCGGTTACGTAGAATTGCATGGGCATATACAGAGTTCTCAGGATTGGCACTACACTGTCGTCAGGAAAAACTATGGTTCTGATTGGAGCTAATGTGACATCCATTGCATTTTTATCGGTTGCATAGTGGACATAGCCGACAAACACAGTGTTAATGGTCACGAAAATCCATGCCACAGTTGCACACAATATTGCGTTTCCACGGACGCATTTGTACCAGTCCAGCGTGAGTTTCTTATGGAAGTGTTGAAGTAGTGTAAGCATTCTTCCAGTGCTACAGGCTCTATAGCAGGAGGTTTGTGCCAAGGTACACATGAGCGTCCAAACAAAAACGATCAATTTCCATATGAGGTAATCAGAAGGTTTGTCCTCAGGAGAAAAGATTGTGGCTAACCGGATCATGTTTAGCCACATGGCTATCAACACAGCGAATGCATAGACATGACACGGACTGCTAAACTTTGGCAAAGACCACCTTTTACGATTGCTGGCATCATTTTCATTGTCTTTCAAGAAGAATAATCCAAAGATTCTCATTGAAATAATGAGAGGTGAAAGGGTTTTCAGCATTGCCGTCTCGTCAACCGTTGATCCCTGTGAGTCATCGCCAATGCGTGTTTCAGGCATGACAATAATGACACGTCTCTTATTTGCCTGAGGACCAACTTTTGATCTCTTCATTCTGTTATAGATAGAATGGTTGCAGACACCGAAACAGAATCTGATCGTCTGAGAAGTCTAAATATGTCCTTCTCATAAATACCTAAACAGATGGGCTTAAGAACAGTTCGCAGTGCCTCCGCATTATCCAGACGATTTCTACCTAACGTTGATCCATTTGGTGCAGGCCACTGTTCATTAGAATAATAATGAATTTACTGCGTAGGCGTGTCGCGCAGGCGCGTATCCAAGTGGAAGTTGTTAATATCCGGAAGCAACACCCATTGATTTATATTTTTGATGACTCGCAGACTAATAATTATGTTAATAAACACTAGAGTTTATGGACCTGTATATGGAGTTAACACTATATTGCTGGCCATCGTTTATTGCCATTTCTGTGTAATGCATTAGCACCAAATTGTGGATTTTGTTGAATACGCAATTATCATTTGGTAGAGTAAATAGCGCTCAAGAGATTAGAGTACGTGAGTAATTGGATCTGAAGCTTGAAATTGAAATTGTATGCGTGTTCATTACTCCACTCTTTTCATCCGACCTGTTTTATCTAAACTGCGAATGTGATTTTACGTTTTAAACGTATTAAATCAGCAAGCTTAGACAGGCCCAGTGCGTCTGTTACAAAGGTCAGTGATTGGCTGATGTGCTAGTATTAAAATGTTTTGGATGTCAGTGAAGAGTCATCACGTCTTCATCAGGTACTGTGTGTACTTGCGCACTAAATCATTGGTAGTAAGTTAGCTTTCCTTCAGACCTAGACATGTTTTATTGAATATACTGCTCTTCAGTTATGTGCATTAAAGAAAGTGTTTGATCGTGTTTAATAACAACAGTGGATTTTTGCCCATTGCTTGGATAGTTCTGTGGTTAGGGCGCCGGTGTGTCAAACGAGAAGGCGGGGTTCGAATCACCGACAGTGTTGAATTTTTAAAGATTTATACTCCAGCTGCCCCTTCCTGGCCAACTCAGCAAAATTAACTCTGTGGTGGGAAAATTCGACGGCTAGGGAGTTGACTGGCCACACGCCCTCAAGTGCAGACTGCAGAGGCTAAGAAAATGAAGTTGCTAACACGTCATATCCATGGCTGTCTCTCAGGGTAGTTTAAGGCACTTGCTCTTCGTCTTCTCTTTCTTCATCTACATAGATAAATTTTAATGTGGGCAATCCAGTTTTGTGATTTAAATAGTGTAAATTAATAACATAAAGAACGTAATAGAAAAGACGCAGTCTCGTTTCTTGAGTGAAAGCTACGGTAGAAATCGGCTAGTCTAGAATTTGAATCTCGATCACCTACATCGAGTTCGCTCACATAAGTAGGCCTTATAATGCAGTTTTGCCTGATTTTGTCTTATTCCATCCAAAAAATCTGACTTGATCGACTTGATCTAATATTATATAGATATAATCTAACTGAATTTATTCGGAAATGAATTTTCTCCAGACAGAATAATGGAGTGGACCGTGTATTCACGGACTGTTAGCTGAATAGCAGCGCGTGTTAGACACGAGGTTACATTCGGCCGGAAGACGTTGGGTGGAATCGTAAAATTCAAATTCCTGAAACTCTTCTCTAAAGCTGATCGCAGGTCAACACCTTATTCACGAATGCTGCGTCGTATCAGAGTGGTTGTCCAGATATCGATGTCCAGTGGAGGTCCGAAACCGCCGCAGTCCGGTTACCAGAGATACCAGGTTGCCAGCGAGTCTCTGCGTAATAGAGCGTGCGGATCGCAGTTCGCTTGCCGAATGTGGCTTTTTTCAGAGATTTCAATCTCGGGCTAGCACGGTCCGTACACGGGGATCTTAATTGGCGTCACACCTATTCATTCAAACGGGCAGCGGTGGTGAAGGATCTCACCCGATCAATTCATTAAAAACTGAGCAGGGTCGAGGCCATACTGTCGCTACATAAAATCGTGTAGGCCTACATTTACATTTACGTTTAGCTAGAATTTGTAAAGAAACTCATTGAATGCAATATGAACCTAGTTGATTACCATTGCTGCATAGCACAAACTTAACAGGACACTGTAATCAGTGCCGATAGGCTTTAATTTGGGTATCGTTATCCAAGCCTTATTCTAAGCCCTACTTAATTGAACAAACAAGTCATTTGATAAGTGTTGTACCGCTACAAGGTTATGCCTCACTGGTTATTTATAGCGATAAAAAATAAACTCTGCCTGTTCTATTGATCATCATTAAAGAAAAATAAAGTCGTACACCGAGAATTCGGCAGGTAAAACGCCTCAGTTACTCGGAATGACAATCGTCAGTGTTAACAGAGTGACGAACTGATTCGACGAGGTTTTCGATTAACAATTACACGACATTTTTTACTTCCTGTTAACAGGCGAGTTCCCATTCTTCGTATTTGCTGCCGCATTTGCTGTGTATTTAGTTATAATAACCTGCGCTTCATTAATCTTTATATAATAAAAATACTACGAGCATAACTAATCGAATGCTATTACTACATCATTACTGCCATGGCCACACGATGCCATATTTCGGAAAGCATTAGCACTGGCTGATAAAAGCTACATGGGGCATGAGTTTAACGGCCAAATGCACATAGGAAATCTATTATTTCGTAATTAGGCAGCAGCTGAAATGTGGGCAAAACGACGATGATAATAGCGAATTAATAATCATACGTGCAGGGCAATAATTTAGCTTGTTTGAAATATATTCATTTATTTAACCTGTCTGAATATTATTAATTTGTCGGCTTAGACTATTATAAGGTAGTGGCATTATTATTTTGTTCACGTGTAAGTTGGACAGATATCATGAAAGAGTCGGAAAGACATACACGCGAAGTACGTACATGAGTATGCTGATTGGAGAGTCGTTGGAGCAGAGATTTCCTATTGACGGGTGGAGGTGAAATATTGCTGATAGTTGGAGGCGAAAGATCAGAGGTGAAGGAAACAAATTTTAAATGGAAGGCAATTTGAAAGAAGATATCGATAAAATGACGGTCAAGCGGTCAGCATCCATAAAGTCAAAAATTAATTAACTCGTGCATTTAATATACGTTGTTGTACTTCTTTAATTTATAAGTGAATAAACTAGGCCTAAGGGAGAATAATAGGATCCTAACATTTCAGCTTTGCTGGACTTGATATAAACTGCGATTTAATTTACCCCACATTCTACAGAGAATGTTATTTGCTCTCTTCATTTGGTTCTCTTTGACAGCAGGGTATGTTAATTCTTGTCTGCTTCTGAAGCCTTTTGGAATAGATATGGACACTGAGGCTATAGTGCGCACACGGGCTTAGTGAAAGTCGGTGTGGGCAGCACTGTTTCTGAGTAAAGTTTGCAACTGGTCGGCATTTCGAACAAGGAAGGCAGCGAATGACTGGAGTGCGAGGCCAAAGGTTAGGAAACATGTTACAAAGTGTAATTCAAGCAGAACTACTGAATTAAAAAATAAATTCACATTAATGAATCAACGATTTTAAAGAAGACTTATTTAGAACGAAATGCCCTGAGCTCTTCAGCAGCCAGGGTATATAAGCTGGCTGCTGAAGAGCTCAGGACATTTCGTTCTAAATAAGTCTTCTTTAAATTCGTTGATTCATTAATGTAAATTTAGGTTTGATAGGGCAGTTCTTCTTGTGGCTGACCCCTCTCCAAAGAGGGATTAATTCGAGCCTGAAGGAAAAGAAGAAGAAGAAGAAGAAGAAGAAGAAGAAGGGCAGTTCTTCTTGAATTAGAGGAAGTAAGCCAGATGTAAGTTTCTCTGAAAGGACAGCGTGAGACGAGACTCTGGCAACAGACCAAGGTTATAGTAACCTATATAATCTTCTAGCCTCTCTTTCATCTGAGCAGACGACACTTCCATCAGTCCGTTAAGATTTATTTCATCCAATAACATTCTTCCACTTTATTATATATCACTAACAACAAATATACCCCTGAATCTAATCTAATATTTTATCATCCATTGTGTTGGTTGTGGATGCTGGTTCTAGTAGATTAAATTCTCTACCAAAGTCAGCATCTCAAATCACTTAAAATATCATCAAATCACAACTCTATATATAAATTATATGAATATACATATATATTTATCTATACAGAAAGAAAGGTCTTGTGTCTTCAAGGGACACTATTTAACCACAAATTTAAATAAATTTTCTTTTGTAGTAGTTTATCATCTATTGTCAGGTTTCGCATCTTCTCTATATATATGTGAAAACAATGGTGTACGTATTAAAAATTAACATTCAGATGTTGGCTACTGACAGTGCGATTTCTTTAAGGTTTTCTTTCTCTTTACCGTATCAGATTCTATATTCTTCCTCGTCTCTATTGAGCATTTAACTTGGCCGCCCTTCCGTTTGGATTGACCTTTGTTGAATGTGACAGAGGAAACAATATGCATGACTGGCGAGATACTTTTTCGGTTTTCTTTCCGAGAGCACCAATCTAGCACTTTCAATGAAAGTGGTGAAAATACATTTTATTCTAACTTTAAAGTAGACATGAAAATAGGCGCCAACTATTTTATAACATCCTGATTTAATCAGTTGCACATTTATGAAGATTGTACAAAGTACGAGACAAGGTTTAATATCTGGAATACATACCTACAATTAGATAAATCAGTCACGAAAGAGACAACGATTAACTGCTAGTGTAAAGTAATTATAGGAAATATATGCGATTTGCTTCTACATTAATCCTTGCAGCGGAGGAACTCGATCCGGAATGCTACAGAAACCTGGTCGTAAAATTATCGACAACGCCACTGGTTAGTGTTACAGCCAGGGTGGTATTTTGCGTTGATATCTGGTTATCATGCCTCTCAGATGGTGGTGGAACCAGTTGGACAATCAGAAGGAAGTACGTAATCAGAAGACCAGTAATCTATGAATAGACAAAACATGTTGCTTAGATCGTTAATGAGAGAGATTAAGAACAATATGGGAAAGATGAATAAGTAGGTTAATCGCAAAGAAAATAGGTTATGGCGACCTGCCAGTGGTCAAATAACAAGGTAAAGAGCGCTTTCGTTGACGTACTAAACGTCGCTAAACAAATTCTTTGCAGTAACACTTAAGATAGGCTACGATGTCAATGTTCACATGCATAGCATATAAAATAGACCTGCAGTAAATATTTACGTCTTTGATTCACTATTAAATATCCTATTTAGTCGTTTTAAGCGTTTGTAGTAGGTTTCAGACAGCGAAATTAAAATGCAATCTTAAGAATTGCCTTTAATTTTGAAACTGACTTACCGTTAGAATTGTGTTTCGATCGATTACAAAAATTCTCAAGACGCTAAAACCAATCCGTTCTCCACATAAACGATTGAGAAATATATAGATCTAAAATAATAAAGAAAAATATAAATATTTCGTGTAACGTACAGTTGGAAACGGACTATTTTAAGCAGAATAACGAATCAGCGTTCGATTTGTCAGCAACTATTCTTGACATCTGAGGATGTCTCCCCGATTACGTGACCACAACAAATTGAGCAAATAGGGCTCAAGTACTCTGAGCCATCGCAAAGTGTGTGGTCACGCGCTCTAAGAGACTTTCACAGAAGCAACAAAAATTATGCCGACAACGATCGCATCGTAACAATACTTGTCTGTCGAAAATAACCCAGCCAATAATTGCCACTGGTTTGTTATCAAAAGTTATAAAGCGACAAATAAATGTTCTGAGTACAGGCCCTACTTCACTCCGTCGCAGGGCAGTCTGTAATCGACCGTTAAATTGAAATCCTTATGTAATTGCTTTATCGATTATTTAATCCTTGAACGCCATGATCGTTTGACGGAAGCGTTGTACTGGATTTATCTGGGAAGTTCAAGTGATTCAACTGTTAAGCGAAATAAACATGTTTCCACTATCAAAGGAATGCATATTGTTATAGTTCAGATCTTAAGATTTTGTATATCGATCAATCACAGCCATCAAAACCTTCCCAAGATCCGTCTTCTCCTCTCCAATCCGTACTCAATGCTGCTGCTAGACTCATTGCCCGCCTTCCTCGGTTCTCTCATATCTCCACCTTCATGGTTTAACATCTCCATTGGCTCCTTCTCTCTGCCCGTATACAATTCAAAGTGCTTATTCTTGTGCTTAAGTCTCAACTGGGTCTTGCTCCACAGTACTTGCTTGATCTAATTCAACGGCCTCATTCTGCTGCTTCGCGGCGTTCTCTCCGATCTTCTGATCGTCTTGACCTCTTAGTTCCTCGTGTAAGGAGTACTATGGCTCAGTCCAGATCCTTTGCCTGCATAGGTCCCTCACGTTGGAACCGACTTTCTGCTTCTGTCCGCACCACCATTTTCTCTGGTAGCGTTGCTTCTTCATTTTCTCACCTTAAATCCTGCTTTTTCTCTCGGGGACTCGCGCACTGGGAGCGCCTCTGAATGGTCTGTCCCGCGAGAGGCTCATTATCAATGCCCATATACAATACAGTACAAATGCTGCAAAACGCTCAACGTAAAAATTTAAATTTTCTTGAGAAAAAGTGTAGACCTATGCAAATAAGTTTCAGATTCATTTACTATACCTGTCCAATTGTTTCCGTACTCATATTCTTCAAATCAATATCATGAATTCTCTCGTAGATTTTATGAGCCTGTGGAAACAAAAAAAATCAGGATCGAAACAACTGACAACGAAATCAAACAAAAAGAATCAACAACATAACATAGAAACAACTGCAATTTGAATTACATTAAGCCAAATTGTCATCATATCATTCGTAAAACTCGTTGGCGACAAACACGGACTAAATCGCCATGAACTTGACAATTACACAACATACGTTGAATAATGTATAGAAAGAGTTGTCAAAACAAGAAGTTTAAAAGACTTCCGTCTTGATCAATATCAATTATTTATTCAACCTAACAGTGACAAAGATATGCTAACATAAAATCAGAGGCCAGAATGCCGCTTATTAAGATCTTTCAATTAACAAGCGCTAGTAATAAGCGTGGTATTGCTAACACTGCATTTTACCATAAAAGAACTTGCTTACTTTCATTAAAGTAAAACTACTCTGAATCTGAACAACTTTATATTTTGCTAAGTAATTACTGTCTTTCATGTTACCCTTTTGTCTTTAAATTAGTGCACATCAGAACCGTTGTCGAATGATTTCAAGTTTTGACTTTTTGAACTCCTTCACACGAAATCATTCACTAGACAATAATATCTGATTATTCCCAGACACTATAGTGAGCAGAATCACAAATCTCAGCTGACTGTGAAATTCAGCGACTCTTCATGAATCATTTCAATCACACCGTGCATTTCTCTTACATTTTCTGAAATGTTTTTTACTTCATTGAAGCATAACGTCTAATGAACGTTTTCCTTACATCCTTTCTTCTGCTCAAAAATGAATCGGCGAAGCTGCATTTTAAGCCATTACCCCATTTCTTATTCCGTTTCGCCTCAGTCCTACATTTCATGCTGACATTCTTCAAGTACCTTCGTCGCAAGCAACACAATTAAAATCAGTATACTAAAGTACGAGACATACTTTAACAGAGTAGTCAGAGGCGCCGGTACGCGGATGCAATAGACGCATTTGCGTCTACTTTTTGGCTGAACAGGAAACAATGAAATATTAATGACACTAATGACAACCTCTAAATTACCCTAAATGTAGATATCTGAATTTAAATGTGTGAAATAATTACCGTTTAAAAATTTCGGGAAGACAAAAAATGTATTAGTAAAAGCACTCTGTGCACACAATAATGACAATATGCTATTGTTAATAGCTCTATGGTTACACTCTACAGCCTGAGCCTTTAATTGTATATCTATTCTCCGGACGTTACGCGTCATTACGTAGTAAACAATACGAGCGTGTTTATTTGTATTGCGTTTTAGTTATTATCAACTTAGACTTGGTTACATTAAGTTAAGAATGTTCTTGCGTCAGCCGAACGCAGCTTCCGTTGCCTTAAACGTTTAAATAGCTATTTCCGGTCTACCATGGTAGTCCAGTACCTGGCCTGAAGACCAGTTTGCAAAATGGTGTTGGGGGGATTTCTCACTTCCACTTAGTCAATGGGTCCCTAGCTTGAAAAATCACCAAGGTGCTTTTCTCCCACAATGGGAGGAATGACGCTATGGCCAAATCCAAAATGGCCGCCGTCGGCCATATTGGAAAAATCATCTTTTTTGTTTTTTAGAGTATATGCACGTGTAATACCTCTAATCTGACTAATTTCGGTATGTGAAATTCATTTCTGATATTGTTTTCGCCATTCGGGGTCATCTTCACCTTGAAAGGTCACGGTAAAGGTCATTTTGTTACATCGACGATTTCGATTTTAACTTGGCCGAATTTAACAGTAGAAACAGGTGTAATATCTCTAATTCAACTAATTTTGGTACGCGGAATTCATTTCTGATGTTGTTTTCGCCATTCTGGGTCATCTTCACCTTAAAAGGTCACGGTCAAGGTCATTTTGTTACATCGACAATACGGTTATACACAACTTAGCCGAATTTAGCATCAGAAACAGGTGTAATATCTCTAATTCAACTAATTTCATTATGTGGAATTCATCTCTGATATTGTTTTCGCAATTTGGGGTCATCTTCACCTTGAAAGGTCACGGTCAAGGTCATTTTGTTGTATCGACGATTTCGATTACAACTTAGCCGAATTTAGCAGTAGAAATTGTAATATGTCTAATTCAACTAATTTCGGTATGTGGAATTCATTTCTGATATTATTTTCGCCATTTGGGGGTCATCTTCATTCTGAAAGGTCACGGTCAAGGTCATTTTGTTGTATCGACGATTTCAATTGTAACTTAACCGAATTTAGCAGTAGAAATTGTAATAAAATATTATCTCTAATTCAACTAATTTCGTTATGTGGAAATCATTTCTTATATTATTTTCGCCATTTGGGGTCATCTTCAT
Source organism: Allolobophora icterica (assembly GCA_963556255.1). NCBI lineage: Eukaryota > Metazoa > Annelida > Clitellata > Crassiclitellata > Lumbricidae > Allolobophora > Allolobophora icterica. Next base: position 67,533,940 of record OY744602.1, on the reverse strand, counting down.
TCTGAAAGGTCACGGTCAAGGTCATTGTGTTACACGGGGGCCTTAAATGGCGTGGCACCCATTCAAACGGGCAGCGGTGGTGAAGGATCTCACCCGATCAATTCATTTAAAAATGAGCAGGGTCGATGCCATATACGGTCGCTATAGAGAATCGCCTACATTTACATTTACATTTACTTGCTGCCTTCGATACTGATATTGTATTATGTCACTTCTAAATACATCAAATTAAGATTGTCTTCAAAAATGTTAATTAAGATTGTCTTGAATGTGTGCAAGGCAGTTAGTCTTTGCGTTGTAGGTTTTTACAGGACGATTTTTCTCTCCCATGGCAGAATATGACGCACAAAACTGCAGCAGAATAGTCTAGGCTTGGAATTTAAAAAAGGCTCTAGAAATCACTCTTAGAAGCAAATCATGTAACAATTTGCTAACCGGCGTTTCTAGACTAATTTGACCCTGCTGAAAACGAAAATCGCGGTTAGCAAGCTGGATTTTTAGCGGTTGCATGAGAAAACAAGATGGCGGCCAAAATGGCGGCCACTATCTTCATATGGCTATAAGTAAAGTCGTGTATGGGATGGAAACATGATCTTAGAGTCTAAATTAACATTTTCGGGGTCAAGGAATGCGATGGAACTAAATACAAATATGTAGCACTGCCAGGAACAAAATGGCGGACAAAATGGCGGCCAAATATCTTCAAATGGCTATATGTGAAGCCACGTATGTGATGGAAACATGATTTTAGAGTCTAAGTTAACGTTTTCGGGGTCAAGGAATGCGATGGAACTAAAGACAAATATGTAGCACTGCCAGAAAACAAAATGGGGGCACTGCCAGAAAACAAAATGGCGGACAATTATCTTCAAATGGTTATAAAACAAAATGGCAGACAAAATGGCGGTCAGCCTGGAGTAGTGTTTTCTTGGTCAAAGCATACTAAGGAAGTAACATTCTATATCATTCACTGATGTTATTACAGTTTAACCATCATTATTTACATGACTTTTTAGTAGCCTGTGATTGTTGTTTGACCATTTTATACATTACGTACACAATATTCGTGTTTCATGACTTGCTATTTCAAGCATTGTTTCAGTCAATGCAATTGCACATAAGTGTACATGGCAAGTTCACATTTCGACATCAGCAGCGCTTGGTGTTACACTTATCAACTTTGCATGATTTACAGTAGACAAACTCTAGACACGACTGGGGCACGGACCAATTGTAGACCACGCTGGTACGAGAACACCCTCTTCATCCACACTCCATCCTGATGAGGCTGGTGTCAGAGCATCAATGTGCCTTTTCCCAAATGACAGTTTGGTAATGAGAACGTCTAATATGCTGCCTGATTATGTCACTGCATGGTGAAGAGAATCTGTATTTTAGTTTTCCCGAACATAACATATCGTGCCTCATTGCATGGCTTGACGTTGTCACTTGTTTTACACAATCTTACCACAGATTCCTCTGCATTTGCTGTATAGCTTTTCTGATAGGGGAATGTTCCCCAATGTCGAAAGTAAATGAGAACTTTCCAAGTAGGTTCTCCAAGCATTTTCTTTGCTGATCCCTGCTAAATGTGATGTCACGTCACATCCGGTTATTCAATGAAAAGCCAATATATTCGTCCCTAGTTGGTCCATTATACTTAGAGCAACTGTGTGAATTGGAATGAATGTATATGTGTTTGTGTCAGGTTGAATGTCAGATGTCATTTGGGAAAAGGCACATTGATGCTCTGACACCAGCCTCATCAGGATGGAGTGTGGATGAAGAGGGTGTTCTCGTACCAGCGTGGTCTACGATTGGTCCGTGCCCCAGTTGTGTCTAGAGTTTGTCTACTGTAAATCATGCAAAGTTGATAAGTGTAACACCAAGCGCTGCTGATGTCGAAATGTGAACTTGCCATGTACACTTATGTGCAATTGCATTGACTGAAACAATGCTTGAAATAGCAAGTCATGAAACACGAATATTGTGTACGTAATGTATAAAATGGTCAAACAACAATCACAGGCTACTAAAAAGTCATGTAAATAATGATGGTTAAACTGTAATAACATCATTTAATGATTTGAGAGCATAGTCGCTAACCAATTAATTGCATATTTAGACATGCATGAGCTGCTTCCCTCCCAGCAATTGGGCTTCCGGAGGAACCATTCCACAGAGACACTCCTGGTCCGTCTACTCTCTGATCTCTGTGGTGCCATTGACCGTGGTCAGGTCACTCTCTTGGCTCTTTTCGACGTTAGTGCTGCTTTCGACTCTGTCGATCATCCTATCTTGCTCCAACGCCTCTCTACTTCTTTTGGGTTGGCCGGTGCTCCTTTAGAATGGCTTCGCTCCTTTCTGTCTGAGCGCACAAACTGTGTGGTTGTTGGTGCCTCTAGGTCCCGTTGGGTCCCTGCCCCTTTTGGTGTGCCACAGGGCTCAGTGTTGGGCCCTTTACTGTACATTATTTACACAGCTGGCATTATTTCCTTGCTGTCCGCAAATGGCCTCCTGCACCAGCTCTAGGCTGATGACGTGCAGGCCTATGTTCACTGCCTCGCCACCGACGCATTGTCTTCTGTATCGCTGATGTCCCATGCGATTGACTCTCTCTCATCATGGATGGCTTCAAATCGCTTGCTTTTGAATCCATCTAAGACCCAGTTTATCTGGATCGGTACCCGCAGGCAATTGGCGTCCATTGACCTGCATCTATTAGCGGTGACTTTTCCTCATATCTCTCTCTCACACAGTTCGAAACCTTGGAGTAAATTTGAATCAACAGCTGAATTTCTCACAGCATATTAATTTGGTCACTCGTAGTTGTTACTATCAGTTACGCCAACTCCGAGTTGTCTCAGCTTCTCTCTCTCACAATGCTACTGTGGCTCTTGTGCATGCCTTCGTCACAAGTAGACTTGATCACTGCAGTGCGGTACTTGTAGGCCTGCCTCTTAAGCTAATTGGGCGCCTAGATAGGGTTCTCCGTTCAGCGGCTCGACTCATTGGTCACCTTCCTAAGCATGCTCCTGTTTCTGCCTTTATGCGTGATGTCCTTCACTGGCTCCCTGTTTCTCAGCGCATCTCCTATCGGGTTGCTGCACTTGTCTGGCGGTGCCTTCTAGGCTGTGCGCCATCCTACCTGTCTGATCTTTGTCGGCCTGTCTCTGATATTTCAGCTCGTCGATCTCTCCGCTCTTCGGCAAGGGGGCAGCTTTTAGTCCCCCGTGCTTGCACTGCTATTAGACAGTGTCGGGCCTTTTCGGTTGTAGGACCCTCCATCTGGAATGACCTACCTTTAAACCTGCGCTTGCTGCCACTGGTAAACTCGCCTGCTTTTTGTAAGTCCCTCAAGTCTCATTTCTTTAGCTGTGGCTGAGCTGGGAGCGCCTCTGAGTAGGTACCAGGTATCTTGAAGTGGCGCTATATCAAATTCTTAGAATGAATGAATGAATGAATGAATGAATAGAATGTTACTTCCTTAGTATGCTTTGACCAAGAAAACACTACTCCAGACTGACCGCCATTTTGTCTGCCATTTTGTTTTATAACCATTTGAAGATAATTGTCCGCCATTTTGTCTTCTGGCATTGCTACATACTTGTCTTTAGTTCAATCGCATTCCTTGACCCCGAAAACGTTAACTTAGACTCTAAAATCATGTTTCCATCACATACATGGCTTTACATATAGCCATTTGAAGATATCTGGCCGCCATTTTGTCCGCCATTTTGTTCCTGGCAGTGCTACATATTTGTATTTAGTTCCATCGCATTTCTTGACCCCGAAAATGTTAATTTAGACTCTAAGATCATGTTTCCATCCCATACACGACTTTACTTATAGCCATATGAAGATAGTGGCCGCCATTTTGGCCGCCATCTTGTTTTCTCATGCAACCGCTAAAAATCCAGCTTGCTAACCGCGATTTTCGTTTTCAGCAGGGTCAAATTAGTCTAGAAACGCCGGTTAGCAAATTGTTACATGATTTGCTTCTAACAATGTAATTTTGAGATTCCAAGCCTAGTCTAGAACGGCAACCACAGCGTCCAGTGTCGCATACTCAAATTTTCAGTCCTCGCAATATTGACCTTGTCGTCGCGGAGCAGTGTTAGGGCCGCGAATTTATCATCATCGGAGGAGACCTCTCGGCCTTCTTGTCGCCGAGAAGCAATGGTTAGGCCGCGAATTTTTCATCATTGGAGGAGACGTCGATAATCCTGATGACTATAATATTATAATTACGTAATATAAAAATCCATCAATTTTCGAAAACTTGATTGGTGGCCGACTGTGAATTACAAATCTACCTAACACTTAACATTCATTCCACTATTTTTATTCGAAAACAAAAGGCAGCAATGCAAACTGAGTACATGAAATGTGTCCCATCGATTGGATTACTGTGACAGTATCTCCATCTCAGCTGAATGGACCTTCAAAACTCGAAGAGTTTCTATAGAAGCGCACAAGCAAGTCTGATAACTCTAGCTTTTACTTTGCAATTGAGAACGTTGTTACTGCTATGTACACTTTGTACTTTAACATCTTACATCATGGTTAATTGACTTCTGTTGACTTAATGTGTTACCATAGCTATTCTTATACCAGTAATATGTGCATTCACAGAGCCATATGATATAGAAAAATTGCAGAGTGTCCAGTGTTAAATTTCGGTGCAAGGGCAATATCTACTTAGAAATGTAAAATGGTTAATCGACTTACCGCATGATTCACAATAATTCCGCCGTAAGAAACCATCGATAGTTCAATCACACTATACAAGAACCAGAAAACTGAGAGAAAGAGAAGTAACGGAGTACTTGTCAGGCCTTTGTTCCATATTAAATTGTAAAGAGTCGCAATCACAAGAAATATGAAGCCACTGACGTAAATCGCGTTGCTGAGGCAGACAAATTTGTCAGCCTTTGAGACAAGACGACTCAGCATCTGATGTTGTCGTCGCAGATCTTCAAAGCTTTCTTCAAAGGAATCTGAGTTCTCGATGGATTCGCGGAATTTGCGGTTGCAGATGGTGAACTGGTGGGAAAAGATTGTAGCAATGAAAAGATTGAATATCAAAGGAAAGTTAGCTGCTCCGGTTACGTAGAATTGCATGGGCATATACAGAGCTCTCAGGATTCGCACTATGCTGTCGTCAGGAAAAACTATGGTTCTGAATGGAGCTAATGTGACATCCATTGCATTTTTGTCGGTTGCATAGTGGACATAGCCGACAAATACAGTGTTAATAGTCACGAAAATCCATGCCACAGTTGCACACAATATTGCGTTTCTACGGGCGCATTTGTACCAGTCCAGCGTGAGTTTCTTATGGAAGTGTTGAAATAGTGTAAGCATTCTTCCAGTGCTACAGGCTCGATAACAGGAGGTTTGTGCCAAGGTACACATGAGCGTCCAAACAAAAACGATCAATTTCCATATGAGATAATAAGAAGGTTTGTCCTCAGGAGAAAAGATTGTGGCTAACCGGATCATGTTTAGCCACATGGCTATCAACACAGCAAATGCGTAGACATGACACGGACTGCTAAACTTTGGCAAAGACCACCTTTTACGATTGCTGTTTATGGCATCATTTTCTTTGTCTTTCAAGAAGAATAATCCAAAGATTCTCATTGAAATAATGAGAGGTGATAGGGTTTTCAGCATTGCAGTTTCCTCAACCGTTGAACCCTGTGAACCATCGCCAATGCGTGTTTCAGGCATGACAATAATGACACGTCTCTTATTTTCCTGATGACCAACTTTTGATCTCTTCATTCTGTTATAGATAGAATGGTTGCAGACACCGAAACAGACTCTGATCGTATGAGAAGTCTAAATAATTATGTCCTTCTCATAAATACCAAAACAAATGGGCTTAAGAACAGTTCGCGGTGCCTCCGCATTATCCAGACGATTTCTACCTAACGTTGATCCATTTGGTGCAGGCCACTGTTCATTAGAATAATAATGAATTTACTGCGTAGGTGTGTTGCGCAGGCGCGTATCCAATTGGAAGTTGTTAATACCCGGAAGCAACACCCATTGATTTATGTCTTTGATGACTCGCAGACTAATATGTCAGTAAACACTAAAGTTTGTAGACCTGCATAAGTGTATATGGAGTTAACACTATTTTGCTGGCCATCGTTTATTGTCATGACTACGTAATGCATTAGCACGAAATTGTGGATTTTTGAATCCGCAATTAGCATTTGGTAGAGTAAATAGCGCTCAAGAGAATAGAGTACGTGAGTAATTGGATCTGAAGCTTGAAGTTGAAATTGTATGCGTGTTCATTACTCCACTCTTGTCATCCGACCTGTTTTATCTAAACTGCTAACGTGATTTTACGTTTTAAACGTATTAAATCAGCAAGCTTAGACAGGCCCAGTGCGTCTGTAACAAAGGTCAGTGATTGGCTGATGTGCTAGCATTAAAATGTTTTGGATGTCAGTGAAGAGTCATCACGTCTTCATCAGGTACTGTGTGTACATGCGCACTAAATCATTGGTAGTTAGTTAGCTTTCCTTCAGACCTAGACATGTTTTATTGAATATACTGCTCTTCGGTTATGTGCATTAAAGAAAGTGTTTGATCGTTTTTAATAACAACAGTGGGTTTTGCCCATTGCTTAGGGTGCAAGATAGTCCTGTGGTATGTCAGACGAGAAGGCGGGGCTTCAAATTCCCGACAGTGTTGAATTTTTAAAGATTTATACACCAGCTGCCCCTTCCTGGCCAACTCAGCAATATTAATAGCACGGACAATTTCTAGAGCGCCGTAACGCGACCATGCCGCTACAAGGGCGCTGGGCGATGAATCCAACAGTGTGAAAACCAACACTAGGCGCACGGCATAACCACAGAACAGATCGAAACAAACACGTAGGCCAAATCAGGCTCATGCTGCCACAAGCGGCGCAAACCCTCTTAACTCTGTGGTGGGAAAATTCGGCGGCCAGGGAGTTGACTTGCCACCCGCCCTCATATGCAGACTGCAGAGGCTAAGAAAATCAAGTCGGTTACACTTCATACCCATGACTGTCTTTCAGGTTAGCTTAAAGGACTTGCTCTTCGTCTTCTCTTTCTTCTTCTTCTGATTGATATATTTACATAAGACGTTCATTATTGCTGACGATAGCAATTCAAAGAGTTTTACATAGATAAATTTTAATGTGGGCGATCCAGGTTTATGATTTAAATAGTGTAACTTAATAACCTAAAACGGTCCTATCGAATATCTGTATGCATGTTGGAAGAGTACGAATGGCTTACTTATTGAACTCTTGGCAAAAAATCAGCATTAATGCAAAGATGGTCCTGTGCTTTAGATGGGAATGTAGACAAGATATAGCCTGTCATTTGCAACTGTTTTGATCACGTTCTGTTTTAGTTGTACGCATAAGGCACGAAGATCACAATGCACTAAACAGTTAATTGGTTTGATGCGTGAATAAAACTGTATTAAATAAACAGCAATTGCCTTAAATGTGCCATTAAATAAATGAATATACAGTTGTATTATTGCTGCTGTTTCTTTTCTATACCTCACGCGCAAGCAACGAAATCGGCTGATAGCAGATCGACTGAGTCAACATCACTGCGCCCACGACAACTGGTGATTATTGAGCTTACACAAAGCATTCTATAACTTCACTGGCTGGCTAGTTTGCTAGCATGCAACCGGCTTACAGTGCGGCCAGAAATGTCCTTGCGGGTGAATAAGCATTAAAACTACTTTGCCAAACTATAGTATAGCGGTAAGCGTGCTGGTTTTCAGTTCAAGGGTTGAAATCTCTACCTCGACAAAACGACATTTAAATTTTTCTGACAGCGCTCCTAGAGAATCAACGACTACATCAGCCGTACGGTGCCAATGAACAGTACCATGAATTGTCATGTCTGGGTGGTGCTGGTGCGAGCTGCGTCTTCTCTTAAAAGCTCTGACAACTACTGTCATTCATTTTCAGGAAACGCCATCCGATTAAATCTATGCGTCGTTCTGTTTAATAGATTGCGATATTGTTGTGTTTCAAAGTATGCAGTGTTTTATAACAGACAAGGACTTACGTGTGTCATGAAATTTCTCTTTTAATTGATTTATCATATGTAACATTGCTTATTAATAACTATTTCTGGTATACCAAACGGATGTTCATTAACGTCAAATGTAAACCTACAGTAGTTCAATAGTAAACAGTAAAAGACCTACAGCAATGGGTACGATTTATAAGAGGAAAGGGACCATCTATACATTGGACCATGCTATCTATTACCGCTCCATCATTTCTTTCTTCACTGCTTCCAGCCACAGATCGCACCTTCTTGTAGTCTAGCTGAGACTGTTTTCTCGACAAATAATCTGATTATTCTTGGGTTCTATTGATATCTGATTTAAGGTGACATTTCTTAGACAAGCGTGCCTATACAGTTGCCACTTTGATTAGTTTATGCAGCCAAGAATCTGAGTAACATTGGCCACCCTAATGAGGGAAACGCTATCAATAAAAGCCAAACACCGTTGCCAAGTCCTTTAATCTACGAGGGGCGTTCAAGAAGTTTTTAGCCTGACTACCTTCCTCTATTCATTTGGACGGACAAATGTTATAGACCCTATTTCCTGAGTCTTGTTAGTGTTCTCTAAAATTTTTATGTCGTCTGCTTCTTTATTTTACGAGGTACAGTTTATTGAACATAGGTGGTAGCCCAGTATATATACATATATATATATTTGTTTATTCAAAAACCAAATGACAAACCGCATTAGGGTACATATAAAAGACAAGTAAAAACAATTTCAAATAATAAAATGAAGTTAACAATTAAACAAGATACGAGAAGTAAAATTCTATTATCTTTGGTAGGAAGTAACAAGTTATGTGGCCTAGGCCGAAGATCATATGGTAATACATTTATTGGGGGGAAGTGAATATAGAACATGAAAAGGGTTAAGTTTGATGGTGCGAAAAAGTCTTTGTTCAGGTTGATTAACAAAAGTATTAAACGAAGGAAAATCTTGGTCAAGGAAACCCAACCGCATCATTTTACGAATTAGGCGACCAATCTTAGCTCGATCTGCAGACGAGGCAAACCCCACCAAGCAGAGGCGGTATATAAAAGCCTAGCAATAGTAGTGGCTATAGCTACTTCATGTAAGGAAACATTAGGTAAACCATGAAGTCTAAGTACTCTAAGTGCTTGTAAAGAACCAGAGCATGTACTAAGAATATTATTAATATGAGAACTTGACTTTAAATCATTTGATATGTTAACACCAAGAATAATCATAGAAGTAACACGAGTAATGTCTGGTAAAAGAGGTGAGAGATCAGAACCCGAAGAGCGACGTGTAGAAATCAGTTCACAAGATTTCTTAGTATTAAGCTCAAGATTATGTTGTGATGCCCACAAAGCAACAGAATCTAGTTCTTGAAGTAAAGTATGCCTCATTGAAGCACCAATAATGAGTTGTGTATCATCAGCATATTTACTCATCAAGTTCTGTGAATAATTTGGGTGGAGATCAGGGGCGTTAACTATGAAAGCAATTGATCCAAATCCTGATCCTTGAACAATACTAGCATTTATTATCCTTCACCTCGTCACCTTGTCACTTTGTGCCGTCAGTTCGTGGAACTCTAGCGACCGTCATGACCAGCCTCCTCCATTCCTCCCTGCTCCGTACCGCGTCCCTTAGTTGTGCAAGGTTCATCGCTGTCCTCCTGTGTATCTCCTCCATCCATCGAGTTCTCGGGCGACCCCTTTTCCTCAACCCCTCTCCGCACGCCAGCATCATCTCCTTCTCCATCCCGTCTGCTCTCATCACATGTCCAAAGTACATCAATTTCTGTCTGATGGCCCTTTGTTGTAGTGTCGTGTCTCCTCTTAGTTGCCCTATCTCCTGGATTACAGATACATTTGTTCTCTTTTCTCTCCACGATATTCCCAGCAACCTTCTCCATATCCACATTTCACACGCATCGATCTTATCTTCTGTCGCTTTTGTTTTTGTCCACGTCTCGCTTCCGTATTGCACTATCGGGAATATCACTGATTTCACCAACCCTGTTTTTGTCTCCATGCTCACATGCCTGTCTCTCCATATCTTTTCCATTCCCTGCATTGCGGATTTTCCTAGTGTTATTCTCCGTCTCACCTCCAGCTCACATCTTCCCTCTCTTTCGATCATTGAGCCCAGAAACGAAAAACATGTTACGACCTGTATTTCCTCTCCGTCTATCTCGAATGTTTCCCATTCTGCCGTTGTCATGATCTTAGTCTTCTTGATGTTGAAGTATAACCCTGCTTTCTCGCTTTCTCTCCTTAAGCTTCGTATGAGTTCTGCGAGGTCATCTTTTCTTCCGGCCAAAAGCGTTGTGTCATCCGCATACCTTAGATTATTTAGTATTTGTCCTGCAATCTTCACCCCTTCCACCGCCGTTTCCAGCTCTGCCATTCGGATTATTCTTTCAGCATATAGATTGAACAAAACCGGAGATAGTATCCACCTCTGTCTCACTCCTTTCCCTATCTTGAATTTTCCAGTGTCGCCGTGTTCCGTCCTAACCACTGCCTCCTGGTTCTCACATAAGCTCTTAAGTAACATGATGAGATGCGTTGGTATTCCCATCTCCTTTAGGGTTCTCCACATTATTGAGTGATTTATGCAGTCAAAGGCTTTGCTGTAGTCAATGAAACAAAGGTGTACCTCCAGACCGTACTCCCGCTGTCTATCCATTATCCACCTTAAATTTGCGATGTGATCTCGTGTTCCTCGCCCCTTCCTGAAGCCTGTCTGATTTGCCGGCAACTCTCTCTCCACTGTGCTCTCCATTCTTTTGTGTATTATCTTCAGCAGTATTTTGCTAGTATGCGATATCAATGCTATTGTGCGGTAGTTTCCGCAGTCCTTGGCATCACCTTTCTTAAAAATGGGTAAGAAGACGGAGTTCTTCCAGTCCTTCGGCCATTCTCCCGTTTCCCATATCCTGTCGCACAGGAGCGTTATTTTTCTTATCATTTCGTCTCCTCCAGCCCTGATATCTCATAGATATCCCATCCGTCCCCGGTGCCTTGTTGTCCTTTAGCTGCCGTATTGCCCATTCAACTTCTCTTTCGAGTATAGCATGTTCTTTTTCATAGGTTTCTTTATTGATCTGTTCTTCTTTTACCCTAAGGTCTTTCCTGTACAGTTATTCCGTATATTCTCTCCATCTATCTTTAACTCCCTCCGCGTCCTTGATCATATTCCCTTATTATCCTTAGTAGAGGTAATTTACCAGCAAATCTAGTGATATGAGATCTTTGATCAAGGAAATCAATAATCCAGTTATAGATATTATCAGGAAGGTTAAGTCGAGACAGTTTCTGAGCTAGTGTGACATGTCGAACAGAATCAAAGGCTTTAGAAAAATCGAGAACAACAAGAGTTACAGAAGGTTCAGTTAGTAATAATTTACAGATTTGGTGTAAAATTGCAATAATGGCCGATGTGGTAGAGCCTCTAGGTTGGAAAGCAAATTGGTCGATAAGTTGTTGATGAAGTGGAGGTTCACAGAGAAGAACGTATAGATATGTAAGAACAACCTCACGCTCAACAAGTCTGGAAAGTACAGGTACTGCAGAAATAGGTCTAAAGTCTGACATGGAATTAGGAGGATCAATTTTAGCAACAGGTCTAATTATTGCAGTCTTCTATTGTGAGGGCATGTGAGATATAGAAATTGAGGAGTTAATAAGATGGGTAATTACTTCAGAATAGAAAGGTGCAGTTAGACGTAAAAACCAAGCAGGAAGGCCGTCTAATCCCTCAGCAGCATGATGCAAGTGGTCTAACATAGTATTCTAAATTCATTGGTGAACTGAGAATTATGAGGTAGAGTAAATTTGCGATCTGGAGGAATATTATGATGGATCAGTAGAAGTAGAATCAAAGTGAGTATTAAGTTCATCAGCCGTAAAAGTAGTATTAACATCTTTATCATTTTTTCTATTCCCAGTTAGACTTTTGACTCTACTCCACATATCTTTGATTCCACCTTTAAGATCCGTATGACTCAGAAGTAATCTAGTTGATCGGTCAATAATAGTTCTTATTCTTTGAGCACAGGCTGAAGCTTCATCAATTCGTCCAGATATCATAAGTCTGTTCTTTTTCCTTAAGAGAAATTTAATATCCGGAGTGATGAAGTGGGGGATCAGCCGATGTTATTGCAACAGTATGTCTGATTTTAAGAAAATTCGCTAATGCACAGTGATAGAATTTTTTACACCGGAGAACGTTCAGCTGCAGCAGATACACAACTGAATGATTGTTGTATACAGTGAAGATACGCCATCATATGTCAGGGTCAAGCGTTGGTCTGCCGAGCTTGAATATGAGCCCGGTCTGGACGCCCATCTGAAGCCGATCACATACTGTTTACATAACCACTGACAGACATTGTAAAATTGAAAACAACGCCTAAACTACGAGCACAGTCTGCCAACAATTGGGTCACCAAGTTTCAATGACTTGAGTCGATCAAATTTTTTGAGTTACTGTGGAGTGCCCAGTAACAGAAATTCAGTCTTTAGTGGGCTAAGCAGGAGTTTATTGACCGCCATCCAAGACTGTACCTCATCACCGCTCGTGAATAGGATGATGTCATGCGCTTGGCCTTTGAGTGGCGCTTTAGAAGTTTGGAGATTTCGATTATGATTAAGATTACGATCAAAGACAGCAGACAACAGCTGAACAGATGAGTCACATGACACACTGTCAAATGAAATGTATATCTGAGTATCACCAGCATAGACATGATATCCCAGTGATGAGAGTCTCCGGCAACAGAACAAGGTTTTGGTAACCTATATAATCTTGTAGCCTCTCATTCATTCGAGCAGACGACACTTCCAGTAGTCCGTTAAGATTTATTTCATCCAAAAGCATTCTTCCAATTCATTATATAATTTTCATATCGTCACTAACAACAAATATATCCCTGAATATAATCTAATATTTTATCACCCATTGTGTTGATTGTTGATGCTGGTTCTAATAGATTAAATACTCTACCAAAGTTAGCATCTCAAATCACTTAAAATATCATAAAATCACAACTATATATATTACTATATACATGTACATATATATATATACAGAAAGGAAGGTCTTGTGTGTTCAATGGACATCGTTACATACAATTAAATGCATGTGCTATTTAACCTCAAATTTAAATGAATTTTTTTGCTGCAGTTTGTCATCTATTGTCAGGTTTCGCATCTTCTCTATATATGTGAAAACAATGGTATACGTATTAAAAATTAACATTCAGATGTTGGCTACTGACAGTGCGATTTCTTTAAGGTTGTCTTTCTCTTTACCGTATCAGATTCTATATTCTTCCTCGTCTCTATTGAGATTTTAACTTGGCTGCTCTTCCGTTTGCATTCACCTTTGTTGAATGTGACAGAGGAAACAATATATATGACGAGCGAGATACTTTTTCTTTCCCAGAGCACCAATCGAGCACTTCCAATGAAAGTGGCGAAAATACATTTTATTCTAACTTTAAAGTAGACATGAGAATAGGCGCCAAATATTTTATGAAAGTAAGACATCCTGATTTAATCAGTTACACATTTATGAAGATTGGACAAAGTACGAGACAAGGTTTAATATCTGGAATACATACCTACAATTAGATAAATCAGTCACGAAAGAGACAACGATTAACTGCTAGTGTAAAGTAACGATAGGAAATATATGCGATTTGCTTCTACATTAATCCTTGCAGCGGAGGAACTCGATCCGGAATGCTACAGAAAGCTGGTCGTAAAATTATCGAAAATGCCACTGGTTAGTGCTATAGCCAGGGTGGTATTTTGCGTTGATATCTGGTTATCTTGCCTGTCAGATGGTGGTGGAACTAGTTGGACAATCAGAAGGAAGTACGTAATCAGAAGACCAGTAATCTATGAATAGACAAAACAGGTAACTTAGATCGTTAATCAAAGAGTTTAAGAACAATAATTATGGAAAAAATTAATCAATAGGTTAATCGCAAAGAAAATAGGTTATGGCGACCTGGTAGCGGTCTAATAACAAGGTAAAGAGCGCTTTCGTTGACGTACTAAACATCGCTAATTCTTTGCAGCTACACTTAAGATAGGCTACGTTTTCAATGTTCGCATGCTTAGCATGAAAAATAGACCTGCACTAAATATTTACGTATTTTATTCATTAAGTGCTAAATTTCCTATTTAGTCTTTTAAGCGTTTGTAGTAGGTTTCAGACAGCGAAAATAAAGTGCAATCTTAAGTATTACCTTCAATTTTGAAACTGAGACTTACCGTTAGAATTGTGTTTCGATCGATTACAAAAATTCTCAAGACGCTAAACCCAATTGGTTCTCCACATAAACGATTGAGAAATATATAGATCTAAAATAAAATAATAAATTATAAATATTTCGTGTATCATACAGTTGGAAACGGACTATTTTAATTAGAGTAACGAAACAGCGTTGGATTTGTCAGCAACTATTCTTGACATCTGAGGATGTCTCCCCGATTACGCGACCACAACAAATTGAACAAATAGGGCTTCTGTCAAAGAGACTTTGACCTGATAGCGGGACCTGTGTCCCGCTATCAGGGTTACCCTTGTACATGAGAAATAGTGGCAACTGGCTTAACATTGTAACACTAGACATTAGTATCACTGTAATACTATGACATATTGTCATAGTTGTCGCAATCGGAGGTCGCCCTGTCGTGTGTTTGCCGTGTGTTGATGTCGACCCTCGATTGCTTGTTCTTTTACTTGCACTTTTATTTAACGTGCCTAACTTTTCTATAGAAGATTCACGACGAACTTTGTTTAATTAATAAATGAATTTAATTAAAGAAACAAATATATATACACTAACTCTACGGGAACTTCCACGTAGTATTAAAGCGTTTAGATATTAAATCGGACTATCTCAAATGTTGCTTCGTACAGCCTAACTACAGATCGTTCTTTCGCGTCAGTCTCTGAATCTGACGGACTATACTCTGCCGCCCCGCTGGTCGTTCCTCCCGATGTTTCTCGCTCGACCGATGTTCACACGTCGCGTTCGTCAGCAGTACAAGTTCCGTGTTCTCCGTTCCCTTCTGTTAAGTAGGAACTCCAGCGTGCATCAGTCAGCCCCCCTCCCCACGTCAAGCTATCGTCAATTAGTGTCAGATTGCTCCTCGATACGCGGGTCGTCGCTCGCCTGCAGCGCGGGCGGTGTCTGGTTACACCATAGCCGCGAGGTGTCCTATTACACCTTGGCTGTGTGGTGTCCGATTACACCTGGGCCTCGCTGCCTTCATTGTTGCCCAAGTGGAGACTGGCTTTTCGTCCGTCATCATCCTATCTCGACCGGCAACGACGCTTACATCATAATGATGATGCCATCTCGTCGTTGTTGTCGATCTCCTCACGCGACACCTCCCTTCCCGGGGGAGGACAAAGCCAGTCATTGGTTCGCCTCCCGGCTGAGAATGATGTCGTTCCCTCCATCGATTTCCTCCAGACCATGTCCTCGTCGTTCCCATGAAAATTACAAAAATAACAACACAGTTAGAAATTATTATTTACAGTTGTCGCGGTGCCTTACATGGTAGTCCGCCTTCTCCCTCAATCATAGTCTGGACAAAAGATCAGCGGGAATATTCAGCGCCCCAGGACGATATTTAAAAGCGATATCAAAGTCCTGGAGTGCCAGAGCCCACCTCGCAAGTTTAGCACTTGTGGGCGTAGAAGCAGTTAGGAAAGTCAAGGGATTGTGATCAGAATAGAGGGTGGTCCTTGACATAAAAATCCAATTCCTAAACTTCTTCAACGCAAAGATTACAGCATACGCTTCGCGTTCCACAGTGGACCAACGCGCTTGCGTAGCATCTAATTTAGAACTGGCGAAACATATTGGCCGTTCTGTTCCATCGTCTTGAATTTGGAATAAGCAGCAACCGACTGCTTTGTCTGAAGCGTCAGTCGATAAACCAAACTCTCTGCCGTAGTCAATTGTCTGCAAACATACAGCGTTATTCAAATCGTGCGTAAGTTTATCTAGCGCATTTTGATGTTCAATTCGCCAGGGTATCTTAGCAGGCACCGATTTCTGGGTCAAGTCAGTGAGAATTCTGGCTGTCTCAGCCAGGTTAGGGATGAAGTTCCTAAAATAACTGAAGAAGCCAATTAATCTCCGTATGTCCTTTTTGGACTCGGGTTGAGGGATTTTCCCTAGCCCTGCGATTTTCATAGGATCCGGTTCAATGCTCCCTGATCCGATCAGGTGACCTACAAACGTTGTTTGTCGCCTAGCAAACGAACTCTTCTTAATGTTAAGGGTCAGACCCGACTGTTGAATAGTCATTAAGTATTTCTCTAGGTGTTTCATGTGATCCGGCCACGTCATCGAGTGTACTGCCATGTCATCCACAAACGTCTCAGTGAAGTCGCGAATGGGATGAAGGACCTTTGACATGCATCGGATAAAAGAATTTGAGGCTGACTTTAAACCAAAGGGCAGTCGTACGAACTCAAATAGGCCAGCGTCACATACGAAGGCTGATAACCAACGAGAGTCCTTGTGGAGTCCAATCTGGTAGTATCCTTGACGTGCGTCAAAGCAGGATATGAAGTTTGCACTTCCTACCTTCTGTAACACTTCCTGGATGTCGGGGGTGGGGTATGCGTCACCCGCCGAGAACTTGTTTACATATCGGTAGTCAATGGCCAGTCTTAAACCGCCTTGACCTCCCTTTTTCACAACGCACACAACGGGACTAGCCATTTCACTATGTGATGGATTGATGATACCTAGGGCCAAAAGTTCGCGAATCTGCTTCTCCATCTCCGGTTTGAGCAGTTCCGGCACCTTATAGGCTCGCAAACTCTTCGGCCTGAACTCCGCGCTAACAGTGATTGTGTGTTCTAGGACGGGACAGAAACCTGGTTTGTCCGAGAACACATCTGGAAATCTGTCTAACAGACTAAACAGCTGTTTCCGCTCGGGTACCGTTAAGTGTGCAACGGCAATAGGGTCTACTTGTTCACTGGGCCGTGTCTGACTCGTGACGACGCTACCCACCGCTTCCACGTGACCGAAGTCTTCGTCCTTCTCGAACAGAATGGAGCAATTGTTAATCAATGCTTGCTGTATTCTTTCGTTATATTTGCGAATACGATTTGCATGTAATAAGCGGCTTTTGCCCCCTATTTCCACGATGTATGTGTAGGGCGATTTCACCTGAGCGATGATGGCCGGGCCTTGCCATTGGCCCTCCTTCTTTGCTCCTCGCGCTTCCGGTGATTGGATGATGACTTTATCCCCTACTTCGTAACGCCTGTCCATGCTTCTTAAATTGTAATGAGTAGCATAGCGCTGCTGTTCAATGTCTGAATAATATTCGGCATATAATTTAGACATTTCAAGGTTATCCCTTAATTGGTCCAAGTAAGCTGCGGCGCCTGTGCCCAGACTTAATGGAGAATCCCGCTCTCCCGCCCATTCCTCAGAAAGGACAGATAGAGGTCCTTTAGGCAGGGTACCATACACCAGGGTGTAGGGACTCACGTGGGTGGTTGCCGAGGGGCGTTCCCTTAAGCTCCAAAGCACGTAAGGTAACAGTCTGTGCCATCCCCTCGGGTTTTCTTCTGCCAATTTATGAATCATGGTCTTCAGTGTGGCATTGCAGCGCTCCACTAGACCTTGTGACTCAGGATGTGCGCCTGGCCCAAAGCGTGGTGAGCACCCCATACGATGCAGAAATTCTTGGGTTAATTTGCTGTTGAAATTCGACCCGTTATCGGACCTAATCGTTTTTGGAAAACCGAAGGTCGTGAAGATTTGCATGTATGCATCACATGTCGCTTTTGCCGTTAATGATTTCAGAGGATAGGCCATCGGCCATCTTGAAAATTGGTCAACTACCACTAAGGCGTAGTTGTACTCGGGTTTTGGGCTTGTGGGGTCTACGTTGGTAACTATAGGCCCTATACAATCTGCCACTAGACAGCCGAATCTGGTCTCGTCGTTGCGAGGGATAGGAGTTATGGGGGCCCGCTGCGCCACTCGCAGCGGCGCATGCCTTTGGCAAATGTCGCAAGATGCACAATATTCCTTCACTATATCCTCCACGTTGGGAAACCAGAAATTCAGTTTGATTCGGTCCTTAGTCGTTTTCAACGCCATATGACCTGCGAACGCAGCGTCATGTGCTAAGTTTAAGACCTTGTCTATTCTTTCTTTAGGTAAACACAGTTGTTTTACAGAATGCCCAGCTATTTTGTCTTTATGAAAGAGCAAATTGTCTTCAAAGAAGAAGTTCTTCGCCCCAATTTTCCCGTGGGCCAAGAATGGTGCTAGTGTCGAACATTGTGCTTGTTCGGCCGCCATCTTGCTTCTGCCTACTATTGTGTCTTCCTTGGGTGGGGGTGGTATCTCAGGATTGAAGAACTGCTCTTCAGTATCCGTTTCTTCGGGACTGATTTCTCCTACACTCTCACTGTCTGCCTGAGCGACCGTGAAGTAATCTTCGCCTATCAGCGCCCTAAGTCCCTCTACCTCCTCCCCTCTCTCCTCTTCCTCACTCGTCTCAGTCCTTGCGACCGCCTGCGCTTCTGAAATTTGATCTATTTCAGGAGCGCTGGCCGTGTGACTCGAATACAACGCTGTCTCGCGCAGCAAGTCGGCTGTAGTGGGCGTGATAATTAACGGTTCATTAAGGTCTTTAATGAGTGCCGCCCATATCCGAACATCAGGGGCGTAATTTACCTCCCCCTCCCTGTCCTCGCCGGCCTGAGACCCCTTTAGTCTCAGCCGCACCACGTCCACAATCATTGATTGACCGTTCAGCCCCTTCACCTCTATCTGCTTGACCACAGGTAGGTTGAGCGGCCTGATTAGTTCTGCTCGCGCACAATTATATTCGGCCCCGCTATCTATTAGAGACGATGTCACAGGGAGCCCTGTAATATACACTTTCATGTATTCTCTTACATAAGTCTCCTCCACGTCAATGCAATCCGGGCTTGTCGGCAATGCCTGCTGGTCTATCTCTTGTATCAATGGCGGTCCGTCTTGTCGCGTCTCGCTTTGTCTGTCTGCCTGTCTGTCTTGAGCTCTGGTCACGGTTGGCTGGACCGCACACGCGCTCACCTGCTTGCTTTTAATTTGTTTGTTCTTCGAGCACAGTTTAGCTCTGTGGTCTGGAGAAAAGCATAGGAAACAAAGGCCACGCTTTCTAATCTCGTCGGGGGTTGGACGTCCGTCTGTCCTGTTATTTGTCTGTGTCCCTCCCGGTCGGTCAGTCCACGTGTCCGTCTGTTTAGCTGTCGTCTGAGGAGGTGCTGGCGCTTTCGCATAGCGAGCCTCCGTCTTACCCGTGCCTAGACTATGCTTCGTATAGTCATTTTCCCAAGGGTGTGTAGCGACATAAGTGTCAGCCGCTGCAGCTAACTCTTTGTGCCCTAACCAATTCTGTTGCTCTTGACTGAGGATGAAATTCAAACATCCTCGGGGCAACATTTCTTTCATTTTATCTGCAATCAAGAGGCTTGTAACCTCATCAAACGTCATTGCCTTGCGATCTTGCAGATAGTAAGAAAGTAAATTATGCAGCCTCGAAGCTAATGTTGTGTATGATTCATCTACCGCCTTTTTTGCGTTCATGAATCGCTCTCGTAAAGAGACTGCGCTCACTTTGAACTCTTTCAACAAGAAGGTTTTTAGCTTCCCGTAATTATCAAGCTCCTCTTGTGTGAGTCTGGCCGTCAGTGCTCTGGCCTGATTATCTAGACAGGTCAAGAGTAATCTGCTTCGAAGGTCGTCCGGGACAGCGCAAGAGTCGAATAACCTTTCGCAATGCACAAAGAAACCCGGGATTTGCGCATGGTCGCTGGGGAATCTCGGTAAGAGTCCTCGCAAGCTTTCACTATACGTTTTCATTCGTCCTACGAACGAATGCCTCAAGTTATAGTCCCTTTCGTCTCTGAGTCTCCTCTCTGCGTCCCTTTCATCTCGGACCTCCTTCTCTCTCTTCTCTGCCTCCTCCTTTTCTTCTCTCCTCCGCTTCTCCTCCTGAAGCCTGAGCTTCTCAGCTTCCTCTCTCTCTTCCCTTCTCCGCTTCTCCTCACGAAGCCTTACTCCTTCTGCTTCCTCTCTTGCTTCTCTTCTCAGCCTCTCGGCTTCCTCTCTCTCTTCCCTTCTCTGCTTCTCCTCACGAAGCCTTACTCCTTCTGCTTCCTCTCTTGCTTCTCTTCTCAGCCTCTCGGCTTCCTCTCTTTCTTCCCTTCTCTGCTTCTCCTCACGAAGCCTTACTCCTTCTGCTTCCTCTCTCGCTTCTCTTCTCAGCCTCTCAGCTTCCTCCTTTTGTTCTCTTCGCTGCTTCTCAGCCCGCTTCTCCTCAAGCAGTCTGAGCTTCTCTGCTTCCTCTTTTTCTTCTCTCCTCAGTCTTTCTTCTTTCTCTTCTCTTCTCCTCTCTTTCTCTTCCTCTCTTCTCTCTCTTCTCTCCGCTTCCTCTCTCAGCCTTGCGGCTTCCTCTCTCTCGTATTTTAAGCGTTTTAATTCGTATACCTGCGTTTGCGCTGCCGAGTCGATACTGCTTTCTATGCTACCCGTGCTTACTTCCTCACTTACTTCTGGCGGGGTTTCCCGTCCAGACACAATTATTTCAGCACTCGCCTCTTGGAGCTGGCCCGTACTCATGGAACCCAATTCCTCCTCTCCTAGTCCCATCTTTATCAGATATGCGACTAGTCTGTGACGGGGCATGTTCTGCACCCTCACTCTTTTCCCTACCGACAACTTATCCATCTCCCAACAGTCCGCTCACTAATAGAAAAAGATAAGTAAGTTAGAGGAGAGTCACCGCTGGTCAGAAATCAAAGAAAACAACGTCCTAAAATTCTACCACAAATACAACAAGAACAGAACTGAGCAAAAGGAGCTACGCAAAAGCCTCGGCTATTCGCACACCAATCCTCATCCAGACCTCAACCGCAACCTCACAGATTACCACGACTACCAGTAAGGACTTACCCTCTGATACGTCGAGCGTGTTCCGTCTTTTGGTATCTTGGCTGATCCGCTGTCCTCCGTTGCCACTCCCGTCCGTCGTTGCTAGCGATGGTCGGTCGTCCGTTGGCGCTCTTGTTCCTCGTCCTTGCCTGTTGCTGTCGGTTCCTTCGAGTCCTTCGTCTCCGGAGTCCGGCACTCGATTTCTCCAGATGCGAAGGGTTGTATTCGCCGCTGGTCCCGATCTGTTGAGATTCCTCTTTTCCGTTTCCGGTTCCGCTTTTCGTCGTGACGCCTTCAGTTGAAAACCCTGTCGACTGCGCCAATGTCGCAATCGGAGGTCGCCCTGTCGTGTGTTTGCCGTGTGTTGATGTCGACCCTCGATTGCTTGTTCTTTTACTTGCACTTTTATTTAACGTGCCTAACTTTTCTATAGAAGATTCACGACGAACTTTGTTTAATTAATAAATGAATTTAATTAAAGAAACAAATATATATACACTAACTCTACGGGAACTTCCACGTAGTATTAAAGCGTTTAGATATTAAATCGGACTATCTCAAATGTTGCTTCGTACAGCCTAACTACAGATCGTTCTTTCGCGTCAGTCTCTGAATCTGACGGACTATACTCTGCCGCCCCGCTGGTCGTTCCTCCCGATGTTTCTCGCTCGACCGATGTTCACACGTCGCGTTCGTCAGCAGTACAAGTTCCGTGTTCTCCGTTCCCTTCTGTTAAGTAGGAACTCCAGCGTGCATCAGTCAGCCCCCCTCCCCACGTCAAGCTATCGTCAATTAGTGTCAGATTGCTCCTCGATACGCGGGTCGTCGCTCGCCTGCAGCGCGGGCGGTGTCTGGTTACACCATAGCCGCGAGGTGTCCTATTACACCTTGGCTGTGTGGTGTCCGATTACACCTGGGCCTCGCTGCCTTCATTGTTGCCCAAGTGGAGACTGGCTTTTCGTCCGTCATCATCCTATCTCGACCGGCAACGACGCTTACATCATAATGATGATGCCATCTCGTCGTTGTTGTCGATCTCCTCACGCGACAATAGTTCAGATCCTAAGATTTTGTATATCGAACAATCACAAACATCAAATGCTACAAAACGCTCGCGTAAAAAATAAAAATTTTCTTGATAAAACGTATAGACCTATACAGATAAGGTTTAGATTCATTTACTATAGCCTACCTGTCCAATTGTTTCCGTACTCATATTCTTCAAATCAATATCATGAATTCTCTCGTAGATTTTATGGGCCTGTGGAAACAAGAAAAATTCAGGATCGAAATAACTGACAAAAAGAATCAACAACATAAAATCAACAACATAAAATAGAAACAACTGCAATTTGAATTACATTGAGCCAAATTGTTATCATATCATTCGTATAGCTCGTTGTTGACAAACACGGACTATATCGTTGCATTGCGTTAGCATTTCCGCGTGATCAGCAGAGACAACGATTGTTAATGACTAAATCGTATCAGAGGGTTGTTCAGAGATCGATGTCCAGTGGATATCCAAGTTCGATTGCCAGAGACACAAGAGAGAAGAAGCAGAGCCGCTGCTAAGGTGGGTTTTGTTGGGGACGAGAAGGCTTCGAAGGCGGAGGATCGGATGGATTATGGTAGGAATTCCTGAAGAGATGAAATTTCAATGTGGAATGGAAGCACTGTGGGGTGATGTGTAAGTAAGTAAGTAAGTAAGTAAGTAAGTAAGTAAGTAAGTATATTCTTTATTGAATCGCCTGCAAACGCACTGCGCTTAACAAAACACAAGCATACAAAACGAGGCGCAATAAACAGAAAAAGGAAACCCAATTGAAATAGGTGGGTTAAACCAATAGATAAGTAAAATGATGATAAATTGGCGATGATGAAATTGGGTTGGAGTTGACTAAGTATAAATTAGGTGTATAACATTCTAGTTATGAAAACCCTACGGGTTATCATATCGGCTCTGGGGATTTGGCGGTCGTGCGGGCGGGGGCGGAGATCATAGGTACGCACCCTCACAGGTAGTCCCCGGCGCCGCCGCCATCCGCCGCCGCCGCCGCCGGTAAGCCCTCAAGTCGAAACCAGTCGCTAAGCTATCGACTGCTAGCGACTTCGTTCACTTAATATTTTGCTTGTTTTAATCGTGGTTTCCAAGTTTCGGTCTGACGAAGACATCAGCAGCAGGTCATGAACAACACTTAAATTCAATAGGCTTACAATATCCCTTTCACGCATTTATTCAAACGTCTCGTTGAAAATACGCTGTTTCAACGACTTGCAGATGAAGCCAGGAAAATTGATAACATGTTTGTAAATTGGGGAAATTGGAGGCCATCTGTGTTCCCGAGAGAAATCCGGGGTTTTGGGTCCATTTTGTCGAACTATGCTACCATAGGTGAGACACGCAGTAGGCCTAGTACTGTAGGCAGAGACTTTCATGTTGCATGCTTTAGTTTCTTATCACATTAACTATCACCTGTTACTGCTTCAATTAAAATCGATTCTAATCTCCGTGTTTTAACGACAGAAACCGTGAAATTCATGTAAGTTACTAAATTGTTTAATCCATTGTGCCTCTTCAACCTAAAAACTGTTTTAGATATAGGCTGAGCAGTGAGCAAGCGCTGCGATGCAACCTTGGACCTAGTGGCATGCTTTATTCCTTTTATAAGCACTCAAATGCGTCACAAATTCGCATTAACATTAATTTTCACATTCATCGGTCTGTCCTCTGTAAGCATGTCCACACGGAGCAGAGCCCATATAGGACCCCTATTCCCATATTGGACCCTTTAGAGCCCATTTGGGTCCTATCTAAAAATCTAAATGTTCATAGAAATGATAGCACGGTCAGTACAGTATGCGGTAAAATGCATATTGTTATGTAATCAGGTATGTGCAATGGACATACCTGATTACCTGAGAGGTCGATAGCAAGTCGCTAAGTCAGTCGATATGTCTAAGCGACTTAGTCAGTCGATAAGCATGTGACTTAGTCGACTGAGTCGCTAAGTCAGTCGTTAACTCATCAAGTCAGTCGCTAACTCGTTAGCGACTTACTCCGGGTACTACTCACAGGTGGGAGCAGAGCATGGAGAACGTGACCTGGGTTGTTAAAGGGGTCTGAGGCAGGTGACGGTGTGTGAGTGGCGGTATTGTGGAGGAACTGAGATTTTGAAGAATTCGTGAAGAAGCTCGTTTCAAAGTCGAGGTACAGTGTGGGGGTATGCCATTGAAGCTTTAATTTTTAACAGTCTTTTTATGAAATTATAATATTTAGATTTGTAGGAGCTTGTGTTTATATAGAGCAAAACTTAAATTAATAACAACCGTCTATTAAGTTCGTTCTTATCATCTTGTTATTTCCTATCATTATCCTCCAACTGCTTCATAGGTTCCAATTGGTTAGCATAAGCGGATTTGTTAAAGATACGGTTATCAGAGTAAAAGCTCAACAGGACGAGTGTAGGCAGCTATGGCTTACCGTTTATTAAACGATCGGAATTAATTCCGGTGGTGTCTCTCTAATACACTGTATTGTTATCAATTAGACCAATTAGCCAACAAACGAAGCGCAATGTGTTAATTGTGAAGCGAATTTATGCGAATGGGACCTATGGAAAACAGACAGACATTAACGGACACCATTAATGAATAAAGGCATAAGTAGTTTCCGATCGTTAGGCCTACTTTCTGACACCGGAAATAAACAACAAAGCCAAAGCTTTAGACCGAAATCATGGATCAATACAGAGAATCGTAGATCAACTAGGGACTACATAACAGCATCCACCAAGAGAGCTTTATGTTCATCAGGGAAGCGCGTTTGTGGATAAGCGCATCACGACGGACCAGTACAATGAGTCAGCAACAATGGGCAACATTAGCAGCTGGTTGGGGTCTGTCTGTGGAAAAACTACAGGCCATTTATCCCAACTCAGCCGTATCATGAACAATGTATGAGTAGCAGCGCTAGTTGAACTATTAAACAAATGTCCTGTTTGTGAATTACTGCGGTAAAGAACCATCCGTAAGATTCCTCAAACACCGGCCTATCTATACGCTTATTCAGAGGAAAATCATAATTTCGACTCATGTATTCACATGCATAGAATTGGAGAGGATTTCCAACTTATGAGCCGCTGATCAACTATTGAGAAAACTGCCTTAGCAGGTATCGGATACCGCATAAATGCGATAATCCGGATGACTATAATATTATAATAAGGTAACAGAAAAATCCATCAATTTTAGAAAACTTAATTGGTGGCCGACTGTGAATTACAAATCCACCTAACACTTAACATTCATTCCACTATTTTTATTCGAAAACAAAAGGCAGCAATGCAAACTGAGTATTTAAAATGTGTTCCATCGATTGGATTACTGTGACAGTGTCTCCATCTCAGCTGAATGGACCTTCAAAACTCGAAGAGTTTCTATAGAAGCGCACAAGCAAGTCTGATAAGTCTAGCTTTTACTTTGCAATTGAGAACATTTTTACTGCTATGTAGTTTGCACTTTAACATCTTACATTATCGTTAATTGACTTAAGTAAGTAAGTAAAGTAAATATGTTCTTTATTGAACCGCTTGCAGACGCACTGCGGCTTACAAAACACAAGCATGGGAAACGAGGCGCAATGAAAAAAATAAGGGAAACCAATAAATAAGATAAATAGTGGCTAATAGGTGATGATGAAATAAGGTTAGATTTAACTAATTAAGTTTAGATTAGGCGTATAACATTCTTGAGATAAAACCCCTACGGGTTATCATATCGGCTCTGGGGATTTCGCGGTCGTGCGGGCGGGGGCGGAGATCATAAGTGCACACCCTCACAAGGGAGAGCAGAGCATGGAGAACGTGACCTGGGTTATTCAGAACGGCCGAGAATAAGTCTTTATCAGCCTTCAGTCTGTTGACTTAGTGTGTTACCATAGCTATTCTTATACCAGTCATATGTGCATTCACAGAGCCATATGATATAGAAAAATTGCAGAGTGTCCAGTGTAGAATTTCGGTGCAAGGGTCAATATCTACTTAGAAATGTAAAATGGTTAATCGACTTACCGCATTATTCACAATAATTCCGCCGTAAGAAACCATCGATAGTTCAATCACGCTATACAAGAACCAGAAAATTGAGAGAAAGAGAAGTATCGGAGTACTTGTCAGGCCTTTGTTCCATATTAAATTGTAAAGAGTCGCAATCACAAGAAATATGAAGCCACTGACGTATGCAGCGTTGCATAGGCAGATAAATTTGTCGGCCTTTGAGACGAGACGACTCAGCATCTGATGTTGTCGTCGCAGATCTTCAAAGCTTTCTTCAAAGGAATCTGAGTTCTCAATTGATTCGCGGAATTGGCGGTTACAGATGGTGAACTGGTGGGAAAAAATTGTAGCAATGAAAAGATTGAATATCAAAGGAAAGTTAGCTGCTCCGGTTACGTAGAATAGGATGGGCATATACAGAGCTCTCAGCATTGGCACTATGCTGTCGTCAGGAAAAACTATGGTTCTGATTGGAGCTAATGTGACATCCATTGCATTTTTATCGGTTGCATAGTGGAGATAGCCGCCAAATACAGTGTTAATAATCACGAAAATCCATGCCACAGTTGCACACAATATTGCGTTTCCACGGACGCATTTGTACCAGTCCAGCGAGAGTTTCTTATGGAAGTGTTGAAATAGTGTAAGCATTCTTCCAGTGCTACAGGCTCGATAACAGGAGGTTTGTGCCAAGGTACACATGAGCGTCCAAACAAAAACGATCAATTTCCATATGAGGTAAGAAGAAGGTTTGTCCTCAGGAGAAAAGATTGTGGCTAATCGGATCATGTTAAGCCACATGGCCATCAAGACAGCAAATGCGTAGACATGACTCGGACTTCTAAACTTCGGCAAAGACCACTTGCTACGATTGCTGTTGCTGGCATCATTTTCATTGTCTTTCAAGAAGAATAGTCCAAATATTCTCATTGAAATAATGAGAGGTGAAAGGGTGTTCAGCATTGCCGTCTCGTCAACCGTTGATCCCTGTGAGTCGTCGCCAATGCGTGTTTCAGGCATGACAATAATGACACGACTCTTATTTTCCTGAGGACCAACTTTTGATCTCTTCATTCTGTTATAGATAGAATGGTTGCAGACACCGAAACAGACTCTGATCGTCTGAGAAGTCTAAATATGTCCTTCTCATAAATACCTAAACAGATGGGCTTAAGAACAGCTCGCGGTGCCCCCGCAATATCCTGACGATTTCTACCCAACGTTGATCCATTTGGTGCAGGCGACTGTTCATTATAATAACAATGAATTTATTGCGTAGGCGTGTCGCGCAGGCGCGTATCCAATTGGAAGTTGTTAATACCCGGAAGCAACACCCATTGGTCTACGTTTTTGATGACTCGCAGACTAATATACTGATAAACACTGAAATTTATGAACCTGTATATGGAGTTAACACCATTTTGCTTGCCATCGTTTATTGTCATGGCTACGTACCGCATTAGCACGAAATTATAGATTTTTGTTGAATCCGCAATTAACATCACTGGTCCCAATTAGGTAGAGTAAATAGCGCTCAAGAGAATAGAGTTCATGATAGTGTACGTGAGTAATTGGATCTGAAGCTTCAAGTCGAAATTGTATGCGTGTTCACTACTCCGCTGTTTTCATCCGATCTGTTTAAACTAAATTGTGAACGTGATTTTATGTTTAAAAGTGTTGAGTCAGCAAGTTTAGACATGCCCCAGGAAGTCTGTATTACAGGTCAGTGATTGGCTGATGTGCTAGCATTAAAAAGTTTTTACGTCAGTGATGAGTGATCACGTCTTCATCGGGTACTGACGTCATGTAAATACTTACGCACTAAATCATTGGTGGGAAGTTACCATTGATTCAGACCAAAACATGTTTGAATGAATATACTGCTCTACAGCTATGTGCATTAAAGACAGTGTCGGATCATGTTTTATAACAGCAGTGGGTTTTTTCTTCTTGTTCTTCTTCATCTTCTGATTGGTATAATTGCAAAAGATGTTGATTACTGCTGACGATTGCAATTCAAAGAGTTTTACGTGAATAAGTTTTAACGTGGACGATGGACTTTTATGAATCAAATAGCGCAAATTAATTATATAAAACGGTGCTATAAAATATTTGTGAGCATGGTGGCAGAGAATGAATGGCCTGCTTATTGAATTCTTGTCAAAAGTCAGCATCAGTGAAAAGATGGTCCTGTGTTTCAGCTGGAAATGTAAACAAGAAATAGTCTGTCATTTGCAATTGTTTGGGCACGTGCTGTTTTAGATTTGCGCATAAAGCACACATGTCACAATGGACTAGACAATTAATGGGTTTGATGTGGGAACAAAACAGTATGAAAGAGGCATCAATTGCATTAAAGTGCAATTGAATATACAGTTGTATTACTGCTGCTGTTTCTTTTCTAATCTTCACGCGCAAGGAAGTATCTGATGCCAACCAAATATCAGAACGCCTACATCACCACTGCGTCCACGACAACTGGTAATAATTATTGAGCTTACACAAAGCATTCTATAACTTCACTGGCTGGCTAGTTTGCTAGCATGCAAACGGCTTACAGTGCGACCAGAAATGTCCGTATGGGCGAGTAATCATTAAAACTACTTTACCAAACTATAGCATAGCGGTAAGCGTGCTGGTTTTCAGTTCAAGGGTTGAAATCTCTACCTCGACAATTTTTCTGACAGCGCTCCTAGAGAATCAACGATTACATCAGCTGTACGGTACCGATGAAAAGTATCATGAATTGTCATATCTGCTTGCTGCTTGTACGAGCTGCGTATTCTCCTAAAAACGCTGAGAACTGGCATACATTCTCAGGAAACGCCATCCGATTGAATCTATGCGTCGTTCTGTTCAATAAATTGCGATATTGTTGTGTTTCAAAGCATGCACTGCCATGCATTGTTTTGTAACAGGCATAGACTTAAGTGTATAACTGAATTTTTCTTTCATCGATGTTATACTTGATGTTGCACGTAATCTGGTAACTATTTCTGTTGTACAAAGCAGATTTTCATAGAAGGCAACTGTAAAACTACAGTAGGTCAATAGAAAACAGTACAAGACCTAGGCCTACAGTAATGAGTACGATTCACAATTTGAAAGGGGACCATCTCTTCATCTCTACACTGGGCCAGACTGTCTGTCCTTTACCTCTCCCATTTCTTTCTCCACTGCTTCCAGCCACAGATCGCACCTTATTGTAGCCTGGCTGAGACTGTTTGCTCGACATATAATCATATTATTCTGGCGCTACATTGATGTCTGTTTAAAGGAGACATTTCTTGGACAAGCATGCCTATAAAATTGCCACTTTGATTATAGTTTAAGCCGCCAAGTATCTGACTGTTCATTGGTTAAGCTGATCAGGGAAACGCTGTCGATAAAAATCAAAGAGCTTCGTTGCTAATATAGTTATGTGGCTATGTTCCTTCGATATATGAAGTCTAGCGCTTTTGTGTTTCTTTCTTCAGAACGTTCAGTTCTTGTGGTAGTTGGCTCTCACTGCTGCTCAGTGAGTTAGAGGTTGTTCAGCGCTTATGATATTTCTCGGTGTTCAATGCTTTATGCCTGTTGCTGAGTGATTTCTATGCTCGTTGGTCAGTGTTTTGTTTCATATCAAAGAGAGATGGATTGTGAACAACTCGTTTCTGCTCAGTTATTTTGAATCAATGATTTTGCATCTTTGTTAGGCTCATGTTATGCTCAAAATATGCACCAGTTTCAGCTTATATGCGCGATGTCCTGCATTGGCTTCCTGCCTCGCAGCGCATCTCCTATAGGATTGCTTCTCTTGTTTGGTGGTCTCTGGTGAAACTCCGTCTTACCTATATGATCTCTGCTGTCCACTCTCTCACCTAGTGTCCCGAGTTCTGCGTTTTGCAACTGGGGCAGAGATGTTGGTCCCCGGTCCCGCTCTTCAGTTAAACAGCGTTGTGCCTTCTCAATTGCTGGCCCTCTACGTGGAATGGGCTCCCACTTTCTTTGCACTAATTTCCACGAGGGAGTTCACCTGCTTTTTACCGCCTCCTCAAGTCTTCTCTTTTTAACCGTGGTTGGACTGGGGGCACCTCTGAGTAGGTTTGTTGAAGAGGCGCTGTATAAATTATCAAAATGAATGAATAAATGAATGAATGTTCTCATCATTGTAGCGTCGGCTATGAATGAATTTTATGAAGTTGGAGTAAATGAGTTTGGACTGATATTTTTGTTTTTAATAAATTAATTACATTCAGAAAACAACAAAAGATTTCAAGAATGCGGATATATATTTCTTTCTTTCCAGATGTCTTATGACGCAGATTAGAGTTGTCAAACCCACCACAAAAGCAGAATTAATTATGACAGAAAAGATACATTAAATTACCAAAGCAATGAGAATCCTCTGAGTGTTTTTAAAAGTTCTAGTATATCTAACAGGTTGATATTAATTGAGTTCAATTAAATATTGGGAAAGAAATAATAATAGTGTGGATTATGCTTGGTCATTTACGGCTTCCTCTGGTAGGTATCGCTTGGTATCTCCTGGTCCGGTTCCCGTTGAATCATTATGGTAGCCACCTTGAGATACTGGTCAGGTGCCAGTGGTTTTACCACGAAGTGTTTGTTGTAACCGCCGTGAAGATTGACCTGGTAGCAGGCGTTGTACCACCATCCACCCAATCCTATCTTGGCGCAGTTGGAGTAGGTGCTCTTGTCGTTATCACAATCATAGGTCGTGAAGGCCATTCCGTTTTCGTACGACAGGTCGCCAGCGTCTCCCGAGCTGTTTTCAACGTTCAGAGTGTACTTCTCGTCCTCGCTTCCGACAATACACTTCTTGTATTCACCGAAGTACCACTTTCCGCTCTTCGTCTGGACCTCGTATCGCAGTTTGTACTTGCCGTCCTTCGTCAGCTTGTGCAGGGCTTCGAGACCGATGAAGAAGTTGCCCTCGAAGTTTCCGAAGCCCTTCTTGTATTCGACCCACGTTCGGTTGAAGGACAAGGCGTCGCTGTCTCTGTGCAGGACGACGATCCAGTCATGGAGACAAGGAACCCTGAGACTGATCACTCCAGAGATATCCAGTTGGTAGTTTGTTCTTGGCGAACCGTAGACTGAAAACATAACCGTATGTGAATTTGTAACCCACTGCTTGGAACTGAGTCCCTCGCTCCTAATTTTTCCTCTAAGCATTTGAA